>LR812534.1:35215613-35838113 GCA_903798195.1 Danio kyathit
TTCCTGTAATTTTGGGGGACTTTAACTGCAGTTCGGCTGTTTCACATTTACTCATGAACATTTCATTCATGCCCTCGTGACAAACTGGGGTATTAAACGTAAATAAGGTGTAAGGACTGGTAAGAGTGTTTAATTTAATTTAAGAATTTAATAACGTATATATATATATATATAGATAGATAGATAGATAGATAGATAGATAGATAGATAGATAGATAGATAGATAGATAGATAGATAGATAGATAGATAGATAGATAGATAGATAGATAGATAGATAGATAGGTAGATAGAGAGAGAGAATATTTTTATTTTAAGTAATCATTTTGTTGCATTATAAATGATATTAACTGTACACGATGATTTAATTTTCCTTATTTAAATGCTGCAATAATAAAGCTGGTCTCCCTCAGTAATGGAAAAGTGAACCATCAGTCAAGTTAGAGCAGGCTAATGTACCGCACCTTAACTCTCTCTGTTTGTGTGTGTGTGTGTGTGTGTGAGGGAATTTAGACTAGAGGAACCTGTTTAGCTCATCTAGAAGGTGTGACAATGCAACTATGCGGTCCTGTTACTCAAACCCACTAAAGCATCTTAATCTTCAATGCTGAACACCGCAGGGCAGAGGACACACCTAAATGTTCCCTAGAATCCAGCCCTGCCCTGCCTATAAACACACAGCGGCTTTCTGAAGTGGAACAAACTAGGACTGTATTTGGATCAGTGGCGCTCAATAACATGGCGAAAACCCCTTAGAAACCGCTCTGAAAGGTCATCAGTGAACTGGAAATCATTTTGTTACTGGCTGTTTGGCTGAGTTTAACGACATTAAGCACAGAAATGGAATGAAGGAAATAACTGAGACCTGTATAACGGAGTTGTGTTTTAAACTCACCTGATATCCATGCACCATGCTGAGGATCTCTTTAACCCCGCTATTATAAGCGTGAGAATGGGCGTGGCCCTGCATTCGAATCAGTGCTGTGGGCGGGGCTGAGAGGACCGAGCCTGCCGAAGGGGTGTGGCCAGTGGGGAAGTAGCTGATGTTGGGTGGGGAGCCTGGTGGGCTGTTAGTATGAAAACACACATGGATCAAATTCAGGTAATAAGTCAAAAAAGGGCATTCAAACAGTCCCACACACACACACACACACATATCTCCTGAGACCCTGCCCATATACTTGTGTCCTCTGTAGTGGACATTGTGTTTTCACCAAGCGGCAACCTCCCGCTCTCCCTCGGGAAGCCAATACGGAAGTAACTAAAACTGCAATTCATCGACTCGCCTTGGGGGGCTGGCTCCATGAAGTCCAAGGGCTTTCTTTCTGCATTGGTAAATTGGCCATTTTTACAGCTGATAAAAACATGTTTACAGCCTGGTACAAACGATGGCTTTGATGCATATAGCTATGATTACCCTTCATGACAACTCTGAGGGGGGTGAATTTTTTTATAACTCATCCGTTTCGTTTTTATTAGGTTATATTAAGTTTGCATAATTAAGGGCGTGGCCACTTGAGTGACAGCTAGCCCTCGCTGCTCGCTGTCTCGTCACCTCAGCTGATTCTGGCTAATTAGCCGCTGAGCTCGGCAAATAAATCGTGTATTTGTTTTGTTTAATGTTTCTTTACACCTTCATTTGCCTTTTGGAATTATTTCCTGCAATTATCAGATGATATGGCATGCTGTGTGGACTTAATTGTGCTTACAAACCGTTCAAGTTGCCTTCATTTCACAGGTGAGTGAAATGATATACTTCTATACCATCTCTATAAATGTATTTGTTTTATTTAAGATCATTTATCATTTAAATGTTCTTTAGACCAGTAATGCACTCCAGAATCTGACAGATTGATTAGCTGTTGGCTATAAAACAGTCATCTGAAGCGTTGTCATACAGTGTTAGTGCTGGATTTTATAAACAGCCTTACATTTACTAACACAGACTATATCTGAAGTGTTTGATAGTAATTTGCGTTTTCCTCCTGTTGTAAAACATCATAAGAACAATGTTTAGTGGCTCAATGTGTTACAACAGTGTTTTTAAAAGTCTAAACACTTTATTGATATAGTGTACAACCAAGCACATGTGGTCAGAACACAAACGAGTCACAGGTAATGAAGTATTAAGCGTTCTCCCAAAGTAATAAATCTGTTTTAATCCAGGTCTAAGCAAAAGGCTGAGAATCAAGCATGCCTCTGTAGCTCTGCTCACTCTCCGCCTCTTTGCCCTTATTTGGTATGCCGCGTTCGGTGCGATGACGCGCTAACAAAATGGCGACGGTTGGCCGCGCCTACTTGTGGCTTCTTTTGCAGTGTTCAGAAACCTATGGGTGACGTCACGGATACTACGTCCATATCTTTTACAGTCTATGGTTTTCACGAATTTTCTTTAAATTTTTTGAGCTACTCTGTCAAGTCCTGTTGTACTGTGCAGAGGACATCCTGGACTTTCTAGTGATATGTCATTTGATTGGCTGTCATGCTAGGAACCACTTCTTATTCATTCATTAATTCATTCATTAATTTTCTTTTCGACTTAGTCCCTTTATTAATCAGGGGTCGCCACAGCGAAATGAACCGCCAACTTATCCAGCATATGTTTTTACGCAGCGGATGCCCTTCCAGCTGCAACCCATCACTGGGAAACACCCATACACACTCATTCACACACACACACACACACACACACTGTGGACAATTTAGCTTACCCAATTCACCTGTACCGCATGTCTCGAACACGCAAACTCCACATAGAAATGCCAACTGACCCAGCCGAGGCTTGAACCAGCGACCTTCTTGCTGTGAGGCAAGAGCAATACCCACTCCGCCACTGTGACACCTATATATATATATATATATATATATATATATATATATATATATATATATATATATATATATATATATATATATATATATATATATATATATATATATGTATATATATATATATATATATATGTATATATATATATATATATATATATGTATATATATATATATATATATATATATGTATATATATATATATATATATATATATATATACAACAGTTCTGCCTGGTTCTCGAATCTGATTGGCTGGTAGCCGTCTGATATTCTGCAATATCAGAAATCGTACAGCCTCTTCACCCTTCTGTATTACTCCGCCCACATAGAGTGACAGCAGATCAATAAACTCACTACAGTTTGACAAATATTGCAGCTGTTGGACAACAGAATGTACTTTTGAGGTTTTTTTTTAATCGAGAATGTAGCTGTTTAGATTGCAAATATGCAGTTTGTTTATAAGGATAGTGCTTATTTTAAATATTTATAGTTTCTGAGATTCAATGCGTTGGCATCCATCAGCCTGTCACACTGAGCAAAGCAAAGATGGTTGACGTTGTCCATCCAGAAGATGGCGACAGAGACCGCATAATAAGCCCTTAGAGCAGAAAAACTTGTAATTTCTAACTACAGCTGATCAAATCATTATTAAATTGGTGAGTGACATTCTAAGTCGATCCCTATGGTATAAATACAACACTGATGTTGCAGTGCTGTATTTATACCATAGTAATTGTAGTGTATTGAGTGTGAGATGGGACTCATATCAAGACTGTATGTATTTTGTGTTGGCCATTCTTTGTATAACCCTGAGTTACTTTATGGTTGGCCATCTGTTTGTTTCTAATGAGTCTCCTGTTTTCGTTATTACAGACTAGTTCAGTAAAAAGAAAGAAGAAATGCTTGCATTTGTTTAGCGTTTTTGCTTCTCGCAAACCCGACAGTAATCTGCTAGTGTTTGCTTTGGTTTGCTTTTTCAGGGTTAATTATTGTGATCTCCCGATTACTACAGAGAAATACTGGGAAATGTATGTAGACTGATGGCACTTCATGCCGTTCAGCTTTATAATCTTAAAATGTGAGCAAATTTACCTGTTTTGTCATCACTTTAGACATTACGCTAGAGAATCATTCAAATTCTGACTTTAAAGTGATGTTGGTGAATTAGTAACGGTTTCTGCTGTTCTGACGTCAGCTGTAGATGTGAATGAGTGATGGAAGAAAGTAGTTCTTTGTACAAAAAGATTTTTGATTTTGATTTTCTTTTTTATACACACGATTATCTCGTCGAACTGTTGTATAAACGCAATATCACACTCGTAGCAGTGCGATATGGCTGTATATCATACTGATACTGTATATTGGTAGCCATATCGCACTGCTACTTGTGTGATATTGCTCATATAAATATATATATTAGTCCTAAAGTGTATACAGGTATGGAATTTTTTTTTTTTATTATTTGTCATTAAATATTCATTCATTCATTTTCTTTTTGGCTTAGTCCCTTTATTAATCAGGGGTCGCCACAGTGGAATGAACCACCAGTTGTTAGCATAATTTGTTTGCTTTATTTGTTGCGAGTTGAAATCACAATTTTTTTTCCACTATCATTTTATTGTCTAAAAATGAAATAAACTTGCCTGAAAATTTCAAGAAAAATGACATTTTACATAAATATTTATATTAATAAATATTAATAATTTGTTAAATCTAGAGAAAGTTTCTAGTGGTATCTTAATTTTATTATAGCTATTTATTATTATGCACACACATTATTATATTCTTAGTATTTTATAATGTGAAAGACTAATTGTCCTGCCCCAATTAAATGTCATCGTCAAGTGGCATTTCTGCTGTGTCAGAGTGACACTCTTACTTTTACATCTCTTTTCTCACTTTCTAAAGCCAGATAGTCATATTTCTCTCACATGCACAATTAGTTCCTGAACCAGTTTTTCCACAATGGAGTACGCTGAAATCCACATTATAGCGATGTTAAGAAAACTGGGTGTGACACTCTTGTAAACACACCCAGTCAGAGTTGTGTCCTTCTTAGGGACATCCTCAAAAACAAATGAGGCACAAGCCCTCAAAATGCATTAAATTATCCTCAAACTATTCAATAAATGCTTGTATGGATGTATATGTTCACATTTTGTTAAACCTGTCAGTAAAAAGACAGGTACTGGTGAGTTTTATGATATGTGAGTGATAAACAGTGGCTGTCAAAATCATAGGAAAGGTTCATCCAGAAAAAAAACTGGTTCAGACAGGTTTCCATGGCACAAAACATCACAACGAATGATCTAGAACTAATTCAACAGAACTTTAGAGCAAATATTTAAAGACTACAGTGTAATTTCTTCATAGACTTGGAGTTATAAATCCCAATGGAGATTCATGAATTCATGTTTGTTTTTTCAGAGACTCATTCAGGGATATTTAAAGGGAACGTTCACCTTTTTCGCCCTTATGTAGTTTTAAACCTTTACGAGTTTCATTGTTCAGTTGAACACAAAAGAAGATAATTTAAAGAATGTTGGAATCAGGTAGTCATAGACTTCTACAGTAGGTAAACAAACACTATGGAGACCAAATTTCAAGATTTTACAGAAAATCTTTTGTGTTGAACAGAACACCAGAATATTCATTTTTTTGTGAACTATCCCTTAAATAACATATAATCAGTGGTTAAAAAAAAATCATACACTGGGATTTATATTTTTTACAGGTTTGGTTTAAGTGGAGGTTGAGTAAATAATGATAGAATCATCATTTTGATTGAAAAAATGACATTTTTGTTTGACTTGGATGAATATGTATGTACACTTTGACTACAGAATTTGACATGAATTTAACGATAAACACTATTCAATTATCCCTTCATCAAAATCTGAGAATTAACCCACACCTAATGTATTTGTGCATGGCTGATCTCAGACAACAAAACAGATATACCTGGGATAATAGGCGGTGTAGTTCATGTAGAGCGTGTTGCTGGCTGGATAAAAGGCGGTGGTGTGTGGAAGGGGTCGGGGACTTAAAAGGAACTGGGAGGGGTAAATGCCTGCTGGTTCCACTGGTAGCACTGCTCCTGCAGGAAGGACTGCTCCAGCTGGAAGAACCGCTGTCCCGTGAGGAAACGTGTACGATGGAGGAGACAGACCTGAAATGGGGGGGAGGTGGGATATTGAAGTATTACAGAGTGAAGAAAACAAACTTGAAGCTTCCAGTTGTGGCAAGCATTGAAATGCTAATCGTGTCAGTGAAACTACTGACAAAAGATGTGTAACAATAATTTTGAAATATGCACCAATGGTGATAATAAAGGTTTAATAAGATATTTGGTGGTGAATACACTATAAGTAAAAATGTAAGATCATGCCTTGATGTTTTCAGAAGAGAATTTGTTGAAATAATCCAACTATAGTGGGTTGAGAATTGGCCTGTTAAACCGAACTGTTAAAAAAGTAACTGAGACACAGATTTATAATATATTAGAGAAAATGAACGTAACAAAATGTATATTTGTTATATTCTTTTATTAGTTTAGTCATTTGTTCTGTCTAAAATGCCATACATTTTTATATTATTGGACAACAGAGGGCCTTGAAAATTGACAGTTAATTTACTCCTCGTCAGGCCATTGAAAATCTAAGTCACTTTTTTTCTTCAGTAGAATATTGATGGTGATTTGTTTGGGGATTCGTGTAATGCAAGTCAATGGTCATCTGTTTTTGAGACGTACAAAAAAGTCTAAGGGCTCTATTTTAACGATCTAGGCGCAAAGTCTAAAGCGCACGGCGCAAAAGCATTAAGGGCGTGTCCGAATCCACTTTTGCTATTTTAAGTACAATAAAAAATACACTCTGCACTGCGGCGCATGGTCTAACAGGGTTGAGCTTATTCTTTTAATGAGTTATGGGTTTGTTTTGAGATTAAACCAATCAGAGTCTCATCTCCCATTCCCTTTAGGAGTCAGTTGTGTTGCGCCATGGCGCATTTGCTATTTACATGGCGGACTTTGTAAGAGGAAAAACTGAACGGTTCACTAGCGAGAAAACAGTTAAACAGAGCATCTGCAGCGTGAGTATAAAGAATGAGTCTCCTCCAATCGACCTTTACTTTCAATTTCTCTCTTTCGTGGATAAGGAAACGGTGTTGTACACACAGACATCCATTAGATACATAATTCATTTTGTTTGTTAAGCGCAAAGATTTGTTTCAAAACTATTTCTTAATTCAGTTCTAATTTCCAGCAAACTAATAAATGAACAATAATAATGAAGTGTGGTCAAAAAACTGAGTTATATCAAAACACATATGCTATGCTTCATATGGTCCAAAACCTGACAGGTGGACAAATCTAAGCTTGTTTTTAATAAAACAAATCAAAATAAGCATATAATAAATAATATTACTAATAATTACTAACATTATACAAAAGCAAATTGTCATAAATAAACTAAAAAAGACCCCACCGAGATGAAGGCATGAAGGCAGTGGTTTTTAAATTTATGTAGAAAGTAATAATTTTTGTAATATTTTAATCCTTTAATTCTTTTTCATTTGTAAAGATATTTGTGTATTGCTGTACATCCTGTGTGCATTAAGCCATGTGTAAGCGATGCGCACAACTAACTCCTCTGCACTGGACTTTAGACCTGCTTTCAGCTGGTCTATTGAACAGTCTATTTTAGTTCCTCAAAATAGCAATGCACCAACAATGCTCCTTAACACACCTCTTTTCTAGACCGAAACACCAATGAGTCCACAAAGTGGAGAAAATGGATTTGCAATTTAAACAACATGGCGGAAAACGGGAAAATTAAGGTTGCGTTGGATTGAAAATAGCAACACGTCGGGGCAAACAGGTCTTGCGCCTTATTGAGTCGGGTGTATGATAGGGCTCAAAGACTCAGTCCAAAATCGCATACTTCCCTACTACGTATATAGAATATTACAAACAATATGTGAGCTGATGACCTGGATGACCAACTACTTCCGGTGGGATTCTGAAGTGCGCATCCAACGGAAGTAAAGTCTAGATAGGATACAGCTGTGGATACACACATCAATATAGCATCATTTTTGTGACACTGTATAACAATAATTAATATTTTTACAGTACTGTGACGGTTGGGTTTAGGGTTGGGGTAGGGGTAGACGTTAATAAAATACAATTAATGGGAAATTGAATAAATATTATAAATAATTCTTGTGGTTAATCAGCTATACTAATAGAGAAGACTTCAAATCTGTTTTTATATTACTGTGACGGTTGGGTTTAGGGTTGGGGTAAGGGTAGAAATTAGTAAAATACAATTAATGGGAAATGTAATAAATAATATAAATAATTCTCGTTAACTACTGGCCGTAACCGTATCTGATCTAGCAAAAACCTCCAACGATCACTATGCTATCCCATATTGCAATGTGAGAGAATGCATAAATGGGAGTTAAGCGATGCAACTGATGCAGGTAGGTCACGTGATAATGTCAAATAGCTGATGTAGTGTGTCCAAATTCCATACTACTCACATTCATACTATATAGAGCGTACTTTTCTAATAGCCGTAGTACATTAAAATTCAAAAGTAGTACATACTGCAGTAGTAGGCGATTTCGGATGCAGCCTACATCAATCCTTGTGGCTCCTGATGATGAGGTCTTATGAAGCGAGATAACCAATCAGTGCAAGAAATTGAACTTTATTTATTATTAGCTTTAATCCACAACCTAGGTAACAGTTCATGGTGCGTGCACAAGTGTAGTGAGTATGAGCTTCTGGTTGCTTGTTGACGTATGTTTGCACACAAGATGCAACAACTGCTATAAACTTTTGTCTGAGTGCAAGGGTGAATATATCTCATTCAGCAACCGAAAGCTAATAAAATTGTAAATAATTTCTTGCACAGAGTGATTCTTTTGCTTCATAAGATCTCGATGTATCATCAGAAGCCACAGGGATTGATTTAGACCATTGACTTGCATTATATGAAGTACCAAGGACCACAGACCTCACTAAAAACCAAATGTTCCTTATTGTTCTAGTGAAGAAAAAAAGGTCAGCTACATTTTTAGTGGTCTGAGGATGAGTAAATTAATTGTACATTTTCATTTTCAGGTTAAGTTTCCATTTAAATAATATTTTTTTCATTTGTTTTCTTCTATAATTATTGTCAATTTAATTTCACTAAAATTCCATTAAATTTCCAAATACAATGTTATGTTTGTTGTATGTACAAAACCAATTTAGTGTGTGTAAAGTGCACTAAAATCAAAAATTCTAGCATAAAATTCAGAATTGATATAATTAATGCTAAAATTTGATAAAATGTGTTGGATCAAACGACATAAACTCCAACTAAAAACAAACTGCCTAGCGATCAGTCAAGGTATTTTTGCCAAACCAATTAAAGGGTGTGGTTCTGACTGAAGCTAAGCCAGTCACACAAAGGGCTTTATGCCTTTCAAGTCCTGTTCATTGTTTGTCATCAGAAGCTCATACAGTCATCAGAAGCTCATACAGTCATCAAACAAACAATGAACAAGTGCAATGCATATCAACGCTGTTGCCACCTCAAAAGCCCACCATAGATACAAGCTGTGAACCTGGAATCCGAATCAATTATTTTGGATGCCTCAAAGTTAATGCAGCAGGTATGATTACAAATCACAGATGGCTGCTTGTCTATTTTATATTAGATTAAATGTGTCAAAATATTTATCCAAAAGTGACTTGGGGTGTGATCACACTTGTACTTTGGTTTTTTTGGTTGCTTTGGTGCAAACCAAAAAAAGAATACAAATAGTCCTGATTTTTAGAGTTCAAACTGTCATTTAAACAACTAAATCTAAATATACAAAGAAAAAAAATGCTTTTATGACATTTTGATGGAGTGATGGTATTTTTTTTATCAGTTAAGAACTCTTAAAGAGCTTATAAAATGTGTAAAAGTTTCAAAGCAGGACCAGAAAATCCTCCATTGCACACAAACAAAAGATTACTCCAAGGAGATTAACGGTAATGGGCAACATTGCGCGACTATGATATTATGGTGACACCATTTCCTTTTTTTTAATTCTATTTACAGGGTTTTGGTCTCTGTTGCATTCATTTTTTGCAGTTCTTTTAAAAGCACAAGCGTAAAAAAGCATAACTGATGCTTGTAATACAATACGTTGTTCACAACAGTGCACCTAATTAAAATATCTGTCAAATTTCGCATCACACACTCGAAGCATGCAGCAGACTTGAACCCAAAACTGTCAGCATCTGCCAATATAATTCAGGTACAAGTCAGGTATGTTCCCTCCACCCTTCAACACACAGCAGCAACAGCCACAGGCGTTCAGACACCTTTAACCAAATTCAATCTGTGGCGTGCTGAGACTTTAACGTGCTGCCATTGGTCATTGAGGTAGAAGGAAAGACTACCCATCCAGAACTAGAACCAAAGAAAGGAATCTACACTAAATCAAACAGAAAGTGCCTTTTCGTGACACACCTTGTGTTTAAAAAAGTGTGACTGGTGAAATCATGATGAAAACTGAAATCTTGTGCACATTCAGATTTAGAAAGATTGCACTAAATCACCCCAAATCAAAGCCCTCCATTCCCCCGCTGTGGAAAAGCATATGACAAACTCATGGTCAGATCTGAATTGAATACGAAACATTCACCCAACCAGATTCCTGCTGCTCCTGATGCCCTTTCCTGCCTGGATAGGAATCTGGATAGGACACCCACCGAATGAATGAATGAATGAATGAGAGAAAGAGAAAAAACAGGAAGGCGTGAAGCGCCACCTACCCGCACACACAGCTGAGAGAAGCAGCACCAGAGCCCAGCGGCACTTACGTCGTAACTTACATGGCGGCGGCGAGAGGCCGCTCCTGTTGAGCGTTCCTCCCATCAGCACGATGTTCATCTCCTGAGCAGAACATGCAAACACCTCCACATAACGCTCCTTCATGCTGCGCTTGTGGCAGCGCTGGGCTGCTAGGAATGCCCGCTCTGCTGAACGCATCTGAATGAAAGCATCACCCGACGGACGACCCTGATTAAACACACATGAACAAATGCTACATTCAGAAACTCAGCTTTAAAAACAATTCATGAAACAAGTGCAAAAAAATGTGTGTGACAACTATTGACAAGCCATTCTTGGGTTCATCTCCTGTAAACATCAAAACATTTTAGCTATGTTTCCATACAAATATGCAAATTTGACTTATGTGCAAAGCTTAAATATTGCATAAAACATTTTTTAAAAGTTTCATTTCTATGAGTAAATGAAAAGAAATCCATCATTACTTGATAAACTGGTGCCAAATATTAAAACAAACAAAAAAATGCAAGAAAGTACAAGAAGCCCCCGTGAGGCCCTTTCCTCAGAAAATGAAAAGCAATGAACTCTTTGAGAGCAAATTTGCTCAAGACGTTTCTGGGAGGTAATAATACTGAACCACTTTAATGATAAACTTTGGCTAACAGGTTTTAGAATTACCAATACAATATTTTATGTTATGCAATGTGGTCAGGTTGCTGGTTTGTCCATAAGGGTACATGTCCACTGACATTAGCTGTGAGGGATTCTCCAGCTATCAAAGCATTTACAGTTTTTCTCAGTCACTTTGGTGCATTTCTCACAACACTATTTACATTTGCACAACAGTTAATGCATTTCTCAAAACAATTAGTGATTTGTTGACATCATAGTAGCAGTTTCTCATTCCTTCCAACTAATTGCAAATGCTTTTGGACATGCATCAATTGCTTTCATACAACTCTCTGCTGTTTGTAACATTATCATTTGCTTATGTCATGTCAGTCAAAATGAACTAAACTTGTGATTGCTGAATAGTCATTCCATATAAAACTAATAGTCCTCATTTCATTACTTGAGTCATTACATACAAAAATGTTGAACTAGTTGTCCAATTCTGTCAAGCCAATTTTATGAAAAATTTATTAATTTTTTTTTCCTGAAAATGTCTTCTAAATTGATCAATTTCATCAATGATTTACAGACCTGTGTATGTTGTAGGTTCAGTTCCAATATGCACTGCAATATTGTTTACAGTTGTGCACAGCTCTACCCAAAGGAAGTTTATGTTTGTTGTAAATAAGTGTGTGTTTATTCTTTTGCACAATGCTGTGAATAAATTAGAATTGCAAAGAGCAAATGCAGTAAAAATGTGAATCATACATATTCAGTGTGTTGTACTCAGATACCTCACTAAATGCAGTGATGTCTAACTTTACTGTCGTTTTCAAATGGCTGTGTAAATAGTATATAGTGCTGTCTTGAGCATTTTCAGCAAGTGTCACCAAAATCGGACTTTTTTGCATTGGAAAAAGTGTCATAACGAAAACATGACAAAGCCATTTGACTATCTTGTTCATAAACAATGGTGGCAGGACTTTTTATCTTGATGACACTGACACTTTCATTGACATCAATACTTGCTTTTGAGGAATGAGCTCTCCATTTTGAGCAAGTGACACGCTTTTGCAGGTTATCCACTAGGTTTTGCAGTTTGCACTAATTGTTTAGAGAACTGCATAAACTGTTGTGCAAATGTAAATAGTGTTGTGAGAAATGCACCAAAGCCACTGAGAAAAACTGTAAAATGAACAATCAACAGTGAGCAAATAACACGCACTCACTGCCTGGCTATGCAACTAGCATTTTGAAAAATGCTGCGCTCCCATTGAAAACAGCAGAAAAAATGTTTAGCTGACATTTCTGCAACAAAAAAGCGCTTCAGTGGAAATGTGCCCTTAATGCTGTGGATCTCACCTATCTGTTATCAAACAAAATCACATGATTTATACACAACTTGACATTTCCATTAAGCATTGTTATGCTATATTCCAAATCGTGCATAAAAATATGTTGATGGAAACAGGGTTAGTGCGTGTCTGCTCAAATCTGTCAATCTTTTTACAGCCGAACCAATAGCAAGTGTTTGGGGTGTAGCTACTGTAGTTGGCAGGCTGAGCCAGAGGATGTTTAGATGGCATTGGGTCACTGCTGATCTGTTACAAAGGATTCACTTACATTTACTTTTAGAATTCTTCTGATTAGAAACTACACACTTGACTAGTTATGAGAAAACAAGTTCTCCTTTAAAATGTACCTTTGAATTGTTGGTTTATAAAATAAACATTAGTCTTTTTTCATCATCTTCTGGCAGAAGTGGCTGTTTTTTGGGATGCCCTGTCAACTTGAAAGCAGTTTTTGAACTGGTCCTTATTAATAACTAGGATCTTTTAATCATTATTATAGTAAAGTAATTGTTTGTAAAAATACTGAAACAGTTTCCTGCAGTGCTTATTTAATGGAGAAGAATTGATGTTTCAGATTGTAGTTTGAATAGTGTAATACAATAAGCGAGCAATTACAGGTTCTTATGAGTCACTTCTTTTTAATTAATACACTCCTGCTATTTTGACTTACAAAACAAATCACTCTTATAAGTTCTCTGTGTCAAAATGATTCAGTGATTAAGTCCAAAAACCAAACAAATTATGTTCTGAAAAACCAACAGATGTGATATAATGCTATATAATTGGCTACAAAAAGTCTATTTTGTATATAGAATTTTAGATTGGTATTTGTAATGTGATTGGACTGAAGATGTGACTAATGATGTTGCCATTTTAGCTTTACAGGAATAAATTAGCTTCGATATATATTAAAATAAAAAAAGATTTATACTGTATCAATGTTTCACAAAACATATTTGTACTGTATTTTTGGTCCAATAAATTATGGCTGCACGATATTGGAAAACTGACAGGAATATTTTCTCTTACTGCGATATATATTGCTATATGAATACAATTTCACCAGATGACATATATAAAAGCTCTATATGTTAAGAATTGATCCATTAGATTGATTGGGATGATTCTGTTGGGGATATAACCAAATTACAAGCACAGTTAAATACAGCAGAGCAAAGATGCAAATGATATAAACAGGATTTTTCTGGAAAAATCAAACAGTATTCAGGTACAGAAATTGAATAATCCAATGTAAAATAACACTGTATATTTTTCATTGTGTAAATAATTATATACAATTAATATTTAAGCTGCAAACATCTCATTTATTGTGCCAAATGGCTTAAATTGACATGAAATGCTTTACCAGTCACAGGCCTGAAAACACATGCAAATAATAAACTTCACTCTAGGGTTAATGAGAAATGACTCACTGTGTTCTGAACAGTAATGTCTGGTCAGCTATAATCCCAACTCGATGTTGCAGTTGTGACTATTAATTTGCACATTGCAATATCCATGCTGAAACAATATATAGTGCAGCCCTACAATACTCCCCTACAAAGGCAAAGTACAGTATCTAAGCAAACACTGAACAAAATGACTTCAACAGCTTGGATATTTGTAGTTACTGCATTTTTGACACTCTTGTTTCTCTGAAACAGTACAAAATTGAACCAGGAGACTTTGTCACAAGACAGAACAGATGTCTCAAAGACTATTTTGGGCTTTAAATACATTTTGCTCAATTGTGTAGTTCCTATGCTTTGCTTTAGTAGGGCAGAATAAATGCAGCCTTGATGTGCAGAAGAGACATTTTAAAAAACAAAACTAGCATTACACCCCAAACCTTTTGGAATCATTACATTAATTAAAAATGATTCAATTCTAAAAAGATTTGGATGCACATTTGTAGATGAGAACTGGGGAAAATTTGCTGGGAATTTAAAATGATTGTCTAGAGATGTTAGAACATGTCTTACAGAGTTTAAAATTTTACATAGATTTTACTGGACTCCTAAGAGACTGTACAGAGCAGGTTGTAAAAACAATCCAGAATGCTGGCGATGCAAAGAAGAAGCAGGTGACCTATTTCATGTATTAGGGCAATGCCGCAGAAGTCCGATAAGTTTGGAGAGAGGTCCATGAATTCCTTGTAAAAATATTGCAGACCCAGTATGACTTTTGCCCAAGCTTATACATACTTGGTGCCCCCTGTTTCTTAAGCCACATGAATAAAGCTGAATCACAGTGGATACAGAGCTGTATCATGTGAGACAGATGGGTGTAGGCATGGGGCGATAACCGTTTTCAAGGTATACCGCGGTTTGGAAAAGTCAAGGTTTTAAAACTGTCAAAATTTTCTGCAATAGCGTTCCTAAGGTATGTGTAAGATTTTATATTTATGTTTTTTTTTTTTGTTTTTAGGACAACAGTATCTCCAGCAGAAATTATATCCAAAGATGCCGTTTTAAATTGTAAAACAAATCTGTTTCAGAAACTAATGAGGACAGCAGAAGTCAGTTATTCATTTAGCCTGACATGTTTACTGTCCCAAAATATTTGAAATGTTTCTAAATATATAATATATTGTGCTCAAAAGGGAAAAAAGTTTGTTTTTTTACCCAGACATTTAAAAAGAATTTATTTTAGGAGCAGTAATCACAATACCGTGAAACCGTGATATTTTTAACCAAGGTTATCATACCGTCAGAATCTTATACCGGCCCATGCCTAGATGGGTGATTGTTAAAAACTGGAAGTCTTCCAGTAGACCTCTGAATTTTTGAGTGGATCTCAGAGTTAGGACAAGTTGCAGCTTTTGAAAAACTCTCCTACAGTTTACATGGATGGATTAAAATTTATTTTGATAAATGGGGAGAATTTCTGAATGCCAGCAAACATGTAACGAGACAAAATAATAATTAGGGTTATGATATAAGCAATCCCCCACCCCATTTTTTTGGTTGTATGTGTTTATGTTATTTATTTATTGTATTTATTTATTTTGTATTGTTCTTTTATGTTCTTTTTTGTTCTTTTATGTTAATGCTCTGTATTTGACATTCATCTGCAATATTTGAAATAAGAAAAATCAATAAAAAGTTCAAATTATAATAAAAAATGATTAAAGTCTTTCATTATGTATAACTGTAAATAACCCAAACCAATAATTTTCCCTGAAATACGTATGCTTATTCACCCCCCAGAAATGTATGAATAGTCTTACATCCAGGGCTTTACATTAACACCCGCCAACCCGCCAATGAGGGTAGATTTCCATTGGTTAGACAGCCACTCCCACTAGCCACTTTGACTGCGAACTCATTTTAAATGCCAGTGCTGGCTCGTCGTCACTACATATTAGACTGTTAGTTTATGACTGTTTGTCTATATGCGTACAAATGTGATCTTAGAATCGAGAAGCAGCACGAATGACAAAAACAGCTTTTCGTGCGAGCAAAAAGAAAGGAGGTGAATAACGAATGAGAGGATCATGCGCACGGTGAGACAAGCTTTCCTGACTGATGAGGGGCTTTAGTGTCGCGCGCACAGATGATTTGATCCTCGCGAGTTTTTAAAAGCTCCTATGCCGTTTCCTCACTCGAAGCAGCCGTGCCTGTAAACAAAACTAGTGCGATGCTCGTGCACCCACAGTCCTTTAAGGGCTCGAGATTCTTTGTAAGCAGCAGCAGTTGTTGTCGCTTTCGCTTTAACCATTCTTTGAACAGATTATTAATAGACCTAACATTAACCGTGTGCACAGCATCATCCTTTCATATCGCGCAAAGAATGTTTTTTACCCGCTTGCTTTTATTTTTTGTTAATATAGTTTATTAATCATCCTTTACAATAATATTGCTTAATATGTTGTATGCATAGTTAACTGGTGATCGGGAGCCAGAACAGACCACTGTGCATAGTTTTAGATGTGTGAGAATATATATTTTTTAAATGTTAACTGTTTTGTTGAATAAAAAGTGTATGTAAACAACAGTATTTTGCTTGTTTTGACACGCTATTTAAAATTTGTGGCAAGGAAATAATTAGTTTGGTGTGGCCAGAGAAAAAAAAGATAAATCCTTATTGTGTTGAGCCCTGAAAAGTTCTGAGAAAGAAAACTAATTGCAATGCGACACTTTTTTATGAAAGCATAACCCATTTGCTCATGCTCATTGAGTAAGCTCATAAACAAAAAACAGTTAAATGAATGAGGAGGCAAGTGGAAAATACACAAAATCTAAATGAAGTAATTTTAGCAAGCCGCAACCCATGCCAAAGTCAAATTTATGCATATAACATATATTTTTCCAACAACAAAATTGTGGCTAGTGAAAATGGCCAGTGGCTAGTAACGGTGGAAAACTACTAGCCACAGTGGCTGGTGATCAAAAAAGTCAAGCCCTGCTTACATCCTTTGTCCAGGTTTAGTTTACTCTTTGGCGTACTTTATTACATGGACCCAGCCATGACAGCAACACATTGTAAAAGAATGAAGAAAACACAAGTCCTGACAGAAGCTGCTGCAGCGAGTGATTAATCACCCTTTTTTTATGGAATGGTTGAGCCAAAGGGGGAAAACTCCCTGACAAAACACATTCTGAACAGCAGAGGTGTGTTTATCACACTGGATCGACTCCATATCAATTTTCCAGATGAAAACTACATTCGTGAGCACATACAAGGATCTGAGAGTCTTACCTGCTGGTTAAGCACCATATGCACTCCATGTGGTTTGATGTCAGCTGTATATTCCCCAAGGAAAACCAATATATCCTGGACGGAGGCATCGTATGGTAGACCCCTCAATCTCACACAGTCCCGAACACCTGGGACCGCTGCTGTTTGGGGCACGAATGTTGGTGGCGGCACAACAGACAGGATCGGGGATGGAGCCACAGGAATCAACGGGGCCGATGAATATCTGTTGAGTACCTGACACACAAACGCTGGAGTTAAAAAACATTATCAAGAAGCTTTTGCTTGTTTATAGCTGCAGGTGTGGAGATGATGGATGAACCACATTCTGACTCTGTCACAGTCACCAGCGATCTAGCCCATGCAGATCGCTGGAGAACTACAAATCTGTCAGCAAAAGAACTACAAGTTCCAGTTATGCACCGCTCACACGCACCTGTTCCTCATTCAGTAGAATACACGCACTCACGGCTGAGAGCTGCTCATGAACTGATTACATGGACTATATACACAGCACACACGCACACCTCTTGGCCGAGTCTTGTTTTCCTTGCCTTGCTTTGCCATGTTTTTGATCCTCGCCTTGTTTGTTTGTTTATGTTGTCTGCTCCCCGCCTGTACTGACCTACGGCCTGTGTTTTTGACTACGACTACGATTTGCCTGCATACATCTGTTTGCTCCTGATTGTGACTGTTGCTTGCCTGACCATTTTCAATAAACCTGCGTTTGGATCCGCACTATCTATAATCAGCTCATAATATATAGGTAAAATAAATTATTTTGAATAAAACGCATAGCACCATATTTATAAACAATCTATATAAAAAATGTGGAAAAATTATTTCAGTAAAAATAATAATATACGTCACATTTTGTGTCTGTGTCGAATTAAATTAACAGAACTTTACAATAAGGTTCATTAGTTAATGTATTTACTAATATGAACTAAGTATGAAGAATACTCATGCAGCATTTATTAATAATAATTCAACATTTACTATTAACATCCAAATTCATGTTTGTTAACATTAGTTAACATGAACTAACAACGAACATCTGTATTTTCATTAACTTAACGTTAACTAACATGAACAAATACTGTAATAAATGTTGTTCACTGTTTGTTCATGTTAGTAAATGCATTAACTAGCATTAACTAATACAACCTTATTGTAAAGTGCTACCAGTTATTTTATGTACATAGAAAGTAGGGCTGCATGATATTGGAAAAATCTAACATTGCGATATTAAGTTTTTCTGCGATATTTATTGCGATATGAATAGAATCATTTCACCAGATGACTTGAATAGTTCAATTTGGAAAGAACTCATAATTTTATATATATTGAAATGATTTCGTTGGCCAGATAATCTGCATGTAGTTTAGTTAAATTATTTTAATTTAATACATTTAACATAAATTTAATAATTGTTTTTGTGAGTCTACTGTGTTCGAGTATAACTTGAATAATCAAATGTAAGCAAATAAAACTGCACAGTCTTTGTTATAATTGTTATAATTTCTTAAATTAAATTATTTAAAGGCCTTAAACACATATCAAGCACTCTTTCACTCTATTATTAAGGTTAACTTCACAATCACTCAACAATATAGTTCCTGGTCAGTTATAATTCCACTGGATGAATAAACTGAAGCTGAACTTGACATTGCAGATCCTGCGATGTGATTACTGCGAATGATCACATTGTGATATCGATGCTGAAATGATATATTGTGCAGCCCTAATAAGAAAGCATAATAAATGCTAATGAAGTTAATATTTAATATGTCAAATAACTTTGGGGAAAATACAAGGATGTAAAAAAATGTAAATAATTGCTGTATTACACTGTTCTGCTGCTTGAAAGCCCCTTTTGCTAATAACAAAAACCTCTCATCTGGCCAACTGTTAATCAAGTGCACTATGGGATTGTCTTTTCCTGCTTTCTTACTGACACACCCTTGAACACCAAACCCCCCTTGCAAGTAATAAACATGTCTGAGGTATTCAAACGCAGTTCATGTCCACATAAAAACAAGCAAAGATAGGCTTAGCTGCCTGCTATGGTTGAATATGCGTATGACGACAGCTAAATATTAACATCAAGGAATTCCAAGAAATTGTACAACATTAGCAACAAAAAATTTATAAGCTTCTACGTTGAGGAACAGGAAGACTGAGAGAGAGATTTTATGACAGCTTTGAAAAGCTAATCTTTTACAGATTGCCGAGCTGAGTGTTTGTTCAACGAGTCAAGCCGTTCAGGTAGAGTATACACACTTATATACACACTTGATTACACACACAACGACAAACCCAAAGGTATCAAGTTTTACTTGCCTCGCAGAGTCTGTCTAAAACCAACTTAAATACATTCCACTATTAGACATTAAAGAGAACAAGTCCTTCCCGTTAATGAAAGAAAATTAATAATGGTGCCGTTTAGGCGACAAAAGTTAAATGACGAAAATTAAGAAGATTTACTCCGCGAAAAATAATGGTCACACTTTATTTTGATGGTCCGTTTGTTGAATTTAAGTTGCATTGCATCTACATGCCAACTAATTCTCATTACATTATAAGTAGACTGTTAGGTTGGGGTTAGTGTAAGTTGACATGTACTTGCAAAGTTTCTTATAGTCATTTAAATGTCTGTTGAAGGAGCAATATCAGCAGATATTAAGCAGACAGTCTACTAATACTCAAATGGACCATCAAAATAAAGTGTTACCAAAATAAATACTGTTAATTTACTCAGCCTCAAGCCATTCACAATGTAGTGACTTTTTTATCCAGTAGATGTTATTTATCTAGTAAAATGATGTTGTTTTTGTTGCTGCTGAAACTGTGGTCTTCTGTTAATCCAAGTGAATGACTGCCAGCATTTTGAGAGCAACTACTTACATTACTACTAGCTTGTTTTTTTTACCCTAGATATTGCAGCCTATAAAAAAAGAGCAATAATATGTTTGTGTGTACAATCTCAGTTGGCAAGATTGACTTTTAACAATTTCCCCAAGGTTTGATCTACGTCATCGCACAACAGGGTGCTCACAATCCAAATGGTTGTGATTGCACTCAGAACTACTTCTCAGTGGATTAAAAGTAATACTGCAGTAAGTGATGTTCAGTTTCTTACACAGACCAATTTTGTCACAGTATCGTCATGCTATAAAAAATATGTTTACATAAAAACTAATGTCATACGTCTCAAACTCAATTCCTGGTGGACTCTCTGCAATTTTGCTCCAAGCCTAATCAAACACAGTTGATCTAAATAATCAAGGTGTTCAAGACTACTAGAGACTATTAAGCAGGTGTAAGTTGGAGGTGGTTGGAGCTAAACTGTGCAGAGTTGCGGCTCTCCAGGAATTGAGTTTAAGACCATTGCTTTAAGTTAATACATGTTTTTATCTATTTTTTTATATATATATATTTTCAGGGTTTTTCACCTCTATTACATAGGACCATAGAAATGAGACAGGAATACATGAGGAGCAGAGAGAGGGGGGAAGGATTGGGAAATGAGTTTGAGCCGGGAATCAAACTCAGGTTGTCGTGAGAACAATCAGTGCTATATGTCAGCGCTCTTTACCACTAGGCTGTTGGCCGACAAGTTATCTTTAACAAGTTAACTTCATATTTTTAGTCTGGTTTGGTTGATATAAATTGAGAAAATCTAGAAAAGTTAATTTCATTCATTCATTCATTCTCTTTTCGGCTTAGTCCCTTAATTAATCCGGGGTCGCCACAGCGGAATAATCCGCCAACTTATCAAGCACGTTTTTACGCAGCGGATGCCCTTCCAGCCGCAACCCATCTCTGGGAAACATCCACACACACTCATTCACACTCATACACTACGGACAATTTAGCCTACCCAATTCACCTGTACCGCATGTCTTTGGACTGTGGGGGAAACCGGAGCACCCGGAGGAAACCCACGCAAACGCAGGGAGAACATGAAAGTTAATTTCATTCAACTAAAAAAATGAAGGTAGCAAGAATTGTTTACAATGCAGGAGCCACAGTTATTTATTTGGTTTGCTTGTATTTGTTTATTTGACTTTCAATGTGCTGGTAGCTGTTAACTTTATGAATCAGCAAGGACCACGGTTTCAGCTAAAACTCTTTTTTTAGTTTTCACCTTAAGAACTTAAATAAACTTGGATGGCTTGAGGGTAAGTAGAAACAGTTTAATTTTTGGATGAACATTTTATTTTTGGAGTGTCAAAATGACTGATATAGCAAATTCAATCAAAGAAGGCAGGGCGTTACTGTTCACAGACACCAAACATGATTTTCAGTCCAAGAACTTGAGGGATGATGCAAGTAGCTAAATGTTTAATATTTGACTACTGGTTTACAGTTAAATGCAAAAAGACTAAATGTAATATCTTCTGACGTCAAATACTGGAGTTTTCTCTGTTTTTGCTATTTTGAATAGGAATTATTGAAATAAGTTATGGGATTGATGTAATTTATGATGGGATATGAAACATATTTTGCATATATTCACTCTTATTCCTGCTTCAAATATTAGTTCAGAAAAGTTTTTGCTGCTCTTCTTTTATTTTCTTTTTTCTCTTTTATCCATTAAATTCTTTAATCATTTGGAAACAAAACAAAGGTTTTCCCCCAGTTATTAGTTTGTTTTTAATTTAAAAAATGATTATATATATTTTACTATGATTTACAGAAGATACCCAAAAATGTCATTCAGTTTTTACAGTAGTTTATGAACCCAAAATATTTTCAGGCAAACTGCAAACAAGAATCATTTGATGACATATTATTGTTATTTTAAATGTTTAAACTTTACCACAACCAGACATTCATTCATTGATTTTATTTCGGCTTAGTACCTTCTCAGCGTCGCCACAGCGGAATGAACCGCCAACTTATCCAGCATATGTTTTACGCAGCGGATGCCCTTCCAGCTGCAACCCATCACTGGGAAACATTGACACACACTCATTTACACACATACACTACGGACAATTTAGCCTACCCAATTCACCTGTATCGCATGTCTTTAGACTTGTGGGGGAAACCGGAGCACCCGGAGGAAACACACGCGAACACGGGGAGAACATGCAAACTCCACACAGAAATGCCAACTGACCTAGCCGAGGCTCAAACCAGCGACCTTCTTGCTGTGAGGCGATCGTACTACCCACTGGCGCCACTGCGTCGCCTTCACAACCAGACAATTTTAATAACTTAAATTAAATATAATAAAATTGAGTATGATCACTTATTCTTTTATAAATGTTAGTTCGTCCAGGTCAGAATAAGCATATTGTTGGTTTATTTCCACATACAGTAAATATACAGTCGAGCCCAAAATTATTCATACCGCTTAGAAATTCTGACTTAAAGTTTTGGTTCCAATGTAAAATAAAACTGAAAAAATATATTTTGTCCACAATGATTCATCTTTTACATTGTCTTGCTATCTTTTGGGTAAAGCCTTTGTCATTTCTGGTCCAAAAAAATTTGCTGGTTAAATAAAAGTAACTTTAAATCAGAATTTACCAGGGGTATGAATAATTTCAGGCTTGACTGTATGTTACACTCAATAATGTGTAACATCATTTCACCCATATCCATCCCCTAAAACCTCGCATTCCACAAAATTATTGACTTCAAACCTAAAAAGGTCTTCTCTCACCTGTTGCACCTCAGCCGCTGTGCTCTTGAACAGCTCGATGTATCGCTTTCCCAGAATGTCCTTATGTTTTTTCAGTGCGTTCTGAGCGTGTTCCTCGCAGGAGAACAGGACAAACGCATCCCCAGTGGGCCTGCCATCGGGAAAACGTACAAACAGAATGCCTTCACTGCCGTCCGTCACGGGACAAGCCGGGGAGAAGAACTGCAGAACCTGCTCTGCAGTGGCATTGAACGGAAGTCCACGCATGCGGACGATAATTTGATTCTCCCTTGACAGAAAATTGGCCACTTCATTAGAGGTACCTGTTAAATATTCACACAAATGAATCAGCCGCTCTAAAAATACAACAACAACATGAAACCAAAGCAAACAGAACTGGAAATCAAATGTTGTAGCCGGTTTATGTTACTACACTATTATGCTAAAAGGAAAAACTAGAATGTGAATGGCTATCTACATTTAGAATGGGAAAAGTAAAGAAAGACAGTTCCTGTTTGAATTCCTGTTAACCATTTAAGACTATTGTACTATAGTTTTTTTAAGAAACTATATTTTTGGTGGGGTATTTGTATTGCTACATGACGAGATTTTCACAATTAATGTAAATAAGATCTCACCAAAGTTGTGTTTACAAATATTGCATTATATATGTAGGATACAGTGAGGAAAATAAGTATTGAACACGTCGTGTTTTTTCCTGGAAATAATATTTCTAAAGGAGCTGTTGACATGGAATTGAACCAGATTTTAGTAAAAACCTAAACATACAAACATAAAAATAAAACAAAAAAAAATCTGGAATGACACAAGGAGAAAGTCCTGAACTACTGAAACGTATTTAATACTTTATATAAAAGACTTTTTTGGTGATGGCAGCATAAAGACGCCTCTCATATGGAGAATGAAGTCACATGAATTGCTCAGGTGTGAGTTTTTCACAGACTTCAACAGAGTGTAAAAGTCTTGATGGTTCTGTGAGTCTTGTCTATCAAATCTGATCTTTATTTTGTATTTTATATTGGATTCACATCAGGTGATTGGCTGGGCCATTCTACAGCTTGATTGTCTTTCTATGAAAGAATTTAAGAGTTTCCTTGGCTGTGTTTTGGATCACTGTCTTGCTGAAATGTCCACACTGGTGTCATCTTCATCATCTTGATAATGTGGATGTTGGACTGAAGCAGTGAATATTTATTTACAATGAGGAAGGGCAGAGGGCTGCTGAATAACTACTGAAAGATTTCAGCTGCTGTCTGGGCTTCACAGCCTTTCAACACCTCCCTTTCTTTATGTGTTCAATAGTTTTCCATTCGTGATTTCATGTTATTAAGCATAACTTAATTTGTGAACTAATTAGCTTTGATTTCTTTTCACATATGGATTTCTTTGGGTGTTACAAACATCCAGGGAAAATTTCAAGCCAACAGCACCTTTAAAAATATGTTTTCTGAGAAAAATGGTGACGTGTTCAATACTTATTTTCCCCGCTGTAATTTAAAAAAATACACTGACCACACAACTGTGTTTTAGTGTTGAATGTAATTATTCAAGGAATCAAATTAATTATGAAACCAGTTTTGAATGAACATAAGTACCAGTTCTCATATCCCAACCCCATCCACATTCAAACCAAAACATCACATGCACGCAAACTCAAAGAATAACAAAAAAGTCGTTTTTACCTCCTGCTATCTTTAGAAAGTCTTCACCTGTTGCCTTGTAAACCTGCAACGCAAAGGAACGTCACAGTAATTTACAAACAATAAGATTTAAAGGTGACATTTTTTCCCTATAATTTCTAATTAAAAATGAGGAACAATTAAGGTGTTGCCTTCATCAAAAATTGTAATTACATGTCTTAACGATGCAGAGTGCAAGGTTCGTGATTGGTTGGCTTGGTAAGGTTGATTAAGTGTGGGCATGGTCGAGAGCCACAGTAGCAGAACGTGGCTGGTGGGTCAAGTGTTTAACAAGTGTCAAGTCCCATGGAGAAGCTCCCGAAGGATACTTTTTTGTGTGTTTATTTTATGATTAAAGTTGTCAAACATTTGCCGGTTCTCGTCTCTTTATTACTCGAATGAGCGTGAGTTTAAACTACTTCTACAGTAGCATTGCTCACATTTCTAAAACAAGAAACTCGACACAGTGGAACATAAAAACCCCACCATCTAACAGCGCTTCAGAAGTGTTATTGCAGAGCAGCACAAACAGAACACAGAAGCATAAATGCTCACAATGGCATCCGCTATGTACAATGTATGTGCCATGAGTTACGATGATCACTGGACGCAGAAGTATAAATCAGTATTAAGTCACTTGTATGTCGCATGTGCACAAGTGCAAGCACAATAACAACCCAGGCTCATTTTGAAAACGTTCCTCTGTATACATTTCTGGAGATCGCCAATTACGTCCCAGGAGGTAAGTTTTTTGCAGTTTTTGTTTTCGCAAATCCATCAGAGTCCGCTGTGTACGTTTTTTGAGATCTCAAACCCTCCTCTTTCCCTAAACCCAGTGCTTAATTAGTGACTTGCGATGTCCCGGAACAGATCGGGGTAACAGGTCCGGCATGTTACCCGAGGATGTAGAGGGGGGTAGAGGGGGTTGTCGCGGACAAAAGTAAAGAGCGGCGGAGTTTGTCGCAGATGAAAGTGAAGAGGGTTGGGGAGTCGCAGAAAAAAGTGAAAGTGAACAGCGGACGGGAGTGGAGGGATCAGTAAAATGAGGTGCCGGATCAGATTTCAGAGGTGCCAGATCTGGCGTGTTCCGGCACAAATTAAGCCCTGCCTAAACCCAACCAATAGTGTTTTCAAAAGCACTGATTGACCCGTCCACCCACTTTCCTAAACCCAACCGACAGTTTTAAAAAGCAATCCAGAAAAAGAAAAGCCCTTGCCTGATTTTTAACACGTTTTCAGATTTTACCACATTCTCACCCTGTTATTTACTTGTTTATTTAATTTTTTTGTCTTTTGCTTTTGTTTTACCCGCTTTCTGGAACCGTTCTTCACTGGACTCAAACCCCGTCATTGTGGTCAACTCCTCTGTGCGTCTCATGGGGAGGTAAGCGGTCACCTGGTAAGCGTGAAAAGGAATATCGCCCCCGTATCGTTCGTTTCAAAGACGAAATGCAGCCATACGTACTTCTGGCTACATAATTCGCACTCTCCATAAATGTATACAGGGCTACGTTTTCAGAATGGGCCTCTGTTGCAAACATAAATTGTTGGCTGCAGTTCACTTAACATCCACCAGTGTCGCTAATAAGAAGCGCATCGGAATTCTACATATGGGCCTTTTAAAAAACGTTTAATTGTATTTTTGCTGGACTGATAATTGTAACCTTTTTTATAAAAACAAAAGTAAAAACTATATTTTAGTGTTAACAGTTTTATGAATGTCTTTACCTCAATGTATCTGGTCCCCATGTGATGCTTGTGTCTCTGTAGGGCCAAATCTCTGTGCTCTTCACTCTCAAACCGCACTAATGCTTCTCCATTCCTCCTGCCTGAGCATTCAGACACAGCGCAGCACCACCTCTACACACACACACACTCATTAATCAAACACACTGACACTGTGCTCAGACTGAATGATGATCATGATGATATTAATCAGAGTTGCCTCTGGGATGTTGCATACTTGGCGATGTTGAGACCCCTGAAAAAACGTGCGATGTCCTGGTCTGAGGACTGCCAGGAAGACCCCGAGCTCTGATCACTGTGTTATCATCCACTCTCTCCATTTTACTGCTGGATTTATGTAAAAAAACATACATTGTGAAGCATTTCAAAATGAAAAGACCACTTTTCTTCCAATTTTCAGATACAAAAATAGATATTTACTCCACCAATTATTACTTTCTTAACTCTTCTGATACAGTGCTCAGCCTATATAAGTAACCTCAAACAAATCTAATCTTTTAAATTCATATTTGGAATAGGAAGCTATCAATATTATATTGTGCAATATACATTAGATTAGTCAGTACTAAAGCCAAATCTGGAGCTTATCTAACAAAATAACTTACAATAACGGTCCAAAAACTAGAACACTCAAATTTCAATGATATAGAAAAATATTCAATACAAATTTAAAAAAGAGGTGACTAAAATATTATTTTAATAAATATTTAATAAATCTGTTTTGTTTAAATGCACCAAAATACATTGCCTATATTCACTGAGAACTGGATAAAAATATTCATTTTCAAAATGGGCTGTACTCAATTATGCTGAGCACTGCAGATTTTGTGTTGAGTATAATTTCTATAATCTCTGATTTACACTATTTAAAATGGCCCAGCAAAAAAATAAATAAATCCAAATAACATAAAATTTGACATGATTTAGAAAAAATAAATAAATAAAACCTAGTTTTAAGTAAAAAATAACAAGAATTGTCGATTTACATTTCTAATCAATTTCATTAATTATAATAATGTTTTATAATAATTTTAAATATACAATAAGTATAAATAATGATTACTAATTTTATTACTAGAAAATCCTTTCCAGTCATATAATTGTCACAATTCAGATATGAATTTCATTATGTAGAATTGAAAAATTATCAGGTTTTAAAAAATAACAAAAAAAACTGTAATGTTATAACATTCTAATCACTTTCATTAATTAAAATATTTTTTTCATTCATTCATTTTCTTTTCGGCTTAGTACCTTTATTAATCTAGGGTCACCACAGCGGAATGAACTGCCAACTTATCCAGCATATGTTTTATGCAGCGGATGCCCTTCCAGCTGCAACCCATCACTGGGAAACATCCATACACACACATACACTACGGACAATTTAGCTTACCCAGTTCACCTATAGCGCGTGTCTTTCGACTTGTGGGGGAAACCGGAGCACCCGGAGAAAACCCACGTGAACACGGGGAGAACATGCAAACTCCACACAGAAATGCCAACTGACCCAGCTGGGGCTGTGAGGCGATTGTGCTACCCACTGCGCCACCGTGCTGCCTATAATTTTTTATATTAATTGTAAAAATTATAATATTAAGTAAAGTTATCTAATACTAGTAAATCCTTTCCAGTCCTAAAAATTGGCACAATTCAAATGGTAATTAACATTTGGAATTAAAAAATGTCCACAAAAATAAAAAAAAACTGTAATGTTGTTACAGTATAACTAAGACAATATTTACAAAGGTATAAAGAATAAACACTCTTACCAGGTGCCTGTCTCAAACTTTTCATTCACTTTTTCAGGAAGAGTGAATTTGTGGCCTATAAAAGAACAAAGCAGGTTTGCAAAAGAAACACTCATGACTCTTAAATCCATATGTGCAGACAACAAGATGCTAGGACTTACAGGTAGGCTCTGAGATGAGTGCTAAAACAATATCCACCATCTGCTGAACCTTGTATGCAGTGAAACCATGAAGAGAAGAATCCACAACAACATTCAGATCTGATCACAACCGCCGATCAAGGAAAACAGCGTCTGTGTTTTTTTTGTTTGTCACTAGTGGTGACACCCTAATTACCAGTTAATGACACAGTAAAGATGCAAGCAACATGTAGGACAAGTTTATAAAAATCAAAAGCACCGTTGAAACATGGTAGTCTTCCAACAAGGCACAATAGAAACATGGAAGCAGAGAATGACTTTCGATTAACCTTTCTGACTGGGCAGAGGGCTGTGCTGGTGCATTGTGTGTCGGCATTAATACGTTATAGCGTAGGTGTGGCAGGTTAAGCTTGTTGGCTAAACACTCTTGGCTTTCTCTTGCTGGCTCAATTGAACCCACACTATTGTGAGTCTATTTGCATTTCAAAACTTTGGGATCATGCAGCCAACACCCTGTTGCTTCTCTCTCTCTCTCTCTCTCTCTCTTACACACTCAAACACAGCTTCCTCACACCTGATGTAAGGGAATTATCCACTAATTGGTGTATTAATCTAGTCTCGTCTATTTAGGACTTCAGAAAAGACTAAATGAATAAGCATTTGATAGGTTTAGGCATAAGGCAGGAAAAGATTATGCCCTCAATGTTGAAATCAATTGAAATCTAGTCATTTCTAAACATTACAGTAGTTTTTTATTCATATACAGTTGAAGTCAGAATTATTAAACCCCCTGAATTATTAGCCCCCCTGTTTATTTCTTTCCCCAATTTCTGTTTAACGGTGAGAAGATTTTCTCAACACATTTCTAATCATAATAGTTTTAATAACTCATTTATAATAACTGATTTATTTTAATCTTTGTCCATGATGACAGTAAATAATATTTTACTAGATATTTTTCAAGACACTTCTATACAGCTTAAAGTGACATTTAAAGGATTAACTAGGTTAATTAGGTTAACTAGGCAGGTGAGGGTATTAGGCAAGTTATTGTATAACGATGGTTTGTGTCTGTAGACTAATCGAAAAAAAATATATAGCTTAAAGGGGCTAATAATTTTGACCTTAAACTGTTAAAAAAACAAAAACTTTTTATTCTTTAAAAAAATCTTTTATTCTTATTCTAGCTGAAATAAAACAAATAAGACTTTCTCCAGAAGAAAAAATATTATCAGACATACTATCAAAATGACCTTGCTCTGTTAAACATCATTTAGGAAATATTTAAAAAAGAAAAAAAAAATCAAAGGGGGCTAATAATTCTGACTTCAACTGTATGTGGCTTTACTTAAAGGTATTCTTCACCCCAAAAATAAAAACCACATCATCATTTAGGGATAGCTCACCGCAATATGAAAATTTACTTACTATTTACTCACCCTAATGTGGTTTTTTTGAAGAATGTGGAAACTGGTAGCCATTGACATCCATAGGGAAAAATACTATGGAAGTCAATGGGTCCAAGTTTTCAAGATATTTTGAAAGGAAAGGAACTCAAACAAGTGGAGGGTGAGTAAATGACAAGAGTATTGTAATTTTTGGGTCAACTGTCACTTTAACCATGTGTGTTATTATAAACCGTGATGATCGACCCCATGTTTACTCATATTCTACAAAATATTTAAATTTAGCAGAATAAAGAAATTCATGCAGGTTTAGAACAACTTTTGTGGTTAACTAACCTCACTGTACACTTAAAAAATATTTTTATTTGCTTGTTCAAACTACTACTTATTTAAAATAAGAAGAATCAACACAATTCTTGAGATTTCATTGGGACAACTTAATTTTTTTTATGTTCAATCCACATAAATTTATTAAAAGTGTTAAGTTAACTTAATCGATTTGTGTTGGGACAACATGAATGAATTGTGTGGAACCCTGCATTTTTTACAGTGCAATTCCTTCATGTTGTCCAACACAAATCGATTAAGTTAACTCAATCAATTTATCAAATTTAAGTAGACTGAACATAAACCAATTAAGTTGTCCCAAAAAATCTTAAGAATTGTGTTGTTTTTACTCATTTTAAATAAGTAGTTTAAACAAGTTATTTTTGAGTGCTGTTAAAAGAACAGTACACTAAAATTAACACTTAATGATTATTTACTCACCCTTATATTGTTCCAAACATCGTTTAAACACAAGAGGACATTTTAAAGAATGTTGGTAACCAGACAGTAATAGTCAAAAAAATAATAAATGGAAGTCAATGGCTACAGTTACTCTCTGTTTATCAACAACAATCTTCCACATATGTTTTGTCCTCAGAAAGAAAGTGATTTATGCATGTTTTGAACAAGTGATGGCTGAGTAAACATGTTATACAGGATTTCTTAAAAATAAACTAAACTAGTATTTGCCTTTTAAACAACATAAAAAAGGATACGGTCAGCCATGACCTGAAGATCCAAGTCTTTCAATTCGCTTCTGATGGGAATTCTTTCTTGAACTCTTTCCGCAGGTCAAAGAATGAGAAGAAACCAATCCGGCAACAAAATATTCTGAAAAACATGAACGAAAGCTGTCATGAACGACACATCTGCACTAGCTAAACTTCCAACACAATGCATTAGTCACAAATATCATATAAGCTGCAATATTTGGACATTGTCACCTTGCTGGAAGCCTCGGGATGCAAGACTTGACGCACGTGAAGCTGTCCATCCGTACAGAGGTAGAAGGTGTTTCCTGCACCTGTGTCCACTTCAGCACACAATCTCTGATTCAACTGCACACACAAAGACGCTATTTGAGTAAACGCCACTTTTATGTGCCATTTAATGCATACCCATGAAGCTCCTTGTGCAAATATCAGTCCACAAGCTGTTAAATAATAAGCTTAATAGCCCGTAAAGATGTGCATTGGAGTTTAAATGGGCTATAGACAGACCTTCATTAATGGGAGACTGTATAGAAGCTTCTTTTGAAAGGATTTACTCTGAATGCAAACTTCCCAACACAACATATCATATTCAATGTTGATTCATGCAGAACAGATTTTATGAGAATGATCACCTGATCAATGGCGTCTTCGAGGGGATCTGCAGCTGTCAAAGCCTCATCTGTGAGTCCGCTGAGCTCCTGACACTCTTCAGAGAGCTCAATGTGATCCGGTTTGACTAGCAGTTCATTTACCTGACCGGCCTAAACCAACGGAGAAAGGAAAGGTATGATCCTTTCTAATAACATATACATTTGCATAAGCAAATAAGTTAATAGATGGATAAATAAATAACAGCATGGGGATAGATAGATAGATAGATAGATAGTAGATAGATAGATAGATAGATAGATAGATAGATAGATAGATAGATAGATAGATAGATATGATAGATAGATAGAAGATAGCTAGATAGATAGATAGATAGATAGAGTGATTATTTTTGTGCATATACATTTGATTAGTCAGTACTGAGGCAATTCTGAAGCTTATTCTAACAAAATAACTTACAATACGGTGCAAAAACTAGTACACCCAAATGTATATATTATAGAAAAATATTAAATACAAATTTTAAAAGAGGAAAAAGAGAGAAGCAAACTAATTGAACAAAAAATTGCATATTTTGCTTGAATTTAATTGTATGATCTTTCAATTTGTAAATATTGTTTGGTGACTAAAATATTATTTTAATAAATTTATCTGTTTACATAAATCTGTTTGTTCAAATGCACCAAAATACATTGCCTATATTCACTGAGAAATTGATAAAATATTCATTTTCAAAATGGGGTGTACTTAATTATGCTGAGCACTATGTAGTAGATAGATAGATAGATAGATAGATAGATAGATAGATACGATAGTAGATAGATAGAAGATAGAATAGATAGATAGATAGATAGATAGATAGATAGATAGATAGATAGATCGATCTGTAAATTTAAGTGAAAATGTTCTGGTATTTTTATGCATATTCATTTTCAATGTTATTAATTATTTTACAGTGTATTCAGTGTCATATCTACAGCAGTCTTTGTATTAAAAGATTTTATTTTTCTATTTTCTATTTAAATTAAGGTTTAGAAATTTTGTTTGTTTTGTAATTTTTATTATTTGTTTAAACGACTTTGTATTTATTATTATTTTTTACCTTTTATACATGTGTTTTTTTTTATCAATTTAAGTAGTTGATGATTGATGCACATAATGTAAATTACTGAAGTTGTATTGTTTAAGATAACTGCAATAACTATGCCTTCAAATTGATTTGTGTATAAAATATGTCACACGAAATATTGATAAATGCTAATTACATAAATACCTAAATAATTTAGTTTGGTTATTTTTGTTGTCAAAAACTAACATGTACAGGTAAAGTATTATTAACCTTCTCTCTCTTCCTCACCTCCACCAGAATTACTACACACACAACTGCACATACACACGAACACACAGACACACACACCATCATGGGGAAATATGAAATTACCTTTTTAGTTGCTAAATCCACAACTTGCCAAACCAGCTGTACAATTTCCTTCTCATCTGATCCCAACTGATCCCCACTTGCGCCAGATGTGGTGGTGAATAAAAGCACCAAATAGTCGGGATTAACCGTCATTTTTAAGAAAGAAAGAAAAAACTATTGTCACCACCCCGATAGCAAAAGCAAAACCCTAGAGATCAACTCCAGGTGACAGAGAAGCGAAGAGCCCAGTGACCCCCACACCTATACGGACAGATCAGTGCCGGGTTCGGACTCGCCTTATTGCGTCCTGTGGCCTTTTAATTGCGCGAGAATCGATGCAAACAGTCCGAAACCCGTGGCTCTGCTCCGCAATGGCTGCTCGGATCGCGCTGGTTTTGTGTGCGCCCTACCTGGCCACCACCCACGTGACACAGGTAATAGATACCTGCCCGAGAGAAAGCCCTCCTACTGCTGCTGAGAAACAAGGACGTGGCACGGCACGCCGAAAACCTGCTCCTGCAGTCTGGTTGTGAGGGAATTCAGGATCTGTTTATTACAGTCTGCTAATAAAATAAACCAGCGTTAACACCTGCTCACCTGCCATCAAACGCGAACAGGACGCAATGTGTAAAAAATGACGCAAGGCTGTTTAGGATGTCACGTTACTACTTGGTAATTACCGTGTAATAACCTGACAAAACAAATCCATAATGAACATTTTGAGATTTTAATCATGTCACTATAGGCCTAAAGCACAGGTGAGCATAGAGTGTGGGATGGAAGAGAGTGTGCATTATCTTACAAAAGTTAATAATGGTTTACTACAAAAAGTTAATTATTTAAAAATTATTTTTACCATAGTAACTCCAATTCAGCGTGTTTTTGTGAGACTATAGTTTAGCTATCGTAAAACTAAACATTTTTTTGCTAGTTTTATTCATTCATTCATTCATTTTTCTTTGGCTCAGTCTCTTTATTCATCAGGGGTCGCCACAGCAGAATGAACTACCAACTTATCCAGCATATGTTTTACACAGCAGATGCCCTTCCAGCTGCAACCGAGTACTGGGAATCACTCACACACTCTTCAATTCACACACAAATACACTACAAACAATTTAGTTTATTCAATTCACCTATAGTGCATGTGTTTGGACTGTTTGGAGAACATGCAAACTCCAATTAGAAATGCCAACTGACCCAGCCGGGACTCGAACCAGTGACCTTCTGACCTTCTCTCAGTGCTAAACACTGAGCCACCATGTCACCTTGCTAGTTTTATTGTCATTTTAATTTGCATATGAGTTGTTTAACAATAAACTCTTATGAACCATAGTTGTATTTTAGCAAAAAAAAAAATTTTGGCATATTAATTACATAGGTATAGTTTTACTGGTTCCTAATACCATGGGTTAGCATTGATAAAAAAAAAAAAAGGTCAATTATACCCTTATTTGAATAATATTGGTATATAAAGAAAGGCCGCAGTTCAACCGGGTCATCAATATAGGCCCAAGTCATTTAGTGCTACATAAACTATTGGTTTAATGGCACTTCCTTCTCTTACAACAAGCCCATAGCCGGGGGGGTTCAAAAGACCCCTCACTGACAAAATCCAGAATTTGTCTCATTTTAAGACAAATGAATTTTTTCATTATTAAATGGACATATTCTGACTGAGGAAATGAGCTGGCCAGTTTGGTATTTGCCTATAGACTACAATTTTTTTTTTACGTAAAACAAGATTTAACAGATTCCTAATTGTTATTTTTTAATGATGGATGATAATAAATTTGTAGTTTAAAAACACATTTGAAAATGTTCAACATTTTTAATAAAAAATTCTCATAACATTATTTATAAAACTGTTATAATTTACAGTTTAAATGCACATTTTGTAAATAAACACTTTGTAGTAAAATAATATGGTAAGCACTTTGACAAAAATGTAGGAAATGAGTTGATGCAGCAAAAAAATGTTTTAAAATGTCGCTAAAATGCAGTATTTGAACCTCATAATTTATTAGAAAATGAGGCGAATAACTGCAGAAAGTCCACTTTTTTGATAAAAAAAAAGAACCACCCCTTTCATTATAGGCTGACTACGGGCCTGTACAAGCATATATTTAGTGCTTCATAAACAGAGTATTTGTTAACATATCTTGCCTAAACAATTCTTGTATCTGTGATCTGGGTCAGTTTACAATGACGGGGCCTCAACAGTTTGAGTCTTTTGATCTGTTACTGGATTCTTTCAGAGAATGTTGCATCAGATAATAAAATCATGGCTTAATTGTCTAATACTTTTAAATCAATGTTAAACCTTTGCATAATATACTTCAGAATTATTACCACCATTTATCCATTTATAAATTAGTTTGGTTATATGGCTTTACTTAAATGTAATAAACAATGTAATAAAAGCAAAAGCATACATAAACCATTTTATGGGTTTGCTGTGTTTTTTATTCAATGTTACGGGAACGAGAGTTATATCATCACATCAAAGTGGTAGTTCACCCCAAAAGTAACAATACTCTGTCTTCATTTACTCAAACCATTTTTGATGAACACAAAGAAGATATTCTGAAACATGTCAGAACATGTAAAAATTAGCTATTGATAGAATTAGTTTTTCTGTATTATTTACTATATTTACTGTAGGCCCTACTATAGTTTTCTGTTTTCTCCAACATTCTTAAATATTTCTTCTTTTGTGCTCAACAGATTAAAACTCAAACTGGTTAGAACAGTAAAGGGTGAGGAATGAAGAGAGATTGTTCATTTTTGGATCCCTATTAAAGGGAACTATCCCTTTAATAACAGTTATCAAAAATAATATAAACAATATAAAATAAAAATTATATAAAACCGTTTCAAAAATAATATAAACACAACAATTTTAAAAGTACTATTTTTATTCCTAGTTTTTTTCTGTGAGTTTCAAAAAATCGTTTGAAGTGAATAAGATTAGAAACATTCGGTTTGCAAATAGACCAAACATATTTTTATCTAGGTTATACGCACACAAATTCTATAACATCCAAACAAAACAGTTTTGGAAGTCCTGTTGTACGCCTTCAACCCCGGAAGTATATCCCTTACCGGAAGTTTCTAATGTGATCAAGAAAGATGGCGGGGGATTCTGCAATGGAGCTGCTCTTTTAGATACGTTCAAGCATCAAATGCAGAGGTAAACATGCTGCGTTTTCTATCTTCACTCGTGACTTTCAACAGGACGTTGCAGAGGCTATAAACTTTAACACACGTTAAAATATTTCCGCGGGTTCTCAAAGTTTCCATTCTAGTAACGCACAGGGCGCTGTAAGCAGTTAGCTTGCTAATCAACCTAACCACAGTAATTCATATCCAGTACATTCAAGCCAAAATACAACTCGTGTTTTCATAATAACTCGGTTTTCTCCTCTAAAACAATTATGTGAGCTGTGCTGTGGCAGAACAAGTCTAATGTGAAGACATAAGTTGTTTCTCAGTGCAAGCAAACTCGTGGCTTGTAAACAAGCAGTTTGTAGCGTTACTGTGACAAACCAAAGATCTTTTTTAAATAACATGTTTTTGTGAACAAAATGTAGCTGTGCTTGTTTAGTAACGTCTCCGGCTCTCATGAGCTTGATTATCTGACAGGTGCGCTTGTGTTTGTAAACAATATGGTCAGTCTGTATAGAAAAGTTCACTGAGCCTGGGGTATAAGTGTTTGAACATTGAGGTAAAGTTGGTTTTATATTCGCATTTCGGACTTTCTCCTTAATAATATCATATCTGAAAAGTATTATTTGCAAATTCTTAATAGGTAAATCATAATAGCAGCCAATGACAATCAAAGTACACAGACAATTAAATAGTGCTGATGTTGTTTTGGGTCACTTAAATACGATTTCACACCCAATATTCAAATTAGCATGGTAAACAATATAAGGACTGTTAAATGAAAGAATGTGCGAATATAAAACCAACATTACCTCAATGTGTGTTGAAATTACAAACCCTTGTGTTTTATGTATAATTTTGTTGTACATTAATATTGAACATTATATATAAAAACTTCACAGGAAGAATAATTCACAGGAAGAATAATAATTTTTGTCAAAAATGTCAAAATTATTATTCTTCCTGTGAAGTTTTAAATCCTTTTCAAATATTTCCCAAGTGATGTTTAACGGTTTAAGTTTTTTCTTTAACCTAATAGTTTTAATTACTAGTTTAATAACTAATTTCTTTTGTCTTTACAGTACATAATATATTACTAGTTATTTTCAAAGATACTAGTTTTCAGCTTAAAGTGCAAGTTAATGGCTTGACTAGGTTTTTAGGTTAAATAGGCAAGTCAGTGGACAGATTGAGGTAAAGTTGGTTTTATACTTGCACATTCGAATTGGCCTTAAAAATTACTTTAAAAATTAAGAGCTGCTTTTGTTATAGCCAACTAAAAGAAGCGTTTTCCAGAAAAAATATATAGATAATACTGTGAAAACTTCCTTGTGCTCCATTAAACATCACTGGGAAACAGGAGGAATTTACTGGAGAGCTAATAATTTAGCATTAAACTGTATATAAAAAGCTTTTTGGCTTCCCTTTTATAGTCTCAAATTTTTGTGTGTAAATAATTTTTGCTGTGGTGGCTTGAATGTTTTGTTCATTATTTCTATGATTGTGTTGTTACTGGACGTTAAGGGCTTTATTTCAGTGTGGTATGTTTTTAATATTGTTTGTAGTTTGTGTGATCACATCTGATTGCTAAACTTTTTTAGCCAAGCAAAAACCAGCATTTACGACTAAATGTTGACAGGCAGTGCATTAATTATATTCAGAGAAAGATTGAGCAAAATGAACTTAATATACATAAGTGAGTGACTAGGCCTGTCACAATAATCAGTATATATCATCTTATCGCACAACACATGGACATGACCACAATAATTTTTGGTGATGCAATATATATCGCCCAGATATAAAAACCAATTCTAGCAACATTTTAGCTCATTGTGCAACATTTCTATCCCTATTGGATGTGTCCGTGTCAGTATGGTTGAAAAAACACTATAGTATTTACTATAAATTACTATAGTATATTTTCATGTGGGTGTCTGAGAACTGAAAATAGATCTGGTAGCCGATATTGCAGCCTCTGTTTCTTTTTACTCTGCACTTTTTTCTCAACATTTATAATTATTTATTTAGGATATCCCCATTGTGATTCCACTGCCTAATTATTAAACTGTTAAAATGACTATAATTATATGAAATATTCTTAAGAATAAAACATTGTGATGATATTAGATTCATTCTGGCATTATACAATGAGTGGCATGAAATGGTCCTAAAATGACAATAATATTGTTTATCGCAATATATTTTGGTGCAATATATCGCAAAACAAAAATAGATATCGCGACAGGCATATGAGTGACTATAAAATTAGCTACACTTTATTTTGATGGGCCTTTTTCGCCATTTGGTTGTAACTACAAGTTAACTAGCAGTCACTAAACTACAGCATCAATAGACCTCAATAGACCTCAATATCTGCTAACAGTTTTATGATGGTCCAACACCACAAATTCAGCTGACTATCAGTAACTTTGTAAGTGTGTGAAATTCTTATCTGCTAGTCCTTATAGTAACCTAACAGTTTACTAATACTAGGAGTTATTTTCAACAGAATGTCTATAGGGGACCACTGAAATAAAGTGTAATCTTTAGTTTTTTTTTAATCTTCAGTAACTGATTACCTAAAATAATCTAAAATAAAATAATCTGAAATTTTCACAGTTATACTTAAAAGGACTGATTGTTTATGTACAGTTTGATGACCACAGGACCTAATATTTTTATGATGTGAAACCATTAAAATAAAGGTTGTGACCCTAATATATTGCTGATGTAAGTAATAGGGCTGCACTCGTTTCAATCTATCGTATTCCAGCATCGATAATCACATATGTGCCCATCTGCAAGAATCACAATTGCAATATCTGCAATGTTGAGATCTGAGTTATAGTTGAACCATGAGTTAGTTTTTGTAAGTTGTCACTGGCTGCCTAAGTTTTAACCATATTAAGCAGTGAATGTGTTTATCATTTGCATGTGTTTTTAAGGCCTGTGACTTAGGGCTGGACGATTAATCGAAAAGTAATCGAAATCGACATTCAGAACCTCTAATCAATCTAATTTTTTCAGGTCAATTTTTTCCGATTACTTCCTAGCCGTGGAGTTACGTGGACACCCGGATCTGTTAGCCACACTTTGCAGCCACATCTGATCTCTGGTCAAGTAGGACGATTGGACCTATTCTTGAGCTCTTACTTTGAAGGATCATAGATAATAGATAGTGTGTGTTTCCTTCAATTATTTATTTAAAATCAAGTAATGCACCCCTTCGTTTAAAAATCTCTCACTGTAATATGTGAGCATATTATAATATAAATAAAATAATCGTTCGTTAATCGTAATCGAGTTAAAATGTTTAATTAATCGAAGTCTTGGTTTTAGACCAAATCGCCCAGCTCTACTTTGACTGAGCATTCAAAGAGAGTTTACAAATATTTGGGCACAAAAAAGAGGATGTTTGTAGTTGTAACAAAGATTGTATTTCATTATTTAGATAATTTATTTATTTATAGTCCAAATATCTAAATTTCAAAGCAAAAAAAGATTATTTTACCTACCCCACTGGCAGATAATTCAACTCATAATTTTGACTTATTTCTTCTGAAGGTGAAATATGAGATATTTCCACTAGAAACGAGACGATGCAAAGTAAGAAAAGCATTTTTTTTTGGGATTGTGATTGGTCAGTTTCTGTCCTTGAATACTGTTAGACTTCCCAGAAAACTGTCAAATCGAGCAATCCGAACCATCTGGTGAAACTCTATACATATCGCAATGTTTATCGCAGAAAAATAAAATTTATCAATATCAGATTTCCAATATCGTGCAGCCCTAGTAAGTACAGTAGAATGTACCTCTTAAATAGTAACATTATATATATATTTTTAAAAATAATTTATAATTATTAAACCCTATTTTTGAGTAATAAAATTGTTAATTTTTGCTGATTTCTAAAATATAATTTAATCATTAAAATTTCATTAAAAAGTAGTCCCATTAAATAAAAACAAACAGATTGGGGTATATGCACAAGGACTTTTATTTTCTATAAACCTTTACAGATCTAGTTTTTTTTTTCAAAATTGATAATCTTCACAGTCTAACTGATATACAATATAAAGTGGGTCTCAGACTGTACAAGAAGCACTGCATGAAATCCCATTGTTCCGTGCTATGTCTTTGGAATATGGAAATTTATTTTACCACAGTATTTTCAGTGGAGTTTCTGTGCTCACCTGCTGCTCTTGACTGTGTTGTATTTAAATGGCGTTTCATCTCATTTAACACTTTAACAACTAAATGAATGCTTAAGTCAATTTAACTGGTTATATTTGAATTGCATAACATCAATGCTGTTAAAGTAACCTTATGAAGTCTTATTTACTTTTCACTTGAAGTTTATCGGTTGCTGAAAAGCACTCTCTGTGCATATACCCCATTGAGAAAAAGTTAGTTTGTGTGAGATGTTTTTTTCTTTCGTTGTTGACATTCTGTTTCCCCTCACTGCATTGTTTTGCCTAATAGTATTTTAGTATATTCTGATGGCATATCTCTTGTTCTAAAATGGTCTTGTTTGGGTGTGTATGCATGCATGTGGTCGGTGAGTGCTTTTGTATTGTTTGCAGTGATATGCTTCTCCGACAGTTCTGTAAAAACAGGTTGGACAGGCCAGTTGTCCTATGACTGAAGAAAGTTTGCTGAGGAAAGGAACCGTTCTGCCAAACTTCGGAGAATGCTTTTGTGCTGCCGAATACCTTGAACCATAGGAATCCTAATTCCAGGACTTTAACAGCTAAATAAGCCAGATTGTTTTTTTCTGGTTGGCTGCTTAGTCAGGGCGTGTGCATGACAAATCTATCCATTACACTAGTCTGTCTGTGATAAAATTGATCTGGGTCTTGATGAGCTTCTTAACATATTTCTCTGTCTGTTCTATTACAAGTTGACAAATGTGGATGTGGTGCGGTTTCCTTACGGTGTCTTGATCACAGAAGTGCGGGTGATTCCCCCTGGCATCAAAGCACACAGCAACCTGCCTGACAGCAGAGCATTTGGGTGAGAAAACACACATGAACTCAGAGAGTCGAGTTTTACAGAAGTTTTACAGTTTACAGAAGCACTCACAGCTCATTCTACAAATAGACAATTAGTAAGGTTGATTTTTTTTTTTTAAATATTCAGTTTAATTATTAATTATTTTTTGCCTGTTAACATTTTAACATTTAAAACATTTTAGAGAATTAGTTTGTTTTGATTTTTTAAAATTTTTAAAAAATATTTCCCAAATGATTTTTAACATAGCAAGGAAATTTTCACAGTATGTCTGATAATATTTTTTTCTTCTGGAGAAAGTCCTATTTGTTTTATTTCGGCTAGAATAAAAACAGTTCTTTATTTTTTTAAACACATTTTAAGGTCAAAATTATTAGCCCCTTTAAGCTATATTTTACGCTAGTCTACAGAACAAACCATCGTTATACAATAACTTGCCTAATTACCCTAACCTGCCTAGTTAACCTAATTAACCAAGTTAAGCCTTTAAATGTCACTTTAAGCTGTATAGACGTGTCTTGAAAACCATCTAATAAAATATTATTTACTGTCATCATGGCAAAGATAAAATAAATCAGTTATTAGAAACTATTATGTTTAGAAATGTGTTGAAAAAAATCTTCTCTGCGTTAAACAGAAATTGGGGAAAAAAATAAACAGAGGGGCTAATAATTCAGGGGGTTTAATAATTCTGACTTCAACTGTATATATAAACTTTAAGTCATCTCCTTTAAACAATGTTGGTAGGATTTTTATTAGTTTAAAAAAGTGTTTCTTATGCACACATGGTATTATGATTGTGTATTATATAGTATTGTGAAATATTAGTGTAAAATAAGTTTTATATAAAAAAAATATAGTTAATAAAGTTAAAAAGAGTTAAAAAGAGCAGCATTTATTTAAAATATAAATATAACAGAGGTTTATAAATTCTAATTATAAATTATTACAATTAGTAAGGTTTTTAATTCAGTTCAATTATTTAGTTTTTTGCACCTTAATTGTCACAATCACCAGCGATTATAAATTATATGCAGTTAAAACATTATTAATGTCTGTACTGTCACTTTTGATCAATGTAATGCATCCTTTGTAAAAATACTTGCATTATTTTATATAATATATATTATACTTAGATGTGAAGTCACCTACTTCACATAGAAGACAGTTAGCAGGGCTTCTGCCATGTTTACAGTGTGTACAAACTGCCCCAGTGCTGCTATAGTGCACAATAGGCCATGAGTAATGCTGTGGGATTATCACAAGAGAAATGGCTGGAGGACATTTGAGGAAATTGGAAAAAGGTTTCTGTGGACGCTATTGTTCCTTCTTTAAAAACAGATCCACCACACCCCTATTCTCCCACCACTCTCAGCTTTTCCCCATGACCTCATCTTTCTTGTCTCCAAATCTGAGAAGAGAACAATGAAAAAAAAGCAAAAAGTTCCTTTTGATGGGACACACTTAATACTTAATACTGTATACTTAATTTCTTATTCTGTCCTTTTGAAAGCATCATGGTGAACACGTAACAATAAATTATTCTGAAAATATGCATATATTAAGTTAGTCTGATTTACAAGTAGTTTTATTAGACAGGATGTCACTTATGATGGTACATAGGGGTTTCAGGTTTGAGTTTGACAGTTACAAAGCCCCTTTCCTCCTGTGTGTCTTAGGGAAACTGCCCCTCACGCATTCCAGTTGGACCCTGTTCTTCAACAATGTGTCCAAACCCAACGCCCCAGGTCTTTGACAGGCTGGGCAGGTACTAAATAAACTCACACACACACACCTACACCTGTGTTGGACAGGCTCAGCAGGAAATACAGCACACTGTCTCACAATCATTAGCTGAATAGATGCACTTTTAATTGTTCAAATCACTGATATCTGTGTTTGTTTTATTAGCCTTGAATATGACGAAAACAAATCAATCATCTTCAGACCGAACGGAAAGGTAAAAGACCCCCCTTACTGCCGTCATCATATTTCCGTGTGCAACTAACACGCATTTAGTGCCAGTATGCTTGTGGTTTCACCAAAACTGCTGACAGCTGCTTTCTTCAGCGCAACGAACACTTGAAAAGCATTTTCCCAAATCCACAGTGTATTTGCACATGCCTCTGTAATGACTAAAGCTGTCAGCTCATGCACTCATGTGGCCTGTAGGCAAATCAGACCTTATTTGTGTTTTGGACTCTTTGCTCCTCCCTCTCAGAGATGTGTGTTGATTTTGATTTTGCCTTTGTGTTATTAAAGATAAACACAGATGGCTGGTTCTGCGTGGCTGGTACACATGCTTGACGTTGGCGGTGTATGGTACTGCCGAACGCCCTCACAGTCATGAGCGGGACTCTCCACCACCTCCTCCACCCCCTCCTCCCCAACAGCAGCAGATCGGGTCCAAGAGGCTCATTAAGCTTGGTTAGCACTAATATATATTATGCAAATATATCTCTGGAAATCGTAGCGTGAGGTGGAAAAGTAAATGTGTTTTGTGTGTATATTGCTGGCAGAGTGGGAGAATGAAGAGCAGTTTAATGGCAGCCCACCCAGACCACAACCCAGAGGTCCACGGACTCCACCAGGCCCACCTCCGCCAGACGATGATGATGAGGAAGCAATGCCTGCAGCTGGTCAGTGTATGTCAGTTTGGAAAAAATTGCATTTTCAGCTGTGGAAAAAAATTATGAGACCTATTAAAAATGCTGCTGAAATTTTTTCCAAATTTAAACATTTCTTCCCAATAAAAAACATTGTCATTCGGAGGATTTTATTTTTGCATTACATTCAATTTGCACAAAAATGTTCATATTCATTTTAGGCAACCCGATACTAATGTTTTAACTTCAGAAGAATAGAGTACTCATAATTTTCTATCACAACAAATGAAAACATGGTATTTTGACCAATAGGGTCAATAGGGAAAACATGCAGAAGGACTTATAACTTTTTAGTAACCTGGGTCAAACGCTTCTGGTGAACTGTATGCCATTACAAAATCTGCGTGTTTAAGGTTTGTTTTCTTTAAAAATCAACGATCTTCTCTGCCTGATTGATATATGATATAAAGTGGGTCTTAGAATGTACAAGAAGCACTACGTTAAATTATATTTATTTGCGCCATGTCTTTAAATATGAGAAATTAATGGCTAGCCTGCCAATTCTGACATGGTATTCATGTTAAACGGCTTTTCATCTTGTTTTACGCTTAAACAACTAAATGAATGCTGAAGTATATATTTAATTACATTATAACATTGATGCTGTAAATGGAACTGTATAAAATTTAAAAAAGTCACATTAACCGTTCACTGGAAATTTATCAGTAAGGAAAGAAATATAATTGTGCATATACCCTATTATCATTTTCTGAAAGAAGCAATGCTCTAAATAATATTTTTAGACATGTTATCAAAACATTATAAAATTTAAAAGGACATAAATAAAAACGTGACATTTTACTCAGAACCATACCTATTAAATCCAGGTAGGTGAGAAATGGTTTCCTAATTCTTATCAAAAATGTATACATTCAGTGGGATCTCTGTGAAATGCTTCAGTTTTAAGTTTTAATACAAAAAAACTATATACATGTTTAATGTTTGTGTTTTTTTTTTTTTTAAATATATACACTACCGGTCAAAAGTTTGGGGTCATTTTTTTTTTAAAGAAAATTATTCTGTTCATCAAGACAGCATTTATTAAATAAAAAAAAACAAAATTATTACATTTGTATTTATTAATTGATGTATGTAGTTCCAAATGAAATTATTACTCCAGTCATTATTGTTTTTATTACTTTTACCATTAATAATAATAATATTAATAATAATAATAACTATAATAATTAATATTAGAGTGATTTCTGAAAGATCATATGACTTTAAGACTGGATTAATGAAGCTGAAAATTCATCTTTAAAATCACTGGAATGAACTATTCAATTAATGATAAAGTACTTTTGAACAGTTATTTTATAGTGCAGTAACATTTCACAATTTTTACAATTTTTACTATATTTTATATTTAAAACATTTAAAAATCATACTGACCCCAAACTTTGACCGGTAGTGTATATATTTTTCAATATTTAAAATAAAATCTAACACTTGTTTTTATATAGCATATTTGTTATGCAGTAATCAGTTTAAACAATAAGCTTCACTGTGTTTGTGCATTAGGTCCAGTGAAGGTGGAGAACACAGAACATCAGGGTGATGATTATCTGGAACCTGTTTCACCTGAGCGAGGGTCTCTTCCTGCTGATGAGACGTACTCTGATGCAGAGCAGGAGGACGATGAGGGTCCGGCTGATGATGAAGAGGATGATGTACAGTCAGAAGGAACCGAAGGAGATGAAGATGATGAGGAAGATGAAGTGGGTGATGATGTGACAGATGAAGATGGTGAAGGTGAGGAGTTGAAGTGCATACAAGTGAATATAATGTTTTTCATGTGTGAGTGCAAGAAAATGCTTCCTTATAAATCTGTTACATAATATTAAATACGTTTATACTCATTACAGTGCTCAGTGTAAATGAGTACACCCCCTTTTGATAATTCATATTTTAGTTTTTGATTAATGTTTTTGGCCACTTAACATTTTTAGGAACAGAAATATAATGTTTACATTCAAACTAATTATTGCAAAAAAACATTTCAGCAAAACTTTCCAGTTTGTTAAAATTTTATTGAATATTTTTTCCAACATGTTAATTTGGGTGTACTACATTTAGAACTATGTACAATATTTTAGATTAGTTCCAGATTTGTCTATGGTACTGACTAATCTAATGGACACTACCGGTCAAAAGTTTGGTGTCAGTAGGATTTTTAAATGTTTTAAAATAAACTTCTCCTGCTCACCAAAGCTGCATTTATTTCATCAAAAATACAATACAAATTGTAAAATTGTGAGATGTTATTGCACTATAGATTAGCTGTTCAAAAGTAGTTTATCATTTAATTTAACAATTTATTCCAGTGATTTTAAAGATGAATTTTCAGCTTCATTGCTCCAGTCTTTAGAGTCACATTATCCTTCAGAAATCACTCTAATATTATTATTGTTATTATTATGATGATGATGATGATACTTATTATTATTATTATTGTAATAGTAATAAAAGCAATACTGACCGGAGTAATAATGTCATTAATAAAAAAGGGTTGTACTCATTTATGCTAAGCACTGTATATAGTGATTCAGTGTGTCATGGGTTTTAATAAATAGCCCCCTTGGACTGCAGAATATTTTAATATGCATTTTGAAAATGCTCACACTTAAAATTGAGAAAATTCTTTCTAAGTCTTCTAGAAGTGGTGTGGAGACCAGTTTTTCTGCAGCGTTCTGACTCATTCACAAGAACCTTACAAGTCTGATTTATAGTCTGATTTGCTGAGACGGCCAACTCAATTAAACACTACAACAGAATTCAAAGTCAAGACTGAACTTGCTCCATTTCTCTTCTGGTGACATGATGTTCTGTTTGCTCTTTGGAAAGGCAACAAGTGTGTGATGTGTTTTGTTTTCACCTTCAGGTGATGATGGATATGAGCAGATATCCAGTGATGAGGAGGATTTAGAGAGCGGGGCTTTCAAGCTTCCTGCTTTTGACCTGGACTATACACCTGAAGACCTCGCCTCAACTACCAACTGTGCAGTACGGACCCATATGAGCGTGAACTCCGACCCCTCCAGCACTTCACCCCGCCACACATCACACGCTATGAGGCAGAGCTTAAACGCCTCAAACCGGCGGACATTGAGGACTCGAGCTCCTCGTGGGCAGAGTCTGCAGCTAAACTCTCAGAACTGCTGGAGGCCTGGGGAGAGGCGCAGGGGGCGGAGAGAGGTGCAGGCTGGGTAACTGCTTTAGAGGAAGTCCCTGCCTTTCTAGTAAAAGGAATGAGCTTCCTGTCTATTAAGGACCCCGATGGGCAGAGCGAAAAGTTGAAGCAATTGGTCGACTGGAGCTGTGAAGCTCTTAATTTGGACGTTGCTCTGGCACAGCCCATAGCACTGAACCTGCGCCAGCTTAAAGCAGGAACCAAACTGGTCTCTGCCTTGGCTGACTGTGGTGCCCAGGCTGTGCAGGATCTGCTGGAGAAGGGGATTGTTGGCAGGCTCCTAGGCTTGCTGTTTGCAGAGCACGTTTCATCCACTCTGAAGCTCAACGTGCTGCGCTCCCTCGACAGCATCATCAGCGAGCCACAGGGCATCGAGGCCATGCTCAGAGATCGCCACCATCATGATGACGATGGGACAAGCGGGTATCAGCGTCTGCTTGATCTCTTTCTATTGGACCAGACTGTTCGTGTCGCAACTGCAGGTGCTGCCATATTACATAAAGGACATTTATATGAGGTTTTGACCGACCTGCAAAAAACTGCCAGCGTTTGGGCTGAACGGCATCCCACTGTAGGGGAGGTGGGTGAGCGCGAGGGCAGCGAGAGCGAGACTGGAGAGAGAGACAGAGAAAGCACTGACAGGGTAGGCGAGGAGAGAGAGAGGGAAACCCAGGAGGCAGAGCGGGAAAGCCCAATGGACATCGATACTTTGTTGGAATCCGCCTCTTTGTCAGAGGCTGACCTGGAGAGGCTGCAGGGTCTCCTGGAGGAATTGCTCCACCTGCTGGAAACAGCACCTCACTGTATGGTACAGCCTCCTGGGAAAGCTTTTCCCACCAATGTCCGGATCACTGGGCCACCAGAGCGAGATGATCCCTATCCCACACTCTACAGGTCAGGACCATGCTTTTTGTTTTTAGGGTTGCATTGAAATAAAAAGTATTAACTGAAACTGAAAATTCTCTTGGCCAAAAACTGAAATTGAAAATCCTTTGTAATAATTATTTAATATTTAATTAAATGATCTAAACTAATGATGTAAAAGGTTTTACATTTCACGAGCTAGTATTGACAGTATAATTTTATTGTCAGTGAATGAGTTAAGTCAGTTATTTTGCCAGCATTGCCATGACATCACAGTAGCACTATAGCAAGCAGCAGGAACAAGTATACTGTATTGACCTTATTCTAAAATGCAGAAATACGCTTGTTTTAGAACTTCCAATTCAGTTGCCTATAGGAGAAATGACCAGGAATAATAAACGGCTGAAAACGGTCAAACTACTTGCTCTACAAACAAGTGTGTTCATGACTATACAGACAAAGCAGAATAATATAATAAGAAAACATCAGTTTGCAACATCAAGCAGCATATAGAGCTGTTTTTAACATCTAAAAATGAATGGAAGTGAATGAGACCGGAAGTCTCGAGCCAAAAAGATTCAAATCGCTGCACCCTCTCGTAGGCGAAGAATAAGGTCAATACTGTGTGAGGCAACATAGCCTTTTTCATTTGCCTCATAAAAACATGCAAAATGTCATTTTCTGTTAAAAAAATTCAGTTGTCATAAATTCATTCATTGCATCTCTGTGATTTGTTTTTTCATGTGATTCCTGTTATTTGTACTGAAAGGCATAGTTTATCCAAAGGTAGAAATTCTTTGATCACATGCTCACCATCATGTCCTTCCAAACCAATGAAAACTAATGTGGTTAATTTTTGAAATACAAATTAAGATATTAATGAAACCCATGTCTCTGTTGCCTACTTAAAAGTTTAAAAAGGTCATCATAAAAGCATCTGTAAAAAGGCTAAATTAAATATTTTATATATTACTTGTATTTTTTACCAAAACATGGATTAAAACTTTAGATACATATGGCATTTTTAATACAACTATTTAATCTTGGATGATGTTAATTTTGGTTAACTGGACTTTCAGGAGTCTTTCAAGTTTCATTCAAAACATTTTTTTATTTGTCTATTTATTTTTTAGGAATGTAATGCCATAGTACTCCCATAGATGAAATTTGGCTGTTAATGCATTCATCATCAGGCCATCCCAAATGTAGATGACTTTTTGTCCTCAATTGAACAATAAAGAAGACTTTTAGCTCAAATCGTGGTTTTTGATGATTCATAAAGTCAATAGCCAAGGGCACTTTGAGAGTAAAACAACAACATATACAAACAAAACAAAACAAAATGGTACCTGTGGCTTTTGACTAGACAATGATGTTTTATGAAAAGAAACAATCTGTTTGTGCAAGAAACCAAACAGCTTTATTGAACGTTTTTTAACAATTTTAACATTTTTAAACAGCTTTAACATTTACAACTTTATTACATTTAATCTAGAGCCTCAGCAAATGCTTCTTACTGCGTTCATGACTTTTTGGGGTGCAAGCTCTGAGACAAATACATAGTCAAGCTAGTAGATGATGGCACATGAGCAAGCCATGCTTATGTTTTTTTGACTCTTGAAATTGTCAAAGTTACTGATTTGCATTGTATGAATCATCAAGAACGACCGTTTTACCAAAGTCTGTATTGTTGTACTGATGAAAGGTCACCTACATCTTGGATGGCCTTAGTGTGAGTACATTTCTCACTTTGGGCATACTATTTTATCAAAGATGATTAATGTAAGGTTAAATACATGGCATATATGCATTCAATTATTGTTTAATTGAATTTGATGTATTATTTTTAACAGATACATGCATGCATGTCACCTTCTGGAATCTCTGGGAGTTGTCTTGTCATATCCGGCTACATGTGCCCACATTGGAGTCCTACAGGCCGTTCGAGAACTGATGCGTTTCTTGTCCCAGTCCCAGCAGGGCCTCCTCTTTCTCCTTAGTCAACACGAAACCATTAATTTGCTGCTCCGTCTCCTCACGCCCCTTACCCATCTGACCCCACCCTCTCATTTGGTTCCACTGACGCCCCTTTCAGAGGTTGAGGGGGAAGAAGCTGCAGCAGGTGGAGAGGGGCTGATGGACGATGGCTTTTGGGTGTGGCTTATGCAGACTCTACATGCACTACAGGGTATTGCTGAATTAAACGGGGCAGAGCTTGAAGATGGCGATAATCCAGATGTTTTGGCAACACTTCACAGCCTGTATCTCATTAGCTTTAGCAGCACGGGCCGAAATGCTGTTGCACACACTTTCAGCTTGGATAACAACCTCAGCTGTCTGATCAACCTGATAGAGTTCCATGCCAAAGATGGCCAAGGGTGAGTGCATTTACTAATATACCTGTGGCACATATACAGATTGTAAAAATGTTAGATATGTCACGCCTGTTTCACACCGCAAGCGTAAGCAGAGTGTGAGCAGCGCGTATGGAGAGTAGAAACGGCGCGCAGGTGTTTGCCTTTCACACCAGCTGCTTCTGCAGCACGCACCAGATCGGCGGCTGTTGCCCAGATCAATCTATCTCTGTCTATTCTATCTAGTTACCTATCTATCTATATAAATACACTGTAAACTTTTCATCTGCACCAAGGCCCGCGGCAACTTCCTCCCATGCTGTTTCCTTAACCTTACGTCTTTATTTTACAAATTATAAATATCCTAAAGAACTGTATGCTTCTCAAGCTCTATGAGGAGTGTCATTCATGTCTTTTAGGGTGCACTTGGTAAGACAGTCGCCTGTGATATCATGTATTTTGTTTTTGATTGTCAGCATGATGTAGGCCTATAGTTATAATAATATTTATACAATATAGTTATAATGACATTTATACATGATCAAACTAGTGTGCAACTTGAGCAAAACTAATCCTAAAACTGTTTTAAATTTAGCTTTGTAGTTCGGGCCCAAATACATATTTTTGCTTTTTTTTATCGTTTAAGTTTATTTGATTGACTACATAAAATCTGTGCATATTATCGATGCATTTATTGGGTAAAATTGCTACTTTTTACTGTCATTCATTGTGTTTTTGGTCATTGTCAATGCACTGTCACTTTAATTGAGCGTGAGCAGCACGGTAAAAATAGACCCAGCGTCGAAACTATCGTGCCACTGCTGCTTCTGTGTTTAGTATAAAAGCTGTAATCTGTTAACATGGACGCTGAAAAAACAAGCGCTGCTCATGCTCTGCTCATGCATGTGGTGTGAAACAGGCATCAGAGGATATTTTTGGTAAACTATATAGAGCTGTGGTGAAAAATGGTATTAAAAAAAACACACAATTTTGAGATTTTTTACAATACATCGCTACTACCTCTTGAATGGATTCTAAACTTAGCTTTTAACAGCAGACGGCGCTGTATACTTTACAAACAGCCATACTCTGTTTTCATCTAATTCCTTACAAATACCACATGATCCTAAAATGATCAATAAAAAAGTTAGGAAAGGTTTTAGCAAATTACAAGAGTGTGCATGGTACACTGTTTACATTAATTTCATATCATAAAAGCCAACTTGCTTGACTTAGGCAAACTAATAAATGCTCTTCCTCCTGAGCATTTAAGTGTATCGTTTTAAATCTAGCCCAGCGTGCTGTTAAAACTAAGCTTAGAATCAATTCAAGAGAGAATAGCGATGCATTTGGAAAATCTCAAAATCTATTACTCAAGCAATATTTCACCACAGCTCTAATTCTTTATAATATGGTGGCTGAGAAAGCTTAACGTGCTGCAATTTAAGAAAACACATGCAATTACAAAAAAAGCACCAGCAAATTAAGAAATGATTTTCATCCGTTTGACAGCACACATGCTGCAAATCCTCACAATGATACCCATTTTTGAAAAACGTGCTGCATTTTCTCGCAACACAAACAATTTACTAAAACGCGCTGCATTTTCTCACAAGGCAAACAAATTAATAAAAGGCACTGCATTTTCTCACAGCACTTTCAAATAGCACGGAACACAGCGGAAATGTTTCAAGGTGACCCTAAAATGTGACACTTGTCTATTTAAATTGTGGTTATTTAGGCTAATAAAATACAAAAGACAAGGGAATCAGGATGTTAAAATAAACAAACCAACACACTCACCTTTCAAAGATCACTGAGCAACTTCACTGAGCAATAGTCACGGCACAGCGGTGTCCATCATGTTTTTGCGTCCTTTTGAAACATTTCTGTTGTGTTTTGATGTTTTTGCAAGTGTTGTGAGAAAATGCAAAGCTGTTAAATGTTAAGCTCTCTCCGGCCACCCTAATATAATAACAAATACAAATACATTTTTATAAAATCTTTATTTACACCATTTATAAAGGTTGTTTGTAAACACACATGGGTCTAATGCAAAGCCTTGAGGCACTCCAAAGTCCAGAGTTGCCCAAACTCGGTCCTGGAGGGTTGGTGTCCTGCAAAGTTTAGTTCTAACCCCAATTAGATCCACCTGAACCAGGTATACTTGAAACTTCCAGGCAGGTGTGTTGAAGGAAGTTGGAGCTAAACTGTGTAGGACAGCGGCCCTCCAGGACCGAGTTTGGACACCCCTGTCGTAGTCGTTTTTAGTTAAAATACCATTTTTGTTCTATTTAGCTTTCTGACTTGCTCTTAATCTCTCTATCAGGGAAGGCAAAGCAAGGAAATCTGTAACGTATAACTATGCCTGTATGCTTGTACTGCTGGTGATTCAGACATCAAGTGATCTCCGGATGATGGAGCACTATGCTGCTCCACTTCTTCTTGTTTGCAAAGCTGATGAAAGCAACGCCAAGCTTCAAGGTGAGCCTGTTTTCACTTTTGCAGCCCACCAAACACTTTAATGTCAGCCAAAACATCACTTATGGGATCTATTAAGGAGCAAGTTTTATTTCATGGCCTTAAAAGCCGATTTCTAATTTTTTGCAAATGTAAAGTGCTTTCACATCTGACCTCCATGATTTATATGTTTTTCAGAGCTCTCTAAGTGGTTGGAGCCACTTGAAAAATTACATTTCGATATCAGTGGCATTCCTATGCTTATTGACTACATAAAGCAGGTGAGCTTATCAACCACATTATAAACATTTACAGCATTTTGAGGGGTTTTAGATTGTAGTGAATGAGTTGCAACGTGTATAGCCATCTCATGTTTAATCACTGATCAAGACGTTAAAGGCATTGATAGACTGTTCAGGTTGCAACATGAATGAGGCACATTTTTATCCTTTGCAATAAGCTTAAAAACATTCATTCAGTCATTGGACTAGATCACACTGGATGACAAAGACATTTAAGAATTGTGGTATAGGAACTAAGTTTTGTTGGATTTTTTCAGAATCTGGAGAACTTGATGACTGCAGATGGGGTGGGTCTTGTTACTGCTCTCAGAGTTTTGTGCCACATTGCCTGCCCACCAGTCACTGTGCAAGGTACATTCACACGTATTACACACCGTAATCTTAATCTAACTTAAACGGGAGAAAAAAAGAGTGAAATTTGTCATGTCAGATTTGTGATTCCAGATTAGATAGTACAGCAGGATGTTCGTGGGATCTTAAAATGTCTTAAATCTCAAAATCAAAGTTTTAGGCCTTAAAAAGTCTTAAATCTACTGAAATATTGTTGTAGGTCTTAAATCTTTTTTTAACAGGTTTTAATTTTACTTTGTTCATGTATTGCTACCCAATCAGGCCAACACCCATACAACAATTTATCTCAATAAAACTTTACATTTTTTATTCAAAATGGTAATTTTTAACTCTATCATAATGGTTTAATTAATTTCCTTACAATAACATTTGTTTAAAAGTGCTCCGTGTATTTACCGACCTGCACAGATTGTTGTACGTAGATTTATTTTATAATTAAACTTTTAAAACATTTGTTAATTTTTTTTTGCTTTAGAGAAAGTTTGTTGGAAAAAAGTGTATGGATACAAGTAGAGCTTGCTTGCTTTTACACAATATTTAAAATATTTTGCTAAGAAATATAAAAAATATATATTTTTAAAATTATTATTGTATTATTAAATGTATTAAATTATAATTGTTTTTGATAGGGCAAACAAAAATCTTTTCCATCTGGGCCATTTGAAAAATTCCTTAGCGTTTAGCCCTTTATTAATCTAAAATTTAATTCATAATCATCCTTAATGTCTTAAAGTCTTAAATTTAACTTTGTGAAACCTGCAGAAACCCTGTACAGCATTAATGCACGTAGCAAAATGTGTAAATGCACCAAAGAGACAAATATTCTCTTAATCAAATACTTCAATAATTCAAAATAATATGTTTATTTAAATAGATAATGTTATTTAAAAAATGAGCTTGATATTTAGGCAAAAATAATCAGTTTAAAGCATAAATGTACTATCTTTCTCAAAAACAGTGATTTGTCACAAACAGCCACAATTTGTTTACTCAAAATAACATTTTTTATCATTTTAAATGATATTTAAATAATTTTAGAATTTTCAAGAAGCCCTTAATAACATATATTGTTTTTCTGCATTGTTTAAATTAGTATCCTTTTAATCTTAACTCTGCATGTCTTTCATAAATACTTCACAGATGCAGACAGGAAGGAAGCAAATGTCAAAATATCTGATTTGTGCTTTGCACTTTTACAGTTTTGCCAATTTTTTTCACAATTTAAATGCACCTAACACTGCATACTGTATGTATCTTTGCATCATTTACAGATGTTGTTAGTAATTCAGACCCCATAGTTTTTCGCATTTCCGCGATCGCTGAAAAATAATCACAAAAAATGTAAATAATCTCATAAAACGTAAAATTCCAAACCATATAATCAAATTATATTTATTTCAGTTTGCAATTAATTGTTTTAAATGACTTATAGAAGCATACACAGCGCACGTGATATATTTGAGTGTCTCGAAAAATGACACCTCACCTGTGCCCTCACAATTCAAGTATTACATGAGAGGGGGGGAAATGTTTTGCAGCCTGTGCGATAATCAAATGCGGATGAAGCGTGAGTGATTTACTCGTGAAAGATTGGATTAAACACACTGTGGTGCGAATTGAGCATTTTGTGTGTTTGAAGCGATTCAGACTGCAAAAAAAAAAGGTACACAGTCCGATACTCCAGGGAGTAAAATCTGAGTGAAAGTAAGGTTGTGGATAAAAATAAAAGTTATACAATCTTCCTTTGGCTTAATCCCCACCATTTTAGATCTGTTTTAGATCTTGTTTTGACAAGAGACCAAAATAAAGAAGCTTTATGATTTGTGTCATTGTCATTGTGTCAGAAACAAACATAAAAAATTATATATATATATATATATATATATATATATATATATATATATATATATATATATATATATATATATATATATATATATATATATATATATATATATATATATAATTTTTTATGTTTTTTTTTTTTTTTTTTGCAAAATTGTCCGCAAATTTCGGAATTACCTACACAAAATCAATCATTTTTATCGCATAAAATCGTGAAAAACAAGGGGTCTGGTAATTATAGTAGTATTATAATATAATATTAACTTGCATGTCCTTTCATGACACCTTATTTGAGCAGGCCAGCAGAAAGACTTGAAGTGGAACCAGGCCATCATAGCTCTCTTCAGTGCAGAGGGAATGGACACTTTTATTAAAGTCCTCCAGAAGCTTGCATCATTGTTGTTGCTGCCATGGCGACTGCACGGGCCAATGGGGCCCACAGCGCAGCGACTCATGATGCTGTCAGTGGCCTCCTGCTCGCTGAGACTCATCCGAGCCATGCTGACAGAGCTGCTGTGCGGGGGAACCTGCGAGTTTCGTGACGTGCGTGTGCCCTCCGTCTGTGTCACCCTTCACAAGATCCTCTGCTCCACCCCATCAACTGGCCGCCTGGATGCAGAGGAGCTGCGTATCCAAGGAGACGTGACGGAGATCCTGTTGACGTTCACACATGCTGTTAGTGAGCAGGAGACAGGTTCTGAGGAGACCGTGGCCGGCAACAGCTGGTCTCTGATGCTGAAGGAAGTGCTGAACTCTATTCTGGCTGCTCCAGAGAATATCTATAGTAGTCTCAGTCTCCTGTCTGAACTACTTCCTCTTCCTCTTCCCATGCAGACCACACAGGTACTAAGCACATGCGTACAGCTATAAATATAATAAATACAGCTTAGGGTTGAATGTCCCATATTGGGTGAGCAATAGTGACATTGCAGATTTATTTTTTACACTATTTTTTGCTGAATTAGTTTTTGTGTTGGTACATTGGGTGGTTAGGTCATGTCTAGTACCACAAGAAATCTGCGTGCGCAGAAATCGACAGAATTCCACAGATTTTTAGCACCTCATTGAGTCTATTTATTTGTGTAAATGTGTGTGAATTTATATTTACTCAGTTTTTAAATTATTTTCAGTAATATTATTGTTTAATATGAAAATGTTCATATGATTTATTTACAATTCAGTTTATAAAGAAATATTTTCTGTCTTTTAGTAAATATATAATATAAGAGACTTGCTTCGTTTACCAATTAAGTGACTATATAATTGGATTTGCACTGTAAACACTAAGTGAAGTTTATTCATAAACTATTTTCGAGAGGATCACAGGCTGATGATTGCTCACGGCTGGTCCCGCATCAGCTCACAATTGATTCACCAATCAGATGATTCCTAAATCACTATAATTAACCAGAGTTTTCTTATCTCAGTATCCCCCCCCAACCCCTACTCTGTGGAGTTTGCTCGTTCTCCCTTTGCTCACGTGGGTTTTCCCTGGGTTTTCTGGTTTCCTTCTACAGTCCAAAAAATACGCAACCGAAGTAATTTGAACCAAATTGATACCATAGCCAAGCTCTTAGCAAGCGCACATATCTCCTTAGCCATCCTATATCTGTCATCAGAAATAATTGTTCTTTGTATGTATTAGTGTTATTGGTTATAATTTAATTATTTTAATTATATAAATTTTATTTATTTATTTATTATGAACTATTTTATAAGCTTTTGGCTAGTAGTTTCTTCTCTAATACTGAAATTAAGAATTAGACTGCTTCATTACATTTATTTATTAGAATGCTTCATGGAGAGAAAAAAATATTGCAAACAACAAATATTTTTATTTTATTTATTTATTTATTTTTATTTCATTTTTGCTTAGCCAGTGAAAACACTAGCAGAGCAAGTGAAAATCTGAAAAGCTGGCCTGAATGGATCAGTAGGGAAAAGTGGTCAAAAGTTAACAGTAAGTCATGGTTGGGGTTTAAATTAAGTCTGTATTGTAAATAAATCATATGAAGATTTTCATATTAGTCAATAACATTACTGAAATTAATTCAAAAGCTGAATAAATTTAAATTTACACACATTTACACAAGTAAAAAACTAGACTCTATGAAAATCTGAGGATTTCTTCGCATGCAGATTCCGCTTGGGCCTAATTATTCGTATACTTGAACTGTTCCTCTCTGGCATTGTTTGGAAGTAATTTCATTGGTTAAACAAACAAACAAACAAAATATATAATAATGCGTCTAAAACATAACTCACACTCAACTCTTATAGAAATTCAATGTCGTATTTGTGATCATTGTCACACTTTGATATTGTTTGATATTACTTAACTATATTACATCTTGTAAAAACCAGTCCAGGTTTATTTTATGCTTGATTTTTATGACCACTTTAGCTGCATTCTAAAAAGATTAATCAAGTGAATGCTTTCAGACTCTCAATACAACATACAGTGCTCAGCATATATAAGTACACACCCCTCACAAATCTATCTTTTAAATTCATATTTTAATAGGAAGCTATACAATATTATATTTGTGCATATACATTAGATTAGTCAGTACTGAAGCCAAATCTGGAGCTTATCTAACAAAATAACTTACCATAACGGTCCAAATACTAGTACAGCCAAGTTTATATGTTAAAGAAAAATATTAAATACAAATGTTAAAAAAAGAGGAAAAATCAAGAGAAACAAAACAACTAAAAATTTAGTTAAAATTTTGTTGGTTGTAATTTTTTTTTTTTTTTTTTTGCAATATTTTGCTTGAATTTAATTGTATTATCTTTCAATTTCTAAAGATGTTTGTTGACTAATATATTATTTTAATAAATATATCTGTTTAATAAATCGGTTTTGTTTAAATGCACCAAAGTACATAGCCTATATTCACTGAGAAATAAAGAAAAATATTCATTTTCAAAATGGGGTTTACTCAATTATGCTGAGCACTGTATGTTGGCCTACACATTTATAAAATGTGTTTGTTCTGCAGACCGGAGCTTGGTTTTAAAACTTTGTATTATCTGACTAAATCAAACTATTTTTAGCAATTATTTTGAATCTAAATGTATGCATCCATAGCAATTTAGTTCATTAATAAAGAAAATACTCTCATTGGTAAACTTTTCCATCTTTTCTCTTTCTCCTTCAGGCGTTGTCAGTCCAAGACATTGGGGTTGCAATGAACACACGAAAGTTGTGGAGTGTGCACTTACACGCTCAAGCTCGAGTGTTACAGGAAGTGCTGAGGTGCGCGTGTGTGAGCAGTTGTCCGCCGCTTCTCTCTATGCTCCGCCGTGTGTGTGTGCAGCTGTGTGATCTTGCTGCACCCACAGCCACTCTGGTCATGAGGACACTGCTGGAGCAGCTGCAGGAGGAGATGCAACCGTAAGACACACACACTCATCAGATTAAAGGGATAGATCACCTTAATAATGAAAAATCTGCCTTTATTTACTCACCATTCACTTGTCACAAACCTCTTTCTTCTGTTGAACACAAAAGAAGATATTTCGAAGTATGTTGTACTTGTTTTTCCAGCTATGGATGTCAATGGTTACTGGTTTACAGCATTCTTCAAAATACATGCTATGTTCAACAGAAAAAAGAAACATGTGAAGGTTTGGAATCACTTGTGGGTAATTTGTGAGGAAAAAATGTATTTAAATCATTTAAATTATATTAGAACACCTTGAAGAATGATAAGCACTCTTTGTTTGTTAAACTAAAAGCATATAAGCAACTCAAGGCACAAGACAAGTATCAAGCCGTTACAGAACTAAAAGGTGGGAAAAGAAAATAGGAAACATACAAATGTAAGCATTATAAATGGCCAGTCAATTGACACATAATCACAATAATATAAGCATACATATAAACATCCAAACAAGCAAAAATAGCAATGAATGAATGAATGAATAAATAAATAAATAATTTTTTAAGAATTCAAGATATGAGCCCAATTTATTCTTTCAAGTTTGAGGTTAAAAAGTAGGTCAGAAACCCATTGATGATGAGTTGGAGGAGGTGGCTATTTGCATTTAAAGTAGTATAGCTGCATATTTGTTCTATGTATTTATTAGTGTTATTGGTTATAATTTAATTATTTATTATGAACTATTTTATAAGCTTTAGGCTAAAAGCTTCTTCTCTAATACTGAAATTAATAATTAGACTGCTTCATTACATTAATTATTAGAATGTTTCATGAAAAATTTTTTTGCAAACAACAAATATTTTATTTTATATTATTTTTGCTTGGCCAGTGAAAACTTTAGTAGACAAAAGCTGGCCTGTCTGGATCAGTAGGGAAAAGTGGCAAAAAGTTAATAGTAAGTCATGCTTGAGGTTTAAATGAAGAGTTTCAGACATGCATAAGTATTGTCATTTTAAAAAATATTGTGGCTACAAAATCTATGCGATACGGAAAAAGGTATCGAATCGATTATCGAAGTTACAAATATCAGTATCATGATGACACCAGTTTGTGGATTTGTTGTATTGAGGTGGATTATGTGTGTTGTGTGTTTAGGGAAGCAGCTGGCTCGCGTTTAATAAGGGTACTCGCTCTCCTCGACTCCCTGGCATCTCAACGGGCTTGCAAGGTAGCCATGTTGGCTCTGCTTGGTGGATCTGTACGCAATGAGACCCGGAGTGAAGGCAAAGTGGAGGACAAACTGTCAGACATTCTTCCCTCGCTGCTTGCCATGCTTGTCTTGCCAGCGGATGTGGGCCTTTCAGCACAGCAGAACGCTGAACTCATGGCTTCCATTCTTCAGTCTCTGTGTGACCAGGACGTGTCGCTAGTAGTGAGCGGTTCTGGTGAAGCGTCAGTGTCTGAGGCGGAGCTACTGGCCAATGCGCTGCCTACCAGAGACATGATGACCAGCATTTGTGAGGGGATGTTGGACGTGTTGGGAAACACACACAGCAGCTACACACTCCAACTCACATGTCTGCGAACTATGATGTTTCTTACAGAGCACGACTACGGTCTCTATCACCTCAAAAGGTCAATGGGAATTTGATTGGAAATTTTCGTGGATGCATAATTCAACTGTTTGTTGTTTACAGATGAAATGCACATGATATTAATTTAAGTTGAATTATGTTTGTTGCAGCTCTCTGAAGAAACACACCACGGCCATTTCCTCTCTAATCCGCAGAGAAATCACGTCCTTCAACAAAGAGTTTGCGGAGCTCCTTTCAGCCCTGTTTGACTTTTTGAGACAGATTCTGAACAGTGAAGCTATGGTAGGTGGACAATACAATCAGGGGTTCTTGATATATTTACATGTGTTGGGATGTACGCTGATACTACTGAACGACTAATCTATGTATTCATTTTAATCTTGTATTAAATTTAATCAAGTAGCTAATCCCACAGAGTGAATTTACTTAGTTATTATGTTTTAGGGTGAATCAATTTGTGTTGGGATGTACGCTAGTGGTGTAACAGATCACAAATCTCATGGTTCGGATCACATTATTGATTATCATGGATAGGACCGTTTTTTTTTGGATCAGCCAAAAAGGGGAGGAGACAAATGTAGTTTGCTATCTGCTTATTACAAAAATAGTACTGCAATAGACACTTGGTTTTAACAAACATAATTTAGAACCTGTTTTATTAAAAATAAAATAAAGAAATAATCACCTGAATAAAAATAAATTGTAAAATATTCAGTACTTTCCTAGAGATGGGTTGCAGCTGGAAGGGCATCCGCTGCGTAAAACATGTGCTGGATAAGTTGGTGGTTCATTCCGCTCTGGCGACACCAGATTAATATAGGGACTAAGCCGAAAAGAAAATAAATGAATGAATATTCAGTACTGTGAAAAATTCAGTGTTACTACTACTGTTACTGATAACGCCAAATATATAAATTATAATTTGTACAACCCATATTTATTTTTAGTCTCATTTTCAATAAATGATTCAGTTATTCACTCATAAAACATCATGTTTCATTGCTGGATGTATCATTTTTGAAGAATTATTCAGTGGCATATTTTTGATGGCCACCTATTGGTTAAATAATGTAATTGCTGCCTACAACTTTCATTTTTGAGCATCAAGTTAAATGCATAATATGATGGTGATTTTAATCTTTACCATAAACATCAGTGGTTATATCTAAACCATAAACTGTTATGCCAGTACTTCTCTGTTTTCCTGAATCTCTTCTTAATTTCGTCTTGATTTTTGCATTTTTCAAACACAGATTTGAATGCTGCGATTCGAAGGATTAATAAACGTATGCAAATCACCATCATTTATAATTTGTTGCGTGGGGGTTGAGATCCCAATCTTTAAGTGATTAATCGTGCAGCTTATCCTGACTGCATTAATGCAGGTTAAACAAGCAGTGACAGAAAACACCTTCAATAACCTAAGAAACCCACCACATCCCGAATAACCTACCACAACTTTTTCCGTCATCATATTTTTCAGGAAAGCCTAAATGCTTTCATACATGTGATCTGAATGACGCGAGAGGCGATCTCTCTGCGATCGTTACAAATTTAGGATTAATGTACAAGTAAAAAAAAAGTATTAATTCACAGGTTACGTGTGTTCTGAACCATGGGTTTTGATCCGTACGAATCACGTATCAAACGTGATCCGTTACACCGCTAATGTACGCTGATACTAATGAATGAATAATGTAATCATACATTATATTTGAACAAGTAGCTAATCCCACAAAGACAATTTAAAGTCATTATGTGTCAGTTTAATTTAAATAAAAGTAAATTCATTCTACAAAAACTAAAACGACAATTCTCTCGCTCTGTCTTTTTCGCTGGCTTTCAGATGCTTTATCTAAATTGGTATTTATATAAAATTACAGAGCGTTTATGGAAGCTTTTAAAAGTTTGGTCATCAACATTCATCAAAATATTTGTTTTGTTCTGCAAAAGAACTTTCATACAGGTTTGAAACAACACAAAGAGTAAATTATGACAGAATTTCCATCTGTGGGTGGACTATTTCTTTTGTATTATTAAATCTTTCTTATTTAATTTAATATTGATGGAGGAGTTATGAAATTGTGTAATAATTTTGCTCTGTTAAGTTATACTGTAAATAAGAAACAAAACTGCCATTATTTTGCCATTTATTCATTGGATTCAGTCAAACGACTACTTCATTCAGAGAGTAAAAAACTGCTCTGTGATGATCGGAGACATGCTTCTGTAAACATGACTTTATAGGTAATGCTTTTGTTGGCAAAACTGAACAGAAGCAAACAATTTTGTGTCTAAAATAAAACACAATATTAACGTCTTATGTACAGAGCATTCTGAATCTGAATCACTTTTACACCCCTGCTGTTCTGGACAAAAACATTCCCCATGTCATATTGAACTTGTTATTACACTTGTAATATTGTATAACTATAGTATGAAACCTAACAATAAAACTCATACAGAGCATTTTTACCCTAGTATCTCAGATCTGCATTCTATAGGCATCATCACGCAGTGAGTTATTGAATCACCATTCAACTCTATGACATTTAAGATGACTTAATTTTCCATTACTAATTAATAAAATTAACGCATCAAATTGACATCCCAGGCGCTAATACATGTTTTTTATGCTATATAGGATGAAGACATGGACAGCCGCTCTTTGGCTCTTAGTGTGAGTGACATGAAGCAGCTGCTGCAGTGGAAGGAGGACTCAGGAGAGCATCCGCTATGTGAACTGGAGAAACATATTATGGTATGTCATGGGTTATATCGAAATGAAATTCTGCCCTATAGCTGTTCGAAAGGAGATGATACTCATATTAATCTTGTCCATTGTTTTCCCCTGTGCAGAAGCTCTGTAAGGAGGACGAGTCTTTGGAGGCTCTGCTTGAGAATGTAGTTGGACTGCGACAGATTATTGAAAGTTCTGGAGACACACAGACTAATGCAGAGCCTGAGACTGAGCCCTCTCTTCCTGCGCCCGAGCCCCTTCAGACACAGTTCAACCACAGGTCTGTGTGTTTTTATGGATTATTATAGTTGGCTAAAACTAAAAGCATGAAAAACCACATGTTAGTACTTTAAATAAACTTTACCTGAAATAATAATTTGTAAATAATGTGCCTTTATAATTCATATGGGTTTGTTTTGGCCCAGAAGAGATGGCTAAAGATGTACCAAAGATTCTATAAAGATAATGAAGCTGTTTAAAGGTGCAGTATGTAAGTTTGACACCCAGTGGTTGAACTAGGTATTGCATTCCTCTATCAAAACAAATGCAAGCGCAGGATGCCAGATTGATGACCAGTATGAGCGAGTCTGACGATCGAGCCTAAATGCTGATTTAAATCATGTTCTAAATAAAAGCAACAGCACACGATAGAAGGAGTATTCTCCATATTAAAAGGAGTTTTTGTGCTAACTAACACCTCGAATTGATATATTAGAAACGGCTTCTATTTCTTGCAGCTGAACAACAGAAAACAGACAATGATCACCTCAGATACACCTCATGTGCTTTGTTCAGTGTTAAATGCTAACAATGTGAGTTTAAATGCCATTTTGCATGACATTTATTGCCAAACTACTGAAAGCAGCAGCAGATAGGTCACCTCAGATCTTAAAAATAAAATGAACCGTTTGAAATTAAACTTTAGATTTATGAAATAATTCAAACCAACACATATTAGTGATTCAGCATCTACATTTTATAATGTTAAAGAAGTTTAATATGTGTTAATTAGGTTATAAACCTTACCATTTCGTGAGTGAGTGCATATTCTGTGCTTCTGAATGGCTGTATTTAAAATTCTGTCATGTTTCGACTGATGCAAACAGCCAAATTGCTTATTTCTGCAAATCTCGTCAAGTAGCCTGTTGTTAGGACATGCTGTTACAATGTAACCTGCTCACCTAATGTTTACATTCGTAATATTAATATTATTTGCTAATCAATAATCTCATGTGGAACTCTGCGACTCATTTTGGAGTCTGCTACTGTCCACCAGAGGTCGCATTTCGGTCATGGGTGCATGCTTTGAGAGCCTTTCTGAATGAAATATGCGGTTTTCCAACAAGGCAAACCCAGGTGCTGAAATATAATTGGCTAAACTGACAGTGGGTGGGTTAAAAGAACCACAACAAAGACAGCAGTTACGGCACGTAACTCGCATTTTCAAAGCACAATATCTGACTTCAGCATTGTTTTTCAGATAAATAAGTATTTTTACTTAGCATGTTTCTTAAATATCGGGAAACATATTATGGTATTTTTTTTTGCTATAGAAGAGTCAAAAACTTACATACAGCACCTGTAAGTTCTTTAGGTCCTTGAAAATTCACAAAATCTTTTAAAATGAAATGTATTTTGGTACATTTAAATGGTAAATAGTAAATTTTTTATTAAGGTCATTTTTGTGATATGGAATAACATTGTTATACTGTGCTTTAAGTTTTGTTAATTTAACTTTAAGTTAATTACTGTCAAAAAACACTAATATAATAAAAATATATATTTAGCGTTTCTCTATATCTTAAACGCACTCGCCTTCTTCACCTGAAGATGAACATTTATGTATTTAAGTTTAATTAGTTTGAAAACTTTTACAGTAATATTTATATATTTGTCATGTTGTTTTTTAGAAGTAAATATTGACATTTCATAAATATAGACTGTTTAGCCAGTCATGAGTTACAATTCATTTAGTTTATTAGTTTAGTTTAAAACAATGTAATTATTTAAGTTGGTTATTAGCAGGTTAATATTGGTAATTACATGTTTTTAAAAATGGGGTACATGCACAGCTAGTGTTTTTCAGCCAATGATAAACTTCTGCTAAAAGCTTAATGTGACTATTTTCAATTTCAAAAGGTTCATTTTACAGCATTGATGTTGTCATTTAATTACAATACATTCAGATAAATAGACTTAAGCATTCATTTAGTTGTTCAAACATAAAACAAAATGAAAGACAGAGTAACCGCAAGCTCCATCAGGGGAAGCAGGCTACTGCAGAAACTCCGTTGAAAATACTCGGGTAAAATAAACGGTCATATTTTAAAGACATGGCTGGGGGAAAATGGAATTTATTGCAGTGCTTCTTGTCTAGTCTGAGACCCACTTCGTAGAGTATATCTATCAGGCAGTGAAGATCGCTGATTTTTAAAGAAATCAGACTTTAAACATGCCAATTTTATAATGGATGACAATTCACTGGAAGAGCTGAGGCTGGCTGTCTGAAATTAAAAGTCTGTGTGCAATACCTCATTCCAAACAATAATATATTATGATTTCTCTTAAATATTGAGGTAAAATAAATGCAATTGTCCTCGAATTGGGGTTTTGGAAAGTTGCCACTTTTAATTCATTTTTCCTATATACAGTAAAAGTTTTTTTGGGGATATTTTTAAAAATTATTATATATATTTTTTTATCTTGCACTTGCATTTTGAATGTGCTTTTATTTATTTATATTTTTGTTTTGTTTTGCACTAAAGCCTATACTTTATCCAGACAAAATGTGTGTCATCGTATTCTGACAGTGTGTCTAGTGTTATATTGCTTCATTTTCTGATTCTCTACCTTCAGGACGGTGTATGTACTTTCCGATGTCCTAGATGAGCAGTTAAAGGCCCTGTGGTTTTCTCCATTCCAGCCAGATGAGATGGAGACAGAAGTAGACATGGTGAGGAACATCATGTATTAGCAGGAATTAATAGTAGACTTGTGTTCAGATTCACACTAAGCACTTCCTGTTTTATTTAATTCATATTGTCATTTATTCGTTCATCCATTTGCAGGTGAAAGTAGACCTGGTTGCACTGGCCCAGCAGTGTTGTACAGAATTAGACCTGAAGGCAGAGTTAGAGCGCTCATTCCTCAGTGAACCTTCTTCTCCAGGACACAGCAAACCAAGCAAAGGCTTCAGACTGGGCAAACACAAACACGAGACCTTTATTACATCCAGGTACACAAGGTGTTGTCCGCTATTTTAACTTTTTTTCTAAGAAGGCCAATGATTAATTAGTGATTGATTATTATTGGTTGGTAATCTCTTTGATTACTGATGTACCTTATCTATGGTTGATTAAAGCTATAGTTCATCCCAAAATAAAAGTTGAACACAAAGGAAGATATACTGAAGAAAACAGCAATTGGCTTCCATAGTAGTTTTTGTTGCCTTTATGGATGTCATGGCTGCTTTTTTATCAACATTTTTCATCAAATGTCTTGTTTTGTGTTAATTCAATTCATGTTTATTTCTATAGCGCTTTTACAATGTAGGTTGTGTCAAAGCAGCCTAACATAGAAGTTCTAGTAAAGTCCAGATTTTAGAGTTGAGAATAAAAGTTCATAAACATTTAGGACCACTTGAGTGTGAGCAAACGGTGAGGAAATTTTTATTTTTGGGTGAACTGTCCCTTTAAGTGAGAATGTCATTAGTTTATGCTAGGGATGCTCATAACTGATTCACTGTTAACCGAAAGGGTGTTTATAGCCAATTAATGGTATCAGTTAACGATTAAAAAACATATATATATATATGTATATATGTATGTATGTATGTATAACTAACTGTTTATTCAGTTAAACATGAATTTTGAACTGTAGGCCTACATAAGCTCGAAACAGCGATTTTTGATTACCTTAATCCGACTAAAGTCATAACTGAACTAAACAGAAATAGAGTTTATACATGGAGTAGCCTATGCATATATTAGTGGCATTATTGAAGTAAACACCTCAATCAAACTATTACCATCATGTAGGTCTTTTCGCCATATTTTCCAACAAGATCCACACACACGGCTGTCAATAAAGGACCTCACACACACACACACACACACACACACACACATCGCTAAATGCGGAAGTTTTTTCTTTCCATTCGGCGTACGTTATTAAATTCCACAACACTCTTACCAGTCCTTACTCCTTATTTACGTCTAATACCCCAGTTTGTCACGGGGGCATGAATGAAATATCCATGAGTGAAGGTGAAACTTCCGAACTGGAGTTAAAGTCACCCAAAATTACAGGAAACTCTTACATGAAAACACTTTAAGTAAACACCTTAATTATATTATTGTCTATTAAGGCAATGTCTAGATTACAGATGTCCATGTAAATGTAGTCAGTAGTGTCTTCGAAGTAAGTTAAAGATCCAGAAGGGCATCCTGCTGATTTCATTCAGAAGGGCACTTTTTTGTCAGACGGCTCACCGGTTTGACTTTTATTCACCGTCATTTATTTTAAAAAGCACCCGCTCCATTTCATTTGTATGTTTTACTCGAACACATAAACTCTACAGGTGCCTGATAGTTAGATGTGGTGCTAAAATAAATCAGATTCACTCTAGTGAACTGCATTCATGTTAGCACGTCACGTTTGACGTGCTAACATCAAACTCAATTACTTTGATCAGGTGTGTTTAATTGGAGTTGGACCTAAACTGTGCAGAGTCCAGCAACTGAGTTTGACACCTGTGGTCTAGGCTAATAACTAAATGGTTACTTACAATACTTCATACTTACTATATGGTTAGAGTAAGAATGTGAGTCAAGTTTAGAGTTATATTTGCGTGTGATTTATGTATAAATAATTGTAATTAGTAAGTACATGGAACATGTGTAACAAGGACACCCTTAAATAGTGTTACGTCAGCTACCATAAGCATCTACTTGCTCAAATGGATGTGTGTATGCACCAGTTGCTATTGTGTACATTTGGGACTGTAATATTGACACATTTATTAGTTGGTTAAATTATTCAACTATTGATTCTTTTTATAACTCTACTAGCCTTTTATTTACTGACTTCGAGTGTCATTTGGATATCATGTAATGCGATGATGATGTGCCACTGAAGTACACAAATCTGCAATTTATTGACTGTTGTGGGAATTGGCATCCCTATTTCATACATCTAAAAATCAGTGTTTGTATTTGCAGCGGAAGGTCTGACTACGTTGAGCCAGCGAAGCGAGCTCATATCATGGCGGCCCCTCGGGGTCGGGGCCGCGGTTCGTTTGGCCAACTCTGTCGACCACATGACATTTTCCGCCAGCGCAAGCAGAACACCAGTCGGCCTCCTTCCATGCATGTAGATGATTTTCTGGCTGCAGAGTTCAAGGATGTGGGTCCACCAACAGGACTGATATTGCCCAAACGCCCACCAAAGGGTGGAGGAGCCAAACCCCCCACCAGAGGCATGTTCACTGGGGGAACCAGAGGAAGAGGCTTCCAAAGTCACACACGCTTCTTCACTCCACCGGCCCCCAAGAGTGTGCTGCTGGCTGGTATGTTTGTGTTTCAGCAAATATTAAAGGCGCATGATTAACTGTTACAAAAAAATGAATCTTAAACCATCAAAACTATATATTCAAGTCTCCGTTCGACCTAGTGTCAGCAGTCATGATGTATTGACAGCTTCAGTCTTTAGTCTTTTCAACCAGTAAAATAATTTCTGTTACAACCTTTCAAATTGTCACAGAAATCCTGGGATTACAGCTGGGATATTAACACTATCCCAATGGCTAGCCGATTTGATCGAGGCAATTTTCATGTGCATTTTGTCAGTAAAGCCGGTTCTAGTAAACCTCCAGAATGTGCGTTTAGATGAAGCAGAGTTTACTACACATCATAGTCATAGTACACTGATAAACTATGCAAAAATTTGTTTTAATTTTAATTCTTTGTAATTGGTCATTAATGACATCAAGATAATAGTTCTGCAATAACGGCAGCTGTTTTAGGGTTGTCACAATACTGGAAGTCGATACCAATCGGTACTGAAATTTTAAAAACATCCATTTCCCGCGAACATTTGAGCGCTGTGGAGCACGTTCTTAAACAGCGCTGATTTGCCATTGTGTTCATGTGCTCAGAAATTACTGTGATTGACCGTGAAGGTCATCTTTTCACCGAACTCACCGCTGTTCACTGTTGCATTTCAAAGTCACACCGATCAGCTGATTTGTCTATAAATTGACATACGAGCGATCCGCTGATGAATCACGGCTTTAAAATGCTCCAGTGTCCCTGTATCTGTGGTTACACGCTGTAAGCAGTGGTTTGTTCAGTGAAAAATCGAATGACTTTTGTGATATGGAATACTGTTGTTACACTGTGCTTTATAACAATCTGTACTTGCTTTTATATAAGGCTGATATAATCTGTGATGCATTATTTGTGTGTTTTAGGTAACTATCCTCGTCGGGAAGGAGGTCGAGGATCCACTTGGAGCACACCAGTGACTGCTGTTACTCACAGAGGGACTTACAGTGAGCCTCGTGGAGGACAGAGCAACTTTACTCGACCACTTCCCTCCAGACAGCCACCTACAGGTAGAACTGTTTCTGGATTTAAATTTGCTATTGGGAGAAATTATAAATGACCATTTAATTAGAGTATTTTGGAACTTTTGTCATCTGCTGCTGACATCATAGCTGGACCTTTTAACCAAAGCAGTAATTTTACCACTTTAACATTTGTAATGACAGCACTTGAGTTGATGATAAATGATGCGCATTTGGGTAAATATTTATAAAATTTTTATTGTAATAGTTTAATGACTGATGAAAAGACTACTTGAAAATGATTTATTATATAATATTAAATAACTGTAAAATAGTTTTATATAACAATAATAAGGCACAGGCTGTTAAAATCATATTTTTTGAACTTGACATTTCAAACTGTGATAAAAAATTATATGTAATATAACTACAAAAAATGTTTATTGTATGCTTATTAATATTTCATGATTTTTTTTAAGATATTGAGACGCACACTGGATATTCAATTTAAAGTAGCTTTAAGTATATAATATAAATTATGATATTAGTAAGGGATAATCAACGGCTTGCCATGTGTTAAAGGATTTAAATACACAATGTGGAGGCGAAGGACCACACAACGCCTAAGTTTAAACTAGTTTTGCTCTCTGCAGCGCAATAATTGTCTGAATTTTCATCAGTTTTGACACGTTAGATTTCTAGTCCCTCCACTGTATCAGCAGGGACAGGCAGCCAGACGGAGAGAGATCATGTGCGTGCTGTTCATACCTGTTAACGTTATTAAGATGCCATTTCATCAACCTGATCACAGGTGGACAAATAAGACATTCCCAGTCACACCTGGAGTGTGTTTCCAGTCACACGTTTTTTTTGTCTACTTTCTACCACTTCTCTGATGAGGGAGGATCTGTATGTATATTGTCTTTTTTAAAAGTACCTTATCAATTAAATACGCTTTAGGAATATGTTACTTTATACATTGGCTAATGAAATTAAAGATCATTTATTTTATTTCTTATCAAGTTTAATTTTTCACACTTTATTCCGTTTAGTTTTAACATGCCGCTTTTATAAAATCCGTTTACATCTAAATCTAAATAAATCGTGTTATATGCCTCTTTCTTTTTTTTTTTTATATTAATTTTTTAGGGGTCTTTCACCTTTAATTTGGATAGGACAGTGAAGGTTACAGACAGGAAAGTATTGGAAGCAGAGAGAGGGGAAGTGTCGGCAAAGGACCTCGAGCCATGGTGCTATATGTCGGCGCACTTAACCACTAGGCTATTGGCGCCGACATAATATGCCTCTTTCTAATCAAAATATTAGTTTAGGCAAATTGATCTCATGGAATTGATCAACAATAAGATTGCGATCGCGAAGTAGTATAACGTTACGATTGTTAAAAGCACCATCTAGTCGTCTATACACATGATATAAAACATTTACAAAGCTGTATCTTATGAAACACCAGTTCAAGGGCACATGAGATGCATTTTGAAGAGAAAGCAGCCAAAGCCTTTTTCAGAAATCTTTGCTGTAAAATATGTAGGGAAATTTTGCAAAAGAAAACAAAACATATCGGGACAGGTAAGGGAACATTCTGCTTTATTTTTTTTCTTTAAAACAAAAGCAATTAGCCAAACACGCAGGATCAGTGTAATTTTATATTTATTATAATATTGCTGTATTCTATAGTGTCCTGTGCATTTCAACGAAAAGACTGCACACCCAGGCTCCAGCCAATCAGAATCAAGAATTTCAAGAACATGGAATAAATATGAATAATTATAATATATGTATTTAAATATAACATTTACATTACAATAATATTAGCAGCAATAATAATTATTATTTAATAATATTAATATGACATTTTTACAATTGATCTTTTACTGTGTATTATTCAAGTTCCAAGTAATATTAATGAACATCAATGCATCTACAGTAAAGTTAGGAGTAGATTTGGTTAAAGGTTACATGCATGTAATTATCATTTGTGGTTTAATGTTATAACTAGTAAGTAAGTATATGTCAACTTTTATTGTAAAAGACAAATCATATTGCGCAACCACAATTATAAACTTGGGTAATAGTGCCATCTGCTGGATGTTTCCCTTAGTATTGAATGTGGTATATGCACAAGGACTTTTCATTTCAGTCAGCCAGCCCCAGGACCTCCGGTTAATTGTCATCCCATACAAAATTGCCGCGTTTAAGATCTGATTTCTTTAAAAATTAGCGATCTTCACTACCTGGCTGAGATACGATATAAAGTGGGTATCAGACCAAACAAGAAGCACTGAATTAAATTATATTTTTCCACGCCATGTCTTTAAAACATGACAGTTTATTTTACCTTAGCATTTTCAATGAAATTTCTGAGCTAGCCTGCGGGGAATGATGGCGCCTGCGTTTAAACGGTCTTTCATCTATTTTTACACTTGAACAACTAAATGAATGCTGAAGTCTATTTAACTGATTATATTGTAATTACATTACAGCATCGATACTGTAAAAGGAACTGTATAGAATTGAAAATGGCCACATAAAGCTTTTACCGGAAGTTCATCATTGGCTGAAAAACACTAGCTGTGCATATGCCCCATTCTTACTCCTCAATATTATAGTGGTGAAATAATATTAAAAGCTCTTCAGCTGAATCAAACAATCGCTGACTCCTCTGTCGTAACTCATCAGGTGCTTACAGACTGGCTCCTCGAGACAGGGCCACCAGAGGCAGAGGAACGGGCCTGTCCTGGCTGAGCGCTGGATTGAATGTGGGAGGAGGCGGTGGGGTGAGCGGCGGTGGACGCGGTCAAGGCAAGTTCAGCAGCGGAGGCAGTGGAGGAGGACGAGGCCGACACGTCCGCTCATTCACTCGCTAAACACTCAGACTCAGCCTTCAGGCTCTAATGGACCAATCACAACACAGATCTGCTGGATCTGACACAACTGTTGGCCAATATTGTGTATATTATTGTCACGTTTTGTGTTTTTTCTCATTTTTAAAACTGTTAAATAAGATTAAATTCTTCTGAGTTTACATTTGAGTCTCTTTCTATAATATAATATAATATAATATAATATAATATAATATAATATAATATAATATAATATAATATAATATAATACACCACTTACAATAAGTTAGCGATATTGTTATTTACTTGAGTGCTTTTCTTATTTGCTCTGAATTTTAATGAAGTAAGTGTAAGTTTCCTTTGATATTAATAATAATGTATGCAAAGAAACACCATTTTCATTAGTTTAATACTTATTACCCCAAAAATTTGCACAATAACAAGGATAGCCCCTAATAACAAAAATTGACGATGTCAGTATCGGCTGTTTCCACCATTTGCCACTATGACAGCTTGACAGCGACGTCCCATGCTCCTCACTAGCCTCAGGATGTTGTTCTGAGGCAATGTGTTCCACTTTTCCACAAGTGCTACACGCAGTTCTGCCAGGTCATGTAGAGGTGGTGTACAATCATCCAGTCTCTGCTTCAACTGGTCCCCGACGTGCTCTATGGGGTTCAGGTTAGGGACCATTGATGGCCATACCATATGAGGCACTCTAACTTCCTGAAGTCGAGCTGTGACAATTCTGCCACGATGTGGTGGAGCGTTATCATCCATGAACAGAAAGTTGGTGGTGTGCTGGCTGAATTGGGGGATGATGATGGGTTCTATGATGTCTCTGAGGTAAGAACGTGCAGTGACTGAGCCATCTACAATAATCAAATCTGTTTTGCGCTGACTGGTGATGCCTGCCCAGACTGTTGCACCTCCTCCACCAAAGCAAACCCTGTTGACCTGGCATTCAGGTCAAAGCGGTGGAGTCGGTTGTGAATGGTTTGTCTGGAAACCCTAGTACCCCTCACATCTCATAAACGGGCCTGCAGCTGTGTGGCAGTTGCATAACAATGTCTGAGTGCTTAGGTACTGGTCATCGTTGCGGTCTGTCACTCGTGGGGTTCCACTCCTGGGTCTGTCATGAACTCTGCCAGTAGTTCTGTGTCTTGTTCAAGTCTGCTGAAGACACTTTGAGACACACCAAGGTCACAAGCAACATCTGACTGCCTCCTGCCGACCTGGTGTAAGCGACGTCGTGTGTTTACGGCTGTTTGAATGATGAACTTTGAATGACTTACTGACAATACCAGCTTTTTATACCCACAGAATGTTGAAATTGATGCCACATTGAAAAGGGTTGTATTTTGGTATTGGCCCCAATATGAGGCACACCTGTACACAATGAGACCATTACATGGATAACACAAAACGATACAATTCAATTCACGATCACTCCAATACAATTGCCTCCCTATCCCAAAAATGTCTGAAGTGAAACAAAAACTGTATGTATGACATCCACTGAGTCTCTCACAATATCCCTAACTTATTGTGAGTGTAATATAATATAATATAATATAATATAATATAATATAGGATTGCGCGGTTTACCAGTACCATGATAGTATCGTGATACTATGGCTCCAAAATACTGGCAGTGCCACTGTAGTTTGTAAACGGTAGTATTGTCATTAACGGTCTGTCTAGAATACATAATGCTGCATGTTGAAAAGTCACTAAAATGCTCACACGTTTGTGCAACAATAGACCATTTTGATTTAATAGTCTATGGAGCCTTCTAAGATTGCAAAACTGTGTAGAATTTGCGGCTTTTATGGTAGCCTATTGTATATTTTCTGATGCTTCAGTTAGAATCTAAATCCGTTCATTTCTGCTCCTGTCAATATAATTTAATAGCTACAACAACTGTGACAATCTCTTAAAAAGAACAACTCACAAAGTGAACATTTTAAATACTTTGGATTCTTTCCTGATAAGACTGAAAAAAATAAGCAATGGATGAAAAACCCAAAATAGCAACAGGAAACATTGAAACAATTTTTGACCACTTCATATAGCCTTAGTTTGTTGGAAAAATGCTCTTTTTGTAACTAATTTCGTTTGGTATAATTTGTTCCTTTATTTTAATGTATTTTTTGTTGGTACAAAAACATTTTAGGTGAAGAGACGTGCAAATATTTTTTCAATAATAAGGGAATTATGAAATCAATTCAAGTTGGTCTATTATAACAAATAAAATATAGTATTTCTGACATTTTAAATTTAGAGTTATGAATTACAGTATCGCAATACTACTTGGTATCACGATACTTCATTTGGTATAGTATCGTAACTTAAATTAATAGTATCGCGACAACTCTAATATTATAGTCCACAATGCAACTTGTTGAAACAGATGGTTTTAATAATAAGAAAAGTAGCAGAATGTAACAGTTATTCTTTCAAATGGAAAACAAGCCTCTTAAATTCTAAACTTTTATTCTTTACTTCACAATTTGGTTTAATTTTAGCACCTAGTCTTATATCACTCATTCGATTCATCCAGTGAAGCTACAAAAATTGGGTTTTTCATTCAGATGATGACCGGTTGCGCTTTTCTATTACCATCAATGTGAATCATCAAGTCCAAAGTATACTTTATTTTCTTTAGTGTGTGTTAGTGAATGTGCACTACTGAATACCCCGCAGTTAAACAAACATATTTCATAAGAGTGTGAGAACCATTCCAAAAAACTTTCGACTTTCGTCCACTGTAGAAAAGTGAAGCCAAAATGTCTCAAAGATGGCTGCTACCATCTTGCTCTGATGATGCCATTTGGAGCCAGAGCCTGCAAAATGGTGATCATGAAGTGCTGTGTTATCAGGGTACTATCCACACTCATATAATTCCCTAAAACTGCATTAGTAATCGCTAGCTAATGATCACCTGACGATGTCACACCCTGTATTTATGGAGCCAACACAATAACTAAGAGCAAACATATTTGAAAAGCAAACGCTTAGACATACATTAGCATAATAAAACCAAATGACAGAAGCCATCTTTGTGAAAAAACTCTGATTAATAATTTTTTTTTTGTTTTAGTTTAGTGTTTATATATGTGCAGCCAACCACCAGCGGCAATCAAAACATTTTGGCTTCAGTTTTCACAACATTCAACTACCATGCCTGAAAAAAAATCATCCTTGACAGATTTTCTTCAAAAGTTATATAAAAAAAAAGTTTCAAATATAATTGTGCCTATAAAATGTTTAAACAAAGAATTGCGGCCATCTTTTTATCTTCAAATACAAGCATTGTGAGTGTGAGCATCTATTGATTTCTAACCTATTGTATCTTTGTTATGAGTTAATCTAACTGTGGAACAGGAGCCCAGTTCAGGGTTGCCATTTTGTGGACAAACCAATTAATGCAAAACAATTGAAACCAAATCTGTGAAGTGTGAACTGCTGGACTATTACACAGTACATGTGGTAACAAAAAGAACTGGACTATACATGCGCTGTGCAAAAGCTGAAATTCATGTCACATAAACAAACACACACAAAAGTGTGCGTTGGGCTTTACTGTTCTACTATGAAAAGCCGTGTCCTCAGATGACAGTGACCTCTCTGTTCTTCCTTTTGATGCAGTCCAGAGCCAGACTGCGTGGGCTTGGCTTTCTTTGCATTTCAGCAGGGGGCGGGGCTGCTTCAGAGGGTGTGGCTGGTCTGAGCCCCTCTTTTTTTAAAAGTTCAAGAAGCTCCGCCTTCTCCAGCTCTGCCCTCTCCAGCTCTTGTCTGCGCGCTCTCTCTGCTCCCAGCAGAACACGCACATCTGACATGACCCGGGACAGCTGAGCCTGTACAAACACACAAACAAGACTGCTGGGCCCGTATTCACAAAACTTATCGTACCTCTAAAAATTGTAATACAACTTATTCAAAGATCTGCCAGGACAAATTTTTACTTAGCAAGAAAGCAAGGTCTTAAACAGATAGTTCCCCCTAAAAATGAAAATTCAAAAATCATTTACTCGTTCTCCACTAGTTCCAAAACTACTTGACTTTCTGTTGAACACAAAAGAAGATATTTTGAGGAATGGTAAAAACCGGCAGCTATTGACTCGCGTAGTATTTTGTTTTACTACTATGGAGGTCAATGGTTACTTGTTTTAGAATATCCTCTTTTCTGTTTAAAATAAAAAAAGAAAGAAATTCACAAAGATAAACAGTGAGTAAATTTTCATTTTTGGGTGAACTATACCTAAGACTAAAGGTCAGGGTTGAGCTTGTCGCTATAGATGATGTTAGCATGCTTATTACCTGCACACCATGATTGGCTGATAGGGGAAGGCTCTCTGAGATTTATTTATAGAAATATTGTAAAGCACAATATCATGCTGCCATATTTAAATTCTTCTTGTGAACTATTAGCATATATATATATATATATATATACAGTTGCAATCAGAATTATTCAACCGCCTTGATTTATTAGCCCCCCTGTTTATTTTTTTCCCCAATTTCTGTTTAACGGAGAAAAAAAAAATTTCAACACATTTCTAAGCATAATAGTTTTAATAACTCATCTCTAATAACTGATTTATTTTATCTTTGCCATGATGACAGTCAATAATATTTTACTAGATATTTTTCAAGACACTTCTATACAGCTTAAAGTGACATTTAAAGGCTTAACTAGGTTAATTAGGTTAACTAGGCAGGTTAGGGTAATTAGGCAAGTTATTGTATAATGATGGTTTGTTCTGTATACTATTGAATAAATATATAGCTTAAAGGGGCTAATAATTTTGACCTTAAAATGTTTTTAAAAAAATTAAAAACTGCTTTTATTCTAGCCGAAATAAAACAAATAAGACTTTCTCCAGAAGAAAAAATATTATCAGACATACTGAGAACATTTTCTTGTTCTGTTAAACATCATTTGGGAAATATTTAAAAAAAGAAAATTCAAAGGGGGGCTAATAATTCTGACTTCAACTGTGTGTGTGTGTGTGTGTGTGTGTGTGTGTGTGTGTGTGTGTGTGTGTGTGTGTGTGTGTGTGTGTGTGTGTGTGAGTGAAATATTGTCAAATATTGCAGCTATGCAGTTTATTTATAAGGAGAGTGCCTATTTTAAAGCATTTATAATTTCGGAGCATTGGATTCAGTGCATCGGCCGCCATCTGCCTGTCTGAGCAGGCCAAAGAAAGTGATGGTTGACGTTCTGCCACAAGATGGCAACAGAGACTGCCAAATAAGTCCTTAAGCGAGAAAAACAGCATTTTCTCAGTGTATGTTTCAAACTACAGCTGAACAAATTATTATAAATCAGGTAAGTGACATTCTGAGTTGATCTCTCTCTCTGTTGTATTTTGTAGTGCTGTATTTATACCACAGAATCTGGTAGTGTTTGCTTTGCTTTGGCTTTTTCGGGGTTTATTATTGTGATTTCCCAATTGCAACAGAGAAATACTGGGAAATCTCTGTAGACTGATGGCATTTCATGCTGTTCAACCTTATAATCTCCAAATGTCTGCAAAATCACCTGTTTTGTCATCACTTTATAGATTACGCTAGAGAATCATTTAAATACTAGCTCTAAAGTGACGTTTGTGAACTAGCAACAGCGTCAGCTGATGACAGCTGCAGATGTGAATGAATGGCGAAAGAAAGTTATTCCTTGTACATGGTGAAATAACAGGGTAAAATAATCATGGCTAAAGGTATTTGCACACTGATAAATTTTCATATTTTGTATTTTTTTCGTCTGCCACATTCTGTGTTTAGGTTATTTGTCTTTATAAGAATTTGGCTCCACTATTTCAGAGTAGTTTGTGATTTGATCTCAATGACTTGTCTTCATCACTACTTCTACCATTTCACTGAATTAAGAGGTAGTTTTGATGCTAAAACCCTTTGTGAAATACTCTTAGAGCAAATATTCTTAATAGTCCTAAATAAGGATTTATTTGCAAGTGGATATATTTGTAAATAGGATTTATCTGCAAGTGATGAGCTACTTTTGTCCTTAAGATGTTTTGTGAACACAGGCCCTGATGTTGACAGTATCGTACCTTAAGTTCGTCCACTTCACTCCTTAGCAAACTCTCCTTCTGCACCATGTGTCGTCTTTGGGAGTCCAAGCGTGATTCCATTTCATGCCTCACTTCTTCGACTTTGCAGTCTAATTCTGCCCTATAAGAAACGCATTTGATTTATGTGCTAGTGTTTGAGTAGTCAGCTCATATATGATTTAAGCAGTGTTAGTACCTGAGCATGTCCAACTCAGCTCGCAACTCCGATACGCAGTTGTGTTGAGCTTCATCCGTGTTGAGGATTGTGTATCCGCAGCCGCTCGCACAAACTCTACTGCTGTACTCACACACACAAAGGTGAGCTTCCAGAGAGCGACGAGACACCTGAACTGGGCAGCCTGAACGCAGACACAGAGGACATGTTTGAGATTATTATTCTTTTTTTGAAAAAGCATCTGACACAAATTGAAAGAGTGATTTGTGTGCTTTCATAAAACACGTCCAAAAGCTGTCGTTGGGGTGGTGCCATTTCAAACAGTTCAGATGTTTCATTTTGGTACAAATATAAACTCTTTGGGTATACCAATATCTTTAAGATACTAAAATGCATAATTTATGGATATATAAATTACAAACGTGTCATTTTTAAAAACGTTACTGCCCCAGTGACAGATTTTGGATCTTATTATCTGAGAGTGTGGTAGACTTGAGCATCATCAAGATTGAGTTGAAAATTAAAAATAGGTCAAAAAATATGCCAACATATGTTGATGATGATGTGAATTTTTGGCAATAACTCAATTATATCCAGCTATTATTGCCTATTATTATTATTGTTGTTGTTGTTGTTATTATTATTATTATTATTATTAAGAAGTAAACTTAGCAACTGAGGAAAAAATGGATATATGTAAAAATTTACAATATTTAAAATGAAAAAATATGTGTATATATATATATATGATCCTGGACTACAAAACTTAAACTAAAAAGACCAAAGAGTCTTATGTTGCAATGTTATCAAAACTACATTAATTAAATACACTATATTCAAGATTATAACATTTTATTTTATGGCCAAAATTCTTAGAATAATAAGTAAAGATCACCTTGAATATTTAGATTTTTTTTTTTAACCCTCTTGGCCAAATATTGTTTTATCCTAACAAACCTTACACCAATTAAAAGGTTTTGTGGTCCATGGTCACATATAACATAATAGTGTATGCCAGCGGCTTTCATAAAAAGTTCAGAAGGAGAAATAAACTCAAAGAAACAGACACACGGAGTTCACACAACACCTACCACAACGGTAACACAAGTACTCGTCACCTGCATATTAATATACATAAAGATATGTTCAGCATTAAGACATGTTCCATCAGCTTTACTAAAACTCACGCATATGCATTATGTGAAACAAACTTCTTGAATAATCAGCTCAATGGTTTTAACCCTGAAGTAAAGGCTTCGCTTCATTGTCTGCTGGAGGGGGTCCCTCATTAATGATTAAAGCCGGGATCTATCTCTGTCTTGTGGCTACCACATTCATTCATCTGCTATTTCAACTGCTCTTTGTATTTTTACTAATGTATGAATGAGTAGTGTATAAGCCACCTGTTCCCTGCTATATATATTGTGCTCTCCATTAATATCCGCACCCTTGGTAAATATAAGAAGGCAAAATAGTGTGTTTTATCGTGTAACCTTTAGATTTTTTACTCAATATACAGTTGAAGGTAAAATGATTAGCTCTTCTCTGAAATTTCAATTATTTTTCAGATATTTCCCGAGCATTGTTTAACAGAGAGAAAAATTGAACAAAATATTTTTGCCTTTGCCATATTTGACAACATTGTAAAAAAAAAAACAAACAAAAAAAAAAAACGCTGGGTTCCACATAAGCAATTTGTGTTAGGAAAACATGAAAGAATTAAGCTAACTTATTAGTTTTTACAAATTGAAGTGGATCGAACATAAAACAATTAAGTTGTCCCTTTTAAAAAAACTCAAGATTTGTGTTGTTTCAGCCCATTTAAAAAAAAGTACTTTAAACAAACAGTAAACATCATTTTTTTGATGGTAGTTACTTTGCAAGATATTGGTAATCAGATTAAAGTGCAATTTAAGTCTCTTTCAGAGATTTAAAAATGAAAACTCTGTAGAGAGCAGTATTATGTTGCCATATTCAAAAAGACTTCTCAAATTAAAAATGTTGCCACATTCAAATAAAGATTTTGAATTGCAGGCTAAGTGAAAGATTGCATTCTGAAAAGTATGTTCCTTGCTTTTTAATGTATTGTCTCAAAAATAATTAAACAAATATATTTTTAAATGTTTTTAAATACTTTTAAATGACTTTTAAGATATAAAAAATTATAAATATATATTTTTTATATGATAATTTAATATATAAAAATGGCCAAACTTGTATTTATAGAAGATTTAATTGCATTAATGTATTTTTTATTTTTATTATTTGTTTATTTTAAAATAAATGTAAAAGCATAACTGAAAACACATTGCTTACTATATGGGAATACCTCGAATAGTGTATTGAAAGCTCATCATGGTCAAATGTGTTTAAAATGTTTAATTTTCACTGATTCAGGACTAAAACGCTTTCTGAAATACTCAGAGGAAAACAGAACAAAGACTGACACAATCATTATTTTAAGATTTTCTCTTAAATTGGCAAGTTAGAAGCTTCTTTCATGTTTTGTGTAAACAGCCCCAAATTGTTAAAGTCCATGTGAAATCAAAATTTACAATGTTTATTTTTGATTGTTATCCTTTAGGTCAGGGGTCACCAATCTCGGTCCTGGAGGGCCTGTGTCCCTGCAGGGTTTAGCTCCAACTTGCCTTAACACACCTGCCTGGATGTTTCAAGTATACCTAGTAAGACCTTGATTAGCTTGTTCAGGTGTGTTTGATTAGGGTTGGAGCGAAAATCTGCAGGACACCGGCCCTCCAGGACCAAGTTTGGTGACCCCTGCTTTAGGTGAACAAATAATCCATGCAAGTTAATTTGTTTTTCATTTGCTTCTGCGTTTGGAGTGACGGTCCTTCTCTTGATGTCAGTTTGACAGCTTCAGCCACAATATTCTTAACCATGCCCCTCTTACGGTTAGTTTGCTATGAGGGAATGATGCACAAAAATGAAGCCCCGCCCCCTACTTAATAATCTGTTTTGGTTGAAATTACATCAACATACATAAATAAAAGTCTCAGCAACTTCCAGGTCACACAGACTTTTAAACAATAAAGACAAGCTTTCCTTTCTCATACGTATTAACCAAGGGTGCCAATATTAGTGGAGGGCACTTAAACAATACATATACATATAATGAATCTTCAAATATACCTGTATTAGTGCAGTTGAGCAAAGCGTAGTCACACTGTTGCTCATGCCGATGAATAGACTCAAGAGCACAGATGACCTCACAGCCCTGAGGCCTGAACACACATCTGACCTGCAGCCTCGCTAAATCATTCCTCATGTATCTGGAACACACAACACACCACAGAGGCTTGATTTAAAACCATTTAAAACCAGCAGTTACCTGAATAGTGAAGCTGTATCAGTTTATTGTGTTGAATCATACCTGAAGAGCGGGCGGAGGTGTGTGATGTCTAAAGGCAGACGGTCCTCTGGACAGCTGTTGTGGTGGATGAGCCATCCGTGAATGCAGGTGCTGCAGAAGGCGTGCTCACACGGAGCCTGTAAAGGGTCTTCTAACACATCCCGGCACACACAGCACAGCAGACCCTCGTTCACATAGCCCACAAAACGCTCCAGATCGTAGCCCATCCTATAGAGGACACGCATATACATTGAAATGCTGGGTTTTCTGATTTTTGGGAATATATAGTTAACATATCATCAAAAAAATACAGATATCCAACTCAGTTATGATCCTAGAATCTGAATATTTGGGGACGCTGAACTACTAGATACATCTCATCATATAAAATACTTTACACTTCTGGCTGGAATGACTGGTATTCAACTCACTCTCCATCTACAAAACATTGGGTCAACAAACTTATTTTCTACTGCACCCCTGAGAAAATAATACTGCTCAGTGTCAGAGGATCACCAAAGACTTTTGACAAATTTAGGGACCATTTCTTAGTTGCATGCAATTGTTTTTTTTTTTTTATTCATTTATTATTATTATTATTATTATTATTATTATTATTTATTTTATTATTATCATTTTCTTTTCGGCTTAGTCCCTTTATTAATCAGGGGTCGCCACAGTTGAATGACATGCCAATTTATCCAGCATGTGCCCTTCCAGCCACAACCCAGCACTGGGAAACACCCATACACTCTTGCATTCACACCCACACATACACTTTGGCCAATTTTAGTTTATTCAATTGACTTATAGCGCATGTTTTTGGACTGTGGGGGAAACCGGAGCACCCGGAGGAAACCCAGGCCAACATGGGGAGAACATGCAAACTCCACACAGAAATGCCAACTGGCAAAGCCGGGGCTTGAACCAGTGACATTCTAGCTGTGAGGTGACACTGCTACTCACTGCGCCACTCTATTTATTTAATTTTAAATCTCTTTGATATTGAGCTTTGTTTTCTTTGTTTGCTTTTGGTAAAGTAAAAAAAATCTGTTAATGTACGTACAATTTGATTTGTTTTACATAAATTTGAAAATAAAACTGAAAAAAAAAAAGAAATGCTGGGTTCCACACAATTCCTTCATGTTGTCCCAACGCAAACCGATTAAGTGAACTTAATTGTTCTCACAAATTTAAGTGGATTAAACATAAAACAATGAAGTTGTCTAAAAAAAAACTTAAAAAAAAAGAATTGTGTGGATTCAACTCATTTTAAATAAGTAGTTTGAACAAGCAGCAAAGCTCATTCTTTGAGTGTATACAGTCAGTAGGTTTCAATGTTTTGTGCAATAAAAACTATGTATTCTATTCGAAACCATAACCTGACCCCTAAAGATAACACACACTGAAAGCATGCAGCATTTATATATAAAAAAATTTATAATAAATAATTACTATGATTTATAAGACTTCACAAGATCAAATCAGAAATTTAGCATCAAATATATATATATTTTATTTTGCTGTTTAACAAATATTTGTATCAAATATCTAAATGTATAAGCTTCAAAATACCTAGATGCTTATAACACGCTGTCTGAAAAACGATGCTTTTCCCTCAAAAAATCCAACCAATAGCAAAAATAGAAAGATTTCATATTTTGCACATTATTGTTTTAGCACAAATAAATTTCTTATTTGAATATTTTAAAACAGAAATTCATGCAAAAAAAAAAATACTTCACAGCAAAATGAATATAGATATTTTTGTTAGATACGTTTAACCTTTAGTATAGAGGTGTAACAGAATTAATGTTACAATATATAATCGATTTTTGAATGTTAAATAGGTTTACCAATTAACAATAGTATTTATTTTACATCAGGAAATCATATTAAGTGTTCTATACCTTTAATGTAAACTTAGCAGAGCAGCATAACTAAAAAAAACATTCAAAAACATATTTTAATAGGTACATATACATATATTAGTGAAAATGCGATTACCTGTAAGAGTGTGTGGTGTGTTCAGTGTTTCTCTCAGGTGTGGTTGCTGAAGGTGGTCTGGTGTGTTGCTGTAGAAACAGGCAGGTGGCAGCTGTTGGCCTGAAACATGAGTGGGAGGTCAGATCGCCAGCTTCATTTGTACTAAACATTATAAAAACACCCTTCAACCTGTGCACAGTTGTGTGAAAGGCTATTTTAAGGTTCCTTTGCAATAAAACTCTCACCTGTCCTCAGACCATCTAATGAACAACAAATTTGCAAGAACTCCACACACACCTGGTGAAATCCCTCAGGGAAACCCTTAGGGAAACTCCTTTTACATGCCGTAATCAGGTGAGACTCAAGCACTTGGCAACCTCCATACAAATACAAGCCAAAGGCACAGCAAGACTGTATACACATTAAAAACACATTGAATATGTATTTAACAATATAGTTTAGCAAATTATATATATGTTTTATTTATTTTATATTTATATACTTCAAAATTATGTTATATTTTATTTTATTAATATTACTAAATAACTAGACTATTTTTTACTTTGAAGTTAAATATATACCTGCTTGGTAAATTTCTAAAACTTTAGAACAGAAACAAATAAATAATATATTTTTACTGTTATTTTTATTTTATCTTTATTTTATTATTTTTTTTATTTTATTAATAACATTTAATTTTTTATTTTAAATTATTTTATTACACTGTTATAATTAATGTCTTCAACTTCTAATAAATGTTATTATTTTATTTCTTTGCAGCTTGATATGTCATTTCTTTGTTAAATCTGCAACAAACTGCATTTTTTTATGAAGTTTAATGATGTTTTGTTAATTGTGTTAATCAACTACAGCTTAACAATAATCTTTGTTACACTAAAAATTATTTAGGAAATAAAATTAAAAATTATATTTAAAAAAAAGATTTCATATTTCCACACTGACAAAGTTAAAATGAATGTAAGAATAAATAAAAAACTGCAAACAGAAACAATTTTGTTTATAAAAATACATTTATATTTTTGTTATCCTACAGAATTGTAGGATTACTTATTATGCTACACATTCAAATGTTTTCTCATTTGACAACTATAATTTAACGTTAATAATTCTGTTACATAAAAATTAATAAAAAAAGTGTAAATTATAAATTGATTACAATGATTAAAAATATACAACATATTTAATGTAGAATGTTTACCAGTAAAACCCATATATCAGGAGCCTGTTGGTCCCTCCCTCACTGACATCCAGCAGACGTTCCTTAATAATAACCCCTCAGTAACAGGTGATCTGTGCAAGTGTTCCTGCACCTGCCTGGCCACGTGACAGTAAAACAACTGATCATCTTAGGTGTCCGTTTGTGACTTGACCATTAAACACTTCTGTTTTTCTATGGTGTGCTGCTCTGGTAAACCTTTATTTTCATTGCTAACAGATCCGGAGTTGAGGAAATACTGCAGGATCTTTATGAAGGCGAGGATGTTTGTCAGTGTCTGGTCACTCTCACTGCCTGAATGATCTCTGTTCTTCATGGCTGCGGTTGGATTAGACAGGATTACGCTTTCCCACACTCTGATTGGATTATTTTCTACACGCCAACATTACAGCTTCACTTTCAGACATGCAGCACTGTATAAAATATTGACACAACACATGCAAACATGCATCTGCACGCATGCCAAACACAGTTACTGAGTAAAACACTTATTAAGTATTCAATAAAATCACACTCAAGCACCATGTATGTGTTATTAAATATTTTAACCCTAAAAATGACAAGATTTCTCCAGTACTTTGCCAGTCATTCATGATTTAATTTCTTTATTTGTTAAATTACTTCCAAAAATAAACATTGAAAAGCTATTTCTTCATAATTTACTTCATTTAGTGTCTTTTCCAGTACTATTATTTTACATATACAGATTTATCTTTACTGTGTTAAGTATAATATGTACAAAAATTCACCATTTGTTTATTTGCTAGTAAAATATGTTTGTTTATAATAGCCAATATTTAGAATAAATTGAATATAAAGTATATTAACAATAAATTAATGAAAGACTGCAATGATGAATATAATAAAATACACACAAACCAGTAAACGTTTTAATGTCAAAGCTAATAACTGTGCAAAAACTTATATGTTATCATGTAAATAACCAAACAAGTAAGGTTAATAGTGTGTAGTAACTACTACTTGCCTGTTTGATAAATGATGGTTGACAGGAATCAAACTTTTCAGACGTCTCCTCTATTTTGCTTCATTTACCTTTGCTGGATTAGATGTATAATATTTGCAGGCTACATTTCCTGTCAGGTTTCTTTGACACTCCACTCTGTACTGTTGATTTTTGCTCTTCATAAGCTTCTCAACTCCACCTACTTTACGTGACGTCGAGTTTTGGCCAATCACAGCAAAGGTGCGTCACGTCCGCGGGAGACTCGTTTTTGAGGGAGTTTTTGTAAATAGGAAAAGTGATTGACATACGAGAGGAAACTCGATAACAAGGTAAGCGGTTAACGTATTGTTTATGTACAATTAGTAGACTAAATTCAAGAGCATGTGACACGTTTTGAGAGATGTAAAGAGTCAGTCAGCGCGGCTTACTTTGTTTACCATGGTTTTGCTAACGACAGCAACAGATGTTTGCTTGCTAAAAATGTCCTGTACGCAAAGGGATGGTTCGCCCAAAAGGAAACTATTTCTTTGTTTATCACATTCTTGTCATCCCAAATGAGTATGACCTTCTTAGGATTATTTATGAGCAGGTTCTGTTTAATGATATATATAGATGAGCTACCCGCGTTGTCCGATTCATGAACAAATGAATCTTATGAACCGGACCTTTTAGTGAATCATAAACCCTCAGATACGGAACTGCAGTCCATCAGGGCTGTTTACTGCACTTTCTTAATAAACTGTATTATCATGTAGAGCTATCTGAATATTTAGGTAGTAAATATTACATTCATAAAGTAAAATTCGTAAAAAGTCATACCAAAATAATTATAAAATTCCAACAAAAGGTATTTTTTCGATTTCTGTATACAACATGCATCAAATCAAATCACTTTTATTGTCACATCATCATCAGCAGCACGTGTGTTATGATGAGTGCAAAGCTATTAAGGTAAAGTAGTTTTTATATTCACATTCACACTTTCTCCTTAATAATATTATAATTTCAAGAAAGTATTCTTTGCCAATGCTAAATTTGGAAATCATATTAACAGTCCGTGACTATAGTACAACATTGTTCACAGTTTGCTTAGATTGTTCAGTATTTACACTTTGTATCATATTATTTATCAAGTTTAATGGTCACTTTAACACTTATGTTTATTTTATTATAAAGAGATGAGATATTTAGTTTAAATATTTTTGTTTTTGACTGTTAAAACTATTTGCCTTAGTAAGGTTGGTAAATTAAAATAAGAAAATCTTAATATTCCTAAATGTATTGTAAAAAAATATTCAATAATTATTCATATTGAATGATATGAAACATGATATAGTGATTTTTTTTTTTTTTTTTTTTTTTTTTTTTGCAATATTGCCCAGCCCTAAGTTTACAGTCATATAAATACTGCTGTTGTTTTTAAGTAAAACGTACATGTGACATTCGACCGAATATTCAAAGTACTGTAATAAACAATATAGGGAGCATGTCACAAGTTGTCACTGAACGAATGTGCGAATATAAAATCAGCTTTACCTGGCTTAGGTGCTGGCTCCAGACAGTGCAAAATACAGACAGTGCAAAATACAACAACATACTCCAAAATAAAACAATATACTTAAAATACGTAATTAATAAATACGTAAAAGACAATAAATGAGCAATTCCAGCTTTATGGGTGTGACATTTTCAGTAAAAACTTAAAACATAAATACACAGAGAAAGTCTATGGTAACATTCTATTGAAACATCTGTTTATATTTTACAAAACAACTAACCACAGAGTTAGGGGATCAGAAAAATATCAATCTGTAAGCACATTTTATACTTTAAATGAGGGAAATAAACATGTGTTATGGATGTGACCAAAAAAGTCTACAACATACTTTGTAGAAATTCTATGAATGAAACTGCACAACCCAAAAGAAACAATGCTAACCAAAAGGATAGGAGTTGGTTCACTATAAAACAAAAATCATTGATTTTATATAATTTTATTTGCATTTATGAGGAAAAAGCTTGGTTATGGATGTGACATCTCTCTGTTATGGATGTGACAGATGTGTAATTGCCACTTTTGTGACTTTGGTACACTCTCAGAAATAAAGGTATGCGAGCTGTCACTGGGGTGGTACCTTTTCAAAAAGTACACATTTGTACTTGAAGGGTCCATATTGGTACCTCAAAAGTATATATTGGTACCTAAAAATTTTAAGAGGAACACTTTTGTACTTTTTAGGTACCAATATGTTCCCTTGAGGTATTAATATGGCCCTTTTAGGTACAAATTTGTACCTTTTGAAAAGGTACCACCCCAGTGACAGTTCGTGTACCTTTATTTCTGAGAGTGTTAATCAAATATAATAGTTTGAAAACATTGACCCAGACATTTTTGGGTATTTTTACAGTACTGTAAAATACAAGCCTACACAAAAAAAAACATAGAAAGGGTTTCGCTATTTTGGTAAGCTTGATTTTTTTTTTTTTTTTTCATGCCATGGTTGACATTTGCATGGAATTGCTCAAATACGTAAAGAAAAACACATTACACCCATGTAGACACAGATAGACAAGTACACAGTCAGAAAGGTGTACACATAGTTTGACTGTTGGTGGATAATTATTGTAGGCAATAGTGTTTTGGATTTGTGTTTTTTGAATTAGATTGGATTTGTCATTGGAAAGAGATAATTTGTACTCTTATGTATTTATATATTTATTATTTAATTTCCCCCCTTTGTTTATTATTTTGTGTATGAATGTTTTTTTAGACTACTGTTTTATCATGCTGTGTGTCAGTTTTGAGTAAACTGTTAACATTTTATAACGTTCAAGCACTTCACCAATTAAAACAAATGTGTTAATAATTTGTTATATTTAATTTTCCTTAACATTTGTTCTGTCTTTTTAAATTTTCTATTAAATAGATAGAAATAAAGTTTTTATTTCTAATTCCCAGTTTGAATTGATTTCAAGGGGCGTTTTTTGTATTCTTAAAACGAGTTTAGCATTACCATGTGTTGTTTTTACCCTAATTACTTAAATCGATTACAAAACTATAAACTCTATAAACCATTAATAACAAATTGGTATTTAAATTAATACATATAAAAAACATCACATTACAGTGTAGGACTGCAATTTATGACAAAAATCATGTCGCATTATTGTTGATTATTGTCCTCCATATAATGTAGATATACTTATTTAGTATAAGTTTTTGTCTCTGAAAGAACAGCACATACTTATCTGGCTATTCCATTAAAATTAGTGCTAAATTAATCTTTCACTTATATATTTCATATCTACACTTTATTGTTTATGCATTGCTTACACTCAACAACACTCGTTTATAGCGGTAACTAATCTACACGCCTCTGATTAACTATTGCAATTATAAGCTCAAAGGAAACGTGATTGATACTACAAAAGCAATGGCAAAAATAAATCTGATGCAGTGAATGCAAATCTGCTTCACAACAATATATTATAAATCTGAAATATAAATTCCCTTTTTCTCCCATTAGTGAAATACATAACACAACCCACAATTAAACAACAATGGAAAGCCCTGCAAGCAAGAGAAATAGTTAATGAATTAAATAAATGACTAGTGATGATATATATAACATATTATAAATTGCATGTGAAATTAATACAACACAAGAATATGAAATGATAAAAATGTATGTTTGTGATATGGTTACACACACAGAGAGAGAGAGAGAGAGAGAGAGAGAGAGGTTGCTCCAATAAATCCTTAAATCATTCTGATAAAATATCTCATTTAGGAAAGTAAAAATCATTGTTTACTCTGATCTTTGAGGTTTCATGTAGGGCTGCACAAAATATATTGTTTCAGCATCGATATCGTAATGTGCTCACAAGCAATAGTCACATTGCAAGATATGCAATGTTGAGTCTGAATAATAGTTGAACAGGATCCACAGAATTGTATTTAATCACTGTATTTATACGGAATATATACCTTTTATGCAAAATAAAGTTTCTTGCTTAGAATATTTGTCTTGTTTCTAGTCCAAATATCTTCATTTGAAAGCAAAAACACGATTATTTTACTTCCCCCACTGGCAGATCATTTCACTTGTTTTAAGGAAAAACTCTTAATTTTGACTTATTTCTTCTCAAGTTGAAAACTAAACAATATTTTACTTGACCTAAGAATTTTTTGATTTTTGGACTAGAAATGAGACAAAGCAAAGTAAGAAAAGCATTTATTGCATTGTGATTTATTTCATTTCTGTACCAGAATACCGTTAGGCTCCCCAGAAAAAATACTGGTATTCAAACTATCTTCTGAAATCATATTGCAATATTTATCACAGAAAAATAAAATATCTCATCAGATTTTTTCAAATATCGTGCAGCCCTAGACTAGTTTCATGGCATGTGTGTCTTCATTGACAGAATGCGCAGATCTGGAGCTCCGAGTCAGCTCCGTGGAAATGCTGCTAAGAAACCCAGGTTTTTGCCACCGGGGCCAGCGAGGAATGATGGAGCACCTTGTTTGAATCCCCAACCAGAACCATCACAACCATCACCGCCTCTCATACCCGCTTTGAAAAATGTGCTGCTCAATAAGGTCAAATTAATAATTAAAAAAACTGATAATTAAAGAATGGACATGCAATGTTTGTTATTATGTGCATAATTAATTTGTAACTATAGTAATATTGTTTATTTGTGTGAGTTCTTGGTGTGTGTTATGGCAACAATTGTGTTATCCTGAAGAGATGCATTTTGCTTCTTTTGTGATTGGGTTTAAAAGTTATTTCTCCCAGCAGGTCCAGAGGTGTTTGAGTAGTGGAGATGCTCCAGCTGCAAGTGATTCTCCAGTAGGTAGTAAGGCATTAGCCAGGGTCCTCGGTGCTGCGGTTCCTCAGGGGGAATGCAAGGAAAACAACTTAAGGTCTACGCCTGACTTTTCTGAACCTGAAGAATCGGTAAATAAAGACAGCCGCTCACCACCGCCAAACACTCATGGCAGCTGCACAACTACTGGTAAGATACATCACTGTCACTTTCATATTTTATGTTGCTTGTTATGATTGAAGGATGTCATTTGACAATGTATATTTCAATAAATGCTAAGCTGTCTGGTTAGGGTAATAAAAAGGTATTTTCTTTTGGTTACATAACATTAAATCCACTTGTTAAGTCTGGTGTCACCTGTCACCATGGGTTCAAACTGACTATGATATACCAAAAGCAAAATAATAAAATGATTGTAGTGTACACTAACTTTTATGATAGTAAACTCACAGATGACCAGACAGTGATTCTTTTTTTTTTTTTAATTCTTTAAAATATTGGTGTCTAGTATGGAGGACCAGGAGTGCCAGTTAGAAATAAAATGAAGAATCAAATGATCAATTTAATAATTGAAGTATAAAAACGTGTATAAATGAGTCACAATTTAAATGGACAATTAATGGACAAATAAATAGACAAATTTAAATGTCTTTATTTAAATTGTGTTTTTATATGTCATTTAATAAATCAATGCATTTGAAAACAACTTTTAAATCTAAAAATAGACAATTTTTTAAATGTTTGTTGATTTCATGTTTTAAATCACTGATTAATTAAACAATAAAGATGTATATTTATAGATCATTTAAAATGCATTTTAATGATTAAATTATTATATTGATAATTTGATTCTTCATTTTATCTCTAACTAGCACTTTTGGTCCTCCAGAGTCTAGAACACTGTGATTTGCATGAAATTGGGAGGTGGGGTATGGATAAATAGTGTAAAGGCTTGAGTGTAACTTGTAGACTTGTGCTTCAAGAAGGATGTCTTTTTCTTAGATTTCTTTCATAATTTCTTTTTGATGTTTAAAAATCATGTGCCCTCAACATCATTAACACAGTTCTCTTGTTAAAAGTCAAATTAAATGTATTTTTTTTCTCTCGTTTATTACGTTGTTGTTAACTTTTGAAAGTGGCACCAATAATATGTCAATGTCAATGTCAGTTTTATTTATATAGCACTATTAAACACAACCAAAGGTTGACCAATGTGCTGAACAATACAAATCACAAAAATAAAGGTATAAAAGTACAGCTAAAACAAACATTTCTCACTGATAATTATTATAGCTAAAACAAACAATTCTCACTGATAATTATTATAGCTAAAACAAACAATTATCACTGATAAAATGCCAATACAAAAAGGTAAGTTTTCAACCTAGATTTAAAAACAGACAAAGATGATGTAGACCTAATAGAGAGGGGCAGAGCATTCCACAAGGTAGGACCAGCTACTGCGAAAGCACGGTCACTATCGCGTTGATAAATAATATCTAATATTAATAATATTAATAAATAATATCTTTTTATTTATAAACGTTTATATAATTTGCTAGATTGTAGAGGTCTAAACTCCGATTAATAAAGAGGAAATGTAACTGGTATAGAAGCTTTTTCTCAGTACAGTAGAAGGGGAAAAAAGTGGAGAAAAAGGAAAAGAATTCAGCAAGTGCTCGAGTTGAACAAACTGCGCCTCTATCGCCCTCCTTTAACTTCGGCTTTAACTGAAACTAACCAATCAGGGCGCTCTGTTCGCTTGATTGACAGGCGCTATATGTGCGATGTGATCAGCCGCGCACAGATTCAAGGCAGAGCAGAGCTGCTTACTGCAAGCTGTTGAGCATTTGTCAGCAACTGGTGTCTCAAAAGAAGTTCTCTTTCTCCCTCACACACAAACTGTCTTTCGAGACGCGTGTAATGCGCGAGCCCGTTAAGCGTCAGTTTAATGTTTCCCTCTGGCGCTTCAGCGGGTGCGCGAACTCGCTCTCTGCTGTCAAAACACGGACTTAACGCGACTGAAACATAACGCGCTCAAAACACGCACTCAGTCGTTCGCCGTTAAAAAATGCAACACATGTCGCCGCTATGAGCGGCACAACAGAGCTCCGCTGTGTTTCTAGACTAATGTAGTCGGGTTTGTTATGTAGGTCAGGCCAGGCTTAAGCAGCTTTACTGAACCTGCGTCAGCTTAAGCTAAAAGGAATTCCAGCAAAGCCCTCCCCGGGTAGGCGTGGGCCTAATCGAGGCTGGCCTAGTTAAGCCTGATTCTTTTTCTTACGTCTGTGCGCTTGAGAGCCAGTTTGTGCATGTGTGTGTTGTTTAACTGAGACAAGCAGTGCAGCAGCCTGCGCACATAAGTGAACAGAGAAAAGAGGGGAAGGAGATCAAACCTAGAGCACTGAGACCAGCCTAAAAGCAGGATGTCTACCTTATTCATGACAAACAGCATGGTTGGCAAGGCTCGCTCCTCTAACTTCACCCTGTCTGAGAAACTGGATCTTCTGCGGCTGGTCCAACCTCACATAAGAATTCTGGAGGAGCACACCAACAAACATGCCGTGATTGTGGATAAGAACCGGTGCTGGGACAGCATAGCAGAACGCTATAATAGTTTTGGAGGCGAGAGGCCCCCCAGAACGGCGCAGGGCCTTCGGACCCTCTATAAACGACTCAAAGAAAGTGCCAAACAGGAAGTTCTTCAGCGCAGCCACGCCCAGCCTGAGTACCGGGGCAGCATCTCGGAGCCAACCAAGCGCATCATGGAAATGATTCCTCAGCTGTTTCACGTTGGGGACAAAGAGCCCAGCACACTCCACAGGTGAGATTGAACAGATACACACATCCACACACAAAAACAGAACTCGCACTCATCATCAGGTGCATCTGCAATTTAAAAAAGGAAATATCACCCAAAGGAGAGTTTAAACCAAATACAGGGTTGTACAATTAAAAGCATTAGCTTTTGCAATTTCAGGAGGCCTAATTGGCTTTGCCGATATGATGATGTTAATTTAAAAAATAGTGATTAATGCTTTGACTAACTTTTTTCCAAGTCTTATTTTTCCTCTGGTGCTGCTAATTGTCACACTCAGCCAATCAGAGTTCAAATTAACTCAAGAGACACCCAAGCATCATTTTGACTGATTTCTTTATTTTTTGTAATATGCTGCAATCAAAACTCATTGCAGTCTCACACACTGGCTGTCTTTTTACTATATCCTGTGCCAGAGGTAAGCTGCAGCACTGAAGGGATTTGGCTGTCATTAAATGTATTTCCGATACTGCAGTAATTCCAGGTTTGCCACCGTGTGCCAGAAGAGTTACTTTCCGCTGGCATCTCTGTCTTCTCTATCTTGGGCTTTCTGTTGTGTTGACAAAATAACAGCTCTTTCTTTTTTGTCTCTTGTCACCACTTGTTCAATTCAGCTGAAAGCTGTGCATGAATATGATATCTGCTTCATTTGAATCACATGGATGATTAGCATTTTTCTTTGAACAGATTGTGATTACTTTTTGCATTTTATAAGTGAAATTTAATGGTTAACCCATTCACAACAGACTCATATTTTAACATTCAAAAATTGTAAACTCTTGCATTTAAGATTAAAATAAAGACATTAACACTGATGGCCAGATTTGAAATAAACAAAAATGTGGTTTGGTTGATTTACAACATTTTATCGTTCATTTGCTACATTCAAACTACATTCAAATTTATTCAAAGTTTTGACACAAAAAGGGGAAAAAAAAGTGCAAAAAAAAGCTTGTTTTAATATTTGCATTAGTGCATAAAAGCTCAGTTTAACTTTCACATCGATCTGAACCAGTCTATAGTCTAAATTCTGCTTAATTCTAGACAGTATTTTCAATACATTTTTCAAATTGTTGTAATTAAACTGGAACATAAAGTCCACACTAGGGGCTTAGAAACTACTAGCTGGTTTGTAACCAAATTTGTTCTTACTTCAGGCAAACTGTAGTTAGTAAGTCGTACGCTCTCCGTAAAGTCGTGCGTAGTGGCATTGAATGCCGTAATATCCAATAAGATAAACTGCTTTAGAATTTTGCAACTAATGTGCCTAGTTTGTACACAAAATGTTAGTTTAAGGGGAAAAAAGCAAAAAGTGCAAAAAAAGCTTGTTTTAATATTTGCATTAGTGCATAAAAGCTCAGTTTAACATTCACATAGATCTGAACCAGTCTATAATGCTAGACAGAATTTTCAATACATTTTTCAAATTGTTGTAATTAAATTGCCTTAAATACGATTATTAAAAATGGCAATATTAACCAAAGAGAATTAGCATTTCAAGAAACTGGTACCCAGGGTGAGAATTACAGGGGGGTTTGGGGTGGTCTGACCCCCCTATTTAAAGCTTGATACCCCCAAAAGAACATCAAAACAAGATCTATGGGGGCTTCTGCCCTTTAATAGTTAAGAAATAGTTTTCTCTGATCTGTATCTTAAACAATATTACTAATAATGTAATATAATGATAATGTAAATATACATTTAACGCATCAAACGAGAGGTATTAGCAAAAGAAAAATACACAACTCAAGACACTTAAATGCTTGTATTTGTTGTGTTTTCACCAGCTCTGTGATGCACATCCACTACTTCATGCATTGGGTTAAATTAAGCTGTTCAGTGTCCGTGTTTAGTCCGTTACAGTCTTGTTTGAAACCCAGACAGGCAGTCAGGTAGAGTAATACAGAGAGTGAATCAAAGCGCATCAAATGATCGGTGATTAAAGGAGGAAAAAAGGAAAGTAGAATACATTTATATACTTTTATATTAGACACACATCTGATGCTTGTATTTGCAGCAGCTTCACGCATTGGGTTAAATTAGGCTGTCCAGTCTCCGCGTTCACTCCTTTACTTCTATTGTGTCCGTTCAGCTTATCACCGCAAACCAACCCCGTGACGTCAGAGACAGCGATATTCCAAGATGGCGGCGCCCTAGGTCTAAAATCTACAGTAAAACATGCCGTTTTCTGCTAAATGGTTACATTAATCGAGTTTGTTTAATATATTTTCATTAAAGTGGAATAAAATGTACAAAATAAGGTAAACTTGACTGAGTGCTTCATTTCCCCTTTAAGTTATGGATAAAATATGGTACTTTAATAAAATTAATTAGATTTTTGTAAATGGCCAAGCGACCCCTCCTCATTGTCCCACGACCCCCACTTTGGGAATCACTGCCTAATTTACCATATATGTGTATATTAATAATGAATCATGTGTATGTGTGTTTTAGGCATCAGTTCAAAAGAAACTCTCCAGTAGAGCAGCCAGGCAGCAGTCTGTCCATCCCAGCGCTGTCCGACTATCCTCCAGTCACAGCTGTTCGAGTGGAGACTGAGGATGTGAAACCGCCTCCGGATATCCACCTGATTACATCCCACGGGTCACCCATCACCATCGCCACCCCGAGCAGCCAAGCCCACCACGGCCAGAACGAAAGGGACAGTGAAGTAGTGGAAGATGAGGTAGACGAGGAAGAAGAGGAGTTGGCCTCCCATGTTTACGCTGCTTCTCTTTCTCCATGCCCGTCTTCCGTACATCTGCCACCCTCACCGCTGGCACACAGGCTCAGGAGGAGTGCATATCAGCGGGCGAGGACAGCATTCAAGGACCCTGCTTTTGAGGCAGAGGCTTTGCAGATGATGCGAGAGGAGCACGAGTTGCTTCTGGCCAATCATAGGAAGCTTGGTTTATATATAGAGGAGAAGAGGGAGGGGCTTAAGAGAAAGCAGCAGCTGGAGGAGGAGCTACTCCGGTCAAGAGTTAAAGTGGAGAAACTGAGAGCTGCCAGGCTGCGGCAAGGATTGCCATTGATGTGATTTTGTACAAGGTCTCACTTTTGAAAGTACATCAAAAAGGGAGCCTTGGAATGTTAATTTAAAACGCCAATTGTACAGTTGTTTCTTCTTTGTACAGTTTTTTTTTTATTCAGTATGAGGATTGTTTGTGATATTTGTACCAGAAGTGTGTGTTTTTAATGTGTGGATGAGAGAATTCAATTACATTTTGTATGTGTTTGCGAATAAATTCATAAATGCTTTATTCTCTGTGGTTTGAGACTGGCTTTTATTCTTTTGTTGTTACGTAGCAACAGCAATGAATGAGAACCTTCTCAGTCAAGCAGTTTGTGTTGGCTTCATTTGGATGTTTATTCACAGGATAATAGGTAATAATAATACTTCATAATAAAGCAGATTTTTTCCCCCTTTTGTTGTTAGGTTTGTCAGACTTGCTGTAAATAGCTTCACAGTTGAGAGACACTATAAGGCAAGACTTAATTAGTACATTAGGAGTTGGATTTGATTACTGTTGTCTTTGTTTGATTAATAATTTTGTGGTCACATGGATTAAAAAAATTGTATATATGATTAAGTCGTAACCTATGTAACAGTTTTGATCTCATTTAAAAATGCCTGATCAGTGCATACAGTACAGTATATAGACACACTTCTAGTTTATGAACATATTAACTGCACAGTAACTAAGCATTATGTTTGATTTAGGCTATTATTATGTTGTGTTATCACTGCTGATTCATTATCTGCTTATTTTAAAGCTCACTACTATAGTGTAATGTGGTGCAAGGCCTCGTCAAGGAAGCATAAGCGCTGGGAAGGTGATGCTGTGCTTGTTGCCAGAGGGCGAACGGTTGTCCTCAAAGACATGGAGGGGCGGGACATCGGACGAGGTTAGATATTCACAGCACATTCGAGCAGCACATTTAGATTTGTACATAAACATGTATTTAACATCCCGAGTGTCCACATACGTGGACAGCACATTTTTAGCTCTTAAGTGGCTATTTAAAACACTTTGAATCTTTTATATTATGCTACAGACATACAGTGTCATCCTGCAACTGTTTTTCAGCATATGAAATGTCCCTAACCCTATTTTTAACTGTCCAAAATGAGGGAAAATTATTTTGTTTTTACTCTCTGATAGTCAAAGCAAGTTAAAAAAAAATTCTCTGTTAAATATGCATAAAGGAAAATTTGGGAAAAAGTGTTTTATGTAAATTCGGACGACGAGTCCACATATATGGACATCATTTTTCTCTAAAAGTACATCATATCAAAAGATGATACTTAGATTTTTATTCTAAATAGGTTCCAATAAGCCCAAATAGCAAAGAGAAATAAAAAATGCATGTAAAAAACACCTTGGGCCTTAAGAGGTTAAGGATTAAATGAGTTGACATTGTATACTACTGTGTGGGATGCAAATTCCCTCATTTTCTTTCATCTAACATTTTTAAGTTGGTCGTTAAAAGAGTAATAGAACTGTTTAATGTAAAGATTGGCAAATCCCTGAATATTAGTTTTTCTCACTTAAGTGTAATTGATTCATAAAAAGTTTCTATTATTTTAATCTGCTGTCATTTTATTGTTTGAATTACTTTTTGAATTGTTATACCTTTACCTTACATTTGGGACAATATTCATCAGTCTGTTTTGAGTGTAACAGAGCAAAAACATGACTGTTCATTACAGACTTCAGTTATAGTTTAGTACAGCATGGGAAAAAAGCATAAAATAATTAGATTTTTTTTAATTAAACAGTGGTTTACTTAACAAATTTTGGCTCTGTATTTTAATAAACTAAATTATAGTTACAAATTCCTCTGAGCTAACTCTATTTATTTGTTTAATTTACTTATTAATGTATTATTTCTAGCTCATTGTAGTCTGTACAAGACTACAATTAACAACAAACCCTAAACTATTAAATTCAGTTGTAATTTAAATTTAAAATGTCATACTCAATATGCAAATAAAAAATTTAATGCAAACATATGTTGTGCATCCATGTCTAAATTTTAAAATTGTTGTTGGAATATACAATTCAGTGGGTTTCAAAATCGGATTTCATGACCGTTTTATTTAATCATCAAAGTTCTTTTAAAACAAAATGGATATGTAGGCTAATTCAGTGCATATATTTAAAGAAATGATCTTCTCTAGAGTTAATTTCCCTAGCTAACCAGTTTCTGACACAGAATGACTTGTCTGTGTTAAAAGTAATGCTATATGCCATTGTAGAATTTATTAACTCGTCAAATGAAACTGCATAGGCTAATAGGTTGATCATGGAATTTAAAAATTGTCATGAAGATATATAAAATTACAAGTTTCATATTTAGTTATGAGTGATAATAACAGCAGTGTTTTCATTTAGTAGCCATGCATACCGATTCAAAAGACTATATACAGTGGGGACAATAAGTATTGAACACATCACTGTTTCTAAAGGTGCCGTTTACTTGAAATTTTCCCCAGATGTTTGTAACAACCAAAGAAATCCATTCATGCAAAGAAAACAAAGCTAATTAGTTTACAAATTAAGGTATGCATAATAAAATGAAATGATGCAGGGAAAAAGTATTGAATACATGAAGAAAGGGAGGTGTAGAAGGGCACTGAAAGTCCAGACAGCAGCTGAAATCTCTCAGTAGTTATTCAGCAACTCTCTGCCCTCATTGTAAATTATTATTAGCTGCTTCAGTCCAACATCTACATTACCAGGACGATGAAGATGAAAAGAGAGTGGACATTTCATTAAGATAATGATCTAAATCACAGCCAAGGAAACTCATGCTTTCAGAAAAAGAAAATCAAGCTGTAGAATGGCCTAGCCAATCACCTGACTCGAATCCAATAGAAAATACAAAATAAAGCTCAGATTTGATAGACGAGACTAACAGAACCACCAAGATTTTTACACTCTGTTGAAGTCTGTGAAAAACCCAGACCTGAGCAATTCATGTGACTTCATTCTCCATATGGGAGGCCTCTTTAAGCTGCCATCGCCAAAAAAAGCCTTTTATATAAAATATTAAATCTGTTTCAGTAGTTCAGCACTTTCTCCTTGTGTCAATTCATTGTTATTACACATTATTAATTTTTCAGATTTTTATTGTTTTGTTTTATTTTTATGTTTGTTTTGTTTGGGTTTTTCCCAAAATCTGGTTCAATTCCATGCCAACAGCTCCTTTTGTTGTTATTACTAGCATAAAACATAGTGTTCAATGCTTATTTTCCCCGCTGTATCACATCTAGTATTACATCTCCTCCTAGTCTTTGTGTTTGAAATCAGTATTTTTCTCTTAGGTTCAGGTTACAAGGCATCAGAGCTGGAGAGTTTGTGTGAGGGTCAGACTCTTATGGTTGGAGGGAAACAAATAGAGGTCATGGGGGTCATATCTGATCAAGACTATGCCAAAGGCCGCTGTTTCCAAGATGCGGCTGTTGAGATTCCTGCAGAAACCCCTGCAGTCTCGAAGACTCCTGTATATCGACCGGTGTCCAAATCCTTTATCAAGCCAGGACTCAAGGGAGGCACACTTACAGATTCTGAATCTGACAAACCAATCTGTAAACCTCGATATGACCCGAACGCACCAGGTATAGCACGTAATTCAACATTTTTTTCCAATACATGCAGGTTCTCAGCAACCATTATTTGTTTTTAATAGATGTCTAAATTTAGATTTCTTGACTCAATTTGGCCTGCCAGTGAAAATCTAATAGACGTCTAACAATAATCCAAAGACTAGTCATGAAATAGACTAGAATGAATGACTGCATATGTGAAGTCTTGCTAATCTTTCTATTTGATGACTAAGTTATTTTTCAAGTATTGTTAGACATCTGTTTAGATAGATCTGTTAGACAACCAAATTTACCCTTGTTTTAGCCTAGATGTGTATGTTTTATAGGTGGGCATAGATAAATTTTTTAAACCTAGATTAATCTTCGAATTAATCTAGATTAAAATGGCTCATTTGAATTCTGCCAAAGGAATTTAGAATTTGCGTGCTACCCAAATAATAAGTCTTTGAGAACGGGTTTCTTAAGCCAGGTGGCGCATTAGACCAGGGGCTCATCTGCGGTTTCCAAAATGCATCACAAACTGCTTGAGAAACTGTTCTACTATGATAATTGGTGATGAAAATAAATTATGGTCAATGTGTTTACTAACTGTTTATTCAGTTAAACATGAATTTTGAACTGTAGGCCTACATAAGCTCAAAACAGCGATTTTTTTTTTTTTTTTTTTTTTTTTTTTTTTTTTTTTTTTGATGACCTTAATCCGACTAAAGTCATAACTGAACTAAACAGAAATGGAATTAAGACGTGGAGTATGCAGATATTAGTGGCATTATTGAAGTAAACACCGCGGTCTTTAGGACCTTTTGCCATATTTTCCGACAAGATCTACACGCGGCTGTCAGTAAAGGACCGCACACACACCCACACACACAAACACACATTGCGAAATGCGGAAGTTTTTTTTCTTTCCATTTGGCATGTGTTATTAAATTTCATAACACTCTCACCTGTCCTTACTCATTATTTGCGTCTAATACCCCAGTGTGTCATGAGGGCATGAATGAAATGTTCGTAAGTTAAAGTTAAACTGCCGAACTGCAGTTAGAGTCAGGCATCCTGCTGATTTGATTCAGAAGGGCACTCTTTTGTCAGCTCACCAGCCAGCTCACCAGCCAGGTATACATCTGCGCTAATATATGAAGGTGAAAGTCATCATAGCTTGCGTAAAATAGACCCAGCTCCCAACCCAACTTTGAGAATAGATCAACGGCGATATTTTTCTTTTATCGTGCGATAGGAGTCTCGCGTTAAAGCCGATAACGGCCCACCACTAGTATGTTTTGATGTCTATTACATGTGTATCACAAAATTGCTTGGTGGGTTTTATTCATGTAGTGGTTGATACATTTAATATTTATACTGTTAAAAATGAAAACATTCAATTTCTCACAGTGCAGATCGATTGACGAGGACAAAATGCTGAGCAAAAATGGTTAAACCTTTCATATCAGAACAGTAATAGTGTAATAGAGCTTTTTTTGAGCAAGAAATAATAACCATAATACATTTTTACCATGATTTACATACAGGCAAAAGGTCATACAATGTAGTTTATATACCAAAAAGCCCTGTCAGACATTTTACGAACAAGAATCATTTGATGACATTAAAAGACTAGTTAAGATCACAGTACAGCCTTATAAGGAATATTAATTGTCTTTTTAAATTTTCAAACCACTAGGTTTTACCTATTTGTCAGCAATAAGATTTATATTATATTATATTATATTATATTATATTATATTATATTATATTATATTATATTATATTATATTATATTATATTATATTATATTATATTATATTATATTATGTTGTTATGTTATGTTATATTATGTTGTTATGTTATGTTATGTTATGTTATATTATATTATATTATATTATATTATATTATATTATGTTGTTATGTTATGTTATGTTATGTTATGTTATGTTATATTATATTATATTATATTATATTATATTATATTATATTATATTATATTATATTATATTATATTATATTATGTTGTTATGTTATGTTATGTTATGTTATGTTATGTTATGTTATGTTATGTTATATTATATTATATTATATTATATTATATTATATTATATTATATTATATTATACATCCCCTGGCAAAAAGTATGGAATCGCCATTCATAGAAGATGTTCATTCAAATGTTTAATTGTGTAGAAAAAAAACAAACACATACATGCAACAAACACTTAAAAATAGAAAAGAAAGAACACTGTTTGATCTGTAAAAACAGTTGTAATTGACTACAGAGGAAAAAATAATGGAATCACACACAACTGAGGAAAATTATATGGAATCAGCAGATAAAAACACTACTAGTACTTTGTTGCACCACCTCTGGCTTCTAAAAGCAGCTTGAATTATCTGAGTCATGGATTGAACAGTATTCTTCATCAATCTGTCTTCCACCTTGTCTTATTGTGGTTGCCAGATTAGCTTTGCAGGTTGGAGCCTTGTCATGGACCACTTTCTTTAATTTCCACCACAGATTTTCAATTGGATTGAGCTCTGGACTATTTGCAGGCCATCCCATTGACATTATATGTCTTTCCTGTGGGGAATTCTTCACAGAAATTACCCTATGTCATGATGCATTATCATCCTGAAACAGTTTGTCATCATCACCAAACATCCTTTCAATTGATGGAATAAAAAGTGTCCAAAATCTCAAAATAAACTTGACTATAAAGGATGTGATGACTGTCATCTCTCCCATACCTTTACTTGACATACAACTCCATATCATTAATGATTGTGGAAATTTGCATGTTTTCTTCAGGCAGTTGTCTTTATAAACTTCAATGGAACGGCACCAAACAAAAGTTCCAGCATCATCACCCTGCCTAATGCAGTTTCATGATTCATCACTGAATATAACTCCAATACAGTCATCCACGGTCCAAGACTGTCTTTCTTTATCCCATTGAAACCTTGTTCTTTTCTGTTTAGATGGTAATGAGGGTTTTCACTTGGCTTTTCCGTATGTAAATCCCATTTCTTTTAGGTGATTTCTTACAGTCCGGTCACAGAAATTGACTCCACTTTCTGCCCATTTGTTCCTCATTTGCTTTGTTGTGTATTTTCTGTTTTGAAGGCATATTGCTTTAAGTTTTCTGTCTTGACACTTTTGACGTTTTCCTTGGTCTACCAGTGCGCTTCACTTCTACAACCTTCCCATTTGATTTGTGCTTGGTCCAGATTTTAGACACAGCTGACTGGGAACAACCAACATCTTTTGCAACATTCTGTGAAGATTTACCTTTGAGAGGTTTGATAATACCTCCTTTGTTTCAACTGACATCTCTTATGTTGGAGCCATGAGTTATGTCTATCAGCTTGGTTCAACACCTCACTAAGGTGTGCAAGCACTCTTTTTTAACTGCAGACTAATTAGCAGTTGTAATCAGATACAGTTGTTTGTTTTAAAACTGCAAAGTACATGCTGATTCCATATAAATTTCCTCAGATTTCCTCTGTTTGATCTGTAAAAACAGTTGTAATTGACTACAGTGTTCTTTCTTGTCTATTTTTTTAAGTGTTTCATACAGCCAGAAGGTTGGATTGTTGAATGAAAATTTTGTTGCATGTATGTGTTTGTTTGTTTTTTCTACACAATTAAACATTTGAATGAACATCTTCCAAGAGTGGTGATTCCATACTTTTTGCCAGGGGTTGTATTCTATAGATCAGAATAATATGTTGATACATTTTTACATAAATATGTTTCCTAAATAGCAACTCGTATTTTGACGTTTCATTTACACACAATTTATTGATTTTTATACCTAGGAGCCCTCGTGATGCCACGGCCGACAGCAGATCACCAGTGGCAGTATAATAAATCTGGCTCTCCATTGGTTGACGTGGTCATCGACCCTCACTTAACCAATCACCTTCGGCCACATCAGAAAGAGGGCGTGGTCTTCCTTTACGAATGCTTAATGGGAATGAGGTAAATAAGAGTTGATCTGTTGTTGTAATGTTCGTTATACGTCTTCTTTGTTTACACACATGTTTGTGTTTTCGCAGATTGGCTGGCCGCTGTGGGGCGATTCTAGCAGATGAGATGGGATTGGGGAAAACGCTGCAATGTGTTTGTGTTTTGTGGACATTACTGAGACAGGGGCCTTATGGTGGACGTCCCGTAATGAAAAGAGCTCTTGTGGTTTGTCCTGGAAGTTTGGTGAAGAACTGGGCTGCTGAGTTCAACAAGTGGCTGGGCAGAGAGAGGATCAGTGTTTACACCGTGGACCAGGTGTGTGTAGAAGTCATTATAATGTGGTCATTTGCTGTTTTATTGAGATCAATAATTTTTGGTATTTAATCATTAATAATGATTTATAGTTATTAGTTTTTTTCCTGCTTCATAGTTTTATGGTAACTGATGCATATTACTTATTAGATTCTTTAATGAAAAGAAAGTTCATAATGACAGCATTTATTTGAAATAAGGTGTTTTTGTTACAATATAAATGCTTTTCACTCTTGATCCATTTCACATGTCCTTGAATAAAAGTAAGTGTGTTTTTTTTAAAAACGTACACAGTTGAAATAAGAATTATTGTCCCCCTTTTAATTTATTTATTTTTTTCAAATATTTCCTAAATGATGTTTAACAGAGCAAGGAAATTTTCACAGTATATCTGATAATATTTTTCTTTTGGAGAAAGTCTTATTTGTTTTATTTTGGCTAGAATAAAAGCAGTTTTTAGTTTTTTAAAAACCATTTTAAGGTCAAAATTATTAGCCCCTTTAAGCTATTTTTTTTTGATTGTCTACAGAACAAACCATCGTTATACAATAACTTGCCTAATTACCCTAACCTGCCTAGTTAACCTAATTAACCTAGTCAAGCCTTTAAATGTCACTTTAAGCTGAATACTAGCATCTTGAAAAATATCTAGTCAAATATTATTTACTGTCATCATGGCAAAGATAAAATAAATCAGTTATTAGAAATTAGTTATTAAAACTATAATGTTTAGAAATGTGCAAAAAAAAATCTTCTCTTCGTTAAACAGAAATTGGGGAAAAAATAAACAGGGGGGCTAATAATTCAGGAGGGTTAATAATTCTGACTTTAAAACTGTATGTTGTCTGTGCAGGATCACCGTGTGGAGGACTTTGTTTCTTCTCCTCTTTGCTCCGTCATGGTCATCAGTTATGAGATGTTGTTGCGCTCTGTGGACCGGCTGAAAGAGCTGGATTTTGGAGTCCTCATCTGTGACGAGGGTCATCGCCTAAAAAACAGCAACATCAAAACAGCTGGAGCTCTCACAGCCCTCTCATGCACACGCCGGCTTATATTAACAGGTTTCTTTTTTCAGTTGTTTTAATATTTCAGTCAAACACACATACATGTAAGTGTAGTGGAATGATATTATGTGTACAAATGACTTATTAATTTAACAGGTACTCCGGTGCAGAATGATCTGCAGGAGTTTTATTCAATCATTGAGTTTGTAAATCCAGGAATTCTGGGAACATCTGCGGCCTACAGGAAGATTTATGAAGAGCCCATTCTCCGATCTCGCCAGCCCAGCTGCACCGAAGTAAGAAGATATAATCAAACATCTCCATTGGAAATAATTACAGACAAATTATTTTCTGTGATAATATTATTATTATGCTGTGATATTCAAATGAATTTTTATAGTTAAATAATGTAGATATTTTCAAATATCCAAAGTATTTTGAAATAAAATGCAAAACATTATATATATATATATATATATATATATATATATATATATATATATATAAAATTTTTATCATATACAATTTTCATTTTTTTTAATTGAACGATTTAAATAATCAACTGTTTTATTTTATTGTTATTATAATAATAATTATTATTATGTATACACATTCATTGGTTCAGATTGTATAAAATTGTATATAATAAAATTGTAATGATACAATATACATGTATATTTTTAATATTTATATATTTAAACATTTAATATATAATTTATTGAATTGTTTGTTTGTTTATTTATTTAACTAAATATAAAATTTTATTGTTATTAATATTATTATTTTATTATTGTTTGTTATTTAGTTTTTTATTAATATTTTTTTTTACCAGAAAATTACCCTACGCTTCCCTTCATCCCCCTCAGTATCCCCAGATCCCAGTTTAAAAATCAGAACATTGCCCATGACTATAAATCTGTGTGTTTCAGGAAGAGCGATGTATTGGAGAAGAGCGTGCTGCTGAGCTCTTTCGTCTGACAGGTGTCTTTACATTACGCCGCACTCAGGAGATCATTAATCAGTATTTATCTGAGCGGATCGAGTGGACTGTGTTCTGCAAACCCACCAAGCTGCAAATTCGTCTGTATGGGGTCCTGCTGTCCACGCGACCCATAAGAGCCTGTCTGTCTGGTTCTCACACTTACACACACAGCCCTCACCTCGTATGCATCAACGCCCTCAAGAAACTTTGCAACCACCCTGCGCTGCTCTACAACACACTACAGGTACGGATGTGCTCTGCCATGCACTTTATTTCAATATTACAGCAGCTTTTTTCATGGCTTTGATGTTATAAATTTGAGTGCTTGATGATTTTCTTTGTGTTATTCAACAGGAAAAATCAGATGAGATGTATGAGGGTGAAGTAAAGGAGCTCTTTCCTGAGGAATACTCCACCGGCGCCTTCAGCACAGCAGACTCTGGCAAACTTTTAGTGTTAACAGACCTGCTGTCAGCCATACAGCATGTCAATCGCACAGACAGGTACCACACATTCCTTTTTTCACTATTTATTTTTGGCCTTTTTGCCTTTATTGGGATAGGAAACAGGAAGCAAAGTAAGACAGAGATAGGGAAATATCTGCAAGCCAGAACTCTTAACTTGCAATGCCCAAAATGCAGTGTCGCTATATGTCGGCACACTGCTCACAAGGTTATTAGTGCTGACCGAACCACACATTCTACTGCAGTCGGACCTCATAATCTCATTTTACTTTAAGATTTGACTTTTGATAAGTACTGAAAAAATTCAGTGTGCTCACTTCTAGGAGATTCTTGAAGGTGGGTGCTCGATCAAGCCAAAAAACACTAGTCATAATAAATCTGTTTATTGAGAGCTACAGTGGCAAGGTTCTGAAAAAAACATTTAAAAATATATAGTTGAAATCAGAATTATTAAACCCCCTGAATTATTAGCCCACCTGTTTATTTCCCCCCCCCCCCCAATTTCTGTTTAACGGAGAGAACATTTTCTCAACACATTTCTAAACATAATAGTTTTAATAACTCATCTCTAATAACTGTTTTATTTTATCCTTGTCATGATGACAGTAAATAATATTTGACTAGATATTTTTCAAGACACTTCTATACAGCTTAAAGTGACATTTAAAGGCTTAACTAGGTTAATTAGGTTAACTAGGCAGGTTAGGGTAATTAGGCAAGTTATTGTATAACGATGGTTTGTTCTGCAGACAATCGAAAAAATATAGAGCTTAAAGGGGCTAATAATTTTGACCTAAAAAATTTATTTTATTTTTTTTATTAAAAACTGCTTTTATTCTTGCCAAAATAAAACAAATAAGACTTTCTCCAGAAGAAAAATATTATTGCACATACTGTGAAAATGTCATTTTTTAAATTTTATAAACGTCATTTGGGAAACATTTAAAAAAAGAAAAAAAATTCAAAGGGGGTTTAATAATTCTGATTTCAACTGTATTTGCGCTAAATGTAAAAACCTGAGTCATACAGGTGGCCTTGTATAATTTTACATGAGCACCACCAAGATGAGGTTAGATTACCTGCAGTGTCTTAATTTATTACTTTTAAATATAATTCAATACTTTATTAAGGCCCACAAGGAAATGGATTTTTTGCAGTAATAGCTCTATACACTAAAACAATTATATTCATTCATTCATTCGTTTTCCTTCGGTTTAGTCCCTTATTTATCAGGGGTCGCCATAGCAGAATGAACCGCCAACTATTCCAGCATATGTTTTACACAGCAAATTCCCTTCCGACTGCAACCCAGTATTGGGAAACACCCATACTTGCTCATAGTCACACACACACACTCATACGCTACAGCCAATTTAGTTTATCCAATTCACTTACACACATGTCTTTGGACTGTGGGGGAAACCGGGCACCAGGAACATGCGAACACGGGGAAAACATGCAAACTCCACACAGAAATGCCAACTGATCAACTGGCCTTGCAGGGACTTCTTGCTGTGAGGCGACAATGCTAACCACTGAGCCACCGTGATGCCCACAATTATGTTATGTTATGTTATATTATATTATATTATATTATATTATATTATATTATATTATATTATATTATATTATATTATATTATATTATATTATATTATATTAAAAACATAACAGTTATGTTTTATCATTATTTAGGGAGGCAGTAACACAGAACATAACAACATATAACACCTAACATAACCCTGGTTGACCACCATCAGCATGCTGAATCTGAGATTGTCCATTAATTGACTCACTGTTTTATCAGTCTTATGTCCAGTTTCTTCTGTCTTTGTCCCCCTAGGGTTGTTTTGGTGTCCAACTACACACAGACTCTTGACTTACTCCAGGATGTCTGCGATCAGATAGGCTATAAATGGTGTCGTCTTGATGGACAGACACCAGTTGGCCAGCGGCAGAGAATTGTTGACTCCTTCAACAGCCCACATTCGTCCAGCTTTCTCCTGCTGCTCAGCTCCAAAGCTGGAGGAGTAGGGTTAAACCTCATCGGTGCCTCTCATCTTGTTTTATATGATATAGACTGGAATCCTGCCAATGACATACAGGTCAGTAGAAGCTACAGTAGCCAATAACAAGCCAACTATAAAACCACGACATATTGCAACTTGTTGTCTTTTAACATTAGTTAGAAACAATGGAATTAGACAAAAGCTGATATATGATAAGGTGACACGGTGGCTTAGTGGTTAGCACTGTCACCTCACAGCAAGAAGGTCACTGGTTCGATTCCCAGCTGGACCAGTAGACATTTCTGTGTGGAGTTTGCATGTTCTCCCTGTGTTCGCGTGGGTTTCCTCCGGGTGCTCCGGTTTTCTCCACAGTCTAAAGACGTGCAGTACAGGTGAGATGAACTAAATTGACCGTAGTTTATGAGTGTGTGTGTGTGAATGAGTATGTATGGTAGTTTCCCAGTACTGGGTTGCGGCTGATTACATATGACAAGCTAAAAAGCTTTAGCCGAAAAAACATAACGGTTAATGCTAACGATTTCTGTCTAGCAGAACATGGGAAACAAGACCAGAGGCCAGTTTAAATAGATGTCAATGGAAAGGCTTTTGTGAGGAAATAGCTTAACATGTAATGAATCAACATCCTGTTTACTAATTTTCAACATGTTTTACATTAAACATTAAATTTTACCCTGATAAAAATTTATTTTTTTAAACAAAGACAGAGGAGGGAATGCTTCAACAACTAAGACTCATTTATGGCATTACTGTACAAAAAAAAATGTGGAGCACTGTATGTGATAACATTACGTTTGGTCTAAAATAGCTTTTTGTATCTTTAGTTTTAATGTTACCTGAAACTAGACTTTATTTGTATTATTGTAGTAATGAGTAGGCGGCATGGTGGCTCAGTGGTTAGCACTGTTACCTCACAGTAAGAAGGTCGCTGGTTCGAGTCTTGGCTGGACCAGTTGGCATATCTGTGTTGAGTTTGCATGTTCTCCCTGTGTTTGCGTGGTTTTCCTCTGGGTGCTTTAGTTTCCTCCACAGTCCAAAGACATTCAGTACAGGTGAATTGGGTAAACAAAATTGGCCGTAGTGTATTAGTGCATCTGTGAAAGTTAGAGTGTATGGGTGTTTTCCAGTTTCAACTGTGGTGACCTCTGATAAATAAGGGACTAAGCTGAAGGAAAACGGATGAATGAATGAATGAAAAATAATGAGTACTATGTCTGGCATGAACCTGACTGATATTATTTATAATGCATTTTGATAAATAATAGTATTTTTTTAAATGTTTAACGAACACTGAATTTTATTATATTTAATGAAATAAGCAGAATTTATTAGATTTGAAATGTAATGACTTTTATAACTGCTTCTTATGATGATGTTGATGATTATAATAGGAGTACATACTGTTATGATTAAAATGCTGTTCTTTCTATAGCCTCTTTGTCTTTTTATTATTTATATAAGCTGTTAGAAAATAAATATTCATTTGCATTCATATTTTATAGTTCAGTGACCATAGAGCATTTAATCTTCATCGTTAATACACGTCGTAAACAACTTTTTTTTTTGAGTGATTACCATGATTCATTTATTTTATTTTATTAAAATTAAATAAAAATATCAACAAAAACTAATTTAATAAATAAAATTAAATAAAAAATGACAAACTCTGCCCACTGACTTTAATGCCGTTACATGATTGGCTGAGGTGCCTCGCGGGAGCCATGTTAGCCATTACGCTTTCTTTAATCGTAAGTAATACAGTTTTTCATAAGGAAATCTCTGATAAGACCACACATCTGTTACACATGGACAGTTTTCTTAGTCGCACTTTTAAGGCAGACCACTAGGTGGCGGTGAATGCAAAAAAATGTGTCATGGTGATTTAGTTTTGCTGTCATGATTTTAATAAAATGCTGTTTTGAAGAGTTCAGATCTCCTCAATAATTCTGATATTCATTTGTCAGGCCATGGCACGAGTGTGGCGAGATGGACAGAAGAAAACCGTTCACATCTACAGATTTCTCACAACAGGTAACCCAGACCTGTTACCTATAAAACGAGTGTAACCAGTCTGTATGTCAGTGGGTAAATGTAGTTGTTTGTTATGACTGTGCAACATCAAGAAGCTCTTGACCTAAAACATCCCACAAGCGTTCATCAGTCATAATGTTTTTTACACTTCATCAATAGACTTTGTTATGACACAGATCACATGATGAGACACACTTTTATTATTTGTGGATGGAAAAAAGCATTTGTTTACAATTTGCACGTGGCTTTTGGATTAGCAGAAGTGTGCATGTGTCTGTTGTAGGTTCCATAGAAGAGAAGATTTATCAGAGGCAGGTGAGTAAACAAGGGCTTTCTGGGACAGTGGTGGACCTGACCAAAAAAGCTGAGCATATTAGCTTTTCGGCTGAGGAGCTACGAGACCTTTTTAGGTTTGACCCTAATACCACCTGCCTCACACATGACTTACTGGACTGCCAGTGCACTGGAGATGGAAATACACCAGGTAAAGTACATAAATAAATAAATGCAAATAGTTTAAAAATAAAAAGAGAAAGCTCATGCAGATATTTATTAGCACCTTTAATTAGTTCCATACACATACAGTTTTGAAAAAAAAAACATTTACAATATTTTTAGACAATATTTTTATTTGTAAGTTGGAAGAAATGTTGTCAGACCTTCATAAAATAAAACGCATCTTTACATTTTACTTAAAACAATACCTAATAAGTACAGAAAACCTGTTTTATAGGGTCTCTTAATTTATATGTACAGTTGAAGACATAATTTTTCCCGTTATGTGAAATTCAAATTCCTCTTCAAATGTTTAAGTGATGTTTAATAGAGCGAAGAAAATTTCCACAGTATTTCATATTATTTTTATGCTTCAGATACACTTCAATGAATCAAGCACGTCCCATGCTGTGAAAGTCACGTTACATGATTTTCATGTGACAGCTTTGTGGACAGCTAAAATGAGGCGGGATATGATGCAATAATCTTGAATAATGTTTTTTCATATTTATTGAAGGCCAAAATTCAAATTTAGTCTTGACTAATTCCACAGCCCCATTTCAGATGACTAGTAAAATATTATATGTTGTTGTCAGGGCAAAGATAAAAGAAATTAGTTATTAGAAAGTAATTGGAAAAAAACTGTCTCAGCACTTTAAATTAAAACAAAATTGCACAGGAAGGCTATTATGTCTTCAGCTATTTTCAAAACTTTTTCTTTTGTGTGTGCAGTATATATACACTCACCGGCCACTTAATTGGGTACACCTGTTCAACTGCTCGTTAATGCAAATTTTTAATCAGCCAATTACATGGCAGCAACTCAGTGCATTTAGGCATGTAGACATGGTCAAGATGATCTGCTGCAGTTCAAACCGAGCATCAAAATGGGGAAGAAAGGTGATTTAAGTGAACGTGGCATGGTTGTTGGTGCCAGACGGGCTGGTCTGAGTATTTCAGAAACTGCTGATCTACTGAGATTTTCACTCACAACCATCTCTAGGGTTTACAGAGAATGGTCCAAACAAGAGAAAATATCCAGTGAGTGGCAGTTCTGTGGGCGCAAATGCCTTGTTGATGCCAGAGGTCAGAGGAGAATGGCCAGACACTAACTTAAATAACCACTTGTTACAACCGAGGTATGCAGAAGAGCATCTCTGAAAGCACAACACGTGCAACCTTGAGGCGGATGGGCTACAGCAGCAGAAGACCACACCGGGTGCCACTCCTATCAGCTAAGAACAGGAAACCGAGGCTACAATTCACACAGGCTCACCCAAATTAGACAATATAATATTGGAAAAATGTTGCCTGGTCTAATAAGTCTCGATTTCTGCTGCGACATTCGGATAGTAATGTCTGAGTAGAGTACTAGCAGGGTGTACCTAATTAAGTGGCCAGTGAGTGTATGTACAGTATGTATCTATATGTGTATTTGTGTATATACTTTTGGTTAAATAAACCTAAGTTTTGACCACAAAACTTAGAAAACTTCAGAAAAAAGAAACCGTAAACTGTGATACTGTACAATGCTGATATTATTCAAAAGTAAGCACTTATAGGCACATACCAATTTGGTTGCCGATGATATTTCTGTATATGGTTGATTATTGATAGTTGGGTACTAAATGAACTAGTACGCCTTTTTCTTAATTTCCATGTATTTGTGGCAGGTTCTGTGAAGGAGTCCAATGAGGAAACTGGAAGGTCATGTCAGCTGGGTCGCCATGCCGACAGCGCAATATCATTCCCACAGCGAGTCAGCATGTCTGAGCTCATGCACTGGAGGCATTTTTCAGGAGCTGTTCAATCATATGGTGATATTTACCTAAATCAGGCCTGTAAACACATCACATATGCCTTTCAAAGCACTTCTAAATCCCAAAACACAGTTTAAACTCACACACTTGTATATAAACCCACTGCCCTCGCGCTCTGTGGATGTAACCAATATATATAGTTGAACATAAAATTTTTCATTTTAAAAAGTTTCTTCACGCCTCATAAGTTTCATTTGTGTGCAAGCAAGTGCACTAGTGTTCATTTAGAGACACCACTGATTTTGATATCAGCTCCTTTTGCCAGAATAAATCAGAGCAGCGCACAGAAATAGATTAATAACGCACTCAGAAATGTTAATAGATGAGGGAATAGTCAGACAAATACATCATTATTGACAACCCAGTCCTGTTTCTATTTTAAACCTGCCTAAAAACAGTTTCTATATTAATTTATCCAAAATGTAGTTTACCTTTTTTTGTTGGTGTGTATGGATGCAGATGTCACATTTCTGTTGGAACTTTCTTATTAAATTATTACATTTCTTCCTCTTGTTATTACCTTTTTTTTTTTTGTGTTAATAATTTAATATTAAACAGATTTTTAACATTACAAAACATTGCATGGAAAACAATTTCAGTTTTTAGACTTTGGGCTTTTTGATAGACTCTTCCTAAAGAGTTTTTTCAGTCTAATGTAAAAGCTAAATAAAATATAAATTAGTAAAATAGAGTTTCTTTTGTCACACTATCAATTTGTGTTTGTGTTTAATTGAAATAAATAATTTTTAAAAATCTAAATGAGTTTTTTCCTGCACTGAGCCATAAATCTCCACTTCAGAACCTTACATTTTATTCATATCTATATATTTATAGTTTTCACAGGATAATGTGACCATACATATGTTTGTTTTTTGACCGTTCTCAGTATTTTTTTAATTATAACGTGAGAAAGCAAAATCTTCTTTAAAATCCTTTTACTCTAATACAGAAGTGACCAAACTTTTTCTTATGAAGGGTCAAAAACCTTGATTGAGGCTAGTGGGCCAAAGGCAAATATAGGTGGGGTAATTTACCATTGGGAATTTCCTAATTTATTTAATAATGTTTAAAAATGACTAGAAAACATTGTTTTATGTTAACTAATACAGTATTTTTTTTTACATTTTATAATGAGCTTATTACAGTAATACCAAAACAATCTAATTTATAACAAAATTACACTAGTTTTTGCCTTGATTTGCTTGCTGATGTCTTCTGCACAGTCCTCTATCTGTCGAGTGACAGTATTTATGTTTTAAAAACTCGCATACATTTACATTTAATTGAAACATTTACTTTCTGTTTGCTTTTTTTGTAGCTCAGCAATAAAACAAACAAAAAAGGTTACATCAAATTAGAAATGACTATCTCTGTGTTAAAAACCTTCGCCCCATCCCTCTACATCATACTCACTCTCCTCTCAGATGACATGGTGGGCCAAGTCAAGGGGATACAATGGGCCAACTTTGGACTGCAGGCCCTATTTTGGGCATCTCTGATCTAATATATAAAATTTTTTTAATTTTTTAATTAAATTAATTTTTAAAACCTGATTTCTGTGCCATAAATATATGCAAATTAATGCATATTTAATTAAATAATGAATCATTTGCATATGTAAACATAATATAGAAAGCTTGTAATACAAAAGAAACCCACTTCATAATGTAATCAATCAATTGGAGTAGTATGGAAGTAACTATTAGTTTATTTTCTTTACTCTATTCACCTGCAGTGAGTTGCCATCCATAACCAGAACTGATGAATCTCAAAAGAAGCTGTGCAGGATTACACTGGCTGTGCAGATGGTTCATCTAATGCAGTTTCTAGCTAAATCTGTCCATTGTCAGCATTAGCGGCAGAAACGTTGACCGCGAGAGTCAGAAATGATCCCGAAAGCAGTGAGGCATCAGCAGGAAACGAGCTCGTCAGCTTCGTGACTCATTAACGAAACAAAGGCTTGCTGCTGTTGTTTATTGACAGTGTTTCGGGGTTGAAATGGGTCCGTGATCAATCATTGTGCCGTGATATAACGCGTGAGTCACAGATGTTGTGCGTGTTGGAGATTTAGTCAGACACTTGTGTATAAGCAGCCTCTCCAGAGCCTGACACTGTGCAGGCTGTGATGATGAGATCCCGGCAACTGTTGCTAGAGAGACCGTACAATGTTTATGCGCTCTGTAGGGACGCGTGTGGATGTTCCTTTACTGTAAGTTCCGTCAGTTGAGCAGATTGTTCCTGTAGTGCAGATCCACAGGGAAAGAGTCAGCCATCACAGAGCTAAGTGAAGGACGTGTGTTCAGCTTAGTCAGGTTGATATAATGAAATACTTTGGTCTAGTAATTTAACCATTGACAAGTGGATGTGTATTGATAATGTACACACAGGGAGTGCAGAATTATTAGGCAAGTTGTATTTTTGAGGATTAATTTTATTATTGAACTCATTAACTCATTAATATCAAAGCTGAATATTTTTGGAAGTAGTTTTTAGTTTGTTTTTAGTTTTAGCTATTTTAGGAGGATATCTGTGTGTGCAAGTGACTATTACTGTGCATAATTATTAGGCAACTTAACAAAAAACAAATATATACCCATTTCAATTATTTATTTTCACCAGTGAAACCAATATAACATCTCAACATCCACAAATATACATTTCTGACATTCAAAATCAAAACAAAAACAAATCAGTGACCAATTTAGCCACCTTTCTTTGCAAGGACACTCAAAAGCCTGCCATCCATGGATTCTGTCAGTATTTTGATCTGTTCACCATCAACATTGCGTGCAGCAGCAACCACAGCCTCCCAGACACTGTTCAGAGAGGTGTACTGTTTTCCCTCCTTGTAAATCTCACATTTGATGATGGACCACAGGTTCTCTATGGGGTTCAGGCAGGTGAACAAGGAGGCCATGTCACTAGTTTTTCTTCTTTTAGACCCTTTCTTGCCAGCCACGCTGTGGAGTACTTGGTGTGACGGAGCATTGTCCTGCATGAAAATCATGTTTTTCTTGAAGGATGCAGACTTCTTCCTGTACCACTGCTTTAAGGTGTCTTCCAGAAACTGGCAGTAGGACTGGGAGTTGAGCTTGACTCCATCCTCAACCCGAAAAGGCCCCACAAGCTCATCTTTGATGATACCAGCCCAAACCACTACTCCACCTCCACCTTGCTGGCGTCTGAGTCGTACTGGAGTTCTCTGCCCTTTACCGATCCAGCCACGGGCCCATCAAGACTCACTCTCATTTCATCAGTCCAAAAAACTTTAGAAAAATCAGTCTTGAGATATTTCTTGGCCCAGTCTTGACGTTTCAGCTTGTGTGTCTTGTTCAGTGGTGGTCGTTTTTTAGCCTTTCTTACCTTGGCCATGTCTCTGAGTATTGCACACCTTGTGCTTTTGGGCACTCCAGTGATGTTGCAGCTCTGAAATATGAGAAAACTGGTGGCAAGTGGCATCTTGGCAGCTGCACTCTTGACTTTTCTCAGTTCATGGGCAGTTATTTTGCGCCTTGGTTTTTAATTTTGGTTTTTCCACACGCTTGCGACCTTATTGACCCTTTTGAATGAAATGCTTGATTGTTCGTTGATCACGCTTCAGAAGCTTGACAATTTTAAGAGTGCTGCATTCCTCTGCAAGATATCTCACTATTTTTGACTTTTCGAAGCCTGTCAAGTCCTTCTTTTGACCCATTTTGCCAAAGGAAAGGAAGTTGCCTAATAATTATGCACACCTGATATAGGGTGTTGATGTCATTAGACCACACCCCTTCTCATTACAGAGATGCACATCACCTAATATGTTTAATTGGTAGTAGGCTTTCGAGCCTATACAGCTTGGAGTAAGACAACATACATAAAGAGGATGATGTGGTCAAAATACTCATTTGCCCAATAATTCTGCACTCTCTTAGTTAAAGACAAAATGTAAATTCTTTTTTTAATATTTCCCAAGTGCTCTTTAATGCACAGATTTTTTCCACCATATTTAAACAGTAGTTTTAATAACTATTCTAATGACTAATTTATTTTGTCTTTGCCATAATGACAGCACATGATATTTTAGTTATTTTAGAAGATGCTAGTATTCAGGCTTAACTAGGTTAATTAGGCACGTTAGGTGAATTGGGCAAGTAATTGAATAACAGAATCAATAAAAATAATTTCTCAATGGAGCTAATAATATTGATCTTAGCGGTTTTATTATTTTATTAAAAGTTATTATTATTTCAGCCAAACTAAACGAAATAAATAAGACCTTCTCTAGAAGAAAAATATTATAGCAAATACTGTGAAACATTTCCTTGCTCTGTTAAACATCACTTAATAATAATAAATAAAAATAATAAACATTTCACAGGAGGGCAAGTCACTTTGTCTTCAACAAATTTTAGTCATAGACAAGAATTGGTTAATCAATGTCACTTACAACATTTCTTTTTCTTTAAACAAAAAAGATGACTATTGTATATTTTTACCATGGCCCTCTGAATTGTCATTAGTCTATATATCTAGAAATTTTGTTGAGCATATAAAAGACTTGATTTAACGATCACTGTGCAGCCACAAAATACTAATTAATTGTCATTTTAAATCTGGATTTACCTATTTGTCAGCCAAAAAACATTAATTGTACCGGGAAATGACAAGAAGAATGGGGAGCAGACAAAGGGGAACTGGATTGGCAAAGGACCTCAAGCCTGGAATTGAACTTGGGTCGCTGCAACCACCGTAGTGCTGCATGTCGACACACTTAATCATGAAGCGACAGGCGCCAATTTTTACCTTTTTTGTTGACTTCAAGTAACATTAAGCAACTACATGCTAACTAATTTTCATTAAAGTATTGATAGACTGTTAGCCGAGGGTTAATGCAGTGTAAGTTGACATACTTTTTTTATAGCTCGTAGATTACCTGTTGGTGGAGTAGTGTCAGTCTGTTATGGCTCGTTTCCACTGACTGGTACAGTACGGTGTCGTATGGGTCACCTTTATCAGGCTTGTGTTTCCACTGCTAAAAGGGTACCAATGGTACTCTTTTGGTGGGTGTGGTGAAAGACAGAAAGTTTCAGTCATTTTCGCTCGAGTAAATGTCTACAGTAAAGCTGTACAGTTCGCTCGCATATCATATGAGAAGCACTTCTCACAAAACAGATTCTTTATACACATAAATACTTCTGTATAAATGTTTATTACTAACTTTTCTATGAACATGAGTTGATTATAACTGCACATCAATGACAGTGTGAAATAGCCTACTGTAACGTCTGTATTTATATAAAATAAATAAATAAATGCAACATATATAAACACATACAGACCCTAAAAGTCTCCGATATGTTACCAATTACAGAAAAACTACACACAGCATACATTTAGTCCTTATTTAGGTTCAAAACAACACGAAATATAGCCCACAATCAGTGCAAACCTCTCATGATTAAATGTGTCTTTAATCTTCAGCAGCACATGTGGGCGCTTGTTAAAAAATAATTCTGTCATTCCGAGTTCATAATAGTCCAATAGGTGATAATAATAGTTAAACATGGCAGTTTGTTCACGTTTGCTGAAAAAATAATGTGCTCCTTTTTTTTCGGCTTCTCCTTTGTTTTTGTTTTTTGTTTCTCTCGCGTTTGTCAGTTTCTGACAGGATCGGGTTTTCAAAAGCATGTCAATAATCAAGTGCACGTTATTGTCATCAGCTCAAGAAGTTTGTTATTTCAAATGTAGACGTGCGGCGAGCGCAAGCAAGAAAGCGAAACCGCTCGCGCTTCAGACTGGCTTGTAAAAAACTACGGGGCACAGGGTAAAATCCTCTCTTCTTTTTGGCTTTGTGGCTGTTCATAAAGACGATGACAAGGTTCGTTTGATATATGTAATTAGTAATTACGCCGTAATCTCCCTCGGCTGTGTATTTAAAACATGGTGGTGTCTTTGTTTTTGTTTTTTTTGGCGGTGTCTTTGTTTTCAATCTGGCTTTTTGCGTGAGCGAATGACGTATCTCTGTAAACCAATAGCGTTCAGCTGCGCGTCTAGCTCCACCTTTTGGTACCCTTTCTCGTGTTTGGTACCCTTTCGAAAGGGTGCCGAAAAAGTGGTAAGGTACGGTTCCGGTCGGTACGCCTTTTGACAGTGGAAAGGGCCATAAAAGCGTACCGAACCGTACCATACCGTACCACTCAGTGGAAACGGGCCATTAATGCTCTAAACAGTTATAGTGGACATGTAGTTGCTACATATATATATAACAAAATGCTAACATATATTTAACAAAATGTGTTAAAGGGACCAGCAAAATAATATGGTACCAAAAATCCTATTAAAAGTGTTTTTTTGGGCATTTTACAGAAAGTCATGGTTTTACAACTTATGTTACAACTCTTTGAAAAGGCAACTAAAATGTGGAACAAGTCTATAAGACAGATTTTTAATAGTATAACATATTTAGCACCTGTATAAACATGCCCCTAAAAACTTAACATGGTTTTGTATGTGCTAATTCTATGACATCAGTGTAAGATTTAATTTCGAACTTCAAAAACGTCAATTTGGCTGTTTGTAATATTTCACTCTTATTTTGAGATTCTGTTTTCACAGAAGCTATTTAAAGCATAAGACACTTGCATATGATTGCTTTAAAATCACTTTTGTAACATTTATTTTGGATGTATGCACACTTTTTAAAATAAAACAACACGATATACAATTGTTTTTATTTCAAATTACAATATCATCTAGGTGAACCTCTCATCTTGCACTAAAATGGCTTTTTAAGACAGCTGACACTTTATGCTGTCTAATCTGTCTCTGTTAGTGCTTTGTTCTCTACGAATTTAACTCATCCCTTCTTTCCTAACTTGTGCCCCAGTTCCTGTATCAGGATAAACAGTCAACTTAGGCCTCTGTCTTCACTAACTACAACACATTCTCTCACTAACCTCACATCACTTTTTGCAGGCTGTTCCCTAATAATAATAATAATAATAATAATAATAGGAATAAAAATAATGTTTCTTACATTTACTGTATATAATGATATGGGGACGATTAGAAGTCCATGAACGGCATAGGCCAGTGGTCTAATTTGGCCAGGATACCAAGGTTACATCCTTACTCTTTTCGAAGTATGTCCAGGGATTTTTAATGACCACAGAGAGTCAGGATTTAAGTTTAACATCTCGTCTAAAAGACAGTGCTCTCTGAACATTGAAGTGTCTCCTTCACTATACTGGAGCATTAGGACCCACGTTTTGAGCACCCACTGCTGGCCTAACTAACAACACTTTCAGCAGCAACCTAGTTTTGCCATGTGGTCTCCCATCCAGGTACTAACCAGGCGCTGTCCTGCTTAGATTCAGTGGACGGCCATGTGAGCTGCAGAGAGCTATAGCGGTCCTAAAAGGATCCAGACTGATAAGCTTTTATAGCATGTTGGTGGTGCAGCAGTCATACATACAGCACGTTGTACCATGTTTGTGGTTTATATTATCAGTAAAGCAGCATTTGTACATCTCTGACCCGCTCTGATCTCTAATGGCCTGCTTTTGATCCGCTCTTAGAGAAGTGAATGAATGGAGGAGGTAATCCAGCACTCTGCCGCGATTTCTCTTATCCATTCAATCCCTTCGTCTATATCAATTCTGAATATAAAAACAGCCATCATAATCCAGCAATTACTTTAATAACCCATTATAATCTGTCATTTGTGTCTTTTTGAGCAGCAGAGTGAATGTAATCTGCATCGATGTACGTGTTCATGTGCACTTTTGTGAATGTGTGAAGCCATGAACGATGTTTGACCCCTTGTTCTCTTTACACACTGTTTTGTTTTGAAAAGAATTTAGTCTTTGTTGAGTTACGTTTATCTCATGTGAGTTGGTCCTTGCATGCAAGTTTAAAAAAAAAACCTTCTAATTATTAATATTTTTAAAATTATGGTTGATGTTTTTTACTTGGAACTTGAGGTTTTAATTATTTTGCACATTGAATCTTTAACAAATATATTTAGTAACTGTATTTTCTGTGTCAGACATGGTACAGACAACTAGAGAGTGGCTTTTGTTTTGTTTGTGTGTCTTAATAGACTTGATTAGTACTTATAGGATCTACTGTGTCCTGCTTTAACCTGGCTGTAACTGGTTTACTCAACTAACCAACATACCAATCATCCTTGCATAATGGAATTTACAGTGACATTGACTATATCACCCACAGTGCATTTTGTTCAGTCAGTCAGTATGCAGATGCAGATGTCAGATCTACATCATGAATCTGGAAATTACGTAATTTATATTCAGACTAAACAAAAAATAAATAGACAGATGTTTTGTGTGCGAAGAAAATGCATTGGCAAATTTCTGACATTGTTTGGTTTTTTAGTATACTTTGAAATGTTAACCAGAAAAATTGCATTATATTTGCATAACCTATAATAAATAATTGTATTCTCCAAAATTAAATGCAGATTTGTTTTTATTAATGTTAAACCCAAAATAGACATGAATAATCTTGAATTCACACAATGAATTAACCATTTTTTATTATTTTAACCTAATTATTATTTTGAAATTTCAGTATTTTTTAAAAGTACATTTGTCCAGCATGTTTAGGCCAAAGACTCATTGTCTTTTTTTGGTATTACCTTGGTGATTTTAAATACATAAGACATATTAAATGCAATTGTCTAGATGGATTAAAGGTGTGTTGTCATCAGTGTGATGTATTTGTAAAAATAATGTTACATGCTTATTTTGATTGTGGTGTTTAAATAATGAAAACATGTAGTCAAAATATGATTAAACACTCTTGGTGACAATTAAAAGCTTGTTTGGAAAATATAAAGAGTTGCAAAAAGACAGTTAAGTAATATCTTAAGGCTGTACTGTGATCCTTTAATCTTATCAGATTATTTTTGTTCGTTGCCTGACAAAGTTTTGTTTCAAAATAAGCGTTTTAGCTGTGCGTGAAGGAACAATTTGGGGATTTCTGAACCTCTTTCTTATTCAACCATTTATTCTTGGTGTGAAGAGCATTCTAAAGAACCGTTTTCCAATGTAGAAGATTTTTTATTTTTTTATTTTTTTTCTATAAAAGGATCTTTATGGAACACAATTTTTAATGAAGAACCATTCTGTAAAATCAAAGGCTGCACTTTGGCTATACAGTACATTTGCTGCTTAAAATCCCTTTTCGTCTGTGGCCCATAAAATAGCCTTCCAAATTTCCATTTCGAGTTTCCAAATTTTATTCAAATTCAATTTATTTCAATTTCCTGGGGACCCGTGGACCCCAGTTTTAATCACGTCTCGTTGCGCACAAATGAAATTCTGTGTTTCACACCCATCGGGCGGTATGAAGGAGAGTCCCGCTGCCGCTCATTGGGAGGCAGAAGTGACGTCAAGGGAATCCTCGCTTCTCCCAGACCTTAATATACCCCTTGAACGGCACCGAAAGCTCAAAGCACATTACTGCGCAAAATATAGACGAACAGGATTACCAGGACGGACAGCAGCCGTCCTCAAGAGTTGCATGCGCTTAATTGAACTCATCGAAGCCAAGAGCAATTAAATCTCGCTGAGCAAGTTTCTGCTGGATGGGACTGGATCTGTTTTTGATCACAATTTCACGGAGTCCGATTTAGTCCGCTAATTCTTTGCCCCAGGCGCACTTAAAGACAACCGTCGTGTAACCTGGTGTTAGTCGCCGAACCGCACTCATGACCCTGCTGGCGAGCGTGCGGCGCCACAGTATCCGCGTACAGCATCACCTGCACCGGTGGAGCATCTGCGGGACGGACGGAGGGCAGCTGCTCAACGATGCTTTCGCGCGCCCCGACATCAGTATGTCCCGGTCCAGTTCTTGCTCCTCCGCGTCCTCAGACTCCGCTCTCTCCACAGAGTCTGCGACCCCGGCTTCAGCTGGACCCTTTACTGTAGTTCTGCTCGGGGACAACGGCGTCGGGAAGTCCGCTCTCGCTAGTATATTCGCCGGAGCATCGGACAGTATGGGCAGCGAGTGCGAGTTATATGGAGGTATGTTGACAATTAACTGCACTTTTGCTTTATGCTCCAACTGTTGAAATATTATTATTAAAAGCAATGTCGTAGATTGTGAATTATTACCTGTCCATTTTATTTTAGTATTAATATTTCTATCTGTGTTATATAAATAAAGCAGTCATAAACCCAGCATTAACATCTAACTCACTAATTGGAGTTGTATCTTGAGAGATTAAGTAGCATAAAACTTTCATGCAAGTATATACAAAAATTAAGGTTCTTTCTGTTTTTCTCTCTGTTTTCAGCATTTGAAGAACTTTTATGGTTCCCAGATAACCTTTTGTAGAACAAATAAAAAATTTTGCTTGGTTTGAAGAATTTTCTAGCAATCTAAAAACTTCATTATGAAGAAACTTTTATTTAATACTCTTTAAAAACCCCATTTCAGGGTACTTTTGCTGCAGTAGAACCATTTTAGTCCGCCTAAGCATCTTTCAGTGAAGAGTTCTTCTTGAAGAATGATATTTTCTTTTAGCTTATATAACATTTTAACAAAGACCAATTTCCATTTAAAACAAATTGTACAATAGAAAGGTTCCATAAATCCTATATCTTTAATTGAACACCAATTCCAATATAAAACCTTTCTTTTTTAAGTGAATGCAAATATTCAATGGCTGTCAAGAGATCTTCACGAAACCATTGGTGCCACTGATTAAACAATTATTTTAATAGTCTATAAATAATTTTAGATCATATAAGCAAAATCTGAGATTAAAAACGAATGTAAGAAAATGTGATTTAGAAAAAAAATGTTAGTGCCGAAACATTTAATAAACCTACAGCATTTAATATTATTGAGATGCAAGTGTCTCTATACATATTGTCATACATGCATGCTCTCAAATCACATTTGCCTTAGGAGGTAACCATAGCAACAGTAGGACATTCAAACACCTCTTCAAGGTCATTATTGGATGGAACAATGACAAAGCAGGAAATATATATATAAAGTGCACAGAGGAAAAGTTGTATACCGCACCAGAATGCACTGATAAAATACATAGGCTACAATTTATGTACATACTTAAGTTAGTTCACATTATAATGTCCTACATTGTAACCAACCTTGTTTATTTATTGTTCTCAGGTGAAATATTTGAGCAGACAATAACAGTAGATGGCGAGAGGGCCACCGTCACCCTACTTGACACTTGGGATTCACAGGTAACACTTTTGGTTTGCCAAAATCTTAAATATATATTCTTCATAATGAGTGGATGTTCTAAAAGACTCCATCTTCTGTCCGCCAGGATGAAGGCAGCTGGACGCAGCAGCGATGTCTGCACACGGGAGATGCCTTCATTATAGTTTATGCCATAACAGATCGTTCAAGCTTCCTTCGCGCATCAGACCTTCGTGTTCAGCTTCGGCGTGAGCGTGAGGTCGACCGCACTCCCATCATCCTGGTGGGCAATAAATGTGACCTGGTCCGCTGTCGAGAAGTGTCCATTAGTGGTAAGTGTGGCTGGATTAAAATAGTTCTTTCAATGCGTCTCCTTGTCCTAAAGCTACTTTTATCACTAGCAAACTGCTGTTTAATCTTCTAAGTCTGCAAATCTCCTTACAGGATTAATGAAGCACTGTTTGTTTTGCATTAAATCACTGATAATTTTTGTTTGTCGTTACACAGAGGGTCGTTCGTCAGCGGCTGTCTTTGACTGTAAGTTCATCGAGACGTCCGCTGCAATGCAACACAACGTCTGGCCGCTGTTTGAGGGCATCATCCGCCAGCTCCGTCTGCGAAGAGACAGCATGGAGACCCTCAGCAGACGTTCATCTCTCCAAAAGCGCAGGGAAAGTCTCCCAAAGAAAGCCAAGAGATTCATTAACAGAATGGTTGCTAAGAAGAACAAGCAGGCGGCTTTTAAACTCAAGTCTAAATCATGTCATGACCTGATGAGTCTGTAACAGCGTGACTTTGAATGCTTTTTGGGAAGTGTCTGATTTGTTTTGCACCTATTTTGCCGTATGTGATTTTTTTTATAAAGCCATGTATGTCTATATTAGACTGTGCTGTGTATCGCAGGCTTCTCGCTCCCTCTGTGAAGGACAGAACGCTTTAGTGCTATCCATCGTCCTCTAAATCTTATACAAACCATGAAGTTCATCAGTGTTTTTGTGGAAACCCCAACCACTGGTCTTTGTTTCTTTTTATATGATTCTTCTGATGGAATCGCTTTTGAGTTGTGTGTGTGTGTGTATGTATGTATGTGTGTGTGTAAAAATAACATGTTTTCTCCAACTTTTGCTCAGTTTGAGCCTATGATATCCAAAACCAATAAAATATTGTTTTATATGATGAATCACATATGCTTTAGTTCCTTTTTTAAAATGTGCACACATCCAAAAAAAAGCTGATGATTTTTTTTATCCTTTGTCCCAAATGGTGTTCTTGTGTTGTCTTAAGTACGCGCTTACATTAACCTTGATGAGAACAGCTGTTAGTGGGGGTATAATATGCAGGGATTATAGCTTTAGATACAGATGCTGTATATGTTGTTTTATGTCCATGATGCACATTTGTAATTTATTTTAAATAAATCTTTGGATAAAATATTGATATAAAATGTTGATCAAGTGTCTTTTCAACTAATATACAATTTCAGAAAACAAGTTTAATGTTGAATTTGAAATTTACAGTAATCAAACTGTAAATATACTTACTATAGTAATAACAATTAATTATGTATAATTACATGCAGCAAATTCAAACCTTACCCACATTCAGACCCTAACCATATATAGTAAAAACATGTGATTAATCAATTTTATGCAGTAGTTAAATGAATAGTTACACTGTAACAGACACCTTAAAATAGTGTACACTTTAGAGTTCGTTACTATTGCATTATTAAAACCTCAGCCAACATTAACAATTAATAAACATTCTAAAGATTTATGTCAACTGTAACAGATGTTCTTCTTACGTTTACCTAATGTAGTCAGTGTGAATTTACTGTAAAGTGTTGCAAAATATGCTTTCCTCAAACATTAGTTTACTCAATGACTGTAATCTCGATGACACTAACGTGCATTTCACCAAGAAATCGATAGTCAAATATGCTCAAAAATATTTGCGAATAGGTATCTTACTCAATATTACTATATGAGCTATTAGATATGGCCGTGTCATTTACATTTTCACGCATACCTCTCTGTCTGACTTACCAACTCAAAGCTTGGACTAGGAGATCTAACTTCATAACTGTTAAAAAAATGTGGTCAAATATTATGCTGCGAAACTTGTCTACATTCTCAGAAATAAAGGTGCAAAATCTGTCACTGTAGCAGTACCTTTCAAAAGGTACATTTTTGCTAAAAGGTACATATACCTAAAAAGTACAAATGTGTACCTCACAGTACCTTAAATGTACCCTAAAGATACTAATTTGCAGCTATAAAGTATAAAAGTTTACCTTTTGATGTACCGCTCCAATGACAGCTTTTGTACCTTTATTTCTGAGAATGTATAACTGTGTATGAAATGACCATGGAATAAGCAGGATAATCAATAGCTTGGTGTGTGTTAAAGTGTTTTAAAATGCACTTTATGGAAGCATCCATCCTCTCCTTTACTTAAAGCTTTTTAAAATCCTTCAATACATGACAATCTGTCAATTATCCCATATATATATATATATATATATATATATATATATATATATATATATATATATATATATATATATATACACACACACACACACACACACACACACACACACACACACACACACACACACACACAGTATATATATATATATATATATATATATATATATATATATATATATATATATATATATATATATATATATATACTGTATATATACAGTGCTCAACATAATTGAGAACACTCCATTTTGAAAATGAATATTTTTATACAAATTTGTTATTTATGCAAATTTTATTCTGTTTAAATTAAACAAAACAGATTTCTTACACATATATATTTATTAAAATAATATTTTAGACACCAAACAATAATTTATTTATTCATTTTCTTTTCGGCTTAGTCCCTTTATTGAATGAACCGCCAACTTATCCAGCATGTTTTACACAGCGGGTACCCTTCCAGCTGCGACCCATCACTGGAAAACACCCATACACACTCATTCACAAACATACACTACAGACAATTTTTAGCTCACCCAATTCACCTGTACTGCATGTCTTTGGACTTGTGGGGGAGACCAGAGCACCCGGAGGCAACCCACGCGAACGCAGGGAGAACATGCAAACTCCACACAAAAATGCCAACTGACCCAGCTGAGGCTTGAACCAATGACCTTCTTGTTGTGAGGCGACAGCACTACCTACTGTGCCACCGCCTCGCCCACTAGTTACCAAACATCTTTAGAAATTGAAAGATAATACAATTAAATTCAAGCAAAATATTGAAAAGAAATTACAACCTACAAAATTTCAACTAACTTTTTCAATATTTTTGCTTCTCTTGATTTTTCCTCTTTTAAAAATGTTTCTATAACATATAATAATAAATTTGGGTGTTCTAGTTTTTGCACCGTTATTGTAAGTTATTTTGTTAGATAAGCTCCAGATTTGGCTTCAGTACTCACTAATCTAATGTATATGCACAAATATAATATTGTATAGCTTCCTATTATAATAAGAATTTAAAAGATAGATTTTTTATGAGGAGTTTACTTATATATGCTGAGCACTGTTCATTTTTCTTACAGCATTAAGCCCTTCTGGTGAATATATGTGTGTGATACAGCAACACATTTGTTCCTGTTATTCAGAAACACTCCTCCTTTCCTTTCAAAGGTGAGAAGGACAAAAAAATGACACATTCAGCTAGTGTGTGATCTCTGCTGTGAGGATGAGGACTAAATGATTATGAATGTAGTGTATGTGCTGAAACGGTAGCTAATTAGGCAGCTGTGTTGCCTGTTTGTGCTTTTACTGTAAATGAGCAGGCTAACAGATTGTAAGGTATTTTGAGGCCGTTTCCTGCCAGATCTCTTATGTATGAGGCAGCTGGCTGACTCGATGATTTTTTAGACGCTGACTATATTGCAATGTTACTGAAAATTGCTGTATTACAGTTCCTGTAAGCAGCATCATGTTTAGATGGGGCTTATTAAACTTGAGAAAGTGAATCACTGGTTGTTCTTGTCAAAGGGATGGTTTCACCTAAAAATGAAAATGACCTTTCCATAACACTCAAGTGGTTCTAAACTTTTATGAATTTCTTTCTTCTGTTGATCACAAAGCAAGATATTCTGAAGAATGTTTTAAAAAGCACACTGTATGAAAGGAGTGTATTTAACTCAAAATCTACTGAAAGTTAATTCTACTCATTTGAAAAGAGTTTTGAACTCAGTGTTGAAGGTAATGAGTTAATTAAACATCTTATTACTTCAACTATGGGGTAAGTTCACAGTAAACATTTAGATTAGTTTTTTTTTTTTAACTCAAATGGTTTGTTGCTATTAGTTTCCTCAAATGGTTTGAGTTGCCCTAACTTATAGGGTTTTACAATATTCAGTTAGTTTGAGTTCTCTTCATTTATTGGGTTTTACAATATTCAGTTAGTTTGAGTTCTCTTCATTTATTGGGTTTTACAATATTCAGTTAGTTTGAGTTCTCTTCATTTATTGGGTTTTACAATATGCAGTTAGTTTGAGTTCTCTTCATTTATTGGGTTTTACAATATTCAGTTAGTTTGAGTTCTCTTCATTTATTGGGTTTTACAATATTCAGTTAGTTTGAATTCTCTTCATTTATTGGGTTTTACAATATTCAGTTAGTTTGAGTTCTCTTCATTTATTGGGTTTTACAATATTCAGTTAGTTTGAGTTCTCTTCATTTATTGGGTTTTACAATATTCAGTTAGTTTGAGTTCTCTTCATTTATTGGGTTTTACAATATTCAGTTAGTTTGAGTTCTCTTCATTTATTGGGTTTTACAATATTCAGTTAGTTTGAGTTCTCTTCATTTATTGGGTTTTACAATATTCAGTTAGTTTGAGTTCTCTTCATTTATTGGGTTTTACAATATTCAGTTAGTTTGAGTTCTCTTCATTTATTGGGTTTTACAATATTCAGTTAGTTTGAGTTCTCTTCATTTATTGGGTTTTACAATATTCAGTTAGTTTGAATTCTCTTCATTTATTGGGTTTTACAATATTCAGTTAGTTTGAGTTCTCTTCATTTATTGGGTTTTACAATATTCAGTTAGTTTGAGTTCTCTTCATTTATTGGGTTTTACAATATTCAGTTAGTTTGAGTTCTCTTCATTTATTGGGTTTTACAATATTCAGTTAGTTTGAGTTCTCTTCATTTATTGGGTTTTACAATATTCAGTTAGTTTGAGTTCTCTTCATTTATTGGGTTTTACAATATTCAGTTAGTTTGAGTTCTCTTCATTTATTGGGTTTTACAATATTCAGTTAGTTTGAGTTCTCTTCATTTATTGGGTTTTACAATATTCAGTTAGTTTGAGTTCTCTTCATTTATTGGGTTTTACAATATTCAGTTAGTTTGAGTTCTCTTCATTTATTGGGTTTTACAATATTCAGTTAGTTTGAGTTCTCTTCATTTATTGGGTTTTACAATATTCAGTTAGTTTGAGTTCTCTTCATTTATTGGGTTTTACAATATTCAGTTAGTTTGAGTTCTCTTCATTTATTGGGTTTTACAATATTCAGTTAGTTTGAGTTCTCTTCATTTATTGGGTTTTACAATATTCAGTTAGTTTGAGTTCTCTTCATTTATTGGGTTTTACAATATTCAGTTAGTTTGAGTTCTCTTCATTTATTGGGTTTTACAATATTCAGTTAGTTTGAGTTCTCTTCATTAATTGGGTTTTAGAATATTCAGTTAGTTTGAGTTCTCTTCATTAATTGGGTTTTACTGAGCTCAAATTGCTTCATTTACTCAAATGCATTAAGTTCACAGTACTGATTAGTTTTTAAACTTAAACTTGAAATTTTTGAAAGTTTGTTGCAATCAGTTTCCTCAAACAGTGCAGGAATAAACCTCCCTGCAATATATTGGGAAGGTTAGTTTTTGGTTAGCAAAATAGGCCTATACAAAGAACATTGTATCCCAGTACTGAGTTGCAGCTGGAAGGGCATCCGCTTTGTAAAGCATATGCTGGATAAGTTGGTGGTTCATTCCACTGTGGTGACCCCTGATGAATAAAGGGACTAAGCCAAAGGAAAATTAAATGAAAGAACATTCCCAGATCCTTCTTATTTGGATCTCAAAAAACAACCATATGGGTAATGTACTTTTAGGATTGTTTAGCGTTATTCATGTTCGATAGGGCATGGTTTCTTAACCCTTGGTAGAAAGTGCAGATAACCTCAATGTTTCTATTTGTGAAATGATTCTTTATGGGTTTAGAATGGCAATAACCAAACATTTAAACCTGTCTGTTTCAAACCTGATACCTGCGGTAAATATCTTAGTTCCTAATCTTAACCTTTAAACTCTCCTGTACTCTCCATTGTGCTGATACGGCTGCATAATAATTACTCAGTTGAAAAGCTTGGGAACTGCTTGAGTAACTGCTACTCAAGGTGCCTTTAACCATACACATTTACATGTAAAGGATCGCTTTAACAGGAAGCACTTTTCCAGTTGGTAATGTTTTACAGATTTCAAACCATTTTTCCATAAATTAATTTAATGCTTTGAATCTTCAAACCATTCTTTCTCTGTTCTCTGAAACACAACAGATGGTATCTCAAAGAATGTTTGCTTCACCTAAATACAATGAAAGTTACAGGAATCTATAATCACATTTTAAATGTATCAGATTCTGTGCTTCACAGAAAGAGAGAGCTACTGTACACGTTTGGACTGATAAGTTAAAATAGCCAAAATGAACCAATAGGTGAACTGTCCCTTTAGGTGTCATTAATGAGAACCTCAGAATCCTGACAAATGTGTTCTTTTTCAGTATCAGAAGAACCGACAATCAAACAAGAAGCAAGCCGAAGTCTGTCAAAAGATCAAGGATCAAAGATTGCAGGCCACTATTACTCAAGCCGTGTGAAGGTCACCTTTATGCTTTCTGTCAATGTACATTAGCATGTTTTCAGAAACATTTCCAAGCTTGTCAAATATAGCTCATCCACTTTGTCCTTATCGCCTTGATAATATTAAAAGTAGGGCCTCTGATTGCAGAGGAAGTTGCGTGAGGTTATGAAAGCAAGCCTTTTTAATGAAATGCTTATTTGTGCTTTAACACACATCCACCAATTCCATTCACTATTCACCAAACTGTACCATATAATACCGCAAATGTACAGTCCACTCCCCTTCATGGTGAATCAGTGGATAATGATTAGGCTCAATAAAGGCAAGTTAAACTTTGACTTAAGCAGGAAGCGCAGCAAGACTGAAACTCTACAGTCTTTTGAGGAGAGGAGCTCTGCTGACAGGTCTGTGTCTCTAATTTCTTTACAATTATTCCTTCTTAGTCTATGTTTTTCAGTTTAGATGTATTGTAAAAGTATGTATCATTGATTACCAATATACATTGGTGTTATGCTTTCAAGCCGTATCAAAAGCTGTGATCTTGTTTGACTTTGCTCAGTGCTTTCAGTAGGGTGTTGACCAGATTATATGGAAGGGCATTTAAAGATATGAACACTTGCCATTGCGTCGTTGTAATGCATTCTGGAATATGTATTTATTAGCGTATTTTCTTGAGGAACAAGTGGTACTTTTTTGATCTCCTACTGTAAGAAAGTCATCAGAGGTCACAAGTTTGTGGCCTTGTGTTCTCAAACCTTGATATTAGCTACTCTGCAGTAGTTTATAGATGTCTAGCCTCATGTTAATGGATTATCATTGCATTTTGTTGATATCTTGTTTAAATATTCTGCATTTGGTTTAACACTTTCAGCTCATAAAGTTTATTCATGCTTTACTTATGGCTTTTACTGATTGAGATTAGTTTTATTACATAGGACGTGAGTTTTGATTTAAGCTTGTTCACCAGAACATCCTGAATCCTCAATTCGTATGTATAGAAACTATAATATCCACCAGTTGTGCCAATCAAGAGGCAAACTAAAGTAGCTTATCAGAGGTCACATTATCTTCAATGTCACCTTGTATCACATCTGTCTCAAGGCGTGCCTTTCTTTCACAATAGATCCGACAGATAGCCTAGAAGAGAAATAAAATTCCAGTATCACTTAAGCACTAAACGGCTTATTTCAATACACAATTTCAGCCGACACAGCCTAATCTGCTCTTGGACGGATTCACACAATGCAGTCAGATTTATCTAAAGATGTTTATCTGTTCACACGCATTATGTGTTTGATCAGATAAATATTTCTTGATAAATCTGTTTAGTGTTTATCTAGATAAATATGTTTATTGAGGGATCAAGTGGTGCCACACCTTTACGCAAATTCCAGTATTGATTCATGATCTGAAATTTACTTTCATTTACCAGTGTCTGATAATTGTCCAATGTTTACTTAACTGAGAAACCAATATATTTAATTTATTGGAAAACTTAAAATGAGAAAGTTACCATTTAATGTGAGAATTTAATTAATTTTGACTTAGAAATGAGTTTAGTTTTGATCGAATCGATGTTCATAATGAGTCAAACACACACACAAAAAAGAAATAAAGAGCTAGAAATTCACCCAGAAATTAAAATTCGGTCATCATTTACTCACTATTCATATTGTTAAAAACCTGTTTTTTTCTGTTGAACACAAAAAAATATAATTTGAAAATAGTTTGAAACCTGTAACCATTGACATCCATAGTAGGAGAAGCAAATATTATGGAAGCCAATGGTTACAGGTTTCCAACATTCTTCAAAATATCTTTTTTTGTGTTCTACAGATTAATAACGGTGATTAAATGATGACAGAATTTTCATTTTTTGGGTGAACTATCCCTTTAAAGACAGTTCATACTTGTGTTTCTTTTTCCACATGTGTTAATCCACGTTCCTAATTTAAATGGTTATTTATTTGGTTAAAAGGCTTTGCAATGTGACTGTCAGTATAGACCAGAGATGCCAAACTAGGGCCCACGGACCAAAGTTGGCCCTTTGTATCCTTTGATTTGGCCTGCCGGAGGGAAAATGATTGGGAAGGGTTGTGGAATGCCTTTAACAGAGATTCTCATTTCTTTTTTAATGAAAACTTTTGTCTGTTTGTTTTTATTGTTGAGCTACAAAAAACAAACAAAAATTTAATTAAATGTTTTAATTAAATGTTGCAATTAATTTTTCAAAAAATGTACACTTAACGAATAGGGGACAAATCAGAAGACATCAGCGTGCAAATCAAGACAAAGTTTGTTAAAATAATATACATTTTCAAAAAATTTGAATGCATTAGTAATAAAATAAAGTAAATGCATTAGATTAGTAGTCTTTTATTTTAATTTTTAATTATTATTCAAATGAATCAGGAAATTACCAATGGCAACTTTAATGTAATACAGTTTGCTGCATTTACCTTCGGACCTCAGCTCTCAATCAAGCTTGGATTTTGGCCCTGCATAAGAAAAGATTTGGGCACCCCTGGTATAGACGTTGTTAAATCTGATAACAACGGTGTGATACAGCAATGACACACATGCGCACATAGTCAGCGCTGTCTGGCACAGGAGGCGTTGCCCACGCTTGAATGCCCTTTAAATAACCTTTTTATGGGCTGCGATTCATGTAAAAACACACACACACACAGACAGTGCACACACACTGCGCCATATGATGCGAGTCATGATTTCACCATCCAATTCTCTATATTTATCCACATGAGATGGAAAATAAACAAAAGAAGCAGGATTTTCTTGTACATTCACAGAGAAAAGACATTGTATATCCAAAAAAATGTGTAATTTATTAAAATATTAGGATTCATGACAACTGGTTGAAGAGTGCTTTTGGCTAATAATCATTGACTCAAGTTTAGCATTAAAGAAGCAGATGGGTCTATTTCCTGAAGGGGCAAATTAGACTTTTGTCACCATGTTGGCTTAGATCATATCTCAATTTGCACAGCAGGAATTGTGGAACAGCCATGCAATAAATTCTGTTGCTAAATAAATGTCACTGCTATAAATTATAATTGCTTATGCAGGAAAGGTATTTTTAATTAAACATGATGTCTGATATGTTCTCCATCAGGTTTTACTGCTTGGGACGATGAGAGGTGCACTTTTGCTACACTTGACCCTTCTCGTCAGCATTGTAAGTAGTAGGATTTTAACTCGGTGACCTTGCAGTCTCCTTACCGTCTTTTATTCCATTCATAAATGAGTAACTGATGAAGATCGTTTTTCTGTCCACACTCCATTAATCAGTTAAAGACCTGACACAAAGACTTAATCTGGATTCATTGGGCCACTTGGAAAGTTTTTTTTTTTTCACTACATAAATAATCCACAGAAAAGGGCAAATGTTCAGCAACCTTGTTCACAGCACATGTTTACTGATTATTGATTATTGACTTGATATTAAATAAATGACTGTTTAAGTTGAAGTAAAACAGTAAGTAACCCTTAAATGTATGACTGTTTCACCAATCATTATTAAATTATTATTTAAATTTTCAATGATCTGCACCTATATGTCTAGCATAGATACACTCACCGGACACTTTATTAGGTACACCTGTCCAACTGCACGTTAACAGAAATTTCTAGGCTGGTCTGAGTATTTCAGAAACTGCTGATCTACTGGGATTTTCACTCACAACCATCTCTAGGGTTTGCAGAGAATGCTCTGAAAAAGAGAAAATATCCAGTGAACGGCAGTTCTGTGGGTGCAAATGCCTTGTTGATGCAGAGGTCAGAGGAGAATGGCCAGACTGGTTCGAGCTGATAGAAGTAACTCTAATAACTACTTGTTATACTTGTACCGATCTGAGGTATGCAGAAAAGCATCTCTGAATGCACAACACATCAAACCTTGAGGTGGATGGGCTACAGCAACAGAAGACTACACAGGGTGCCACTCCTGTCAGCTAAGAACAGGAAACTGAGGCTACAGTTTGCACAGGCTCACCAAAATTGGACAATAGAAGATTGGAAAACCAATGCTTGACTGATGAGTCTCGATTTCTGCTGCAACATTTGGATGGTAGGGTCAGAATTTGGCGTCAACAACATGAAAGCATGGATCCATCCTGTCTTGTATCAACAGTTCAGGCTGCTGGTTGTGGTGCAATGGTGTGGGGGATATTTTCTTGGTACACTTTGGGCCCATTAGTACCAATTAAGCATCGTGTCAACGCCACAGCCTACCTGAGTATTGTTGCTGACCATGTCCATCCATTTATGACCACACTGTACCCATCTTCTGATGGCTACTTTCAGCATGATAACGTGCCATGTTATAAAACGCAAATCATCTCAGACTGGTTTCTTAAACATGACAATAAGTTCACTGTACTCAAATGGCCTCCACCATCACCAGATCTCAATTCAATAGAGCACCTTTGGGATGTGGTGGAACAGGAAATTTGCATAATGGGTGTGCAGCCAACAAATCTGCAGCAACTGTGTGATGCTATCATGTCAATATGGACCAAAATCTGTGAGGAACATTTCCAGTTCCTTGTTGAATCTATGTCACGAAGGATTGAGGCTGTTTTGAAGTCAAAAGGGGGTCCAATCCAGCACTAGAAAGGTGTACCTAATAAAGTGGCCAGTGAGTGTATATGCATAACTGCTGCAATATGATAAAACTCTTTAGTACAGTGACTAAGAGAGTTCAAACATGCTGCAAGTTAAGAAAACACATAAAAATAGAAAAACTATAGCACAGAACACAACGGAAATGTGTCGGCTGCTTCCTTTTTATTTAAACAAGCAACAAGAAACCATACTACCAGGCTGTTAAAACAAATATGAAGTTGTTTATATATATATATATACCCGTAGCAGCTGCATTCATCAGTTTTTGGGGTCCTGCATATTTTTGTTGTGATCTACGCTATTTGCAGTGCGTTTCTATATTTGCATGATGAAGATGTTTTCTCAGCTCTCACTACTTTAGTAGATTTTTTTGTTGTAGACTCTACTGTAGTATAATATTTTATTACCTCATGTCACTTCCAAGTATTTAATTGGAGCAGATGGTTTTAACCGTCACAAAAAAAACGGATTAGCATATTCATATTCAATATATTCATATACAACCATATTCTGAAAATGATTGTTTCTTTCTTGAAAATCAGTATTTGGATTGCTGAAGGCTTTTTCACCAGATACAACACTGAGTAACAGTGAAGCTTCAATTTGTTTGCGTACATGTACATGTCATTCAAGCCATTTCAGGTTTTTTTTCTGATGACATTTTCATTTGTTTTATATTTGTTGTAATTATGAGTGAAACATGTCATCGTCATATATTACACATTGTCATCTTTAGGAAAAAAGGGAAATATCTCAGGTCTTTAGCGATCCTATGCAAGTTAGAAAGAAATTGAAACAAAAATGTAAATGTATTTTTTGAGTTGTTATATTTTTAGAATGAATATAAAATCCTACATAAAATGAAGACTAATGTTTTTTTCTAACTGTCAAGACTGATAACCAGGGCCAGATAGAATCTACCAATCTTTTTTTGTTGTTGTTGCTATTTTTGCACAGAATCTGGTTAAAAAAAAAATTAAGATTTATGCAGAATGATTTTGAGAGTATAGTTAATAAACACGTAACACATTAAATAAAAAACGAAAAACGTTTATGTCACGATCACCAGCAAACTAATACTTGCAAAACGCTGGAGAACTACAGATCTGTCACTGAACCGGACTACAAATAACATCATGCACCTCTTGCACACTAGTTCCTTTTTTCCTCTGATTACAAACACACACACAGGTGATGGTCATTCTGAATGATTACATGGACTATATATACATCCCGGTTTCACACACTCTTTAAAACTTTTAAACTTGCTTTTCGTTCTTTAGAAAAACAAAAAAACTAATTATAAAACACAAACTTACAGCATAAATTATCTAATACATTTATATGTGGTAGTCAACACCTTACAAAAGAGAAAACAAAATTAGCAAGGAGAATAAAGACAAATATACCTGCTGTACACACACACACAAGACACAAATACGCACATTATTTATGCACACATACGTACATATAAAAACTGTACAATAAAATAAATAGAATAAAAATGTCCACCATTTTCCACCTACATACTCATCAGGTGTATCTCTATTATTTTCCGTTTTTAAAAAGGCGTAAAGGGTTCTAAGCATCTTATAAAACCTTACATCTATCTATAATAATATATGTAATTATCTCCAGTGACATATTTATTGCCATCTCTTTAATAAGGTCATTTTTTACTATTTAACAAAATAATAAGGGTGCTATTATTCACATGGTTTCACAATTCTCACTTCATTTTGTTCCCTCCCAGGCTCATGGGATTGGTCTAGAGGACAAAAAGGGCCCATTAACAGATACAGTTTTAGATGTGCCAGAGGCTACACCTGTGCCTTATGCCGTCTTCAAGGTACATGTGTTTCAATGGTTCATTTTCTATATTTTATTATTTCTACTGTCTGTTGTCAACAAAGGTTTGATATATCGATTGAAAACATTCCCGTTGTTCAGTTTACATCTGCAGTTGAAGGCGTTTCTTCATACCATGTAAGCGGAGAGACCGAAGATAAGATCAGGATCTCCTCTGATGGCTGGCTGTACTTGGAGCAACCTCTGGAATGGAGCCCTGAGAAAAAACACCACCTACTTGTAATTTAGTATTGCAGTCTAGTACACAACACAAAAGAATACAAGAACTTCCATATTTAAAATGACACAAGACAACACTGTTTTAGGTATATGTATTGACCTTATTCTTCACGTAAGAGGAGGCACCTTCATTGGAAACTTTTTGGCTCGATACTTCCTGTCTCATTCTCTTAAATTGATTTTTAGACATTAAAACAGCATGTTTTGCTGCTTAAGGTTGCAAAATGATACTTTCTTATTATATTATTCTACTTTGTATGTATGAACACACTTGTCTGCAGAGCAAGTTTGACCCTTTTTTTAATCCTAGTAATTACTTTCATAAGCAACTGAATTAAGTTCTAAAACCGTTGCAAAAATGAGCGCGCTTCCACATTGCAAAATAAGGTCAATAGGAGATAATTAAGGTCCTGAAACCAGTTCACCTTTTTCCAGTGATCTATGAGGCCTATTTAGAAATAATCGATCATTGACAGATTTGCTCTGTGTACGCAATAATACATATTTTCAAAAACTGGATTCAATGAACTTTTAAAACATCAAAAGAAAATTTAGAAGTGTCTTGCATTAACAAATTACTTTCAGCAAAACCCGAATAACCCCCAAAGACCACTTATTTCATCAGTGATTTTACAGGTGTGCTAATTATTACATACATTGCCGGCATTGAAAACGAGCATTAAATGGATCACTGAGTAATAATATGTTCGGTAACACTTTATTTTGATGGTCCAATTGAGTATTAGTATTAGACTGTATTCGACTGTCTGCTTAATATCTGCTGATGCTGCTCCTTCAACAGACATTTAACTCACTATACAGTAAGAAACTTTGCAAGTACATGTCGATTTACCCTAACCCCAACCTAACAGTCTACTTATAATCTAATGAGAATTAGTTGGCATGTAGATACAATGTAACCTAAATTCAACAAAGGGACCATCAACATAAAGTCTGACTACATGTTCAAGTGATTTTGTATCCTTACAAGCACTGTTTTAGATTTTTTTAGTATTAAAATTATTTGTATAATGATTTGGGATATTTTGTGAATACAGAGAAAAAAAAAAGTTAAGTAAGTTATGTTACAACCAGAACAATAATTTAGAGCATTCGCTTTCATATTTAAATGCTTCTGAAACTTAACAGTGTTTACATATGAGTAATACGTTAAAGACATAAAATATTATAATTATAGAGAATAATTTTATGTATACTACTATATATGTGTGTGTGTCTGTGCTTTTTTCAGATTGAAGCACTGTCAGAAGATGGTGAAACTCTTGATGGGCCTGTCCAGGTTGTCCTGCAAGTAATTGATGTCAATAACAATCCTCCTGTCTTTAGTGAGAGTCAGTACAGTGGCAGTGTTAGAGAGCATTCGCCTGCAGGTGAGAAACACACACATTATCTGCAGATGCAGAAACTCCATACATCTATTTACTAATATCCTATATATACTCATTTTTGCGCAGGAGTTCCATTCGTGCAGGTGTTTGCTTCAGATGCAGATGATCCCAACACAGAAAACACTCGGCTGAGGTTCAGCATTGTTAATCAAATCCCCATTGTCGGACAAACGTTTTTCTTTGGCATAAACCCAAACAATGGACAGATATTTACAACAGAAGAAGGTATGGCAACAAATATATGAACAAATAAACAACAATGCTGTAAATTGCGAGTTGTTTATGATTGTAATTTTTGTTTGTTATTGCTCTTTTCTTGCTGTTGTGTTACAGGAGCAGAGTTTCTGAAGGCCAGACCTAGCGTAACGTACAGCCGCGGGGAGGTTCGAGGCAGTCCTGATGTCTTGAAGAAAAAGTTTGAGGACTATTGTATTCCGAAGAACAACATTGCACTGGAGAACAACCCCTTTTACACATGTGTCGAACGTGCAGGTCAGAAAACACAGAAACACGCAATGATCATGTATTTAACAATTTTAAGATGTCTTCACACCTAAATTAATGCTGTACTGAGTCTGGCTTGCTCTGAGCCACCTTGATCTAGCATTATTGCCATTTAAATGTCATATAAATTAAGCCACCTCTGAGCAGTTTGTGTAAAGACTTAAATACTAGGAGTGGGGGGCCAATATTTCACAAACAAATCTAGTATTTGCAAACAAACACAATCTGCTTTGCAAAGGATCACTCAACTTTGACACTGTAGTTAGCATTGGTTTCAGGTTTCCCCCAGGAGAGTAATGTAAATTTACTCATAACACCATCTGCTGTCTTGGTGTAGGAAATGGCCCACGTGCATTTGTGAGGAAATTTGCCTCCATCCATTTGTGAGAAAATCTGTCTGGATGCATTTGTGAGAAAATCTGAATGAATGCATTTGTGAGAAAATCTGTCTGACTGTATTTGTGAGAAAAACCGTCTGGATGCATTTGTGAGAAAATCTGCCTGACTGCATTTGTGAGACAATCCACACTTATGCAGCTGTAAGTACTAGATGTGTTTGTTCAAGGGCTACATGCAGTTACATGCAGATGGACTGTATTTATTAATGAAATATAACTTATATTTGTAAAATGCTATATGTTTGTTTGTTAACACCCCTGGGTTTTTGCTCTTACTGACATTTGTTTTGTGGAAAGTGGTTTTGGTTTGTTTGCGAGTTGAGTGATTCTTTGTCAAGCAGATTGTGTTTGTTTGCAAAATGCTGGATTTGTTTGTGAAATATTGACACAGTTTACGCTCCATAGTAAATATCCTTAAACCATAGTATCGCATTATATTCTATGGCAATTTTTTATCGATACATGTCAATATATCGCCAATATTTTTATATATCGTCTATATTTTATATAGTTTCTTCACAGTCTAGTAAATGGTAGTGTTAAATGTTTTTTATGCTGAGCTTGGTAACCTTCAGCATGCAGTAAGTTAGCAAAATAAAGATAGCGGCATTGCAGAAAAGTTGACTTGTTTTATGACTTGTTTTTTTATTTAAATATTAATCTATTGTCAATCACAATTTGCAATAAAATGGAAGTGTGAAGTGAAGTGTTAGAAGCACTTTTATGTAGCACAATTTGGCGTTAGGCTTGCAGAATTATTTAAAAAAGTTAAATAAAAATGTTTTGAGGGGACACCACAGTCTTTATTAACTGATAATTTGCATAAAAAGGAGTAAAAGTTGTTGGTGTTTTACTGCATCTTGAGTTCAAATCAGCTGATCCTCGCAGTAAACTATATGTATTTTTGCATCCATATGCAATATTCCAGTGTTTCTCAACCACATTCCTGGAGGACCACCAGCTCTGCACATTTTCCATGTTTTCTTAACCAAACACACCCGATTCAGATCGTCAGCTCATTAGAAGAGACTAAAAAGACCAGTAATGGGTGTGACAGACAAAGGAGACATCCAAAACATGCAGTGTTGGTGGTCCTCCAGGAACGTGGTTGAGAAACACTGCATTGTTATATTCCATTTTTATTCAAAATAGTCCGAGTAGTGGGTTCACATTGAAAATTTAGAAAAGAAAAAATGCACTTGATGAGACACTTAATTAACAATAAAATGAAAACCATGAAAAGTGAAGAGGCTCTTATGTTGGATGACAAAATAGTCTTGTAAAATTCAGTGAGTAAAGACGATAAGTGTATAGTATAAAATTTTAATACAATTTAAGAAGTTCCAAAATGGACCAAATGGAGCAGTATCCATGTCTCTTCTCAGTTTGATGATGTTGAGCAAATGAGAGCATAATAAAGGACAGAAGATTTCATTCAGAATGGCATGCTGATTAGATCGCTCTCATACACTCACAGATTAAACGGCTATATTAATGTCTGTGAATGACCACTTCTGTGATTAGAATCGCTCTGATGTGTGAAACGTGACACGTGCTTTAAAGAAGAGCTCAGTGATTAACTGTGTTCATCAGTGCAGATTACTGCAGCCTCAGAAACGAAGCTGGATTTGACCCACATTACTGCACCATTCAGCATCCACATTACCAGCTCAAAACAATAATCATCAAACTACTAACAGAAATGTGCAGGTATATTCAGTTACTTTCTTTATATTTCTCCATGAGTTTAAAGGGAAACCCTGGACCAAAAACGCAATTCTTTACAGAACAGTATAAAAATAATGAGTTAGTTTTCAACCAGAACAGAAACACCAAGTTTTGGGACAGTAGTGAAAAAGAGGCTTAAACAGTTGGCTTCACACTGCTTTTGGAAAAAGAAAATTGAACCACCCATGAAAGCTGCTCAACAATCAACTTAGATGATAATAAAGTAATAACCAGTGTTTTATTTTGGTATGAACAGAAAGAAGAACAGTGAATGTTCTCCAGGATCCTGACTACGCACTGATTGTTCGGGCTGAGGATTTGGGAGGCGAAGCTGTGAACTCACTGAGCAGTACGACACGGGTCAATATAGCCATCCTTCAAAACCTCTGGGTCAGTCCTGGACCAATCAACATTAGAGAAAATACAGATGAGGAATACCCTATGTATCTTGCCACAGTAAGTTTGGAGAATTATGTTATGTTATGTTATGTTATTTTATGTTATGTTATGTTATGCTGTTATGTGCTACATTACACTGTTATGTTACATTGTTATGTTATGCTATGCTATGTTATGTTAGGTTCGGCTGCTACACTATGTTACGTAATGTTGTTATGTAATGCTACGTTTTTACGTTATGTTGCCACGCTACACTAGTTACGTAATGTTATGTTATGTTTTGCTATTTTATGCTGTGCTATGCTATATTAAGGTCTTAGATATTTACATTAGATGTCGCCTACGCTATTGGTGTCTATTCGAAGGAATGCGTCAATAGAGCCGCCATTTTAGTACAGGGTAGCACTCCTTTGAAATTAATGTGGAACCAAGGTGCAGTGGAGGACTTTGGCCATCCAGAGCCAGAGATCTATACACATATATACATATATCTATGATCTGGAGTTTTCCCGGTGGTCAGTATGCAAATATTTTTTTAAATGACGAAAATTATAATTTTACATCACTTTTATACATTGATGGATCAGAGACCGCACTGGCATTCCTGGTAAATAGCATGTGATTGTGTGCATGGAAATGTATTATCCTCCCTCCCTGTTAAATTTGATCTAATCCATGCCCTGAAACACACCCCCTCTCCTGCTTTCACTTCTCATTTTAACGGAGGGAGCGATTGGATTGTGAATGAATCTCCGTTATGAACGACTCATTCTCTTAGCGGACAATAATACAAGTTTCTGGCACCGAAGCATCTTGTTGTCATATTTCATTTACATTGTTTGCTTATTTTATTCAACAAAACTAGCATAAGCCTGGTATATAGTGCGAGTTGGTGCTACCTTCCTTATGATCAGTGCACTAAGAGACTGTATTATCATCAATACTTGTTTAGCACAAAAGATCGTAAAACAAAAACGAAATCTTACCTATGAAATGTGATGCCTCTGTGCTTTGTTTTCTTTGTTTGCTCGTTACTACTACACCTGTACACAGCGTTAAAGTCCAGCATCTTCACATTGGCTTTAGTCTTGACTAGTGCGGCTGAATGACATTTGTCCTGGGAGCACTGTACAAATGTGGCGGCTCTATTGATGCATGCTCAGGGTCCGTATGCGATATCTAGTGTGTGTATATATATCTAAGTATTAAGGTTAGCAGAAGAAGATTAAATTTTCAAGTGTCATTTTAATGTTTCTTTTAAAAATAATTTTTATTATTGTTATAGATGAGAGCAAATAATCCCACTGCACTGTACAGACTGGAACAGAAAGAAAGACTTTCCTTTCCCTTCAACATCAATCAGGATGGAGACATTTATGTTACCGGTCCACTGGACAGAGAAGAGAGAGAAATGGTAAAGGAAATGCATGCAAAGCTGAACTGAAAGAGAGAAATCGTACATACCAGACTAAATACTGCAATAACCATTGTGGAAAACTGAGTGTTGAATTTTAAACCTGAATATGTTTGGGTTTTAGTACATACTGGTAGTCATAGCAGAAGATGAACAGGGTGTGGAGCTGGAAAAACCCATGGAGATTCCTGTGCTGGTGCAGGATGTGAATGATAACCCTCCTATGTGTGATGAAGCTGTGTTTGAGGTGCAGGAGAAGGAGCCCTTAGGTAATGACGTCAGACTATTTACACACATACTTTATTTGCATCAGTTTAAAGATTGTGTATGTGAGGAGTATGAAAAAACAGATCTGAGATAGTGATGCAGGCATGAAATGAAGTGGGTGTGCATTAGTTTCTAATAAATCAATGTTTTGTTAATTATTATGATAATGCTTTTGTTATTGAACTTTGTTCAGAGATTGTTCAGAAAATTTATGTCAAACAGCTTTAGATGTGTGTGTGTTCGTGAAATTATTGTATGTTATAGAATCAAGCACTCAACACCCCTGCACGTCATGATTTTGCCAAGTACGAAGCGATCCTGGATTAACTTCTATGTTGATCCTGGAACATCATTTTTGTTCGAAATTGTAATCCTTACCTATTCCCTACCCCTAAACCCAGCCATAACTGTAAATTATTCCCAAAATCAGGGGGGAATAATAGTTGGATAATAATCATGTAGAAGTGCATAAACCTAATTGTAAGCCCAAACTTAACATAAACGGTAAACATATTTCTTAATTCTCATTGGCTGATTTGAATGTTGTTCCAGGATCAACATAGATGTTAAACCAGGAACATTGGTGAAATCAGGTCGGCACGACACCCATGTAGTATCATATATTAGAATAATTTTTTTTAAATTCTAAATTCTTAGGGCTACACTTACTAAAAAATGAAAATTAGGCAACCAACCCAGCCCAGGCTCATTGGAAATATGCATATCTGCCTACTTTTTTTTTTGCAAAATGTAAAATATGTTGCTCCAGGTACATTTAGATTTAGTTGCACATTTCAGATGCCCTTTCCATTAGAGGACGCTGTCTACATTTGTGTAATTTTGTTTTACCTTGATTTTACATTGCTTATATCTCTTTTGTGGAAATATACTTCACCTGGCTTAAACCCAAGCCCTCTGCATCACAAGCACAACATTGTCCATATGGAGATAGATAGGGGAGGCAAATGTATTCGAATTACAGATCATAGAGACTATTGTTTTGTGGTATGTATTTGGTATTGTGCAAGGAACAGTGCGAAAATAATCATTTATTTGTTCAATTCAATTTATCTTAATTTCTATAGCGCATATGTACTACTTTACAATGTAGACTGTGTCAAAGCAGCTTAACATAGATCAAGTTCTAGTAAACTGAAATTAGATATGGTTTATATATTGGTACACTATTTATCAAAAATACACAAAAAACTAAAAGGTAAAGGTAAATTCTATTTTAAATACTACTTCACAGTTGACGTTCAGTTTAGTTCAGTTCACTGTAAATGTAAATGTCACTGCCGAAATCCAAAACACTAAAGAGCATCTCTACTAATGCGCAGCTCCACTAGTCCTAAACAAAGCAAGCCAGTGGCGACAGTGGCAAGGAACAAACTTCACCAATTGACGAAAGTGAAGAAAAGAAAAAAACGGTTGTTGACAATATCTTCCTGCTAATATCATTAGTGTGAAAAGCAACACAATTTGTTGGTGTCATACTGCCCCATAGCATTCATTTTACCTAGAAAATATGCAGTCAAACATATGTTGAAGTACGTTTTCGCAGTTTTACAATAATATTGGCCAATGCTTGTTTTTTCAATGAGCCTGTTTTGGACAAAACAACTAATTTATATTATGTCTAATGCAGCGCATAAACCAATACAAACTTTTGCCCTTCATTTAAGTAATGAAAGAAAATACCATAAAACCTTAGTAAATTATGTTGCATGATTCTAAACTACTCAGAGCTACTCTCCTCCCTTTAACCTGGCATCTGAAAGGAAAGCTCCTACAAATGCATAACCATGTTGTTACGTCTTTTCAGTGCCGATGTTAATCCCAACAGTATGTTTCCATTCCAAAAGAGGATTTGCACTGACACAAGCTAATAGATGACTTATTGTATAGTATTTGTTGTGTCCTCTTTTTCTAATTTCAATTGAGATCACATTTTCACCATCATAATATGTTTAAAATGTTGCAACTATATCTAGCAATAACATTTTGAATCCCAGATTTGTGGTCTCAAACTTTTGAATTCACTTTTATTATTAACAGTTTGCCACATTCCTCCATTGACATTATTAACGATAATAATTTGCATGTGTAGGTAATTCGATTGGTCATCTGCCCGCTCATGATAATGATAAGGAGAGTACACTAAACTCAGCTTTAACCTACACTCTCCGGAGCCAGACACCCACCAAGCCAAGTGACAAAATGTTCTCCATCGACCCAAACACTGGTGAAATCAAAGTGGCCAATCAAAACTTCCAGAGGAAACAAGTGCCTCAGTATGAGCTCACCTTTGAAGTGACTGATCAAGGTAAAAAACCGAACTCAGTGAAATGAAAATATAAACATATGAAGAGGAACATTCATCCTAATGTTTCCACTTGTCTGTAGTGTACCTCACGAAATGTAAAGCAATCATCAAGGTGATCGACATCAATAATGAGATCCCTATCTTCGAGAAAAACGATGTATGTGCTTTTATTTGACTACTTACATAAACTGCGATCAATAGATTGCTGGATCTCTGCTCTGATTTACATTCAGCTTGTTGATTCTTTTCTCTCTCATGTCGCAGTATGGAACTTACAGTGTTCCTGAACTGGCTGAAGTGGGCACAACTTTGCTCACAATTAAGGCCACAGATGCGGATGATCCAGGAACAGGAAGCTCTAGAGTGGAGTATCACATCACAGCTGGAGACCCTCAAAACCTTTTCGCCATTGAGGTTGATGAAGAGACTGGAGAGGGCAGAGTCTACATCGCTCGGGTATTAACACTCTACTTATGACGAGGATCCTATTTCAAAGTGTACATTTATCATGCATTTTTATGATCTTCATGTCTCTGTTTTTCATATTTTCAATCGTCAGCCACTGGATTATGAGCTCCAGAGCATCTACAAACTTCAGATCGATGCCCGTAATCCCGAGCCCCTGATCGCAGGAGTGGAATATAATGAAAGTTCCACTGCATTTGTTGTCATTGAGCTGGTGGACGTGGATGAGCCTCCAAAGTTTGAAATGGAGGGGCTTAATGTCAATGTGCCAGAAAACATCACAGTTGGAACCCTATTGATGAAAGCTGAAGCCAAGGATCCAGAGGGAAAGACTATCAAGTAATGCTGTGCTTTTATTATCTCTCCTCTCTTTTTGAGATTTGAGAAGATTCTTCTTAACACTATTGAAGAGAGAGTTTTGTTTCAGATTTATATAATCCTGGTGCACAAAACAAGTCTTGTGATGCTCAATTATATTTGTATATATTAGTCAAAATTATTGATTTTTATTTTATGCCAAAATGATTATAATATTCTGTAAAGATCGTGACCCTAAAGTTTTTTTTTTTATATTTCTGACTGTAAATATATCAAAACTATAGTATACTAGTAATATACACCTCCGTGAAGTTGGCCCCCCACCCAACACAAAATGTCGGCAAAATAGTTTCATTCGTTTGTGCTCCGTTTGTGCTGCAAAAATATTAGTTTGTGCTGTTTTGGTTTTTGAGATATTAAAATAATATTTGTAGGTCATTCAGCGGTCACGCAGCCCCACCACATGCTTCAAATTCACCTCAAATAGTCTCGTTCGTTTGTGCTGGTTTGTGCCGTTGAAAGTACCGTTTGTGCTATTTCTGTTATTACACATTTAATTATGGACGATGATGTCACCAGCCCCCCAATATGAAAGAGACTATTTTGCTGACGTTATGTGTTGGGTGAGGGGCCAACTTCACAGAGGTGTAATATACTAGTCGAACTAGTAATGTTATTTGCTGAGAACTTAATTTGGACAATTTTAAAGGTGATTTTCTCAACATTTAGATTTTTCTTGAACCCTTTGTGCTAGTTTGTATCTCAGCCAAAAATTGTCTATACTAACAAACCATACATCAACGAAATGCTTATTTACTCAGCTGCAGATTTATAAAACTCAATATACTAAAATTGACCCTTAAAGCTGGTTTTGTGGTCACATATGTTGAAACGTATAAAGGCAAGAGATCTGAAACCATTATTATTTCAAAGCCAGTGGTGGACTGGGTTTTATACATTAAAAATGTGTATGGATAATACTCTCTATACTGGTAAAATATGTGCAGTTTCACCCTGGTTAATTAAAACTTTAATTTAAATTAATTATCAAATCAAATCTGTTTTTTTTTTAGATTGAACAAGATCATTAGTTGGGCCAAACTAACAACCTTAAATTTGGTAGGATTTCGGTATGAATGAAATATGATTTATAATATAATTGCTTTCAGGGAAATTGGGGGTTTGACAAAATGTTTTCAATTGTCTTAATTGTATGCAAATTTTGAAGGGTGCTATTGAGGCAGGCAATGGAATAAGGTGCAAGTTGGGCGAGCTCTGTAAAAACTCATTCATTCATTCATTCATTTTCTTTTCGGCTTAGTCCCTTTATTAATCAGGGGTTGCCACAGCGGAATGAACCGCCAACTTATCAGTCATAGGTTTTACGCAGTGGAACCTCTGTACACAGTGTGATGCCTCTGTAAAAACGAATAATTCATAAATTTAAGGCGCTTTCATCAAAATATAAACATAAAACGGCTGGTTTCTTTATAAATCCAAATGGCGAGCAAACTACGTAAATATAAGCAGACGTGGCAAACCGCTGCTAATCAAGAGGATGCTAACACACCTAGCATCGTGTCCTGAAATAACCTCGCTCTTTCAAACAGAACTGAAAAATGTATTATCAAACGAATTTGACATGATCAACGCTGTATTACAAGCAGTTAAATCCAAGATAGCAAGCAACGCTTCAGCTGTTCGCTTAGATCTTGAGGCAATTAAAACAACAGTGTCAGACATGGAACAAGGGTTCGATGTTACGATGTCCGATGCTCGGACGATGTTACAGAACTACAAAACACCGTGTGCAAACTGGAGAAAAATGTGGAAAGCCTACAAGAGAAATGTTTGGACATGGAAGGGCGAATGAGGAGGTCAATTGTATGCAAAATTTAAAGTGCCAAACGCCGCCTTTCCACTGCATATGACAAACGACAGACATTAATTTCCAATGGAGAGTAGTCCGGGAGCTGCGTTAAGTTCTGATCGTCTTCGTATGCGGAAAATTCGAATCCGATTTGAGCTGCGGATCCGTTATTTTAAATATATTAAAACTCCTGCGACTAGACCATATGCGATGGCCGACCGGATGTGATGTATTCCAGTGTTGTCCAAGCAGGTCCATGTGCGCGAGATGAGAAATAGAAGTTTTTTAATTATTTTTTTAATCAGAAATAAGTCTTTATTAAAAAAAACATTTCCATTCATAAATGAGTAATAAAAAAATATTTTTTAATGTTGTTTCCACATTCCCGTCAGAATTTTTTGCGGTCTTTGAGTTTCTAGTTTTTATTACTTCATTAATTTAACCAAGGTAAACGCACGGAGAATAAAGGCTCTTTTTGCACTTTATTTCAGACACCACGAGAATCAGCTTCTCTCCCATGGTGCACGACAACACTGAAAATTCTGTGTGACTGTCACAAGGGGGCATATTCCGACAGTCGTGTGCAGTGGAAAGGCGGCTAAACTCTGCTGTTAGCATAACAATGTTCATGGCTAATTCACCCCAAAATGGAAATTCTGTCGTGCTTTACTCACCGCCATTTCATTTTCATTCATTGTAACACAAGTATGGATATTTTTAATGACATCTGAGATTTATGTCCTTCTGTTGAAGGTCTGTTTACTCTCTGATGCTTTAAAACATTCATACAAAGATCCAAAACCTCTGAAGAGACACAATTGTTTAAAATTATGAGCCGAATTAATGTTACATTTGGTAAATAGACTTTCAGTGGAGGGACAGAAATGTTCTGAAGATGAACACATTTCCTGTGAGATTTATATTGAGGTGAACTAAGCCTAAGTCAAAAAACTTGGAAAAACTGACAGTTTTCTAAAAAAAAAAAAAAGTCATTCATGCTCTAAAACATCATGATCATGTAGCATTTTGAGATTATCCAAACAACAGGAACGTCTGACCTTTTTTCCCCACATAAACAATGACAATTTTGAACAATTTTGAAGTCATAGTTCACCCAAAAATGAATTTTACTCACCCTCAAGTGGTTCCAAACCTGAGTCTCTTTATTCTGTTGAACACAAAAGAAGATATTATGAAGAAAGCTGAAAACCTCGATCCATTAGCATCCTTAGTAGGAAAAACACATTTCTCAAAAAAACTGAAATAAAGAAAGTGAAACAAGTGAAGGGGGAGTTTATGTTGACAGAATTTTTAATTTGGGATGAAATAACCCATTCATCACTGGCAAAGAAACACGTTAGAATCTTTAACTTTACTGAGCAGCTTTAAAAGGCTTTTTAGATCTCATATTTTCAAAAGTGTTCTGACAGTTTTATCTTCACCAAAACCTCTAGCTTGGTTCCAGACTTTAGTACTACTACTCTGTATTAATTACTGAACTGAAACGTTCTGTTTGCTAGGTTTAAGATGGAAGGAGATGAACACAAGTGGTTGGAGCTGAATGTTGACACTGGAGAGCTAAAGACTAAAGCAGCGCTGGACAGAGAGACAGTGGAGCACCTCACTCTCACAATCACCGCTTATGAGACCGGTCAGAAACCAGCAGAGCTCTGATGCAGGCGAATGTCATTTGGTCAGTTTTAAAATCATTGTCTTTTGTTTTTAGAGGGAAACAAGATGGAGGCAGAGATGAAGGTGGACATTCATCTGCAGGATGTGAACGACAACTACCCTAAACTGCAGAAGACACAGGGCTTCATCTGCCTTCAGGACATGACCCCCTTGACCCTCACTGCTGTGGATAAGGACGCAGACCCCTATGGAGAGCCCTTCACGTTCGCCATCAGCCGCAAATCACAAAACTTTGAGATCAAACCTGTGGATGGTAAGCAGATCTTTGGTTTAGTCTATGACTTATTAAAACCACTACTTTTATTTATTTATTTATTTTCTTTCAAATATATATTTTTTGAACATTTTTTGTGCAAAAACATGTCAGAAATTTACATTGAATATTAAGATAATATCATTCATGTCATTTGAATTCTGACCCCCACATAAAAAAATAATAATAATAAATAAAATTTAATTGTAATTAAATTAATAAACAAACAAATAAAATAAGAAATAAATAAAAATAAAAAATAAGGGCATAAAATACAAAATTATTTGACAATAAGGCAAATTACATTTCTTTTGTCCAGGCTGAGTCAAACAGACAAGCTTTTAGTCCTAGGGACTTAGAAGTTCCTAGATAAAGAAAGGATCCCAGGTCTGGTAAAATAGAAAAGGTTTGTTCTTCATAGCTGTGGAGAAAGCCTCAAGTGAGATTATGTTGCAGACTGCAAGCAGCCATTGATTTAAACTAGGGGGTTCTTCATTAATCCACTTTACAAGGATACATTTCCGAGCAAAGTAAACCAAAATATGTAGAAGATCTCTGTTTCAAAAATTATAAGGTGTATCATCATTGAGACACAGTAAGAAAGTGCTCCCAATCGAAATTAGCATTTAAAGATGGAGTTGAGCTGGAGCCTAATCAAGTCCCAAAACTGCTTTATAAGAGGACAACACAGCTCAGACAGACCAGGATTCATTTTATGTCTAACCCAAGTGGCGACATCCCGCTCTCCCTCCTGAAGCCAATACGGAAGTGACTGAAACTGCAATTCATTAACTCACCTTTGGGGGCTGGTTTCAGGAATTTAGATGTTCACTGACTGCAATGCTAAATTGGCCATTTTTACAGCTGATGAAAACATGTTTACAGCCTGGTACAAAAGATGGTTTTGGTGCATATAGCTAATATTACCCTTCATGACAACTGTGAGGGATGCATTTTTTTTTATAACTCATCCATTTTTATTAGGTTATATTAAGTCTGCATTATTAAGGGCGTGGCCACTTGAGTGACAGCTAGGTCTCGCTGGTTGCAGTCTCGTCATCTCAGTTGATTCCGGCTGATTAACCGCTGAGCTCGGCATATACATCGTATTTCTGTTTTGTTTTATGGCTTTAAACATTCAACTGCCTTTTGGAATTATTTCCTTCAATTATCAGATAATATGGCATGCTGTGTGCACTTAAATGTGTTCACAAGCCATTCAAGTTGCCTCCATTTCCCATGTTTTATTTAAGATAATTTATAATTTATAATTTTCTTCAGAACTGTAAAGCACTCCAGAATCTGACAGATTAATTAGCTGTAGGCCATAAAACAGTCATCTGAAACGTTGTCATACAGTGTTATGCCTTGATTTAATCAATAGCCTTGCATTTGCTAGCACAAACTATATTTGAAGTATTTGGAAGTAGTTTTCCTCCTGTAGAAAAACGTCATAAGAGCAATGCTTAGTGGCTCAATGTATTACAACAGTGTTTTTTTAAAAACTAAACACTTTATTGGTATAGTGTACAACCAAGCACATGTGGTCAGAACACAAATGAGTCACAGGTAATGAAGGATTAAGCGTTTCTCCCAAAGTAAAGCCCATCTAAGCAAACTGCTAGCCGGCATCTGTAGCTCCGCTCATGCCTATATTTGGTAATCCCCGGTTGGTGCCATGACGCGTGAACAAAATGTTGACGGTTGGCCACGCCTACTTGTAGCTTCATTCACGCTCTTCAGAAACCTATGGGTGACGTCATAGATACTATGTCCATATCTTTTACAGTCTATGGTCTAACCTCAGGTGTACAGTAATAAACACCCTATGTAAAAATTTTAAAACCGGTATTTTAAGATGTGCAGTCTAATTAAAGTCGCAATGCAATCAAAATGTACTTTTCTTATATTTATATCTGTATAGTGCTTCCTATAACGGATGTATCCTGTACACTTCATTATTTTGTAAAAATTAATTTGCCCTTAAAATCTTTAATTATATATAACCTTCTTTCCCCCTCAAAACGACTTTTCTTTACTTCTGGTCACATGAAATACCGTTAGGGAGGGGCTATGAGATCATGTCTTGATTCTGCTTTGCCTTTATCCATTCGTCAAACATTTTTCATTTTGTTAGCAGCGTGCAGCTTCCAACAATCCAATCAGTTACCAAAGGAGAAAATCATGCACCGCCCTACTTTTTTTCTAAATTCAGATCATTTTAAGTGGATGTACTTAATGATAGAGAAAAAAAACACACAATCTTAACTTTCGTTTCATTTCGTATTTCATTTACTTTCATTCATGAGGCTTGAAATGTCCTGTTCATACAGCAGTTTACGATTGATGCTTCAATGCTGTCTTTACGATTACTCAACTGTTTATGGCCACTATGTGAACAGCTTGAAACAAAACATAAAAAAAAGACATTCCCCAAATCCCTAGGTTGATTCGGAAAGGATGTTGTTGGAATACGTAGCCAATTCCACACGTGTTCATTAAAGAAAGTCAGGAGAGGATTTTCTTCATTGTCGAATATATTAGTAATTTATTAGATACAAATGAATAATTCGATAACAGAGCTCTGGGTTACATTACACCAACACAATACAAGAATTACATTCGGAAGGTTCGCAACCATTCTACATTTGCCAGACTCCAGTATTTATACACAATTATATTAAAATGTGGAGTTTTGGTGGATTTCGTAACTTGTCAATCATTCTGTAGTCCTCTGGTGCCCGCACCCAAACATACTTCCTCTTTTCTACAAATTCTCTGCACAACGGTAAAAGCATAAGACTTCTCATCTGCAAATATTCTGTGTTCAGTTTCAGCACATCTTTTTTTCAACAAGGAAGCTAAGTTAGAAGTTAAAGTTATTTTCATACATCAATGTCGCTCTGTCTTTCCAGCCAGCGGCAGGAAACTTCTACTTCTGCATAAATGCTTCATTAGCATGCAAAGTGTAACACACACAGTATAAGTTTGGTTAATATATCACTCAGCAATACAAAATACAAATGTTTAATGAAAAGTAAAAGAGACCAAAGTAATAAAAAATACATTTCTTTTTTCTAACAATGTGCAAGAATTTCTAGAATATCCAACGCAATCTCACGGCAATTCGTAACTTTTTGATTTAGTGGCTAATTCGTATGAATTCGTACGATCTAATTCGTACAAATTTGTACGATTTGCTTATCACCCAATGACGGTTAAGGTTAGGGGTGGGGTTAGGTGCCACGCCTCCTTTTTAAAATAGTACATTTTCGTATGACTGAACTCGTACGAATTAGCCGCTAAACTGACAAAACGTAAAATACTTACGTTTCCTCGTGAGATCAGGCTGAAATATCATGGAATTTTAGAAAGTCAGACATAATTGTCAGGGAATTTTTATATAGTTTAGTCGAGTCCTGGAATATCAAGGATTTTCTAAGTAGCACTCTCACATTATGTGATGTGACACACAACTAGTATTATAGAATGTGAATGGGTCCAAATATCTTTTACAGAAACATGAAATTGTATCACGGTAAAGCAACGGTAGTGGATCCAATCTTTTATACATTTTCTTTTTTCTTTTCTTTTTTTTCTGTTTACCACAAAAGTAGATCGTTTGAGGAATGTTGCTAATTGGAAGCCATCGACTTTGATTGTAAATGATGTTTTATAATCTACAGTATGTTTACAAACATCAGATTTTTTTATCCTGTTTTTTTTTTAGCAATTTTTAGGTCAGTATGATTTTTTAAAAATAATTTTAAAATGAATTTGCTCACCCAGCCTTCAATTATTTGAGTGAAAAAATACAATGTGAACTGTAAAATTGTAAAATATAATTATTTTAATTGAATGTAGTTTAAAATTTAATTAAAATAAATACATAAAATAAAAAGCTACAATTTATAAGCTTAAAGTTGAATTTTTAGCATCATTTTTCATTTTTCAGTATCAAATGATCCTTCAGAAACATCATAATATCATGATCTGCTGCTCAATAAACATTTATTATTATCAGTGTTAAAAACTGTTTGTCTGCTCTATAATTTTGTGGAAATGTCTGAGTACCAGTAATAATTGACCTGAAGGATCTGAAGGATGAGATGATTACTAGAGTAATGATGCTGAGATTTCAGCTCTGAATAACAGAAATGATTTAAAACATTAAGAAAACAGTTCTTGTAAAATGCAATATTATTTCACAATTTTGCAGTTTTTATTGTATTTTCAATCACATAAAAGGAGCTTTGATACGCGTAGTAACACAAAATTCGCACTGGTTGTGTACATTCACAAACATCACGTTATATCATCTTTCTTAAAAAATGATCTAATAAGCATAGTCAATCTGTTCAAGTGTATGTGTCCAAAAAAAACATCCAAAACTGCTGCCTTAACACAACGCTGCCATCTTGACACTTATAAAAATTGCATGCCTTTCATGCCCCATTCACCTTTCATAATGCTAGACAAGAAGTTTTCAATCAGCAGGGCTTGCAGAAAACATAGTTGTGAAAGTTCTGAAAATGTACAGCTGTGAGTTAATAAACCTGTTTGTGCTCCTGCAGGAACCTCAGCGAAACTGATCCTGAAGAAGAAACCCTCAACTGAACAGAACGTCACTGTTCCCATCAACATCTTAGATAACGCTGGGCTTGGCATCACACAAAAGTTTGATGGTAAATTTTTATCATGGTTTTTCACATGTGACATTACCTTACTGTATGATTTTACATGACATCTAAGCTGGGATTGATTTCCTTTTCTCTCTTAAGTGCGTATTTGTAACTGCACTAAATTGGGCTACTGTTACATCGAGCCGGCTTCACACAGCTGGAAACTAAGCATGGGCAGCACCATCGGCATACTAGCAGGAGTACTTGGAGTCATCGGTAAGAAAAATTGTAATTATTTTCCTTTTTCGAAATATTTAAAGTAAAAAGAAGCTAATTGAGTTGAAAAATGTTTTTTGTGATGTTTTAGGTTTGTTCCTGGGCATTTGTTTGTATCAAATCAAAAGAAAGATAAGCAGAGAGACACAGCTGAAGGAGAGACTAAAGCAATGCTCTAAAATCAACACACGAACATCATTTAGCACACAAACTGACACCCATCACCCTAAACACTCACACCCTTATTTTGTTTTCTCATAACATTTCAGTTTCGTTAAACAAGATTTGCATAATCGGAAGACATTAACAGTAACTTATTTGCCATGTGGCCTGGTTTTATTACATATATTTAAATATTTGACCTAAATTTAGATTTTTTTTTTTTCAAATGACACAAAATATATTTCCCCTGTGTTTAAAAAGAGTATAAAACTGAGTGTTTCCTGGGAATTTTGAATATTTGTACAATATTTTTGGTACACGTAAGACAAGAGTATGTGTATCACATTTCATATGAAGTATAAAAAATGTAAATCTTCTATTTATTCCCGATTATCCAAGAATCAGCAAAATGTGTACAAATCTTTCCATGCGATGCTTATTTTTGTTTTTGACTTTTAATTTGAAAGAATGTCTTGCTCAGGTCAAAGGTCAGGTTTTATTAAATGCCATTCAATTAATCCAACTAATCCAAAAGGCATTAAAACACACAGAATGACTGCTTTTTTCTTATTTGACTTGTAGAAAACTGATATTTGTCATTCTGTAAATAAAATTATACTTTGACCCAGTAATGTGTGTGTGTGTGTGTGTGTGTGTGTGTGTGTGTGTGTGTGTGTGTGTGTGTGTGTGTGTGTGTGTGTGTGTGTGTGTGTGTGTGTGTGTGTGTGTGTGTAATAAGAAAATGTTAGCATGTAAAATATATTAAAGGGCACCCATTTGACCCTTTTTACAACATATAAGATAAGCCTTTAGTGTCTCCAGAATGTGTCTGTAAGTTTCAGCTCAAAACGTCCATCAGATAATTTATTCTAGCCTCCAGACTCTGCTCATTTTTGTGTATGAGCACATTGTAGCTGTTTTTGTAGCCTGTGGCTTTAAATGCAAAGCTGCTTCTCCCCGCCCACCGTTCCAATTTGCTTCTCATCATGCTATGTCAGATAAACAGCAGTCAGTGACAGAGACAGACTCGGATAAAGCTGAAATCTAGCTCATTATTCGAAAATACCAAGTATGTTTATTTGATGTATTTGTGGTGGAGTTTATTCAAGCCTTTCTGAAATGATGAGTCTCACACAAATGCTGTTTGCAGTACACACACACACATATATCCGCGTATACTGACACCATGCAGCCGTGGTGATTATAGCGGTTAAGAATTACAGCAATTTTACTCTCTTTATTACAAACATGTTCTGTTTTTATAAACTTTTAAACTTAACAATCACAGAGAGTTGTAACAAATATTTGAATCCCAGTTTATTTGCAAAAAAATGTTCTGTGGACATGTGTAAACATGTTATTATAGAAACATGGTGCTTGTCAATCAATTCGCTGTGTGGGGAAAACCGCACTCATATTTCATGTTGTTGCGGTGGGCCTCAAAATCACTGGGATTTGGGTCTTATTTTAACGTCAGGAATTTCTAGTGAGACTAGTTGGGTTCCAATGACTCCAATATGACAGTGGACACACTATACATACAGACACCCAGGTACCGGGTCCTGGACGTCATTTACTTCCACATTCTTTCAATTTTAAAGGTCCGCACTGGCCCAATACCCCCATAAGTGGTTCCATTCTCTCAACAGTTGGAATAGAAAAACTTTTGCACAGATTATGATTGAGACATTATGATTACTGACATTTGCAGGAACCAATTTATAGCAACAAATAAAAATGTCAAAAAATTAATTTCAGCAACCTAGACCACACAGAACCATAAAAAAATACACTTTCAAATTTGAGTTAACTAAAAAAAAGCGCCTCTTTTTTGGAGAGGTTTATTATAACACAGACAACATATACAATTATTTTAATCATTTTCAACAGTGTTTCATCAAAATTCAAAGGGTTTTCTTTAAAATGATACCAAACTTTTGCATTTGCACCTCTGCATGTGGATTTGGGAAGCTTTTGAATTTGGGTAGGCAAAATCCAGGCTGAAAGCCCAAAATAGCACTTGAATTTAAGAAGCTACAAAAGTGGATTTTCATCATAGGTGCCCTTTAAAGCAATAGTAATAAAACCACAATAGCATAGCAATATAAAACCAAAAAAACTTAAAGTTAACAAGAATACACAATACATTTTAACATCATCAGTAAGCAAGTCTTTTTCAATGTTTCCCAGAACAAACCTTATATAATTCTTACATAAGTGTGTGCCCTGTGTGTGTCTATAAAGTTTTAGCATAGATTGCAGATCTCAAAAGAGACAGATGCTACTGTCAGGAAGTGAGTACGAAATACCAGAGACAAATCAAACAAAGCAAGGATGCCTAACACTCGTTCTCGTAAATTCTGGGTCTGAATCACTAGTCTGCATCTCTTCAGGCTGATCTATTACTTTCATATTAGGCTGTCTCTTAGCTGCGCTCCATAACAAACACACATAAACAAGAGGAGAGTGGACCGAGTACGAGTGGGGGGGATCGAGGGAGGCTGTCACGGGGTAATAGTAAAAGAAAACATGGTTATACCTTGTGTTTGACATTAGCCAGGGCTGAACCGATGGGGGTTGTGTCCATTTTTGGGCTCTGAGCCGCTTGTCTTTCTGCAGCCTGTGTCAGAGGTGACAGCTAGTTAACAGCGCGGAGAGTTGTGTGTTTACATGATCAACTTGGGGGAATTGAGGAAAAACACTGCGTAATTCAAAGTGAATTTCAAATAATTTTTTAAGCTTTAGGACTCAACTACTATTAAAAGCATACATTAGCCTATATTGTACTTAAGACATTAGTGTAGTCTTAGTATTCATATTAAGCCAAAATAGTTTTAAAACAGTGAGGTTTATTCGGTAACTCATGGCCAGAATGTGGAGCAGACGTTTATGGGTTTTGGTGCCTGAGTGGAAATTTTTAAAGGAGGTTGAAAGCTGCTTATTTATTAATGAACTCAACACTGGACATTTATTATTCTCTGTTACTCCTCTGCCCTCATCCTGCCTTCATGTGCGATCGGAAAATGTCTTCCCACTTACATGGTTGTGATTAAGAGTTTGGCATATTCCAGTAGCCTACTTTGTTGTTATAAACAGTAATCATCATAGAGGACACTGGTATTAGTGATATTTAAAGACCACCTGAAGTGCCTGTTTCCAAACCTTGATGAGTTTTTTTTGGATGAACAGAAAATAAGTTCATTTAAAACATAATAGCAAAAAAAAAAAAAAAAAATACTATGGATGCCAATGGTTACTTTCAAACATTTTTCAGAATAACTTATTTTGTGTCGTCACTGGCTTGCTTGGTTGTGGGACTTGAGCTGTGCATCGATGGATTTGCTTATCAGTGTTTGGACTTTCAGCAGAAAAAATGGGCTATATGCACACAGACTTTTAATTTTCAGCGAGCAGCCCAAGGGCTTCCGGTGAACTACTCTTTCCATTACAAAATTGTCACGTTAAAATTTCTTTAAAAATCAGTGATCTTCACTGCCTGTTAGATATTAGGGTTGGGCCGATAGACGATGCCATCGTCCATCGTCGATGGCCGATAGACATCACGATGCTGAGCCGGCATCGCCGATCCTCCGCCCCGCCCGCGTCCGGCACCTCATTTTACCGATCTCCCTCCTCAACTGCCCTCCTCCCCTGTCCGCTGTTCATTTCCTCCCCTGTCCGACTCCCCAACCCTCTTCACTTTCGTCCGCGACACCCAGGCTGCCGCTCACTTTCGTCCGCGACACCCCTCTGCCATCCACCGCACCAAACAAATGACTGACACGGATCACGCTGCCTACTCATGCCAGAGTCCCGCGGAAAAAGTGATTGACAGGTGGTACTTTGTGTGTAACTTATCTTTATTTATTTATGATTTGGTTATGGGTAAAACAAACACCAGGTAATTGAAATGGTAGGCTACAAATAATTAATTCATTATAAATTAATTAATTATTCACAAATAATTAATTCACCTCCGCCTATGAAGACGATGCCATCGTCCATCGCGATATTTCACATTAGACACTGAATGTATTGTAATTACATTACAACATCTATGCTGTAAAAACAACCTAGTGACATTGAAAATAGTCACATTAAGCTTTCACCAGACGTTTATCGTTGGCTTTAAAACTCTAGCCGTGCATAGAGCTTATTAATCCATACTGAACTGAACTAAACTGAACTTCAACTCTGAAAACTGGACTGACAGTTTCAATTTACTGGAACATCTAATTTTGTTAAGCTGCTTTGACACAATCTATATTGTAAAAGCGCTAAAGAAATAAAATTAAGTAAATTGTTTAACAGAATTAAGAAACTCAAGTGAAAGATGAGAAAATATTTACAGAATTTTCAGTTTTGGGTGAACTATCCCTTTAAAACATGCAGTTTATTCAGTGTGTTGATTTCCACTGAAACAGAGTGGGACAGATTGAACAGCTTCTCCCCATTTTTTACACATTACCCAGCAGAATTTCAGTTAATTTAAATATTACAAATCAACAGCAGTCTACATCTGAAACAGTGACAATTTGAGTGAGTGGAAAAAAGTCTGAATTGTCATAAATTTTGACTTTTTTACTTTTTTTTGCTAAATTGTGATGCAAACACAGAATTATGAGATAAAGGGACCAACTTTTCTCTCGTTGTTCTTTTTTCTTTCTTTCTTTCTTTTCTTTTTTAACTGGTCTCGGAATGTGTTCTCTGATTTTGATCAATGTTCTCTTTCAAAAAGTTTTTTTAACACTGTGCTCCAGAATATGTAACTCACTAAATGTACTTAAGAAACTGTTCTTTGTAGATTTTTTTGTAGAATTACTATTGAACAAGACTCATTCTTGTCTTGGGTCAATTTTGAAAAACTCTTTTGATCTTCAGATGTTGACACACACACACAGACACACACACACACACACACACACACACACACACACACACACACACACACACACACACACACACACACACACACACACACACACACATGCACATTTTTGATGTGTTGCGGTCCATCATTGGTATAGTGTATTTTATACTAGAGCTGGGCGATTTGGCCTAAAATCCAAATCTCGATTAATTGAACATTTAGAATTGATTGCAATTATTGAACGATTATTTTATTTATTTATTTATTTATTTATTTTAATTTTATTTTTTTTGCCCTCATAGTTCACTGACAGGTTTCATACAGTAAATATGCTCACATATTACAAGTGAGAGCTTTTTAAATGAAGTGTGCATTACTTGATTTTAAGATAATTGAAGGTAACACATACTGTCTACTATCTATGATTATTAATTGAACATCAGCATTGAACATCTGAAATTAAAACACACATTGCCTAAAACCGAGTCACTTTTTTCTTATAGCAAAGTAAAAAATAAAGAATTTGCACTTTTGGAAACAAAATAAATAATTTTTTATGTTTTTCATAATAAAAGTAGAAAATAAGCAGTATCTCTTCTAAATAAATAACTCTTGCATATCCTGTAAATGATATTTTAAACAGAGCATTTCTTGGATCTTCTGTAAACAAATATTTTAATGTAAATAATAATTTTAATGTAATGGAAAATATGCCATCTCAAGGCATCTTACAATCATCGTCAATCAAGTGCAAAGTAAGGCTCCATCATCCAGAGAATGGGTCCATCATCCTACTTGACCAGAAATCAGATGTGGCTGCAAAGTGGCCGCAGAAGTATAAATCAAAGCGGGTCACCTGACTCCACATGCAGTAGGGAAAGTAATTGAAAAAAAAAAACTGGAAAATTTTGATCGATTATTCTGAATGTCAATTACTTTCGATTAATCACCCAGCCCTATTTTATACCATAAAAAGAACTTATTTTATCTCCTTAACCCAAGCCTACTCCTAAACCCAAACCTCACATAAAAGCCTGTTGCAAATTTTGAATGTGAAAACACCCAGGAGCAGTATGATTTGTTTTAAATTACAACGAGATAGTCCTCATAAACCACCTCCACAATATAATACCTAAGTCATACCATGTCATTATAAATTACACATTACAACCACCAAAACCAGTGCACACACACACACACACACACACACACACACACACACACACACACACACACACACACACACACACACACACACACACAGCCCCTCAAGTGGATTTATACCGTTGTATAACCTACAGTAAATTTCAAGAAATTGATTTTACATTAAAACTAGATTTAATTGAGAACAAGCTAACATGAATACATTTCACAGCATCATCCAGCTTTAGTTGGTCATCGAGCTGTAGACTCAGAATAGCATCATTCCTTCACTGGCTTTTCCACAAACTAATAGCCAAGGCTGATCAGATGGACTGACAGATGAGCAGCACTCTTCTCTTGACCTTGCCTCTGACTGGAAATGGATGGATGGATCATGGACAGATGAACGAGTGAGTTTCTGCCTGGCCATCTGATCATCCCTCAACCTCTGACTCGGTCCCTCCCACACAACAAATGTCGTCACGGCAACAGCCAAAATCATAGAAACAGGAACACAGGAGGTAAATCCTGTTCTTGTATGAATGCATCTTTTAAGCAGTTTTGGTAGAAAAAAACTAAACCAATACTGGTATGAGAATCAGAGCCAAAATGAAAATTGTAGTGTGTCAACTGACCCTACCATCTGTGACCCGGCCGGCACTCGCACATCAGTATTACAGAGCAGCTCATCTGCACACAGAGGCTTACAGAGCACTCAATGTGCAGCGAGAGCACATGCACACACACTTCCCACTTCATCCGCGGAGAGCAGTACAAACCATCTATTAATCAATTTAATAAACTCATTATATTCACAGAGACATCTTAATGAAATGTTAGGCTTCAGTAGAGAATTGGGGAGTGGGAATGGAAGAGGAACTAATGAAAACAAGTGCAGTTGGTTTTATTTCAATAAGACAGCATTTTTAAGTAAATGCTTTAGATTAAGTTAGCTCTGTCAGATGTAGGTGTCCAAATCTAACATCAAAGAATTCAACTACTTAAAAAAAGATGGAAATAAGATGTTTAAGGGTTTTAAAATGTACTGAAAGGCATATTTCACCCCCAAAATGAAAATGACCTCATCGTTTCCCTGCTGAAAAAAACCAGCATATGCTGATAACAGACCTGGTTTAAGAATTCAGAGGCCCCTGGGCACACTGTCTTGTAGGGCCCCCTACAAGGCCTGCACCCCTATAGCTGAATTAAAAAATAAGATTAATATAATATTTTTTAAATAAAGTTAATCTATAATGTTTTGCCCAGATTTGTTAAAATAAATGATATAGTACATATATTTATAGTCTACAAAGATTTACCTGATTTTAAAAGCATTTAAAGCACACTGTGATAAAAAAAATACTAAAAAAACTAGTGAAAATGAATGGTTTTTAATATACTTGTTCAAGATCACTGAAGCAGAACTAAAAATTTATATTTAGGGGGATTTTTAATGTATAATTTCTACAACCTTAAAATGCATATGATTTGGATATAACACCTCTCCAATCTAGTTCTATGAATCTGAGTCTTCCATAATACACACACTTATTAATGATTCCTACTGTCTCCCTCGTGATGAAGAGTAGGCAAAAAGCACTTGATTTTAAGGCTGAAAGTATCCGAAATCACACACCGTACCAGTTCTCTCCTGTCTCTCTCCTTTTCAGGGGCTTTTTCTGTCTCTTTCTCTCTGTCTCTCTCTCTCCATTTTATGTCTGTCTCTCCTATTCAGACACACGATGAGTCCAGTCTGCGCTGCGGTTAGCTTTCTCCGCCTGGTTAACATTAGCTTGATAGCTAGCTAACATTCCCTATAGTGTCTTCTTTACCTTCATTCTCCTCATCATGGATCTGTTTGAAGAAGGTGTCTGTATACATGGAACATGCCTCAATAAAGATGCCTCCTCTCCTCTTTTTCTCTTGCGTTTGCTACATCCACTTGTCCACTCATTTTGATCTACGACCACTACTACACTACAGTCTGCCCAATTCAGCGCGGGTTATTTCAAAACTTTCCTTTCTATTGAAACTAAATGTATTTCCAATCTGATATGTAATGGAGGAAAAAAGAAGAACGCGCCCATCAGTCGCTGGATTCGAACCGGGTTCATGATCGATCGCCTCAAAACATGTTGCCATGCTCTTTACGAGCTACGCCACTCCCACTTGCGGTCTACTGGGTTCTTTAGATGTGTTGTCTCTGTCGATCAAACGGAGCTGGCTAGAAACACTCAAATAGCTTATTCCAACGAGGTGCGCTATTTGCACTTAGCCAATTCAACACTCAAAAATCTGCATTTTTTCCCCCCTCGCAGGGGCCCCAAGTGTGCACGGGCCCCTGGGCCTGTGCCCATAATGCCCATTGGTTAATCCGGCCCTGGCTGGTAAAGTATGTTTTGATGCTGGTCTTGCTGGTTTCAATGCTGGATTTTCTGGTCTTGATACTGGTCTTACTGGTTTTAATGCTGGTCTTGCTGGTCTCAATGCTGGTCAGGACCAGCACTCAGGCCAGCAAGACCAGCATTGAGACCAGCACTGAAACCAGCAAGACCAGCATCGAGACCAGCAAAACCAGCATTGAAACCAGCAATACCAGCACTGAAACCAGCAATACCAGCACTGAAACCAGCAAGACCAGCATACCAGCATCAAAACATACCTTACCAGCATATGCTGGTTTTTCAGCAGGGTTATTCTCCCTCATTATAAACCTTTGAGTTTCTTTTCTTCTGTTGAACACAAAAGAAGATATGTTGAATAATGCTGGTTGACTTACATAGTAGAAAAATATGGAAGTCAATGTGTGCCAGCTACCAGTATTTATTCAAATATATTATTTAGTGTTCAACAGAAAAAGAAACTTCAATTCAATTGATCTTTATTTGTATAGTGCTTTTACAATGTAGATTGTGTCAAAGTAGCTTAACATAGAAGGTCCAGTAAATTGAATCTGTGTCAGTCCAGTTTTCAGAGTTGAAGTTCAGTTTAGTTCAGTTCAGTGTGGTTTAATTTTCACTGCTGAAAGTCCAAACACTGAAGAGCAAATCCATCGATGCGCAGCTCCACAAGTCCCAAACCAAGCAAGCCAGTGGTGGCAGTGGCGAGGAGCAAAACTTCCCTAATTGAAGTGAAGAAAAAAACCTCAAGAGAAACCAGGCTCAGCTGAGCACAACCATTTCTCCTCTGGCCAAACTTCTTGTGCAGAGCTGCAGTCTAGGTGCCGGAGGCTGGAGAACACTGGATGCCCATCATGGAGATGCTGCAGATGTGAGTAGGTCACTGGTGGGTGTTCAGGCTGGCCCACTGGATCAATGCTGAGACTCGCCTGTCACTGGGGTCTTTCGGGAATCAGTTTTATGCTCTCCACTCCTCCATGACCGCCACAGCATTTTAGAAGAAAATTTCAGATGGCATTTAGAGGTTTTTGCATTTGAACTCATATATAAACATTTGTTACAGTTTTCTTGTGAATTTTGAGCTCCTTTAAAAATACAAAATCAGGTTGTTGTCAGATTATTATTTAAAATAATAGTGATAATAAGCAACACACCGAACTACTATCTCAGACTTACTGTATAAAGGTCATTTGTACTGAAATGTGTCATAAAGATAACCTCTTTCAAGTTTAATGTTGCTAAGTGCTTCATAACATTTACTTTATGATATATAACTTGCTCGCAAATATTTGCTGTCAGTTTAATCACACATTTTTAACAAATGTCAAACTAATACAGAATTCTGGAAGTTTATTAAAGACAAGCACATTATGATTATTATCATGATTATTTTCAGTTTAACCTTGTGCTGTCCTAGAATTCTTTATACACTGTTCACCCTTCAGGTTAAAAATGACCCGCCTTCACTAAACCTCTAAAATAAAGCTGATAAAAATCTATCTGACATGAAGAACCAACCTCATCTTCATCACAAACCCTGTGAACGTGTGTGTTTTTTTTTTTATCAATGTTTAATCAGTGGACAACAATCATTTTAACTAAAGTAAATGGCATATTTTCTAATGCTAAAAGTACCTGCATTAGTGTCAAAAGTATTTAGCAAGACAGTATTCAGAAGAGTAAAGCAGCAAATTCTTATTGTGTGTGTGTGTGTGTGTGTGTGTGTGTGCGTGCGTGCTTGCGTGCGTGCGTGCGTGCATGCGTGTGTGTGTGTGTGTGTGTGTGTGTGTTTGGGACTTTGTGTGTTGTAGTGTTTGTGCCAATAGTTTTAGTTAAAATAATAAAAATATTTTTAAAGGTAGCGGGTCAAAATTGATTCAAAAGTCAGCTGTTGTAGCTTAAATGTGTAGAGTTCATAAAAAAAGAAAAAAGAAAGTAACTAACTTTGGGGTCATTTTAGGAAAAGTCACCAAAAACACCATTTTTGCTGTTAAAATGGTGTCATTTTTGACCTGTACGTAAGCAGAAGGGTTAATGTAAACATCAGAGGTGAGGCTCTAAACTTAAAGGGATAGCTCACCCAAAACTAAAAACTTCCTCTCCTTTTACAGACACTCAAGTGTTCGTAAACTTACATGAATTTCTGAACACAAAACAATACATTCCGAAGAATGTTTGAAACATAAGAGGCCAATGACATCCATAGTAGGAACCAAAATTTAAACTTTAAAACATATTTTGAAAAAAAATAGGCACGAAGTAATGTGGGGTTAATTGTAACACAGAGATTTAAAGTATTTGCTTTATTTGCTTTAATCAGGGTTAACCATGGCATGCTTCCAAGGTTTTCAACACAGTGTCGGCATGCATCTTCCTGCCAATTATTGAAAAATGTTGGCGAAATATGGATGAGAAACACAGGAAAAATCATTTTTGCAGCATAAAAGTATTTTTTATTATACTCTATTATAAAAAAAAATCTGTGAAAGCATGTTAGTAAAATCTTATACAGTATTGTTGTGATTACCGTCTTCTAGGCTAAAAGATGGAATCAGTTTGAAAGATGTAAAAAAACACAGCGGCTGCTAGCTAGTTTAGGGGAAAACACGACACAGCGGGGTTAAAAAATAATTAGTTGTAACAGGGTGTTACAATTAAGCAGTGGTGGAAAGAGTACTGAAAAATCATACTCCAGTAAAAGTACTATTACTTGCCTAAAAATGTAGTGCAAGTAGAGTAAAAGTATCTGTTGTAAATATTACTCAAAGTATGAGTAAAAAGTAGCCCTTTTAAAAGTACTCAAGAGTAGTGAGTAGTGAGTATTATGCTGTCAAAAGCTGATATGTTTACATGTAATTTGTGCATGTGTGTGTAAACGTAATATTCTGTAGTGCATTTAGTTATTGCCCTGAAGGCACACATCATGAGACATTAATATTAGGTTAGATTTGGGTTGTAATGTCAGGTGACCAAAATAATTGTCAAGCCAGCAGCTAAGGACAATGTTATTTTGTTGTCCAATAATGACGTCAAATGACATTGATATTTGGTTGATTTTAGGTTGTTAAAAAGTGACCAAAATACAGCGTCGAGCCAACATCTTAAACCAATGTCATATATGACGTCAAATACTGACATTTATTCATCAGGTACAGCAACCAAAATCCAACATCTGATAGATGTCATAGGGGTAACGTTCACACAATGTCAAGCTGTAACATCATTAGACGCTGATATTTGGTTGGTTTAGGTTGGACATTGGAGATTGACATTGGCCTGACATTGAGTTCTGACATCAACCCGATTTTAATTTCCAAACAAAATGCAAAGTCCCCATGACATTAGGGTTCAACGTCAATCAGACGTCATGTTGACGTTGTGTGCATGCTGGGTGTTTAAGGCCATTTCGGTCATCATCCAGTAAACATCCGTCATCTCCTCATCAGTGACATGCATCTAAACAGTCTCTGGGTCAATGCGCGTAAAGCTTTTGAACATCTTCATGGACACTTTTAATACTTCCAAACAGTTTGCAGCAATTATAAAGTGCACACGTCTTAAGGTAGTTCATTATGATGCGATTTACCTTCTACGGTATGTGTGATTGGATTGGAATCTTAGGACTGATTTCTCTAATCCCCATGGACAAGAAAAATAAAGTAGTTACTGCAGGTTGAAAGAAAGTAGTGGAGTAAAAGTACCGATACTGCACTAAAAATGTACTCAAGGGAAAGTGAAAGTACACATTTTTAAAACTACTCAGTAAATTACAATTCCTGAGAAAAACTACTCAATTACAGTAATTTGAGTATTTGTAATTAGTTACTTTACACCACTGCAATTAAGCCACACACTGTTGCGACACCAACTAAACTAACAAAATAATTTTTGAGTTTTTATTGTAATGTTGAGAACATTTTATATAAAATATTTTTTAATAGAAAATATTTTTAGTAGAAAAACAATCATTTTATTGCTAATACTGCAAATAAAGCCATTGTATAATAATGTATAATAGTGCAAATAAATCCAGATGTGTTTATCCAATATATAAATAAATAAACATACTGTGCTTTGTAGAATAAAAAATAAACTGAGGCGAGTACTGCGGAAATATAGCTACTATTTAAAGTAAACTGGATTTAAATTAATTGTGTGAAATGTGCCTTTATAAGCATGTGTTACAGCTAAACCCCCTGTCTGTTTCAACTTGCCCCGCAGGTGGGGTAAATAGTAGCATTTTTACTCCTGGCACTTTTGGCAATACTGCACAGAAACCATAGGTCCGGCGATCATACAACCAGTGCTCATTTGTAGGAGAGGCTTGTGTGTTGTTGGTAAAAAAAAATATGGTTTGTCTAACCCTATTAATGTGTTCATTATTTGACCAAAACTTGTTACTTTGTGTGTGAGTAAATTACAGAATTGTCGTTTTTGTGTGAACTATCCCTTAAACAAAAACCTAAACAAATGTCAAAACAGTAGAGTAGTGAAGCAAAGAATTGAAAATAATATAATTGAAATATCAGTGTACTTTAAAAAACGGTTCACTCCAAATGGCCAGCTGTGACTGACAGAATGAATCAATGGTATTAATGAGTTTTTTTGGCTGTTAAGTGAGGAAGATGTCTGGTGTGAGAATGAATCATCAAACATACAGTATCTCGCTCCAGTCAGTCTGGGCACTCTTCTAGAATAAACTTAATAAATGTTAGATAATATTACATCTGCTGCTGGGCTGTTACAACACTTGTCGCTAAAACATGACACAATTAAATAACACAGACAAAGCCATCTATTAGACCTGTTTAACCAACCTTAACATTGTCCAGGCTCAGATTCCACATCCACACATGTACCCAGAGCTGGATTGGAGTATCTCATGGTTAGATTTTGTTCTAGCTCCTATACAGTCTTGGTTTGCTATCACATTGTTAAATATGTTTAAAAGTTGTATAGTTTGCATCATGAGATGGGCTGCTGAGGGTCGTATTTCTTTCGCAAAACGTCATTAAATCATATAAATATCTAGCTTCCTATATCTTACAATGAACAGTAAAAGCCTGCCTTCTTTGATTTGATTGGCCATCTTTAACCGCCAATGTCAACCTCAGAATCATAGACAGAATATAACTTGAAAATGTAACTTCAAGGATTATTATGGTGTTGACACACACACACACACACACACACACACACACACACACACACACACACACACACACACACACACACACACACTGTCAATGTCTTTATTTTTCTTCAGTCTGTCAACAGTCCATGTACTTGAAGATTAAAGTCAGTCATCATGTCAGATTCCACGACTCCACAAAATGTCTACAAGTTAATTAACAGGCCGTATAAACAAAGTCTTCACTGCACTTGCATTAAGCCTATATTAGACAACAGAAAATGTTCATTTATGGATTGTGTTTCAAGCATAGGTTTCAGGCTGCGTATTTGTACGTACGTATGTGAAGTTAGTTTTAAACGCTTGTGATTGCTCGTCGTTTTATCAGCCGTTTATGTAATTTGTTGACGATTGGCGCCACCAGGTGGAGAACTGCATTTATCACATTTTTTTAAGTTGATTTTTTTTTTTTTTTTTTAAGCCCATAAACAGTGTATACAATTTATACATACAACAACAAATAGGCAGAATAGTTATCTTTAACAATGAAGAAAAAAACAGCTAAACACAAAGAAAAAAGAAGAAACAGCTAAACACAGGAGATATATAAAAATACATATTGAAAAAGCAAACATTACTCATTAAACAGGGAAAGAGCTGCGTATATCACAAATATAAAATGCATTTACTGGTTTCATTCCGTCGGTTTCTCGTGTTGCAGAAATCAAGAGAGAATCAAGGTCTGCAAACCTCGATATCTTTGCTGAGTTTTAAAAACGAAAATACCCCTATATCTCACTCAGAGTCAAAATGTGTGTCAGTGGCAAAAAAAGAGATTTGGGTAACACTTTATAATAACAGTACATGAATAATGATGTATTAATATGTAAACTAAACATTACTTTATTATGAATTAATGATGGGTTAATGTATGCACTAATCATGAACTAACTTGAACTACAACATGAGTCACATGAGTTCATGTGTGAATTACGGCTACCTTAATTACTTGTTAGTACATGATTGTTTGTTAATTAATGTATTAATTACCACATTAGTGTATGCTTAATTTAACCATCATGAACTCATGATATGTTAATATATAATTATGTTGTGACTTTACTTGAAGGGGCACATCATCATTAACCCATTCTTAACTATTCATGAACTCCTTATGCACGTACAACTAGTCAGTTTGCACTGAATAACAATAGAAAAGTGTTCTGTCAACATCAGCATGAACAGGAGTTCATGAGTAGTTAAGGATGAGTTAATGATGATGTGCCCCTCCAAGTAAAGTCATGACATAATCATACATTAACAGCTCATGAGTTCATGTTGGTTACATTTAGCTTAAACTTAAATGTTAATTAACACATTAATTAACAACATGTACTAACAAGTAATTAAGGTAGCCGTTATTCACACATGAACTCATGTGACTCATGTTGTAGTTCAAGTTAGTTCATGATTAGTGCATACATTAACTCATCATTAATTCATGATAAAGTAATGTTTAGTTTGCACATTAATACATCATTATTCATGTACTGTTATTGTAAAGTGTTACCAAGATTTGTTTGCAGTTTTTTTTTTTTAAGGATCCCGTGGGGGCTAAAGATATAGGCCCTATCTAGGACCCTGGTAACATAAATATTGCATTTTGTAGTCTTGCATATAAAAACGTGCATATCTGTTAAAGTACTGATCCAAAACTTTATTCTAAAAAAGTTTGGGGTCAGTTTTTTTATTAATAATTTTATTTAATAATTTAAATAAAAATATTCTGTTAATCAAAGCGGCATTTATAAAATGTAAAAACTAATTTGTTATATATTTCTTAAATATTTATTTGTTATTGTATGCAGTTTCAAATGAAATTATTACTCCAATAATTATTGCTTTTTTATTAACATATAATAATAACATTAATAATAATAATAATAATAATAATAATTTATATTGGAGGGATTTCTGAAGGATCATGTGACTGAAGACTGGAGTATTGAAGCTGAAATCTCATCATTAAAATCACTTGAAAAAATAAATGATTCAATTAAATGATAAACTACTTTTGAACAGTTATTTTTTAGTGGAATAACTTTTCACAATTTGTACTGTATTTTTGATTAAATAAATGCAGCCTTAGTGAGCAGGAGAAGCTTACTTTAAAAACATTTAAAAATCCTACTGACCCCAAACTTTTGACCGGTAGTGTGTGCGTGTATGTATGTATGTATGTATGTATGTATGTATGTATGTACAGATAGATAGATAGATAGATAGATAGATAGATAGATAGATAGATAGATAGATAGATAGATAGATAGATAGATAGATAGATAGATAGATAGATAGATAGATAGATAGATAGATAGATAGATAGATAGATAGATAGATAAACATATATTTATAAATAATTTAAGTCATAATCTGAAAAAAAAAAACATAAGTTGTATAAACAATGTCAAAGTTTGAAAATACAACTACATACTGGTCCTACAAATGGCTACATTTAATGTCTTGATTTTATGCATTTATGACTTTCTGCTCTAAGAACTTTTTAAGCCCTAAAAGTGTGGATTGAGACAATTTGTGACTCAGGACCACAAAACACGTGTAATATTTTGGAAATTGAGATTTATACATGACCTAAAAGCTGAATAAATAAGCTTTCCATTTTTATATAGGAGCAATTTCATGCAAATGTCAACCTTGCCATAAAAAAAAAAAAGTTTTCACCAAAATAGAGGAACCGTTTTTACATTTTTTGTTTAAGCGAGTATTTTACAGTACTGTGTCTGTCTATGTTTTCAAACTATTATTTTTAATTTACCAAAGTCACACAAGTGCCAATTTTACATCTGTCACATCCTTAACAGAGAGGTCACATCCATAACCAAGCTTTTCCCTCAGAATTGCAGAAATGTCAAATAAAATAAATAAATGATTTTTGTTTTATAGTGCCAACTCTTGTCCTTTTGATTAGCATTATCTTTTGAGTTGTGCAGTTTCATTTACAGAATTTCTACAAAGTGTGTTGTAGACTAAACTCCCAAACTTTTTTTTGTCACATCCATAACGCATGTTTATTTCTCTCTTTAAAATATAAAATAAGTTTACAGATTGATATTTGTCTGATCCCATACCTCTGTGGTTAGTTGTTTTGGAAAATATAAACTGATGTTGCAATATTATGTCTATGAATTCTTTCTCTGTGAATATATGTTTTGAGTTTTTACTGCAAATGTCACATCCATAATGCTGGAATTGCTCATACCTTATTAAAATAAATCAATACTTGGCCATGGTACAACAATTTCCACATGTACAAATAAAGTGCTTAGCAATGCACATTGCCAAACAAAAATGGATTTTTAAAAGATTTATAATAGGAAATTGACAAAATAAATCTTAATGGAACATGATTTTTACTTAATATTCTAATGATTTGTGGCGAAAAGCATGCACGTATTAATCATTTTGATCCATATGTATATTTGCCTAGTGCCAAAAATAAACCTGTGCAACACAAGACTGATTTCATGGTTTTGGGCTACATTTTAAGACCTGCAGATATCCCGATACATATGGTTACATTATATTCAAGCCAGGTTCAGTGGCTTCACAGCCCCTTTCTGCAAAACTGCAAGCATGTGTGTCCTAGAACCTGATGATCTCTTGACATTTAAATTTTCAGAACTGCCATGTCATGATAGAGCCTTATGATAGACTGACCTACTTAGTTTGCCAAATAAGAGACTGTGATCCGACACCATGACTCGACCTCTGTCTCAAAGCCAGCTTCTTTGTTTGGGCAGCACTCCAATAACACACTCACCAAGTTCAATCATTCTTACTAAATAAATATGCATTCTTAGCATGAAATGAAACTGCTGTCAACAAAGGTCACATTGATCTGTTAAGGCCTCACACATGCATTCAATTCAACAAAATACAAAAATTTGACCCATATTTATTTGGTTATAAGATTTTTATTAAAACATTTTAAATACAAAAAGCAAGAGTATTTGCACAAGTCATGCCCATGCACCAGCACATAATAATAATATATATATATATTTTAAAACACTCATGACATGCTGCACAGAATTAAATATACTAAACATTTCAAGCTTGACGAGCTGCAGCATACATTCACTTCAAGTATTAAGCAACTGCTTTTCCAACATACACGTGTCTCTATATTTACACTTCAGCAAGCCTATACCTTTAGTACAGTGTTAGTTTTATAACACTGTTTGCTGATTGACTATCATCTGAAACATTTCATGTGGCAATCAGCTGTTTGTCCTTGTGCAAGAGCTGAGAACATTCTGAAAACAGGCAAGAAAGTACAGAGTTATGGTTTTAACCTTGTTCAATAAACCTTGGGGCAAAAACGTTCTAATCTTTACTCTGTGGCCAGTAATTACTTGACGAATGTTGTGACATCTGGTAAATTGCTCAATTCAAAAAGCAAATCCATCGAGTTCATATTTTGTAGTGTAAGCACATAGGTGTATTTACTCGTTTTAAAAGACAAAATAAGCACATCTGGTTTGTTGTGTCATTAACCTGGTTCTTTAAATACCTTTCAGAGAAATTCAGCGCAGCTCTAAGAAGCCAAACAGGAATTTCAGCAAAGGCCAACAGCATTAAATGCATGTTATTAGCAGTAAAGTCTCCAGTTACACTGTTAAATGAGAACTAATGAACAATACAGAACTTGTGTCTTTACTGTGTAATCCATCAATTGCCCACTTTTGGAATACATTGTCAGGTTAAAAACAAAAACAGGCTTCTTTATCTGGATTTGTAGAGTAATGAGAAGATAATTTGGTTGAGCAAACCATGTTTTGATGAACTTTGAACTCATGAAACACTATCAACTGAACGCATGTTGCATATAAAAAAGAACTTATGAGACAAATTTAAATTGCAAATGAAACTAAGATGCAACATTCTGAAAGAAACTAAAAGTTCTAAGAAAGAAAAAGAATTACCACTGCTTTTATGACATTGTAACCAACACTTTCAGGCGAAGTAATGGCAACAGCAACTATTGTGTTACATTAGAACTTAAATCATCTAAAACAAATGAAATTCTCTCATCATTACCATCAAGTTATTCCAAACCTGTATAAATTTCATTTAGTTTATATCTGCGCAAAAATGTACCCGGAAGCCCGAAATTATTCATGTCCTAACCTAAAGTTACTTTTATTCAACTAGCAAGGTATTTATTGACCAGAAATGACACGGGCTTCTCCCAAAAGATAAGACAATGCACGACAATGGTCTCAAACTGAATTCCTGGAGGGCCGCAGCTCTGCATAGTTTAGCTCCAACTCACACCTGCTTAATTGTCTCTAGTAGTCTTGAACACCTTGATTAGTTAGTTGCATCAGCTGTGTTTGATTAGGGTTGGAGCAAAACTGTGCAGAGCTGCGGCCTTCCAGGAATCCAGTTTGAGACCTATGATGTACGATATTTCTTAACCTTTATTTACATTTGAACAAAAGCTTTAAGTCAGAATTTTCCAGAGGTACGAATAAACTCAGGCTTGACTGTATATGATCAAATGGGGTCCAAAACAATACTGAATCCAACTAACTTTGCCACTAGGACATCTTTTTTTTAAGCACATAAAAAAGTATTTAGGTTTGGACTAATATGAAGGTGAATAATCGATAGAATTATTTTTTTTTGTAAACTATCCCCTGAAGCCAACCTCTCATTCATTATATAACACACCTTACAGAGGAATTTAAAAGCACTTAACTGGATACATTTTACTAGCTATTCTCACTCACCGTTTTTAAAATGACCTTTGTTTCACTTGCCCGTTTCATTCCTGAAGAATTAAAAGCATACAACATAAGAGCTAATTTTGGCACAGTATCATCCTTACTATACAAATCTCTCCTCAGTGCAAAATCTGCTGAACCTACATTTAGTCAATTTCACCAGGAGTTCCAGTCTTGATTTATGGTTTAGTGGTGCAATTTGACCAATTGTGAGAGCGGTTCTGTAGTGGGCTCAGCATGACCTTTTCTGTTTAGCTTCATTCCACATATAACATAAGAATCCAATACAGCTCACATCTGAGATATGATTCCCCTTTGAGGCAGCTGCCATTAATATAAAAGTGAGCATAAAAGAGTAATACATTCCACTGGTAAAAGGTAACATTTTGCTGTGCTGATATTATGGACAATGCAGCGTTGAGATTGTGCGTTAGATTAAAAATGATGATATATGTAACAGAGAGCGTGTGGGAGGAACAATCTGTCCTGTTCTACTGTCCCCCAATGACGTGTGGATTAAACTGTACTATAATAATTGTGATATCATCCCTATACATGCGAGCTAATTCCTCTGGCAAACTTAACATCTTTGACAGTCTCTCATGGTCCACCATTCCAAACTCATTACTCCCCACCGCATGCCTAATCAAATGCGTAGCTGCATTTTGGTCCTCAAAGGTGGAGGAGATGCGAGCCTTTCTTTCCTGCAACAATCCCTGCATCTGACCAAGGGTCACCTTAAAACCGCCAACACTAACCGGCAGCTGCTGGTGCACCCCGGTGAGATGCTCCCCCACAATCCTCACCACCTCCTGCCTGTGCAGTGTTTCCCACAGCCCGTCCGAGCCCAGCACCAGAAAACGATCCTGAGGACGAAGGCGGTGTCGAGTCACCTCTGGCTCTGCCGTAAGGTAGGGTGGCGTGTGGTAGTTGGGTGGGATAAACTTGGCGTGCTCATTCTCATGGAGCTGATCCGGTCCCGACTCCAGAACACGGCGCTGCAGCTCGATGCTCCACTTGAATTTAACATCTCCAAAGGCACGAAATGGCATGAGTAACCCTAACAGGCGATCCTGCTTCACAACCGTTTTGGCCTCAGAGTGCGGGTGCTCCGACTGTACACGCTGAACCTCAGATTCATTCTGCGCATTGTGGTCATTGGTGAGCGTGAGTGCAGAAAATGAGCCATCGGGTTCTTGAACACCCAGGACTGCACGTCCATCTCCAGTGTTGGCAACATGGAGCTCATTACCATCAATGTGTGCAACACACGCCGTAGCGCCTGAGAATGCCACACGAAGCACCCAGTAGTGCAAGAACGCATTTGGGTCGCCAACTTGCGCTTCCAGGGAAATGTCATTGTCCAACCTTTTAAAGGCAGTCACAAGAGCTTCTGCAACCTCAGGTTGCTCCCCAGGAACGCTCAGATCCAGGAGCTCCTGCCAGTAAGTGCGCAGGCTGGAGAAGTAAAGGCGCGAAGCTTCTTTGCTGAAGTAGTCGTTGGGATGCTTGTGCCACTGTAGAATGGGGTGAAGAGGTCTTCCGTTCTCCACTGCGTTCTCCAGCTCAATCAATGTCTCATGTGGGAGCAATGAAACCGCGATATAATAGAAGAGCCGCTCGCTGAGCGCCTGAGCACAAGCACAGCCGGCGTGGCCATCAAATACGCCGTAAAGCATGCCCCGTGTTTGGAGGCACGTTGCTGCACTTCGCCGATCCTCAATGGGTGCGTTTGCTGGCAGCTGATTACTGTCAAAACCCATGACCGAGCTGAGGTTCTTGCCATCAAACTCAGGAACTTTGAAGCTGTACTCATTAGCCTTTAGGATGCTGTTAACCTGAGGTGGAGTCAGGTAGTAGGTGAGCCATGCAGGTGAGGTCCTGTATCCCCTAAACTGGAACCGCCATCTTTGATCAGAGACGTGTGTCTGAGCTGCACTGGAACAGGGATGAGGAGTCTGAATGCAGATTTGGCATGTTATGGCTGGCACAAAGATCTGACCAAATCTCCTGCCATGGATGACCCTGAAAACCTGGGAGGTAGCAGCCATAATAATTTGACCCTCGAAGGACCTGCAGGAAAACCATAGCTTAATTACAAAATGAAACAAAATTCATATTTCACTCTCTGTTTGGAATGTAGATGAGTAAATCATTATTCGGATTCACAATTAAAATATGTTTGACATCATTATTTAAGTTTATGGCATTAAAGACTGAAAAACAAGAAGTTGAAAAGAAATTTATATCACAAGTCTTCAGAAGATTAGTCTCATTGACCAAGACAAGGCTAAGGTCACGGCATGGAAAAGCCATTCCGTTCAGGATGGGAGAGTGACCCAAGGCTATTTATAGTGCAATGCTACTGCATTCTTGGCATTGGACACACTGACTGTCCCACTGGCCTGTTACTGTTGCCTGTAACATTTAGCTATGACATAAAGCAAAACTATTCAGTTTTATTATAGTCACTGTTTGTTAATGTGCAAGTGTTCATTAAAACAATTCCATACAATTCAGGTTTGCAACCTATTTAAAATAATTTCCATTGTGTAATTTGCCTTCAACTTATTTTTACTTTAGCGTTTCGAGCTGCATTCTCTTCTTTCAGTAATTACTGTAATTTCAAGATGACATGTGGCATTATATATAGTTCTTCATGTCTTAGTCAGAATTATGCATTTTAAGACTCAACATAAGGCCAAGTAGTATTGGGTGATAACTGCAACTTCCACTAGGACATAAATGATTTTTACTAGTTGGAATCTAATAATTATGGTCATTCCAATATGGCATTAATATAAATGTATCTGTATAATTACAGCTTAACTTTTCTTGTGATATATGAATACTATTAAAACATCCACACCATGTTATAACTTATGCAATTACAAGATAACAACACATGATGTTCTCAGAGATGTTCTTCATCTTCATCAGAGATATGCTTTTATGGCAAAACCACTAATGAATAAAAATGGCCTAAATTCACCTGTAAAAAGCAGGGTTTATTTTGAATAGGATTATTTCAAGATACTGCAGACTTTTTTCTGCACACTTGCAGAGATTAAATGTTCACCTCTAGAATAACAATATAGGCTTACAAAGCAGTGTCAACGTAAAATTCACAATGACTATAATTTAAGAATTTTAATTAAAATTTAGTGCTACTGATGCCAAATTTAGTTTTCCAGTGATGGGTTGCAGCTGCAAGGGCATCCACTTCCTAAAACATATGCTGGATAAGTTGGCGGTTCATTCCGCTGTGGTAATCCCTGATTAATAAAGGGACCAAGCCGAAAAGAAAATGAATGAATGAATGAAGCCAAAATTTATCTAAATTTTGTGATTACCGAAACATTTAAAACTTATATTGCAATTACATTTACTTTTGAGACATCCAATTACAATTGGGGATGGGGTCCTTAATAAGGGGTCTATCTTCCACAACCCCCACAAATATTTCACCTCCTTTAAAAAACAGAAATACATTCAGTTTTCTGCAAGAACGGATATAGGGAGGTAGTGGCAAACAGTAAAACGCGTTTTATGTAGTTCTAATTAAGGAGCTAGTTTGAATGCAATGAGCTGTGCAGCATGCACAATACCGTATCACGTGTCAACATATTTGCCCTTAACGACAGTCCCAAAAAGAGAAAAGGCTCAGTGTAGTACTACGCCCCATCCACATCGACCCAGCCAGCAAGCATAGCTAAGTTACAGCCCATACTCGCTACTAAGTTGCCATATTGTTTACATTTGGGCATGGCGACATAAAAAGCAATCTGTAGGAATCACCACACAGAAATGTAATTCGATAACTGCGCTTGTATTTAAAGTGGACAAAACTTATTTAGATTGTGCAAGGGTTGTAATCCAAACCACAGTTTTACTGTGTGGCTGTAACGCAGACAAGTATCAAACGCTAATGCGACTAAATTCCGTCGTTTGGAAATCCACTGCAGATCGTCGTCCAGAGAATTGCATACGCGATTGTGCAGCAAAACAAAACCTGCGAATTCTTACCTGAGGATATCAGTGGGCGACTGTGTTTGCGGTCAGTGTTTGATCTACATGAGTTCATATACACTAACACCCCGCCTGCATCCCAAGAGCCTACAGCCTAGCTGGCCTCCACACCCACCGCATTACGTAGCTGCCTCGTCATCAGAGGTGTAGTCGCGATTTTTAACCTTTTCTTTTCCGTCTCATTTAAAGTTCTGCATAGATTTTACCCTGTCTAGCATTTTCTATACAAGTTTAGACAGGATATATATAAAAACTGTTAATTTTGTTTGTCACAGCCAAAAACTGTGCCGCATTGTCAATTCTCAAAGAAAATATAGGCCTACGAGATCTCCAAATTCATAAACTACACATTATTGCCAAATTTCCGTTTAAAATACCTACATGTTATTTTTGGATTTTTGAACTGTAACAAAAATTGAGAAGGAAGCTCGTTTTATTAATCTTTTGATAATATTTACAAAGTACCATATGCAAAATTTAATAACCAAAAACATTTTATCCTACTATACTAAAAGAATGAGAACATTAAACGAAAAAAAATTAAATAAAGCACTAATAAAAAAAGTCATTAAAGCCGTTTTTTACTTGAAACCTCCAAGATCCTGTAATCCCACAACGCCCTTACCCTTATGTATAGCTACTTAGGCCTACACATAGGCTATATTTATTTGTCTTATTTATATTTTCTTTTTTTGTACACCCTTGACCCTTTCTTTCTTTCTTTCTTTCTTTCTTTTTGTATTTTTATTGTTCTATACTTTGTTCCTTAAGCATTAATAAAAATAACAAATAAAACTTTTCTTTTCCGGTAGATACAGAAATCCATTCTAATCACTGTGAGATCATTATTTATAGAGGAGTGGATGTAATATTTAATGTTTTCTTGCATATGTTAGCAAATAATAATAACTATCACAGTTGATTTCAGCACATGGGTTGATTGCGTTTTGTTCAATTGGCTCTGGAGAACTAAAGTAAAATAAAGTGCTGCTTTGCAGACATATATTCTAAATAAGAAGTTAAGAATAGGGCCTAGTAATTTTACGTGTGCAAAAGCTTACTATTATGGACCCAGACCACACCAAACAAATTAATATGCCCATACATTCCGATGATTTTTTTTTATTGTTGATGATCTACATTTTTTGTATTGATAGGGAAAACCACGATGATCAGGATTATACTTTGGTGGTCGCAATTTTATTGTGATTTTCAATATATTGTGATATATGTGATGATATATTGCAATGTACCCTTTTCCAACTTCGAATGATATTTGGCAATATTTGTTTGATCGAACAGAAACATTTCTCAGTTTACCTCACATAAATTTCATTGCTGCAGCACAAAATAGGATTTTTTCAGGAATTTTTTACTAACTCCGCGCTGAGGGTGACCCTGCTCAAAAAGCTCAACACAGCCATCTAGTGGATTGTGATCAAATATATTTTAATAATCAGCCAAACAGTAAAATAAAATGACATATTGGTGATATATTGATATGGGGAAAATACTGTGATAGCTGTATCGATATTTTCCCCCACCTCTTTCCTATAAAAAAACAAATGTATGTTTATTTGTTAGGAGACCCACAATGAGCAAGCATTAAGAATGTAAAGTCAGCCATTTACTTTGATAATTGGGAAAGGGGGAATTGCATAAACATGCATGGAAATGCAAAATCATCTAAACTCCTGATAAAAAGGAAGCACAAGGTGAAAGAATTCATTCATTTATTTTCTTTTCGGCTTAGTCCCTTTATTATTCAGGGGTCGCCACAGCGGAATGAACCGCCAACTTATCCAACATATGCTTTACACAGCGGATGCCTTTCCAGCTGCAACCCATCACTGGGAATCACCCATACACACTCATACACTACGGACAATTTAGCTTACCCAATTCACCTATAATGCATGTTTTTGGATTTGTGGGGGAAACCGGAGCACCTAGAGGAAACCCACGCGAACACAGGAGAACAAGCTAACTCCACACAGAAATGCACTCGAAACAGCGACCTTCACTCTTTGAGGCGATCGTGCTACCCACTGCGCCACCGTGATGCCACAAAGTGAAAGAATGCAATTCACAATTTTTCCAGCGCTATGAGTCAAAACTACAGCATTCAACACAAAGAATTGTGCATAATGTGTATAATGTATATAGAGATTTCTTTTATTGCTGAATTACTCTTTTTATTTTATGCAAATATGTTATAGATGTGGCAGTCTTAACCACTCAAGTGCTTCTCTATTTCAAAGTTTTATATGTTTGGATTGGAACAAAAGGCTTTGCTGTTGTATTTTATTTTCATGAGATAATTAAGTCACATGAATCTAATCTCCAGTAAAGTATTCAAAAACTCAACCCCTTTACAAATGCCACCATATGTGCCAGACAAAATCAAAAAGGTGTCAGTAAAAAGTGTTTAACGTGTTCAAAAAGGAATTGATATTCAGTTATTCTAGCTTCAGTATCTGTGGAGAATCCTGCCCCTATGTGCCGTGACATCTAAAGACAAAATCTCATCTTCAATTTTGGGTGTTGCTGTAATTGAAAAACATTCTTGAAGAGATTAAACAAGATCAATATGATAATACAATGAAATACTTCATTTATCAGCAAGTTAGTTGTTCCAGTGAGGGCAAGAGACGTTTATTAAGTATGAATGAATGAATTGATTAATTAACATAATAAATTATTCCCATATTTAAATCAACTACAACAACATTTATTTCTATAGCATGTAAAAACAATAGAGTGTGTGTTTTTTTTCCTCCCTTTTTGATTCTTCTTTCATTTCAATTAATCAATGTCCACCACAGCCTTCATCCCTACATTGTAAAAAATCCTGATTACCTTTTAAACTGAATCAACTTAACCTTATTAGTCCATTGAACTTATATTATGTTTACTGACTTAAAACAGCTTGCATAACTTATAAACAGTGTTGTGCAAGTTACTTCCAAACTGTAATACATTACAGATTACTTGTTACTGTTATTTAAAAGTAAGCCCTTACATTACAATATTACTGTCTCAGAATTGTAATATGTTACATTACTCTTATATTACTTTTTAGTTACTTTCACCAAAATAACTCCAGAATTAGAACTTAACATTCTAAAGTGACCAAATGTACTGCAGAGCATTTTACGTCCAGTAGAAAGCGATATTCATTCATTCATTTTCTTGTCAGCTTTGTCCCTTGCGGGGTCGCCACAGCGGAATGAACCGCCAACTTATCCAGCACGATTTTACGCAGCGGATGCCCTTCCAGCCGCAACCCATCTCTGGGAACTTCCACACACATTCACACTCATACACTATGGACAATTTAGCTTACCCAATTCACCTGTACTGCATGTCTTTGGACTGTGGGGGAAACCGGAGCACCCGGAGGAAACCCACGCGAACGCAGGGAGAACATGCAAACTCCACACAGAAACGCCAACTGACCCAGCCCAGCCGAGGTTCGAACCTGCGACCCAGCGACGTTCTTGCTGTGAGGCAACAGCACTACCTACTGCGCCACTGCGTTGCCCCCCTAGAAAGCGATATGATGTAGCATAATGACTGTGACCTATCCAGGCTACTAACAATATAGTATATAACTGGCAACGTGAAGGCTCAAGACAATGCAGGAGAGGATGACAGTCAGATTCACAAATGATCTGTTAAAAGTATGGTAGAGGTAAAGTGGTTATCTGGCAATATCTGTGAATATTCTTTCATTCATTCATTGTCTTGTCGGCTTAGTCCCTTTATTAATCCGGGGTCGCCACAGCGGAATGAACCGCCAACTTATCCAGCACAATTTTACGCAGCGAATGCCCTTCCAGCCGCAACCCATCTCTGGGAAACATCCTCACACTCTTTCACACTCATACACTACAGACAATTTAGCTTACCCAATTCACCTGTACCGCATGTCTTTGGACTGTGGGGGAAACCGGAGCACCCGGAGGAAACCCACGCGAACACAGGGAAACGCCAACTGACCCATATCTGTGAATAGCTTGGCTATATTCATATTAGACACAACAGGCCTATATGTAAACTCCAATGCCATGACAAAATGCAGATTTCTTTTCTCTTCTTATTGTTTCCATTATTGTGTTCACTTTAAATTCAAGTGGCTCACAACACAAAACTGTCATGCACAAAGTGAGCATGATGAGCATAGCTTTCTCAATATAATGCTCGTGCACCGATTGCCTCTGTGGACAAAACTGCTTGTGAGCTCTCAATATACGCTGCTCGCGTGCAAATTTTCTAACGTTCTCTCAAATATGCACTGCTCACGCACAAATTTTCTTGCGCGCTCTCAGTACACTCGCTCAGTGAGATTATATGCAGACTCGCAATTTGTCTTGTGTTTCCTCTTCCTTTTGAGCTTTTTGATATAATTTATATTGGTGCACTGTTTATTAACAATAACCAAAATACTAAAATAAACTTACATATAAATTTTTTTATCTAATAAACCATAACCTTTTGGCTGTATGTTATATGATGAGATATTTCCAGTTTTAAACACTAAAAGACAGAGAATAGACGATGGATGTAAAGAATACGTTTTATTTTAAAAACATTTAAACATCTAAAAGGTGCACCATACTAATCAAATAAAAAACATTTAAACTAAAATATAACTAACTCATGCAGAAATGTAACTGATAGAAAATATGGATAAACTTGATAAGGTATTACTGTATAGCCTACTGTACTATTCACTCTTCAAATAAATGTCACTATAAATCCCATTTTATCATGGCAACTAAAATAAAGTGAACTAGTCTCTGTTGTCTTCCATATTGTTGATAAGATTGTGCAGGACATTTTGTCTGTCATCCTCTTCATTTTGAGGAAAAGCTGTTCCACAGGGCCCCTGAACACACATACTGGCATGTACTGCATGTACTATAGTAAAGTACTTCAATTAATCTGTTGTGGTAATACTATAGTTGCTATGGTAACACAAGTGTAATGTATAATAAATGACCCAATGCTGTAGTGTTTTTTACAACATAGGGTATAATATACTACAATTCACCACACTTTACTGTAGTAAACTTTGTATTTCATTTTATGAATTCACTATTCTTAATACTACAGTATGCTGAAGCATTCATTAACAAGTTGTAAATATTACTAGCCTAAAACAGTAGTATACCTAACTCTCAAAAACACTTGTATTTATTATAGAATTTACCTTAACCTGTAGGTGAATAGTGCAGCAATATACCTGTATAAACCATATCAACATTCTTGGGATAACAATTTAACAGGAGGATCTCTGGAGAGCAAAAGCACAAAAAGAGGAGGAAACACAAGGCACAAATTGTGAGTCTGCATCATCTGACGGAGGGAGCAGATCATTCACACGTGAGCAGCACACACAGTGTTTTGAGTGCACGAGAGGAGTTTTGTTCACCACACCGGCGCGTTCGCTCGCTCGTATTACATGAATGCGCTCTCGACTTGTAATACTTACGACATTTGTCAGTGAAATAACACCAAATGCACGTACGTCCATCTCTCGAATGTCTTCTGTCATTTCCATCTATTTGCCGCTTTTCCGCTGCGCGTTAGGGCTTAATGTTACTGCGAACCAGGCTGAGCCACTAGCCCCGGACCTCAAGCTCAGAGGCTGAAATCATCCCGCGTTCAAAGAAAGAAGTTCCAATAGCCAGAGGGAGATTAATGACAACACACACGTATGTTCACTCACCACGAACAGAAATAGATCTGCGGTATTTTTATTTGTTAATGTCTTGCGGGCGAAAAGTTTGTTGTAACGCACGCGTTACTGAACATGTACCGAGTAAAATATTACTGAAAATGTAAAAGTAATGCCTTACACTACTGCATTACTTGAAAAAGTAATATGTTACTGTAATACATTACTTTTGTAACGCATTACTCCCAACACTGCTTATAAAATTCAGTTAGAACACGATTAACTTAGTTTAATAAGTTACAATGAACTAAAAACATTCTGTCATGATGACTAACTGATCATATAATTTTTTTACAGTGTAAGAACTAGGCAAGATACTTGGTAGGCCATTTAAGTTATGTAGTCATAGTTTAACTAGAAAGTGAAACTTGAATGTCAAACCACACGTCAACCAACCACAAGTTTCTTATAATCGCTAAACCCCACCCCTGAAATATAGCAGGAAGTGACTCTTATTATTACTTCTTTTTGGTGCCACAGACTTTGCTCACCTCATGGGCAAACGTTTGAAGAATTAAGTGACATAAGAAGAAAAACGAACAAAGGGGTTTTTGAGATATCTCACTGGATGAGAATACAACAGACCTGTTGATTCAATATTTTTAGACCAAGTGAAAGAGAAAGAAAGATCTAGTCTAGATAATTTGGTTAAACGCTGAAGAATGGCTTCAGTGAAAACAGTGTCTGTGGAAGACCTTACTTGTCCTGTGTGCTGTGAAATCTACACGAATCCTGTTGTGCTGTCGTGTAGTCACAGTATATGTAAAGAGTGTGTTCAGCAGTTTTGGAGACTGAGAAATACTCAGGAGTGTCCCGTTTGCAGGAGACGATCGTCCAGAGATGATCCTCTGTGTAATCTTGTGTTAAGGAACTTGTGTGAGTCACTGACAACAGAAAGAGCTTCAGATTCTGAGTTGGTCTGCAGTTTGCACATTGAGAAACTCAAACTCTTCTGCTTGGATGATGAGCAGCCTGTGTGTATTGTGTGCAGAGATTCACAAAAACACACCAATCACAGGTGTAGAAAATCTTTGTGACATGCTCTCTGAAGCCCTGCCCACTGTTTCTTGAACCTCTGATGCACGCATTGAAGGCCTAGCACATTGTTCCCAGCTGCACCTCATCACTCCAATTACCAGCCCCTTTAAAATAGTGAAGCTTCAGAGTGGCAGTATGAACTGGCCTTTCACTGCTCTGGACTCCTCATATGTTGTTGTGACTGCGTTCAACCGTGAGTTATGTTTCATGTTTGTTTATGAAGTATTGTTTGTATATGCAGTTTCTTGTTTATTTATGGAGTATTGTTTATGCAGTTTATTGATTTATTTAGTTGGTCTGTCTTTATGTATTTATGATTTAGAAACCAGTCTGATACTACATGTGAAGAGTGATGTACTGGCATTGGTAAATAAAATCCAACAAAATGGATCTTGTTTCAAGTGTTTTGACTGACACTCCATTGTGATACTCCCCCTGCGAGTCAGCATTATTTCCTAATTTCTTACATGGTCCTTCGAGCCGGAGTTGAGTGTTCCAATGGATCAAGATCAAGTTAATAGCCAATGCCATGTACCAACTAGTCGACAGTCTTCAAGACGGACTAGGCCTCCAGTTTATCTTGAGGACCATGAGAGTACCATTCCCAGCCTGAGGTCTCATCAAACCAGTTATTCAGTTACCTCAGCCCCAGTCCAGAGCAGTGTTGAAATTCATGCAGAGAGTCATCCAGAAACTTCTGATTCCATTTTTCAGGAGATGAAGCAGTTAAAGGAATGTGTAATGGAGTTGGGACAAAGTGTTCAGCAGATAAACAGGAAAGTTAATCGAATGTTTTCTTCAGGAAGTTCCTGGTCATCTGATGCAAGTAGCCAACACTTATCTGCACCTTCCTCACCTAAAGTGGATTCTCTTGCACCTTCCTCACCTAAAATGGATTCTCTTGCACCTTCCACTGTACCAAGCACAGTTGGAACTTTAGTTCAAGAGTTGCGGGATCATCTGCAGGAGAAACGACATGAGCAAGCTATTTCTAAGTCACAGTCACCATCTTGTTTGAGCAGACAGTTATCTTTGCCTCCCCCTCCCCCCTCTATGGTACCTTCTCCTCAGTATCAATTGAATGCTGCTTTGACTGTTCCACAAGTGAATCCACCTTCCATTGATGTGAACTCTGTGAATCAGACTATGTTAAGGCAACAACCTGTTATCCAAGGCTCTCATGTGGCACAGTGGCCTACCCTGGATGGAAGTCTGCAGCCTTTAGCCAATCAGTTTGTGTCCCCTATATTACCTGCTTCAAATTACGGGGTTGATGTGCACCAGCAGCAATCACCACAACCTCATGCCATTAGAGCTGCAATGCAACCACCAATACCTCATTGGAGTTTGAACCCCACACTGTTTGGCCCAGTTTATCCTGGATTTTGGCCACAAGTAGTAGGCCATATGTATCCACCTCATTTGCCAATCCCAATGAATGCTTATGAGTATCAACGCCCATCAGATGTCCAGGGTGTTTTGGCTTCATCCCAATGTCAACCCCACTTTCAGCAGGTTTTGCAGAATCCAGAAGTTGGACATGAGTACTCTAATAGTCAGTTACACGCTCTACCTGTGCCTTCAGCATCTCGAATGAGTAATCAATCATCTGCACCCTTTACAGCACAAGCTGGACGTTTGACTACCCATGGTCAACAGCAAAGCCAAGTTGCCATACCAGGAAATGTTTTAGCTGCCACAAAGTGTGTTCAAACTACCTTTCATAATGTTCAGTCTTCACCCCAGTTAGCTATGTCAAGTCCAACTTCTCCCTTGCCAGTGAGACCTACCCGGCAGCAACACCAAACTAACCAAGTGTTACTGAATAATCCTTTGCCTCATGTTTCTGGGCCTTTAGTTCCATTATCTGTTTCAGGATTTCAAGTAGAATCTGAGCCAAGATTTCATGCTAGCCTTCCTCCAAGATCTTCTAGAATTGAATGGCCTTCCTTTCCCTATCTGTGTAGAGAAGATCCTAAACAATTCATAATGTTGAAAATGGCTTTGGAGAACTTATTACCAAGTGATGAGACTGAGCAGTATAAATTCCATATTCTTTTAGACCATTTAAAACTGGATTCAGCACGTAACTTGGCTTTGGCCTATTCTAATCATCCTCTGCCATTTAGTACAGCATGGGCAGCCCTCCAGCAGAAATATGGTCAGCCCCATCAACTTGTCCTGAAGGAAATTGCGGAGATTATGAGCCTGCCAGCCATTAAAACTGGCGATTCTCAAGCTTTCAGTGCTTTGGCAGTTCGTATTCGTGCCCTGGTGGGTATGCTACAGTCTTGGGGTCAAAGTGAAGGAGCAGCAGAATTGGCTTGTGCTTCTCATGTGCAACAACTTTTGAGTAAACTCCCCCCTGAACAAGTTGCTAATTATATCCGGCATAGTAGACTCACTCGACCAGGACAGTCTCATGATTTGGTGGACTTTTCTGCATGGCTCCAAGAGGAAGCAGATTGTCAAGTAGTAGTGGGACAAGTTGGTGCTGTCCGTAGTAAATTTAATGACTATCACCAGAAGGAGAGGAAGCCAATAAGGCCATATCCACCAACTGCAACTATTCTTCATGGAGTAAGCAGTGTTCCAGTCGTAAGAGCCAATGATTCCTTTAAACCTATGGGAGCCTTCAGTACCAAAGAAGAAAGTGAGTTTTTGAAGTTCCATTGTCCATTTTGTAAGAGTGATGACCATCATCTTAGTAAATGCCAAGCCTTTAGTCTATTAGATTTGGAGGACACAAGGAAATGGATTAAAGATAATCATCGTTGTTGGAGATGTGGCAGAGCCCATTATGCTTTCCAGTGTGATCTAAGAAGAGGTTGCCCTAAATGTAAAGGTAAACATCTGGGAGTTCTACATGAGGTGAATCAGAAGAAGCCAGATTCTGCTGTTTTCTTACTCAGTCGTCCAAGCTGTTCCCCTAGAGCTCTATTAAAGGTTGTTAAAGTCATATTACGCCATAATGGTAAATGTATGGAAACCTATGCCATATTGGATGATGGATGCGAAAGGACTATGCTTTTGTCATCAGCAGCACAGCAACTTGGTTTGGATGGCACAGCTGAGTCTTTAGTGCTTCGAACTGTGCGGCAAGAAACTGAGGTTCTCAAAGGAGCTAGTGTGAGCTTCACCATTTCTGCTCCAAACTCCCAGCACAAGTATCAGGTGAAAGGGGCCTTTACTGCACAGCAATTGGAGCTTCCTGAGCAATCCTATCCTGTTCCAAGCCTCCAAAAACGATTTAGTCATCTCAAGGGGGTCCGATTAGAAACTTTAAACAAAGTCCAGCCTATGCTTCTTATTGGGGCTGATCATCCACATCTTTTGGCTCCAGTGGAGAAGGTTCGTCTCAGCTCTCAAGGAGGCCCAGCTTTAGTTCATACCAGATTGGGATGGGCTCTTCATGGTCCAGTACCATTAGATAAGTCAACTGAACCTGAAACTCAGTGTCTATTTCTTTCCGGAACTTCTGTCTCCTGTCAGCTCCAGCAGGATGTAGAAAGGTTATCACAAGTAGATGTGCTCCCTTATAGGAGTCAAGAGGCCATTACACGGTCTAAAGATCAAAATGCCATTGATTGTCTTAAGCAGATGACAACGAGAGAAAATGTTGATGGTGTCTCTAGATCTATTACTCCTTTGAATCGTTCCAAAAATGCACCCATGCTCGATGCTCCTAAGGAGGCAGTTATTTCATCTCTTCAAAGAACTGAGCACCAACTCCCTCATGATCCTGAGAAAGCCCTTGTCTATAAAGGAAAAACCCAGAAACTAGTGGAGACTGGTTATGTGAAAAAATTGAGCCCAGAAGTCTCTAACCCTGTGGCCATTAGTGGTGATATTATGTCCAGGTTTCATCAAGTTCATCTGCTACCCTCAGAAAAAAACCCTCTTGTGTTTTCTGTGGAGGAACATGAGAAAAGAGGAACCAGCTGATGATACCACCAGAGGCAAGTGCCTATCTGATATAACAAAGCCTGATAGTTGGAGTCGAGGTCTTGATTTTCCTCTGTTCTGAACCCAATCACTGGCCAAAATTCCCTGACAGGATTGAGGACTCTGTTGATTCCACCTAGCTAAAAAAAGGACTTGGCTTTGTGGCCTAGCTGAGACTGGAGAGGACCATTTAAATCGTGGCAACTTTTCAAAGCTGTGGTAGCTCAACCTGACAACTCTCTTAGTAAAGCTCCGATTGAACTGCTCCTGTTGCAAGAGGTTCAAAAGAAAGATCTTGCAGAAGAATATGGTTCACTGAGAGCAGGGAAGAACATGCCATCTAGTAGTCTATGTTCAATCTTGTTCCAGAGTTTAATCCCATTGCTGAAGTGCTTCGAGTAGGAGGGCGACTTTGTCATAGTCAAGATCTGGCCTTAGAAACCATTCATCCAATTAATTTTAATCCTAAGAATGCTGTCACTAACATAATGGTTAAAGAGGTTCTCGCAACCGTTTCAGTGGAGGAAATTTTGAATTCTCAACCCCTAGGCTATGTCTCCTAGTGCTGAGGATCTGGATCCAGTAACTCCTAATATTCTCTTTATGGGGCGGCGAGATGCTGCTCTACATCAAGTCATTTATGCTGATCCTAACATTGACTCAAAGGAGACACAGCCAGGTTTTGGCAGCTTCATTCTGGACTAGTTTTATTCGTAATTATCTGCCTAATCTACAAGTTCGGCAAAAATGGTTGCAGGATCAGGATAATTTGGAAAACTCTGCTGTGGTTATGGTTTTGGACCATCGACTTCCGCGTGCTTTATGGCCCATTGGTAAAGTGCTTAAAACATTTATGGGCAAGGATGGTCGGGTCAGAGTTGCAGAGATTGAGGTCAATGGGAAGCCTTATGTACGACCAGTTAGCCGCCTTATTCCTTTACCCTCTATTAAGGACTGACCTGGAGTGTGATGGTTTGACATGTGAGTTTCTGTAAGGGAAAATATGTCATGCCATATTTTGGGGCGGCCTTGTAGAAAATCTTTGTGACATGCTCTCTGAAGCCCTGCCCACTGTTTCTTGAACCTCTGATGCACGCATTGAAGGCCTAGCACATTGTTCCCAGCTGCACCTCATCACTCCAATTACCAGCCCCTTTAAAATAGTGAAGCTTCAGAGTGGCAGTATGAACTGGCCTTTCACTGCTCTGGACTCCTCATATGTTGTTGTGACTGCGTTCAACCGTGAGTTATGTTTCATGTTTGTTTATGAAGTATTGTTTGTATATGCAGTTTCTTGTTTATTTATGGAGTATTGTTTATGCAGTTTATTGATTTATTTGGTTGGTCTGTATTTATGATTTAGAAACCAGTCTGATACTACATGTGAAGAGTGATGTACTGGCATTGGTAAATAAAATCCAACAAAATGGATCTTGTTTCAAGTGTTTTGACTGACACTCCATTGTGATACTCCCCCTGCGAGTCAGCATTATTTCCTAATTTCTTACAACAGGTTCAGACCCATTGATGAAGTTGTTCCATCTTACAAGGTAGGATACATTTACTGGATTACAAGTAATGAAATCAAGTAGTTTTTTGCAAAACCCATTTTGTATATTGTACCTTATACGACAACAGCTGTCACAGCTAATCAGTGTTTATCACATTCATTCACTTTTCTTCAGTTTAATCCCTTATCCATCAGGGGTCGCCACAGCAGAATGAACAATCAATTACTCTGGCATATACGGTCTTATAGTATGTATTAATATAGTCTTAGATGGCAGATGCCCTTCCAGTCACAATTCAGCACAGAAAGAATTGCAAGCAGAATTGTACTGTATTGTGAAATACTGTATAATCGTTTTTAAATTTACAGTAAACTACTGTAGTAAGTCATTAATTTATACAATATTACTACACCAACAATTTGAATTACAAATACCACCAAAAGAAGAAGGTGATGAGAAAGTTACATGATGACCCAAACCTCATCACAAACAACTGTTCCACAACATTCACGCAACAACACCATCATGGTAACACACATGACACTTAAGTAATACAATAAACATTATTTATCAACATTAGATGTAACACAAAACTCTAATGTAAATAACTGATGAGAAAAAGATTGAAAAGAACCATATTATTGTAAAAAAAAAAAAAACAAAGTGTCATGAAGAGAATTTGGGGAAAGTCCATTTATGGTTATTTACCATACAGTATATAGTAAGGAAACTTGCTAATTTTTCCTTTATTACATTTAAGGAGGAGCTCAAAACAACACTGCCATCCTTACAAGAGAAGCTTAAAACACACAGAAATAACTAAAAGAGAGTGTGATAAAACAGTCCAGCACATTAATGTAAGAAAACAGTGCAAAGTTAAAGGCGTGTGTGTTAGTGTCTACTGCGAACTTTGTAACTCCATTTGTTTGTGACTCATCATTGCAGAAAGGCTTGAATTAACTCCACAACAAATGCATCAAATACACGTTTCAACGCTGTGTTAACACCATGAAGAGCAGATGTTTCGAAAAACTGCTCCAAAACTCTTTCATCCAACAGCTCTCTCCAGCCCCCAAACCACATCCAATGGTATGTTGTGGGCAACGAGAAAGAGCTGAACACTATTGGCTGCTTGTGTGAGGACGACACACAGCATTTGAAATATCTCTGAAAGCATTCAAGGGAGCGTTTGAAAACATCATTAGTCAGCGAGCTTCTATGATACTTAGCTCAGTAGTTCAAAGATATAGACTGCTGAGCATCAAGCACCTGTACATTTTCCCCCAATCACAGCCCAATCTGTTGGCGAGCTCGTTAACTTGTAAATCGAGTTTAAAATTCTGTAGAGTAAGCTAGACATTAGCATACTACATTTGGGATTTTCATCTGTCAGGTGTCTGCGACAAGTCAGCGAACCTCTTTGATGCATCGTCCTTAAGTTCAAACATAAAGACCTGCAGATTTCCACAGCCCAATATATAGGCAAGTTCATATCTTGCAAATTTGGCCCAAATCGAGCTTAAAATCTTGTAGTATGAACTAGGCATACAGTAAGTAGGATCTAGGAGCACTTGGTAATTGGCAGTTTTAACTTGGTAAAGGTTTGATCAAGGTTGCAGCTAAACTCTGCAGGAAGACAGATCTCCAGGAAAAGGGTTTGGCACCCCTGCTATATAATATAATAGAGAGAGAAGAAGGGAAGAGATTCTATATTTGTTTTTTTTATATATATATTCAGACTCACAGAGCACAGAGCGGCAGATTAAAGAGGAGTTTAAGAAGCTTCATCAGTTTCTGCAAGATGAAGAAGAAGCTTCAGTCTCTTCGCTGAAGAAGGAGGAAGAGCAAAAGAGTGAGATGATGAAGGAGAAAATTGAGGGGATGAACAGACAGATCTCAGATCTAGCAGACACTATAAAAGACATAAAAGAAAAGATGAATGCCAGTGACATTTCATTTCTACATTTGAGAACTGATTGTCTGTTTTATAAACTCTTTAAATAGAGAAGCTGCCTTGGTATAGTCTAATTTACATTCTTATCATCTAAGTAAATGCTTTGTTTTTTATATTTTCCAGAGCTTTAAAGGCATCATGGAAAGGTAAGTGAGTCATTGTGTCTCTGGTGTCTTTGACTGTGAACTCAAACTCACTGCAATTCTGACTACTGGATGTTGTTCAGAGCTCAGAGTTCACAGCAGGATCCACAGATGATTTATATGATGATTTATATGAGATGAGTTATACATATGCAGGGTCAATGCAAAAAGTCACAGAAAGTTTAACCTCTGAATAAATAAAAAATAATATTTTTAAAAAATGGTGCTGTCTTCAACAGCAAAATGTTCAGTAGTGATGTAATAACATTGTTCACTATACTTTTATTTAAGAGCACAATAAAGTCAGCCTGTTCTCACGAGGAAACTCAAGTATTTACGTTTTGTCAGTTTAGTGGCTAATTCGTATGAATTCGTACGAGTTGAGACGTACGAAAATGTACGATTTTAAAAAGGAGGCGTGGCACCCAACCCCGCCCCTAAACCCAACCGTCATTGGGTGATGGGCAAATCGTACTAAATTGTACGAATTAGATCATACGAATTCATACGAATTAGCTACTAAATCAAAAAGTTACAAATTGCGGTGAGATTGCATTGATAAAGTATGTAAAATATTTTTAAAAACCATATCATATCCAGAGAGATAATCTATTTTATCTGACATCACACAACTGTAACAAAATTAGCTCAATTTATGAAATTAATGATTAATAATAAGTTACTATTAATTATGAATTTTCAGAATTAACTTATAGTTAATTTAAGTTAATTTAGAAGTTTTAGTATACTTAATAAGCTGGTAGCGAGGGTCTTTTACTGTTAAAGTGATCACTTCTATGAGGCAGACAAAGACAATCCAACGTGGCTATAGCATGATTTATTGACTAGTCTAATATATAACGAACAAACGTACCACCAAGTATGTAAACACCTTAAAAGGGCACAGCGTAAATGCATGAGTAATACCTGTATTTCTGGGTCTTTCTTTCTCATCCTGTAATGTTTCTCTGATGCTTGAAAGATGAAGTCTTTTAAGAAGACCTTTGTCGTTTGCGTGGAGTTTGTGACATCAGAGGTTCAGAGGATCAGAGGATCAGAGGTTATAATACAGAAGTTATAATTTGCCAGAAAATAAGAAACGTGGACTCAGGCAAGTCACGCGGGTATAGAAACTGAGTTTTCCCTTTATGTCGGGAACCTTCTGTGATGATTCGGGGGTTTAACAGGTATTTAAAGATATTGGTCAGGTCACTCCCAGTCTCTCCTGACTGACCAATAGCGTGAAAAGAAAAGTTGCGCAGGAAATTTAGTTTGTTCCTTCTCGCTGGTCTGTACCGTCCCAAGACAGACAGTCAAAACTTTAACTCATAGTTTGAAATTACACCAAGCATACAAGTTATCATTATATGTCCTAGATCATGAGCTGTAGAATTAAGTATGGAGGAGAATGACACCAAACATGACACATAAAACATAATTCATGCATTCTTAGTTTGTCTAATGTTTTGAAAAAGGCATATACAAGTGTAAGAATTAAGAGAGAATTAAGGGAGAGAATACAAAGATTACAAACATTTAAAGTTTCCTTAAAGTGCTTTGAATTTTTTTTTTATTCTAAATTAATCTGATTCATACTAAAATAAAAATACTTTTAAAATATTAAAGCTCATATGAACATGATTTCTGCAGGAGTCCTAGGATGTAACAAAGACCACACAGTTCCACACTCATGGAGTCATCAAATTTTGCTTTTGTTTGTTGTGAATAACTGCCCTCTAGTGGCAGAAATTACATACCAAGCTTTTAAATGAACATAATAAAAAGACATCCTAATAGAATAGACAATAGAATGAATGACATTTTGTTGATGTCTCTCATCAGCTCCTGTGATTCTGGATCCAAACACTGCACATCCGAATCTAATTCTGTCTGATGATCTGACCAGTCTGAGGCACAACAAGATACAACAAGTGCTACCTGACAATCCAGAGAGATTTGATAAATATGCTTGTGTTCTGGGATCAGAGGGCTTTAACTCAGGAACACACTGCTGGGATGTGGAGGTCAAAGACAATTCATTTTGGCTTATTGGAGTAACTACAGAATCAAAGAAAAGAAAGGGAGATGTTTTCTTAGATAGATGTTTGTGGTGTGTGCAATACAAAGATGATAAATACTTCTTAAGATCTCAGGGGAAACCCAGCATCCGTTTTCCTGTCAAAGTAAAGCTCCAGTGTGTGATATTGGAGCTGGACTGGGACAGGGGAAAACTATCATTCTGTGATCTTGTGACAAACACACATCTGCAAACACTGACAACCACGTTCACAGAGAGAGTCTTTCCGTTCTATAGTTATGATGAATCTGTCCCTCTTAGGATATTACCAGTTAATTAAGTGCAACCACAGAAAGACGGTGTTACACTGATCTTCAGTCTTGAACTCCAGTATGAACTGATCAGTGACTTAAATGAATTAAATTTGTTGCACTCTTGTAAGGATGGCTAAGTTTCTCCATAATATCAGACCCTGAGAATTGTTATGGAATTCCACAAGGCAAGATCACGAGAATTGTAAGACACTAAAACAATAAACTTTCTGATCTGAGAAGATTAGCTAGGAAACCAGTTGTTCAACTGTCTCAGTCACCCACCATGAGGCCACATCTCTGTCCTCCACTTTACCCTCTACACCAGAGCAGGTCATACACATTCCACACGTAATGTCCAAGTTTTTAATATGGGGTATCTTGTGGATCTATATTCATTTTTGGTATCATTTTAAATGTCTGTGTGTGATTGGTAAAGTGGTCTCAGTTTCACAGTAATATTTTACAATTTCACTTGTTTGTCACACATTGATCTGCGTTTCGGCTTTGATAAAGATGTTTGCCAGATGCTCCACTCCAGGGAAATTGGTCTTCACATCAACTTATGACCAGACAAGGGTCTTTATGAAGCTTTTACTGTCTTGAGTTTATGATGGTTTGCTGTACTTTGATTATTTAAGGGAAGGGTGCAAAAGTGTCTGTGGGATCCTTTAGCCAGGATACCCCGTTGCAGTGTGTGAATATCTGTGCTCTGAATCAAGGCTTATATGCTGCAACTTAATTCTACACAGTCAGGTATTCATTTCTAACTCTTAAATGTATCTTTGTGTAATTGATGTTGTACATTTCTGAATTGGCTTATTTTTGTTTAATTGTGTGAATTGGCATGGAAAAATTTTACCTGACGAATAAAATTGTTATATTTGTTATATTTTATGTTCTACTGAAATCATTTAAATCTTGTAGATTGTTTAGGCTGATGTTTAGCCTATGACCAGGATTGCTCATACGTTCAGGCTTAATGGATGGAGCATATAGGCACAGCATTAGAGACCTGTTGATTTCTGACAATCACTGATTTAGTATAATATAATCTAGTGGCTAAATCAAAATTTCTTTAAGTATGAGCAAGCATGGGGCGGCCTAATATTACTTAAAGGAAATTAGTTTACAGTTATATCCTCTATCTAAGAACCAGATATGGCGAGGTTGTGTACGTGAGCAGATGAAACTGGCCAGCTTACTGACTCTAAAAGACTTCAGGTAAACGATGAAGCATTAAATGAAAAGAAGAGATGTTTTAAATATAGTCAAACATCTAAATTCATTCCTCATTTATGAATGTGATTGGTTCTTATTAGGAACACATTTGAAGTTTAATGATCACTTGAAATTGGAGACAAACAACAAATTTAAATAAATTCTAATAAATAAAAATATTCTTTTCATATGTGCTAAAAAGGCTACACGCATTTAACCTTTACCCATGCTGTTAGTTCCGTCATTGGACTAATAGATGGACCCTTACACTCTCATACTATTTATTAAGTTTAATGGAATCGTTGTAACCTGAAAGTCTCTCTCCTGTCAACTTTACGAATAAATCAACAGATTGAATTTGACTATTTTACTGATAGTTCATATTTTGTGGATCTGCAATGTATTATTCTTTCTTTTTGCAAAGGAACTATTAATAAACTATTTTGCATAATGAACTTTTTTAAATCTAAAGTAAAAATAAAACTAAGAAAACAATTGTTTTTCTATATAATCACCTGTATAAGGGCTGGAAGTCTTAAAAAAGTAAAAACATTCTACAAATAAATAAATAAATAAAATAAATAAATAGATCCTGTTGGCAATTTAAATGGTTGTAATTGTATTAATTGTCAATTTACAAAAGAAAGCAATGTCAAACCTGTAAATAAGAGTCTAAAAGTTATTCAACATTTTAATAAAAGAAAGACTGGAATTGTGATTTGTCAATTAATGCCCATGTAATAAATGCTATGTTTTAAAAATATCTCATTAATTAAAAGAGAAGGAAACAGAAGAAAGCTCAATGAGTACAAGATATAAGTTGAAAAAACATTCTACTGACATTTCTGTATGTAACCATGAAACGTCATGCCTTTTCTATCTTGGTACTAAATAAGTAAACTTGATATAACTGTTATTTGAATTTTGAACTTTAACAGTTGATTTTTAGGTGACTTAAATGGAGACTTTTCACATTTAATAATAATAATAATAATAAATGTTATTTATATTGCGCTTTTCTTAGACTCAAAGCGCTAACAAGAGCATGAAATACACAAAAAAGTACAGATTAAAAAAAACTTTTAAGAGTTTTGTGATGTTGGTTGTAATGTACGGCTTCATTCATTTATTAATTTTCTTTTCAGCTTAGTCCCTTTATTAATCAGGGGTCGCCACAGCAGAATGAACCACCAACTTATCCAGCATATGTTAAATGCAGCAGACGCCCTTCCAGTAACAACCCAACACTGAGAAACACCCATACATTTTTGCATTCAAATACATATACAGTATGGCCAATTTAGCTTAGTCAATTCACCTATAGCGCATGTCTTTGGGGGAAACCGGGGCACCCGGAGGAAACCCACGCCAACACAAGGAGAGCATGCAAACTCCTCATAGAAATGTCAACTAACCCAGCCAGGGCCCAAACCAGCAACCTTCTTGCTGTGAGGCAGTCATGCTACCCACTGCGCCACCGTGACCTAAAACAAGACCATTTGGACAACAAGAAAGTGTTGAGTTTGTTATTTGGATTACGTTTAGTTTGATATGCTAAAATGTGATTTGATATTCAGGTTTACTTTACATGTAGAAGATTATGTCTTACTACAATAGAAAAGAAGCATTCATTGATGGAGCTGATTTCCCAAACAGTTGACTCTTTGAGCTTAGGCTTTTTCTCAAATCATTATGTAAAAATTTCTTAGGCTGTTTTTCTTTTAGGTGTGTCTTTGTCATGCTGAATCAGGGCATGTCCTTTATGTCACTAACATGAACAATACCTAACAGGTGAGGCTCCATAGCTCAGTGGTTAGAGCACTGGTCTTGTAAACCAGGGGTCGCGAGTTCGATCCTCGCTGGGGCCTGCTGGGCAACATTTTGAGATGTGACCTGGTCTCAGAATTATAAGAATGTGCATGAAGAATTAAATGAAACATTGCAAACTGAAGTGACTTGATGGTGCATTCCAAATTGGATATATTGCCCTCCGAAGAGCACTTCAAGCAAAAATGACTCTGCTCCAAACTGGCCACTTCGAAGGGCTCTTCAGAATGAAAAGTTTTGATGGGTAAAACTACACCCAGGCACCCATGACCCTTTGCACAGGGAAGGTTTTTATTGCAATTTGTGTAACAATGAACATACAAAAACTATAACAGAAAAAGAGTTCTAAATAAAATGAAAGAAAACAATATAAAAAGCAGTAAGACAAATCCATTTTCAATTTATAAAAAAAATCTAAAAAAATTAAGATTGCTCAAAAAATAAGATTAAGTCTTTAAAACAATGTACAGGGTTTTTTATTTTATTATTTCTTGTTTCTAATAATATTTGAAGAAACAAGAAATAATAAAATAAAAAAACCCTGTACATTAGGTAAACACTTGTCCATATCCAACTATTACAATTCAGCACAATTCATCTGGTATGACTTTGGTTATACAATCTGGTCACTGTTGGTAAAAATGACTTCCTGTGTCTTTCTCTTTAACACCGGGCTTAAATTAATCTTGCACTAAAAAAACTTGCACACGCTTGGACTGTATGAAAAAGGGGATGATTATTGTGGTTCATCATACTCACAAATTTGTCCAGCATTTGATCTGTAAATGAAAAACATGCAGGTCAACCTGACAGGCTCAAAAAACTCACTGTGATATTGTTTTGAATTTGCATAACAGTGACTATAAAACAGCTATTAAAGGTATGGAACTGTCTTTTGAGTTTTGACATTTGGGATCTGACCACTGGGTTACTTTTTGATTGCCAATTAGACTAGATTGTTTTAATGGTGTTGCATAGGTTTCTGCTTTGTGCCGCCCTGGAAAAAAAAAGGAAGGGGGAGGGGTGAGTCGTGTGGTGGATGTGGGGTTTGTTGGGTCCCATCTAAAAGTTAGTTTCTTATCAAATACAAATGCAAATTTTTCTTTTTTGAACATTAAATAAAATTGATGCAAAAATATTTATAGATTAGGACTTGTTTTGGATTGAAGCAAGGTTCCAGCACCTTTGATGCATTTACCCCAAAACATATGCTGGATAAGTTGGCGGTTCATCCAATAGTATCTGGATGCGCCCTTTTTGATGCAAGCTGAGATTGTATCACTCAGCAATCTGATGTCAGACACAATGCACTCAAATGGAGCGAGTGAGGTCACTGTGAGGGGTAGGGTTAGGGGTGGGGTTAGGTGAGCCCATTAAAAAGCATTGGATGCAGCTCAGATTGCACTGCACCAGGTCTGCATACAGACCCCCCTCGGTTCATTCTGCTGTGGCGACCCCTAATTAATAAAGGGACTAAGCCGAAAAGAAAATGAATGAATATATATATATATATATACTGTTAAAAAAATATTAAAGGAAAACTTGGGTAACACTTTATTTTGATGGTCCATTTGAGTATTAGTAGACTGTCTGCTGTGTATCTGTTGATACTGACATTTAACAGTTCTTCAACAGACATTTAACTGACTATAAGAAACTTTGCAAGTACATGTCAACTTACACTAACCCTAACCCCAACCCCAACCTTACAGTCAACTTATAATCTAATGAGAATTAGTTGACATGTAGATGCATTGTAACTTCAATTCAACAAACGGACCATCAAAATAAAGTGTGACCAAAACTTGGAGTTACATTGCGTTGTTTAAGTGTTCCCTTTATTTTTTTTAATCAGTGTACGCATATATACAATGTAACATATATGAGAACACCACTCACAGATCTCTCAATTAAATTGATATTTTCTATAAGAAGCTTTACAATATTGTATTTGTGCATAATATATATTACATTTGTCAGTACTGAAGCCAAATCTGAAATTTATCTAACAAAATAACTTATGATAATGGTCCAAAATTAGTCCACCAAAATTTATATGTTAGAGGAAAATATTCAAGAAAAACAAAGCATTAATAATATATATATTATGTATTATATATTATGTTTAATATATTTGTTTTGTTCAAATGCACCTAAATACATTGCCTATGTTTACTGAGAAATTTTCATTATTATTTTCATTATTTATTTATTTTTTACATAACAATATGTATAAATTTAGGCTTGCTACATTTAAGAGAGCTCATCAGTTACTTGGTTCACTTTTGAGTCACATGCTGATCTATTCTTAAACCATTAAAGCATGTATCTCAGAGATCTTAGGCTGGCTGCCAAATACTTTGGGTGTGTCCTTTATATGAGTAACATGAAGGACAGCTGTCAGGTGAGGCTCCATAGCTCAGTGGTTAGAGCACTGGTCTTGTAAACCAGGGGTCGCGAGTTCAATTCTCGCTGGGGCCTGTATAAATTTCTTTTGAGATGTGGCCTACTCTAAAAATCACACAGAATATAGGCTTAAAGAATCAAATGCCTCATGACATACAGTATACAGTATCAGCTGTGAGGTTAGTGTAACAAAGCTGATGCAATAAAACCACCACCCACATTACAGGGAACTTTAAAGACAAAATAGCTTTTCTTTTACTGCTAACTATTTATTATGCTTCAAATAAATGTACGTATAGTGAATTTTAAAGAGTTTGGCCAAATGTTTATCCATTTTTCTAGACCAGGAGTGCCCAAACTTTTTCTTATGAAGGGCCAAAAACCAAACTTACAGGTAACTGAGGGCTTACTCATTAAAGTTTCAATGAGTAATCTCCTAATTTATTTCCTAATATTTAAAAATAACTAGAAAACATTGCTTTAAATTATATTAACAAATGCAGTATATTTAAAAAAAATGTTTAATGAAGTTATTACAGCAAAAACATAAACAATCACATTAATACAATGGAGTTCAATGCTGAATACACTAAGCTGCACCTGCCTTTGCCTTGATTTGCTTGCTGATGTCTTGTGCATTGCCTGATATTGTTGTTTACATTTTTTAAAAATCTGATGAATTTACAAAATTAAAGAAATTACAAAACAAACAAATAAAAGGTTACATTACATTCCAAATTACGATATTTGTCAAAGACATTTTCCCCAATAACCAATCCAACATTCTCCCTTTCTTCTCAAACGGAAAGGTGGGCCAAATCAAAGGTTAGAATGGGCCAACTTTGGCCCCCCGGTCCTAGTTTGAGCATCTCTGTTGTAAACGAACACTGTTTTTAAAAAATGATCTTATCATTTGTGCTTTAATAATTGTATTTGACATTTTGGACTACGATTTTATAGCTATTTTTTCTTTCTGTTTTTTTTTTTATCTTGGTTTGTTCAGAATAACAATTTAAAGTATTTACAGCCAGCACTCTCTGTGTAATGGTTAACCAGTCAAAACTAAAAGTATAGTGCACCATAAATGGGTAAAACTGGTCAGATTTATCCTTTCCAATGTAAGTAAAAATATAAGAGAAGTTAGAAGAAAGTTCATTCAGTACAAAATAATACATAGATACTACTACACACCATCCAGACTCTATAGGATGGGACTAGCTGGAAATAATTTGTGTTGGAAATGCAATAAAGAAGAGGGTACGTATTGACACATGATCTGGGAATGTTGTCTAGTTTACCAATTCTGGTGTAAAACTTTAAGAATAATGGAGGAGTGGCTAGACTGTGAGTTACCTGTAGAGCCACGGCTATGCCTTCTGGGTGACAAACTACACTCTCAGAAATAAAGGTACACGAGCTGTCACTGGGGTGGTACCTTTTCAAAAAGTACAAATTTGTACCTAAAAAGCCCATATTAATACCTCAAGGATAAATATTAGCACCTTAAAGGTACAAAAGTGTTCCACTTAAAATTTTTAGGTACTAATATAAAAATTTGAGGTACCAATATGTACCCTTTAAGTACAAACATGTACCTTCTGAAAAGGTACCACCCCAGTGACAGCTCGCGTACCTTTATTTCTGAGAGTGTAATACCTAATATAGGTAAAAATTCCTTTATTCTTCTCAAGATTGGATGCATTACAGCTGCTAGGATGATATTACGTAATTGGTAGTGTCCCAGAATGCCAGAAATGAAAGAGTGCATTAATGGGATGATTAAAATTGCATCGTATGAGTGTATGCTGGGCAGATTGAACAATGAGGGAGAAGTACATAGAAAATGGGATAATCTCTGGCAACATCTAAAATTAGGATAAATGAGTATGTACTTACAAAGGTACCACAGCCTTAAAGGTGCTGTATGTAAGTTTTTTTACTCTTCTAAAGCATAAAAATACCATAATATGTGGGCAGATATTTAAGAAACATCCCAAGTGAACATACTTGTTTAACTGAAAAACAATGCTGAAGTCGGATATTCTGCTTTGAAAATGTTTTTTCCGTGCCGGAACGCTGTTTTTATTTAGGTAAATGTCACATGCACAATGCCAGTTTAGCCGATTATAATTCAGCACTCCGGGTTGCCTTGTTGGAAAACAGCGTATTTCATTCATTCATTCAGAAAGGCTCTGAAAGCGTGCGTCCGTGACCGAAAAGGACAGTATGGGAGACAAGATTCAGTTCCACATGAGGTTATTAATTAGCAAATTACATAAATATTACGAACGTAAACAATAGGTGAGCAGGTTACATTATAACCGCGTGTCCTAACATGCTGTGACGAGAGAGGCAGTGATCAGCTATTTGGCTGTTTGTACCAGACGAAACACGACAGAAAATTGAATAAAGCCTTTCAGAAGCACAGAATATGCACTCACTCATGAAACGGTAAGGTTTAGAATCTGTTTAATACATGTTAACCCTCCTTAACATCATTAAATGTAAAATGGCATTCAAACTCATATTGTTAGCATTTAGCTCTGAATAAAGCACACAAGTTTTACCTGAGGTGATCACTGTCATAGGTTTCACAAGTTCAGCTGTGAGAAATAGAAGCCTTTTCTAATCATTCAATTCGAGGTGTTGGTTAGGACAAAAACTCCCTTTAATATGGAGAATATTCCCTCTATCGCGTGTCGTTGCTTTTATTTAGAACACAGTTTAAATCGCTCACTCCTTGTATTCAAACTGGCAACCCACGCTCACTTTTGTTTTGATCCAGGAGTGCAACACCTAGTTTAACCACTGGGTGTCAAACTTACATACTGCACCTTTAATTTCCATATATGTTTACTATATGTTGTTTTTCTTAGTTGAATTTTCTTGGTGTGACAGGTGGCTGAATATGTAACATGTATCATATGTATGTGTAGTGTGAAGTGTGTTTGTTCTTGGCTGTTGAACAATAAAAAATTATAAAAAATAAAAAAAAAATAAAAAACTGGTCAGATTTCTCAGAAACAGATATCTGTGTAAATCAGGTTAATTGGTTTTACATCATATTATTCAACACTCAAGGAAAACTCAAAATTATTTTAACAATACTTTAACTTCGACTTTAGAAACTTTTTTTTGTTGTTGGTAAAACAGAGTATATACAGGAGTGAAATTCAATACCTTTTAAGACTCTCCATACTTTTTAAGACCTTAAAACCACTTTAGTTTTCAACTGGACACACTGGTGAGATTTTAACTTACAGTATATTTACTAAATATTAATGTAAGAAACTAGCAGAATCATCTCACAGCAAGAAGGTTGCTGGTTCGAGCCCTGGCTGGGTCAGTTGGCATTTCTGTGTGTAGTTTGCATGTTCTCCCCGTGTTGGACACTGGCCCTCCTGGACCGAGATTGGTGACCCCTGGTGTATGGTGTTTCCCAGTGCTGGAAGGGCATCCGTTGTGTAAAACATATGCTGGATAAGTTGGAAGTTCATTCCGCTGTGGCAACCCCTGATTAATAAAGGGACTAAGCTGAAAAAAGAAAATGAATAAATGAATGAAAATCTATTAAATCTAGCTAATTCAGCAGGTTGGCGCCTATAGAACTGCATAGGTAATGGTGTTGCCTTAGGTACTGCAGTAAACAAAGCAGCATGATGTCAAATCTAGTAGGATTTTAATTGATTTCATAAACTACAAAGTATCATGGTATTCACTGATTTAATAGAGGCAAACTTTAGCATACAACCATACATTGCATAATCAAAAATGATATAAAATGTAATACCTTGTAACAGCATTTAAGACTTTTTAATACTTTTAAGGGCCTTAAATTTCTCTACATTGATTTATCAACTTTTAATACTTTTTAAGACCCTGAGGACACCCTGTACAAATGTGTTCCTGACACCTCAGATGACATGGCAATTTATAGTAATAATAAATAAAACCCTGTTCCTGAACTCATTCTTACAAAGGTTTTGTATATATGCAGTGTATTCACAGCTTTTTTTAGAAAAGTCAAAGTACAGAGTCTGTACAAAATACAAGAAGCTCCAAACCACACCTCCACCCCAAACATGAACAAGGAAATGACTACATGGTAGGCCAGGGGAGCTACCTTCCTGCAGATTTCAGTTGCAACCCTGACCAAACACACCTGTCTGTAATTATCAGGTGCCGCTTCAGGTCCTAATTAATTGGTTCAGGTGTGTTTGATCATTGTTGGAGCTGAAACCTGCAGGAATGAAGCTCTCCAGAAGCATGGTTAGTGACTTCTGTGCTAGAGACTTACAACAGCAAAACTCGCTGATGTGAAGAGAAAGGATTTTTGAGGTGCATTTTAATAGGACTAACAACAGAGAAAATAAGCAACAACTACAACAACGTGAATCTAAATCACGACTTTAACGCTGAAGAATGGCTTCAGTGAAAACAGTGTCTGTGGAAGATCTCTCTTGTCCTGTTTGCTGTGAAACCTACAAGAATCCTGTTGTGCTGTCATGTAGTCACAGTTTCTGTCAAGAGTGTCTTCAAAGGTTCTGGATTACCTGCAACACTCTAGAGTGTCCTGTTTGCAGCAGAAAATCGTCCAGAGATGATCCTCCTTGTAATCTTGTGTTGAAGAACTTGTGTGAGTCACTGACAGCAGAAAGTGCTTTAGAATCTGAGCTGGTCTGCAGTTTACACAACGAGAAACTCAAACTCCTGTTTGGATGATGAGCAGCCTGTGTGTCTTGTGTGCAGAGATTCACAAAAACACACCAATCACAGGTTCAGACCAGTCTATGGTTCAGACCCGTTGATGAAGTTGTTTTATCTTACAAGGTAGGGCACATTTGTTTAGTTTAATGGAATAATAACCTGTTTTAATGTGAGATTTATTGGCTTTTCCTGAAAGTATCACTGTAATACCCCATGATGCCGATAGATGGCAACTAAATGTATAGGTAACCTGAGCTACAGTGTAGTATATAATTTATTGAAAAGCATAGGTAATATTGGTGATCAAAATAATAATAATGATGATGATAAATTAAAATGCAATAACAATAAAATTTAGTTAATTTTACACCAGATATTGACATTTTGAAAGGTAGAAATGTCACTATATTCTGGTGTAATGCAAATATATTATTATTATTATTATTAATAATAAAAAAATTTGCAGTAAAAACATAATCCACAATTGTCCCCAGCAGGCCAGAGTGTAATAAAAGCACATTACAACATGACATATAACCCATTTTCTGAGAAACTGCACTTTCACTGATATTTACTTTGTTAAATTCAAGGAGGGGCTCAAAAAAGTACTGAAGTCCTATCAAGAGATGCTTAAACGCACCAAAAACCTTAAAGAAAAGTGTGATAAAACAGTCCAGCACATCAAGGTGAGAAATGAATTCATTTCCTGATCATAATTTTTCTTGGACAACAAAATGTAGAGGTAAATTTCCCTGTTCTTATATTCAGAGTCAGCGTGAGCGCACAGAGCAACAGATTAAAGAGGAGTTTCAGAAAACTTCATCAGTTTCTGCACGATGAAGAAAAAGCTTCAATCTCTGCACTGGAGAAGGAGGAAAAGCAAAAGAGGGGGATGACGAAGAAGATGATTGAGGAGATGAACACAGATCTTTACTCTAGCAGACACTATAAAAGATGTAAAAGAAAAGATGAATGCCTGTGACATTTCATTTCTACATGTGAGAACTGATTGTCTGTTTTTAAAAGCATTTAATCTCTGTAGAGAAGCTCACTTGGCATAATCTAATTTCAATTACTATAGTGTAAGTAAATGCTTTTTTCTATTTTACAGAGCTTTAAAGGCATCATGGAAAGGCAAGCGAGTCATTGTGTCTCTGGTCTCTTTGAGCTCACTCACAGCAGTTCTGTCTACTGGATGTTGTTCAGAGCTCAGAGTTCACAGCAGGATCCACAGATGATTTCAGGAGCTTTGATTAATGTGGCAGATCATCTAAGAAACCTCACCTTCAGAGTCTGGAAGAAGATGCAGCAACTTGTTCACAACAGTGAGTCTTTAAATGATTTCAGTGATTTAAATGATGTTAGATTTCAAGTGTTAAGTTCATTGATACAATTGTTGGGGCACTGGATCATTGATATGGATGGGCCATCTCTACCCAAAAATTAAACTTATGTTAGGTCTGCCTAAAACCATGTTGGCGAAATATTTTTATAAATAGCAAACAACACAAATTAAGTATAATATTGACATTATTATTATTATTATTATTATTATTATTATTATTATTAATAAATAAAATCCATCATTATTAGTATAAAGGCACCCATTATTTTTTTTATAAATCTCTCCATCAGTTCCTGTGACTCTGGACCCAAACACTGCAAATTCATATCTGATTCTGTCCTATGATCTGACAAGACTGAAACGCAGGGCTTGTGGTCAACTGGTTCCTGACAATCCAGAGAGATTTGACCCATATGCTTGTGTTCTGGGTTCAGAGGGCTTTAACTCCGGAACACACTGCTGGGATGTGGAGGTCAAAGACAATTTGGACTGGATTATAGGAGTAACTACAGAATCAAACCAAAGGAAAGAAGAGTTCTTTGAAACCAACGTCTGGTGTGTGTGTGTGGTACAGAGATGAAAAATATTCCCCACAGGCACCAAAGAATTACAACAACACGTTTTCAGCAAAAGTGAAGCTTCAGTGTCTGAGATTGGAGCTGGACTGGGAAAGAGGAAAACTATTATTCTGTGATCCTGTAACAAACACACATTTACAAACACTCATAACCACCTTCACAGAGACTGTCTTTCCATTCTTCTATAGTTATGATGTCATCTCTCCTCTAAAGATTTTACCAGCTAAAGTGGTTGTGAAAACAGAAATGTAGGATGTGATAGTTTTTGGTTAACGTAAAAAGGAGGTAACCCATTAAAGAAGGAACCAATATCTATTTTTGAAGCATAAAATGTTGGTGTTTGGTCAGAAATTGAATAAATATTTACTGTATAATCGCTGTACAATTTTGTAGTGATGTATGTGCTCAAGGAAAATGCAAATATAAAATAAGTAGACATTTGTTTTTGAGCTGATCCTGTCAGATTAAAAATGTTAATAATGAAAAATGTGTTATTTGATTTTCTTGTTTCTTACGTGCAGGAGATTGAGTTAAAATAAATTTAAAAACAAAGAAACAAACTGTAACTAAATGATTTTCAATAAAATGATTATGAATGAGAAATTTAAAGAAGCATCAAAATTGCTCATGGGACTAACACTTAAGACAAATATCTATAAGATTGTCTCTATTTATAATGTACATATGCTGGTTTTAGTGTACACCAGTTTTCATTTTAGGTTAAGATTTTCACCCTGTAACTGTTCAATTCCATCTTGATAGAATTCCACTCTCTAGTGGTAAAAGTTAACATGAATCTTTTGCTTAAAATATTTTAAGGTTTGTTTGTTTTATGTGTATCATTGTAATACACGATGAGGGTTTGTCACAGCAAAGTGCATCTACAAGTATACTTTTTAGTATTTTAGTTCGCATACAAATAAATTGAATTTGCACTTATTAAAAAAAGAAACTTATATCACACTCCATGTACATTTTAAGGGGAAAAATTTACTTGAATGATTCTAGCAAATGGCTAAAATATAACAGTGAAAAATTTAAGGGGGTCTGAATACTTGCTGTACCCACTGTGAATATAAAAACAGTTAATTCTAAATTAACTTGGTGTCAAACTTTATCTCTGGAAAAGAGTATCTCAGTATGCTTTCAAAAATTTTTGTTTAACCCATCAGACACTCATTTGCTTTGGCATTGCAATTAAATTATTGCTTCATAATATATGATTTTATCGTATTTATACTTGGTTTTGGTTACTTTATTAAGGTGAAATGTTTGCTACAAATTTGTAGCAATGTTGAAAGGAACCCAAGTTTTACCAACCTTGCTTTAACCCAAGGGTGCCATTAACCTTACAACTATAGGATTTCTAACCATTCTTCAAAAGAGAATAAACAAAATGAGATGCTTAAATGTTTGGTTAAATATCAAAGAATTAATAAACATGACTTTGACTAGTATTTCTCACCTCAGCGACACAAACTGACAGCTTTCTAAACTCTTGGATAAAATAGTTTTCATAATGTAAGCAAAAAATGCAAAAATCTTTTTTTATTAAAGTGGCAGATCATTTGAAAAACCTCACCATCAGAGTTTGGAAGATGATGCAGCAACTTTTTCAAAACAGTGAATCTTTAAAAGATTCTTGCATTAACTGGGGTATGTTCACTGCTGCAGGTGTCATGGTGGGTCAGTTGGTATTTCAGTGTGGAGTTTGCATGCTCTCCCCGTGTTGGTTTGGGTTTCCTCCGGGTGCTCCTGTTTACCCCACAAGTCCAAAGACATGCAGTACAGGAAAATTGAATAAGCTAAATTGGTCAGTGTATGAGTGTGTGTGAATGCAAGTGTATGGGTGTTTCCCAGTGTTGGGTTGCAGCTGGAAGGGCATCTGCTGCGTAAAACATATGCTGGATAAGTTGGCGATTTCATTCCGCTGTGGTGACCCCTGATTAATAAAGGGACTAAGCCAAAATTAATAAATGAATGTTCACTGCTAAAATTGACTATAAAGTCTATAGGGCCCCTGATCCCCATAAATAAATATTAAAGGGAATAAGTAACAGATAGAGGAGTACCCATAATAGAACTGACCCAAAGCACTGAAACTTTTTGGGAATGAAAATGAACATTTTAAATGACAACAAATAATAGGAAGTGTCAAATACTGTATATGCACTGTTTGTACTCCTCAGCTCCTGTAATGCTGGACTAAACCCTGCACGTGCACTTCCTACTATGTCTGATAATCTGATCAGTCTGAGATGAGGTGAAGCAAGTGGAACACGCTGCTGAGATGGAGGTTGGAGATTTATTAAATTTAAATAACATTTCCCTTTTTATTTTATTTTTAATCAAGCAAATGCAACCTTTGGGAGTAAAAAAACACTCATTTCTAAAACATTAACAAATCTTAAAGGTTTACAAACTTTTACAGGTAGATCGAATGAATTCTTGTCTAAAGGGTGCAAGACCCGTTTCTATGCATTGTCTAATTTACATGTTTGTAACTGGTTATAGCTAACAGTAATATTTGAAAGGTTTAAGATCTACTACTGCAACTGTGAAATACTGTCTAGATTTAGGGTCTAATTTCAAAAACGGTTAAAATAAAAGGTTTGCAGGTTTATTTTCTTAGTGCATGTACAGCAGTCAACACGGATCAAAAAAGTTTTTTTTGAAAATTGTCCTAAGACCAGATTGAGTGCTGTTCAATAGTTCTAGGACAACTTTGATGCAAGGTTCTGAAGCACTTCAAATGTTGACTACTGTAATTCATCATGATGCTTGTAGGTGGCAGCAAAAGAAAACATAACTAGTAAGTCAGCTACAGTGTGCATTGGCAATGTATTATTTTTGGTTGACAAATAACATAATTAAACTGTTTTAGAAAAATAAGAATAAACGCATTATTTCAAATAATCCAGTCAAAGTCTGTGCTTGAAAAAAGAACATTAACCCTTTGTTTACTCTGTCAGGGCACAATGCAGGTGGCTTTACGCAGAGTCAAGTATCCAGTCACCACATCTGTGGGTAACTGACGGATGTAGGAAAACTCATCTGTTGATGCAAAGCGTAGTTTAGTCTGAGGGTCGGTGTAGTTTGCCTGGGACACAAAAATACAGACATCAGGTGAGATTCTAAAAATAAAAGACAGCATCTAGTCTATTGATTTAATCCCCCAGTCAAACATAAATTTTAAATACATTTTCAATGCTAAACAATTTAAAACAAACTCACCGGTAGACCTGAGATGTCAGAGTACTTTTTTGCAGGCTTCATAGAAGGAGGTGCATCTATGCTGCAGTCTGACGCAGAAACAGAAATGTTGTCAAAACACATGGTGTCATGACAATCAATATATGTTTTTGTAAAAAAAATTTCAGAGCTGCTTTTTTTCCTGAAAAACAATCAAGCTTGTTGCTTAAAGGGGACCCATCATGCAAAAATCATATTATAGGGTCTGAGGGTCAGTGTAGTTTGCCTGGGACAAAGATACAAACATCAGGCGAGATTATAAAAATAAGAGATGACATCTAGTCTATTTATTTAATCCCACAGTCTGTTTAACAATATATTTTAAACACAATATCAATGCAAAACAATTTACAACAAACTCATCAGTAGACCTGAGATGCCAGAGTAAATCAAAGGACACAATCAAAAACTATTCATTATTTGCTATTTACTATAAACTTGCTGCTTAAAGAGGACCTACAGTTTCAAGCAAAATCACATTATAAGTGATATATAAAATTTAAATCACAATTAAATAAACTAATTGATGCACGCACTTAATTCCTTATTCATAGACTATGGCAAAAACACTTCCATCATAGTAACAAAATCACATTATAAGTGTGAACACAGTCAGCCTCTAATAGTAAAAATACACATTCTATTTTTTATAATCACACTTGATAAATACGGTTTGCAGAAACACTTTGATTCTCCCTTTGTACGTCTAATTTGAGGGAAAAGCCCCACCCATTAGTGACGATTACTCTGTCATTAGCATAGACAGCCCTGAGTGAGAAGCAGCTATCCACCATTGAGTTTTAGGATGTACAAATGAACATTGTAGTCTCCATAGACAACTTTCTTCTGAGACGCTTCTTGTGACATTTTCACAAAGATAACATTAGTTGTAACGCATAGGTGTTTGTAGCTCCGCCCTCTTTTGAAAAGAGCACAGTCCTATTTAAATTTAAAAGCGACAGTCACCAAAATAGCACAATTTTGATTAAAGCCTAAAAGGCTATTATTCATAAAAAATATTTGTCTGGTATTTGGAGCTGAAATTTCACATACACACTCTAGGGTCATCAGAGACTTATTTTACATCTTTTAAAAAAGGGGCATTATAAGGTGCCCTTAACATGCTATAATGCATTATTTGAGAAATGATTTAGCTAGTCATGACTGTTTCTAGAGAACGGTTACATATCCTTCATTCAAAGCATGTTTGCAAGTACCATCGTAAAAGATTTCAACCTATAATATCTGAGTGATAAATTCTGATTGTTAAACAGTTGGAGACCAAAATAATCTAAAGTATGCTATTTTTTATTCATTATTTCACAGGTTCCATTAAATTCCTCCAGGTTTCTGCTGTGGCACTACAGCACATACACGCTCTAGAAAACATGCTTTAATTCTCTTCATCTAAAATGTGTGGAATTACGATTGTGTTTATGCTTCATTTTGTACAGTTTTTTTGGTCACGTTCATGATCACAGAAAACAGTTACGCATGCGACATGACATCACTTTATCGCAGAGACGCTATTGGCTAAATGCCGGCAAAGTAGAACATGGAAGCAGCTTGAAGCGAAAAGCTTGAGTATGTCTGCGGTCTGGAGGTATTATAAAGTTGATGACGACAACATTGTCATAGCAAACTGTGAGATATGTAAACCTGGGATTACAAGAGGTGAAAAGGAAAAGGCTACATTTAACACAACAAACAGTTGTTGAATGTTAAAATAAGGTGAATTAAATAAAACATAAGGATCATCCTGGATCCGTTTCTTCGCTCTTCTTTATTCTTTTTTTATGCATTGTTAAAGTATCGGATCAGGTTTCGGTAGATACTCAAAATCAAACGACTCGGACTTGAGGGCAAAAAAACCTGATTGGGACATCCCTAATTCTAACCACATGTTAAAAGCTGTATTTAGAACCACATAATGCTATTTGTGTGTGTTTTTTAACTATGGTATTGAGAAACTGTGTCACTGAATTACGTTGATTTCAAAAGAACTTGTTACAGTAGTTGGCTAACAATGCCGAAAAATTCAGTCTGATTCATACCTGCTTCATTACTTTTTTAAAGTCAGACTCACAGTTAGGATCATTGATTTTCCAGGGTAGCGCTTTCTCGGCTGCTAAAATTTGTTTCAGGTTTTTCCACGTCCGGTTCTTCTTTCCTGCTGCTGCTCCACCAATACCTGAGTGCTAATACAAAAACTGAAGTCATGTATTGAACTCTGTGTGTTTTACACACATGAAATATTGAACAGACTTACCACAAAGTCGGGGTTTTTAAAAGGCAAACTCTTGGTAGCAGTATCTACATCAACAGATCCCACTGGTTTTACTTCAGAAATTCCTTCAACTGGGGCAACCTGTGACAAATAGAAACACCACCAATGAGAAAATACACTACATCATCCAATTAGATGAGCAGACGTTTTTCCCAGCACAGACCTGTATTACAGCGCCCCAAATTGTGGAGCAAATGTCAGACTAGGGCTGGGCGATATGGCAAAAAAAAAAAAATCTAGATTTTTTTTCATAAAGTTATAAAAAGTTACAGGTATAAAATATTTACTTTTATAAAAAGTTTGACCAATTCACAATTTCGAATTTTTTTTTTTTTTTTACTGTGTAACTATAGTCAACTTAAAACATTACAAAAACATGACGAAAGTAACAATCTCTTTATAAGTAACTTGAAAAACCATCTGGTTAAGGAACATGTATTTTTGATAGCCATACATACATAAATTGGTCAACAAGGTGTAGCCTATTACATTCCAATAGACAAATTCCTGCTTAAATATTTGTGCGTAGCTACACCACCCAGTATATATTAAAGATCACCGTGAACAACAAAAAAACCCCACAGAAACCTATATTTAAATGTTTATCTTATATTTAACTGAACCGTATAACCTATAGCTGAAATGTTGAAAACTGCTCAGTTTATTTTTATAAAACATTTGTCAACGTATTGATATTTTTTTGGAGTAAAAACAATACCGACATTTAAGAATCCATATTTATTTTATTTATTCATTCATTTTACTTGTTTATTGGTGCATATATGGGTTATGATTTAATTCATAGCTACAGTACCTTGGACAGCTACTGTGCCACTCCATAAAGCTTTCAAGCAAAAGTCCAAATTAAAGAAAGATTTGACTTTCTGCGGTGACAGCCGACATTCACAACACGCCGTAACCCTCCTTCAGGTGGTGCACAGGTATAAAATACAAAACCAGACGTCTGGGCTTTGAATTAGGTGCAATTATTTCCTCGTTGTTCAAAGAGTCTGCAAATTCGATGCACAGCAGGAAAAAAAAGGCTTTCAGCAGTGCATGTAGTCACTGGTAAAGTTCTCACCTAGATCAGAGCGATCTGTGCTATCGAATACAGCACAGCATGCAATAAACTCACGCTCAGTCAGGCGAAGTAAAGGTCTCAATGACTACGTTTACATGGACACCAATAATTCAATTTTAATGCGATTAAGACAATACTCTGATTAAGAGTCGACCATGTAAACAGCCATTTTTTATTGATTTAATCTGATTAAGGTCATAATCGAACTAAAGAGAAATCGAATTAAGACATGTGGAGTATGCCGATCTTAGTCACATTATTGAAGTGCATTACAGACATGTAAACACCTTAATCGAACTATTACTGTCATGTAGGACTTTAAGCCGCTTTTGCGACAGGGTAGTCCACACACACACACACACACACACACACACACACACACACACACCCAGACACGCACACACACAAGCACGGCTGTTTGACACTCTGCACCTACCGAGTCAGTGCAGACCACAGACACCTGCATGGTGAAATGCGGAGGGTTTTTTTTTTTTTTCCATTCAGCATGCGGTATGAACTTCCATTAAAACAACATTTCCAGCAGTTCATGGTTGCATCCAATATCTCGTTTTTCATGGAGGACGTACATAAAAAGTCCCTGAATGAAAGTGAAAGTGCCAAACTGCAGTTAAAGTCGACAAATTAAAAATGAAACACTCGAAATTACATAAAACTCCGGAGGAAATGCGCATAGCGCGGTGACGCAATGACGTTAATCGAATTATGTGCTATAACATGTAAAACGCGATCATGAAAGGAACATTCAAAAAGCAACTCATGTAAACACCTTAGTCTTATTATTCTCTTAATTAGATTAAAGCAAATAATTTGATTACTGATGTCCATGTAAACGTAGTCATTGCCTATATGTCAATCAAATTATTTAAGCTCTAGCCACAAATAAAACTTTCAGCCCATTTTATTATTTTCTGTAATGTATATAGTGTAATCAGGGCCGGAGCAAGCTGAACTGGCGCTCTAGGCGAACAGCAATCACGTCGCCCTCAACCCGAAAGTGAAATAGAAACTTACCGGTTTGCGGATGAAAATGAGGACCGGGAGGGTGTGGGTGTCGCGGATGAAAGTGAGGACCGGGGGGTTCTCGCCCACTATTCTCCCGCCCAAGGCAGCCGCCTCTATGGACGCGCCGGCCTTGAGTGTAAAGCTGGATTTATACTTTCACCTGGCGCTGCATCGCACGCCTCCGCTGACTGCGGGCGCACCTCGCGACAATGGGATACCGCGCTTGCGCTGAGCCAGCTGTGGTAGCTCATCAACAGAGCCGCGACGTCAACACACAGAATCTGTCAGCACAATTCAGCACGGTTGTCTAACAGTTTAGAACGGTTTGGCACGATAGTGGAAAAGCTGCTTTAATATTTTTATTTAAAAAAAAAAAAAAAAATCGCGATACCTCAATTTGATAAAAAAATTTTTAATAGTCTTAAAACGTAAATTCGAATTAATCGAAAAAAAAAAAAAATCACCCAGCCCTATGCCAGACGAAGTCTAAAATATGGCTGTGGGTTACCAGAGCAATCATTAACTACAGGCCTATTAACTAAAGGCTTTAAGACTAAGTGGAATCCTGGTGTGACTTCAGTTAATCAGTTTTGGCCAATGCAAAAAATTATTTTTCAAGAGTCCAACATCTGTGCAAGAAAACATCTGACATAAGCGAAGTCATCTTTCGCTACTGTATTGAATTGAAATAAAGAGAACATTTGACAAGTATCTTTTATTCTATAAATCGTGGACCTTATTCTTGAAAGAAAATGTGACCAATAAAAAAAGTGTGAAGCGCTTTTACAAGAGAAAATTGTGAACCCAGCCTCTAAATTATTATTATTCTTTTTATTATTAATGTTTCAGTTTTTTATTATTCAAATGACCAAATTCTGACTGAGGAAAGTTGAATGTGCTGGCCAGTTTGTTATTTGCTTAGTAAATTACACTTGGCTACAGGTTATAAATTAACTTATTTTTTCTAATGATATATGATGTAATTTCTATTTTAAAAATAAATATTTGTCATATTTCTTTATTTTAAATATTTATGAAATATTTTTGGTACATCAAAAAGTGTGGTTATGATGACTAGCCAACAAGGTAATTCAGCTAAAAATAGTGCTTTAAATGTCACCTAAATTCATTCACCTAAATATTTAAATCTCATAATTAATTAGAAAGAGGGGCGAGTAACTACAAAATTGTCCACTTTAAAAAAAACTAAAACAAAAAGAACAACCCCTTTCACCAGACTGGCTATGGGTCTGAACCATAGGTCTGAACTAGAAAGCTGTGAGCTACAGTAATTACTAGGCAATTAGTCTATGGTCTAAATGAAGAACAATAATATCAGCGCTTGTCAAAATGGTCTTTTTAAGGTGGTTTATGACAAATTAAACAATACTGTTTGCACATATAAAATGGTCTGAACAATTACATGACTGTTTTGAACAATTTTGATTGTTCAAGAAACTTTCTGCATTAAAACACACAGATCTAGCAATCTAAACAATAACACTGGCAGGAAATACTATTATATTTACAGAAATTAGATTTGTAGAAAGTTTATTCACAACATTGTCTTCTTGATAAGGGACAGTACATGATATTCACAGACAAATGAAACCAATTAATACAAACTAAAATAAGTAATGTAACATAATACTAATATATAATGTGTTCCTTTGCGTTTTGGTTTATTTCAAATGTAGCTAAAGTCATAATTTATAATATTATAACAGGTTATTTGATCTGTTTCCAATTTGCGGGGGTCACGATTACCATTTTCCACACTGTGATTTTTGCTTAATACTTTTAATTTAACTAGAAAAAGTCACCAGTTTTTTTTTTCCTTTTTCAGAATTCTTACCACCTTTAAATTAACTGAACTAAGAAATGCTAAATTACCTGAGCTTGAGCAGTTGAGATTGCGGGTTGTGTTTTCTTCTTTTTGCTGTTGTTGTTGTTGATGATGTTATTGGCCAGCGGTGTTGTGTGTGTCGCGGGGCTCACGGACCGTTTCTTGCTCCGGGCCTGAGCAACTAATGCCGCCGCTGTCTGCGCTTTACTCGCCAAGAGAGTCGCTGGGTTTAACTCCCTTGCTTTTGACACTCCGGGTTCGGATAGGGCCGACATTTGTCTTCATTGCCTTCTAACGAACGTATCCAAAATTCTGCAGGTAGTCATCTGTGAGCACGTTAGCCTGCTACTAACCACAACATCCCGTTCACCCGGAAGAGATAGAGAGAACGTGCGAGACGTGCCTTTTATTTGAATTCCGTTGCGTCAATCCAATACATTAGTTCCGATGGTGTTATGGATTACATTAGTTATCGTTGAACAAAAAGGAAACAGTTTAACATTTTAAATTTTGAGTACATAGTTTCTCTCTCTCTCTCTCTCTCTCTCTCTCTCTCTCTCTCTCGCTCTCTCTCTCTCTAAATTAATTTAGAAACAGCCCACACTTGTTCACAGCTGAACTGACGACTGTTGGTCGTGTCGAAAAGCAAATAATAATCTGATGCTAACATTTCTGTATTAGATGTATAATTTAATTTTAAATAGGACAACACATTGCCTATTCCCCATTTCAGCAGTTAGCACTGAAGTTCACTTTGATTTATGCTCTATGACAGACTCATTATAGAATACAAGAGGATAATGGCATTTATATTTCAATCACATGTGTGGCTGGGGGAAATAAATGACTAATTAACTTTGTTCAAAACAGATGTCAGGTAATTATTTCTCTCTCTGTAGATTTTGATACAACATTTACAGCAGAGCCATTGTCCTTCACTTCTACCTTCTTTCTGTCACAGTAGGTTAAATCATCCAAAAGGGCTGTTTCCATTTGAACCATCATAAGTGTAGACTTAATATTACAAAATATATTTCTCATTTGATTTTATTGTACAGCAGTTTGCCAAAAAAGTAGCTCAAATATATAATAATATAATGATTACCTTCCTATGCCTATTTTACATCATGCCCACAGAGTAGAGACTTCAAAAAGCTGACTGTTACCTTTCTTCATTTCATTCTCTCTGTTCTTGTCCTTTCTTTGAATGCCATTGCTTGTCATTTCACCTTTGCTGCCGTCTTAAATGTCAACTTCAGAGTTCACTTCGCACTCTTTTATATGGACCTCTTTGCATGTTTTGAAGTGAAATATTGTTGGAGACATAAAGAGAAAAATGTGACAGACAAATCTCCCCATGCAGAGCTACACACAGAATGGAGCATAACACTGTCCTTGAGTTTTTGTCATCCATCATTTTATTCATAACTGAGTCTCTTTCTTTATTCTATCTGCATTCCTTAAAATGTAATTGATAAAATAAACAAGCCTGCTGATGTTAATACAAAGATGTTGTCATATTTTGTGAACATTATCATGTATTAGCTTAATTTTTCCAGGATTTATTTCATTCATTTTTTTTCGGCTTAGTCCCGTATTTATCAGGGGTCGCCACAGTGGAATAAAGCACCAACTATTCCGGCATATTTTTTACGCAGCAGATGCCCTTCCAGCTGCAACCCAGTACTGGGAAACACCCATACATTCTGACATGCACACATTCATACACTACGGCCAATTTAGTTTATTCAATTCACCTATAGCACATGTCTTTGGACTTTGGGGGAAACCAGAGCACCCGGAGGAAACCCACACCAACACCGGGAGAACATGCAAACTCCATATAGAAACACCAACTGGCCCAACCTAGTCTCAAATCAGCAACCTTTTTGCTGTGAGGTGCTAACCACTGGTTTGAAACATATGCGGCATCAGAATTTGTATCTATACAATATAGGTAAAACTAAGGTGGCTAAGAGAGCTTAATGCGCTGCAATTTAAGAAAGCACATGCAATTACAAAAAACAACAGCAAATTAAGAAGCGATCTTCATCAATTTGACAGCACACGTGCTGCAAATTGGTCACAACACAAACAACTGAAGAAACGCACAGCAATTAGTCACAACACAAACAATTGAAGAAATGCTCTGCAAATTGGTCACAACATTTGTAAATACCCACGTAACACAATGGAAATGTTTCAAGGGGATTGATGTTTGTGTTGTGACCAATTGCTGTGCGTTTCTTCAGTTGTTTGTGTTGTGACCAATTTGCAACACGTGTGCTGTCAAATTGATGAAGATTGTTTCTTTATTCGCTGGTGTTTTTGCATGGTAATTGAATGTGCTTTCTTAAATTGCAGCGCGTTAAGCTCTCTCGACCACCGTACAAAACAGAATGTTAGCCAAGTAGTAGGCTATGTGTGAATTTATGCTGTTTAAAAAAGCAGTTGACAAGAAGTACCTAGTATTTCTGCAGAGATCCCGAAGTGCTCATTTGATAGACACTTGACTGTTGTATTAGGCCAAAGTAGATAATTTATCAATGAAAATAAAGTGACAACAATGGTAGGTCATGTGATAAAAACAACATGGTGGAAATATATGTCTGAATTTCATTTACACCCACATTCATAGCAGTTCAAATTCAAATGTACCTACTCAGACAGCATGTGATTTTGTGAACACTTTTACAGTACTTCACAGCCATTTGGTATGTTCAAAATAATATGAATGTGTGTGACATCTATTCAGTAATTATCATTGTTTCAAAGCAACTTTACAAAAGGTACACATTATTGCATCGCAATCCTATTCGGAAAGAGTTAAGGTTAGTTACCATAACTGTATTAGTCACTAATAACTTGATAACTAGTTAACTAGTAACTAATATCTTTTAACAGTTAATGTTCATTAATTTTCTTTTGGCTTAGTCCCTTTTTTGTCAGTGGTCACCACAGCGGAATGAACCTCCAACTATTCCAGCATATGTTTTACACAGCCGATGCCCTTCCATCTGCAACCCAGTACTGCAACACCCGTACACGCATACATTCACACACACACTCATACACTACAGCCAATTTTGTTTACCCAATTCACCTTTCCCGCATGTGTTTGGACTATGGGGGAAACTGGAGCACCCGGAGGAAACCCACATGAACACAGGGAGAACATGCAAACTCCACACAGAAATGTCAACAGACTCAACCGGGACTCAAATCAGCAACCTTCTTGCTGTGAAGCAACAGTGCCAACCACTGAGCCACCGTGCTACCCTGACAGTTAAAGTTGTTATATATAAACATAGTTAACCTGCAGTTATATAGCATATAGGTGACGTCCATGTGTTCATGTTTAATGATGTGTATTTGACAAGTGAATTTGTCCCAGATAGCAAAGAATTCTGTACCAGATTTGGCATAAAACTCCACATACTGGCATACAGCATGTGGGCCAAACATGACCCGGGTTTGGCAGAGGTGGTATCTTCCTTCAAGCGGCACACAAGACATGAGCCAGACGTCAAATGTTGAATTTGGCCCAGATGTTAAAATTTGATGTGGGCCACATTAGCTTGGCCTATCTTGACCCACATTTAAAATCCATTTAAATTATTTTCTGAGTAAAGAAATATTGTAATACAAAAAGTAATTTCCATCTTCTAATGTCTTCATTTTAATTTATTGTTGCAGAATTACTGAATTTACCATACATTACATAGATTTTATTAACCAAATTATTATTTTACTAATTATATTACTATTACAGTTTTTCTCAGTCGTATGGTGCATTTCTCACAACACTATTTACATTTGCACAACAGTTAATGCATTTCTCAAAACTATTAGTCATTTGTGCACATCATAGTAGCAGTTTCTCATTCCTTTCAACTAATTGCAAATGCTTTTAGACATGCATCAATTGCTTTCATACAACTCTCTGCTGTTTGTAACATTATCATTCGCTTATGTCACGTCAGTCAAAATTAAACTAAACTTGTGATTGCTGAATAGTCATTCCATATAAAACTAATAGTCCTCATTTCATTACTTGGGTCATTACATACAAAACTAGTTGTCAAAATCTGTCAAGCAAATTTTATAAAAAATTTAAATCTTTTTTTTTTTTCTGAAAATGTCTCCTAAATTTAACAATTTGATGAATGATTTACAGACCTGGGTATGATGTAGGTTCAGTTCCAGTATTATGTACTGCAATATTGTTTACAGTTGTGCACAGCTCTACCCAAAGAGAGTTTATGTTTGTTGTAAATAAGGGTGTATTTATTCTTTTGCACAATGTTGTGAATAAATTAGAATTGCAAAGAGCAAATGCAGTAAAAATGTGAAACATTCATATTCAGTGTCTTGTACTCAGATACCTCAGTAAATGCAGTGATGTCTAACTTTCCTGTAGTTTTAAAATGGCTGTGTAAATAGTATATAGTGCTGTCTGGAGCATTTTCAGCAAGTGTCACCAAAATCTGACTTTTTTGCATTGGAAAACATTTACAGAGTAAACTGTCATAATGAAAACATGACAAAGCCATTTGACTATCTTGTTCATAAACAATGGTGTCAGGACTTTTCATCTTGATGACACTGACACTTTCATTGACAACAATACTTGCTTTTGAGGAATGAGCTTTCCATTTTGAGCAAGTGACACGCTTTTGCAGGTTATCAACTAGGTTTTGCAGTTTGTACTAATTGTTTTGAGAAATGCACCAAAGTGACTGAGAAAAACTGTAACCATATGTCAAAGTCAGTTTTTTAATAAGATAGAATAAAAGCACACCCCATAGTGTGCCTAAAGTGCTTCATGGGTTTAACAATTTCATTGCAGTTGTGACACACCAAATCTGGTTCTATACAATGGCCAAACACGGACCATATCTGGCCCGGTTCATCCAGTTATGGGTTATTAGCTTGGCTGAGACTTGGGCCAGATATGGTCCAAATTTGGTCCTTGTCAGGAAGCTAGATTTGGTCCAGTCATGTACCATAATTCTGTGGCATGTGGGCCAAGCAAAAGCTGATTGTGTGGGCCAGAGCTGGGAAATTTTCTATGTAGGGTGTGTGACATCTGACATGTTTTTACTGTCATGTGACTAACAGTGTCACTTCTATTTCTATTTGTATAGACACTATTTCCTCTCTGCTTTCTTACAGTGACTACATCTTGCACAGTCTATCCTGGTATCCTGTTGACATTGCTTGATAATTATCACTATTATCACACACACACTCCTCTTCCTTGAAGAAAACAACTGAGATGTTGCAGGCGGCCGCTGATAAGAAGCGACAGGGCTCCTCTTTCCTGTTATAGTGTTGGCTCTGCATCCTCTCTTTGCAGTTGACCTGAATACATCTGTTTGGTTCACCTCAATTTAGTCCTGCCGTAGTGTTTTGCCTGTTCTGTGGCTGAGTTACTGTTTTTATAAAAGGTTGAGAGAAGAATGGGGCAAAAGAACGCAGTGAACGCGCTTGACGTCTCATTTATATTTCATCAAGACGATGTTGCTACAAGTGGCTGGTGCATGCAATACATAAATAAACTATAGCTGGAGATTCTGTGTTGAGGTTCAATTGCAAACAGCCATGAATATTTTATGAATCAAACTTAAACTGCAATAAATGAAAGATTGTTTTTTTTTACCGGATCATTGTTTAGAAAGTCAATCCATCACAATGAACTGAAAACTGGGAGACAGCTGTGTGCTTATGTTGGTAATGGAAAAAAATGCAAAAACGTACAAAGGAAAAAATGAGAGTAAAGATGCAGAATCAGCGGCCCTAAATTGAATGCTGTTTTGAATAATATAGCACCAGAGATGGCACTGTTATTTTTCACAATGATATATCATTGCATGTTTACAACACAAGTCATGCGAGTACTCCTAAGAAATATGTCATCATTTTTCATTCTTACTGTTAAAAAGTAAAAGTTCCTTATTAGCAAAATAGTTCTGTGAAAACCCTTTAACATATATAGGGTCTTTTTAATCCACAAATGTTTCAAAAAGTTTTTAAAAGTAAGAGATAATGGTTGTAGATTTTCTTTGTGGAACCCTGAATGGTTTTTCTATGATATTACTTGAACCTTGTTGGAACCTTAAAGAAGTTTACAAATAACCCTTTTATGCATGGTGTTCAAATTTGTGGACACTTCATTTTCTTTTCGGCTTAGTCCCTTTATTAATCAGGAGTCACCACAGTGGAATGACCCGGCAACTTATCCAGCATATGTTTTACGTGGGGGGAATATGCAAACTCCACACAGAAAGCCAACTGACCCAGCTGGGGCTTGAACCAGCAATCTTCTTGCTGTGAAGCAACAGTCTTTGTGGACACTTAATTAACCTCAATTTTAAGTTTATTATCACAGTATTTTTTCTCCAAATGACTTGGAGATGGCAGTTTCAGTAGACTGATGCTGGATGACATCATTAATACACGATGGCTGACAGCTTTCACACACCAAAAGAGAATTGTTTTTAGCATGCTGTAAAGAAATCAGTTTGACCTATTATGTCGTGTTTCAGATGTTGATTTACTAAAACTGATGATTCAACATGAAGTAAGATAAAGATGAAATCATAATAAGTTGTTACCGTTAGCAGTGAATGGTTTCCATGATTTTGCCATATTGCTAATAGGTTTTTCTCATATTTGTTACAACTGTTATTGTGCTGTCAATATGTTTTATTGTTGTTATTATATTGTGATATCATTGTCTTAATAATTAAGCTGATGAAAACAAACAAATAGGGCCAAAGTTTTTCCATTTAAAATTTTAACACCTTTTTTTCTAATGATAATATCATTCATTCATTTTCTTTTCGGCTTAGTCTCTTTAATAATCAGGGGTTGCCACAGTGGAATGAACCGCCAACAATTCACCTGTACCGCATGTCTTTGGATTTGTGGGGGAAACCAGAGCACCCGGAGGAAACCCACATGAATGCAGGAAGAACATGCGAACTCCACACAGAAATGACAACTGACCCAGCTGAGGCTCGAACCAGCGACCTTCTTGCTGTGAGGCGAGAGCGATACCCACTGCGCTACCACGTCCCCTCTAATGATAATATGATGTAATAAATTTTTTTTTGAAAATAAGTGTTTTTTTTTTCAGATTTCTTTATTAAGCAAATGTTTTTGGTACCTTTTAGTTATGATGACCATCCGACAAACCAATCCAGCTAAAAATAGTGCTTAAAATGTCACTAAAATGCAGTATTTAAACCTCATAATTCAATAGAAAATGAGGCGAATAACTGCAAAAAGGTCCATTTTTGGGAAATAAGAACCACCCTTTTCACCAGGCTGGCTACGGGCCTAAGGTGGTGGCCCATTCCGTGGAGGCTCTGATCAATAAAGGTAATAACCCTAAAAGATAATGAATGAATGAATGAATGAATGAATGATTGAATGAATGAATGAAAAACAAACAAAATTCCATGTTGTCTAATCTTACTCCTTTGTTGCATGGTGTCCACATACAGAATGTAAATAATTTTAAATCAAACAGAATTTTGTAAAAATGAAAATGGGTTTCAGTTTTACCATTATATTAAAGTGCAATATAGATAGACAGACAGACAGACAGACAGACAGACAGACAGACAGACAGACAGACAGACAGACAGACAGACAGATAGATAGATAGATAGATAGATAGATAGATAGATAGATAGATAGATAGATAGATAGATAATGTTTTTCATAATTCACGCAAATTTAATATTGTTCAGATTTTTTTCATTTGTAAAGAAGTTAAATTCTGTAATAGAATATACACCTAAAATAGAGACAAGCCATTTTTTAATAATAGCAAAACACAGTGGTTTTGGCGAAATCTGTTAATTCTCTGGAAGGTTTTTACAGCTGCCAGACACACACACAGGGTAAGGGTCACACTGTAACGCTGTTGTCATTTTGTATTTTCTCAAATCAGGAAGTGACTTCGTGTTTTTTTCCAAAGTACAGAAATAATCCCAATACAGGATGTCAGCATCACAGTTTATATCAAACAGAGCATTAAAAGATAAAAAGTGGTGGTATGAATATTCTTTTTTATTATTATAGACTGCTGTTATAATTTAGTTTTACTATTTAAGCATTTAACAATAAATATCACTTTGAAAAGCTTAAAAAAAAACTTTCCTAACAGTGAAACTCCCATTACTGAAACTGGAAACTGAGGTCTGCTATTGTGAGTTTATGGAAAGCATGGTAGTAACATAGTACTTTTATTTTTAATAACAAAAATAAAAACGAATTTTATGAACTGTTAAATACAGAAATAATGTTATAAACACAGTACATCACTTTTTAGAGAATACGAGTGAAATAATGTTACACCCATTGTTCAGCCCAACTGATTACTCAGAAAAAGAAAAATACCAGAACACAGTGTACAGGGGAAAGAATCTGTATTACACATTTATTTTAATTAAATGTATGCTGTATTACAGTTTTATTTGTAATGTTTAAAACCCACTTTTATATAACTTTAGTCACAGTGTTTTATTCATGAGTTACTTAGCACACTCTTGTCCATACAAAACATAAAACAATATTGTCAACATCGTTTTGTCATTTTGCATTTTGTTGAGCCAGTGCAGTCCACGAAACATAAAATCTTAATTCATCTTCAATATTTAATTTCTTCCCGCGGTTTTCATAAACAAAACCATTTCGCAAGCAGAAACCACTGTCTGACTATTACTACACAAACTTACACACCGGACAAGTTACAAAACAGACTGTGGTATTATTTCAGGAGCTCCTGGATTTTCGTAGGATTGTGTAGTTTTGCAATAATGAATAGTAATAATAAGTGCATAGCCACAAGTGTTAGCAAACAAATAAAACTACTTATAGCTGTCTCTCAGAACATTTTATTTATAATCGAGAACGTTTATAATCTATGACGACTGAATAAAAATAATAATAATAATTCTTCTGTCTACCTTTGGCTCTCATTTTGGAGTTGGACTGAAGCCGTCGGTGATAGTTCTCTTCCGGGTTGCCGGAGTGGGCGGGTCTCTTCAGCTGCTCCGTCTCCGTTAGACCGAGTAGCGGCGCTCAGTGCTTTCAGCCGGAGCGCAGCGCTCATCCCGCGGACGGACTGTCCTCGATCCTCGGCCAATTTACACCATAATTGCCAGCGAACAGGCCGCCCCGCGCACACTAAACTAACGGTTTATCATCCTCCTCGGAGCGACACGGCGGATTTTGAGAAAAGCGCTGTATTTCAGGCCAGATCTCTGCTCGATCATGTTTGGGATTAATTTTTGAGGTTCTACGATCTGAAGATCACATTTTTTTTCAGCGCGTGGAGCCTCAGATCTGCACCGGGACGAAGCGGAGGGTTACTGTTCTCGTCTCATGCGCTGTCGAAACCAGAAAAGGTAAAATGATTTCGTTTGTACGTCTAACATCTAACCCGCAGTCAAGGGCTCCCGGGTCCGGCTCCTCTAATAGCCGACTGGTCTGTTCATGTGTCAGTGTTAAGCAGAAAGACAAGAGGTTAAACAGGAGCACCAGTGGTTCAATAAGAGAATGCGACTTTTTGTTTAGTGTCCATAAAACGTCTTGTTGGAAAATCGCACCGGGATTCACGAGTGAAGGCATTGTATGGCAAGCCGTCTGACTAATTCTCTCTTTTAACTAGCTGGTATGCATGATAATAGGACTTATTTTGTAGCTTCCTAATTGTAAATCCAATAGAGGAAACACTTTGGCCGTTAGTTACTGCATTAGCTAACAGTTAACAAAGCATATAATAGAATAAATAATCATCTTTATGTTTAATTGCAACTATTATTTATAGTTGAACAGGTTCAGCCTACTGTATGTAGTAACGCATTAGTAACACATCAGACCTCAATCAACATTTTAGAAGTATTTTTATTGTTAGTTAATGCATATAGTAATATACCTGCACATACACTTGTCAATTTGTATATTTGCAGTCACTATACTTCTATTTCTAAAACATATTTATTTTATTATCTGTTTTTTGTCCTGTCTGTGTAATTCTATTGCACTGTAGAAGCTCTGTCACGAAAACTAATTCCTTGTGTGTGTGAATATACCTGGCAGTAAAGCCTTTCTGATAAACCAGTGCAGTTAGTGAATAAGGGAACCTTATTGTAAATTGGTTACCCATATTTTTACATTTCACTAGGCTTCCTCTAGTAATATTCCAGCAGTTACTGCTGTCTATTCGATTCTAGTAGGATTGAAGAGATTATAGCATGTTTCCCTATTGTTACTGGTAACATTCCTTATGTTGAGGATTGTAAGTTGTTTATTTACTGTCTAAATGTGATTATTAGGAGAAAAGGGGGTTTCATAGACACAGTAATAGGAGTTTACAAGCTTCTTTTACAGTAATTAACATGAAAATACTTTTAAAGCAATTTTTTACTTTTTTTTTAGGGATGCTCCGATTGATAGGCTAGAGATCGGTATCGGCTGATATTCACATCATGACTCAATCGGTACTCGCTAATCTGGCCGATCTCATGAACTGATCAAAAGTGTTTGTTTACGAGTTTACAAGCAGTGTTTATTGCAAGTTACAATATTGCAAGTTCATTAAAACCTGGCTGGAAATATTAGAGAATTAAAAAAACTATTTTTAACTTAAAAATTTAATAATACAACTTTTCATAATAAACAAAAATAAAATAAAAGTGGTTTATAGGCCCATTTCTTTTTAGTAAGAAGTAATGCATTTATAGGTGCTTTTTAACTTCTTATGCATCAAATTTGTGCCCTAAACTTCATTGAGACATGATGAATTATTCTTTCATCATTTGCAATGCTTCTAAATTGCTTTGTTAGTGATTTTTCTTACCAATTTTTTTAATCAGTTTTATCTATTATTTTCTATAAATCTGCTTCAGATCATTACTTGTCCACAGAAAATGGTTATAAGGGACACGTTTAAGAGATTATATGCAACATCTTTCATTTATTCTATTAGGTAAGGCACTTAAGTCTCATACTAAAGTGAAAATGTGCTTTATGCATTATAAAACTTAAAGCATCAGAATCGGTACTCTGTATTGGCCCATCACCATGACAAGGAATTGGTGCTCAGTATCGGCTACAAAAATCCTGATTGGAGCATCGCTACTAATTTTATTTTATTCTAATTTAATTACTGAATATTTAGTTATTAGATTTAAATGATGTGTTAGTAATTATTCTTTATTGGAAATTATCTAATATGAATTAACAACGAACAGCTGTATGTTTGTTAACCAACATAAATACACATAAATGAACACCGTTATTGTTAATGCAATAATAATGAAAACTAATCTGCATTTTTGTTATGTGGTAACGTAATTAAAATCTTACTACTAGTTAAAAATGTTACATTAATTCACATTATTGTTTAATAAATAGATACTTGTATCTTTTCTGTTGTTATTGGGAAAATCAATGAATAAAATAGACATTAATATCTAAAAGAAACTGTACTAACTATTTACTGTGAATACAAACAGTGGATACACAGTCAGTATATGAACCAAGAATTCAGTTGCAATGTTTTTGTCATAGTTTTGCTACCATAAACGCTAGATTAGTTACAATACTTGTTATTTTGGTACAGTGAGTACCTGTCACCAATAAAATAAGTAGTGTTCTCTAACAAAAACACACTATTAGTGACTAATATAGTACGTTTTTGAAAACAAAAAAGGCTAGCAACATCTGGATTACTTAATAACAGCTTGCCATAAGCAGGGGCGGATTTAACCAATAAGCGAGAAAAGTGGCCGCTTAGGGCCCCAGGAAATCTGGGGACCCCCAATAAATATCTAGAAGTATAAATTATACCTATATAAACTATATATAACATTGTTTTCTACCATATTTTTTATGGTGAGAGTTAAACAAATACAATTTTAACTAATTAAATATTATTTCAAGAGTTCACACTTAGCTGATGATTGATAATAAAGTGTGATTGGCATGCTGTCCTGGGAGAGAGCCCTGAGCTCATAAGATCCACAAGCCCGGGGCTCCCTACTGTTGCAGGGCGAGAGGGGAGTATTAGATCAGGTAGATCTCAAAACTCTCCTGCTGTAGTAGCTAATGAACAGATAGAGATTGCTCCTAAGAGATAACTACTTACTAGGAGCACGTCTATGATGCCAGTTTGGATTAGTCAATTAACTTAATGCCGAGTTCAGACTGCATGATTTTAGCGATGATTTTGACTCGCTTGACAGGTTTTGAGAAATCGTGGACAAATGCCTGAAATCACAGGCAAATCGGTGCTCGTTCACGCGAGTAACAATCACACAGTATGAACTATCAAGGACGCGATATGAAAGAATCGCAGATGAGTCTCCGACACCTGTGATATATTTGGCATGCTAAATATCTGGAGCTGTCCAAATCCAATTATCAAATCATGCCGTGTGAAATGAGTTCTGATTGAAAATAACATCGGCGATCACCTACAGCCAATGAGAGAGCAGCATCCACTTGTACGGTTACCTGCAGGTCAGCGGGAGGCTGGGGGAGAAGTTAAAAGCGCTCATTTTCAGTTTATTTGAACCCAAGAAATGGAGGAAAAGCTAGTGTAAAATTGGCAGGAGCACTGTGTCTGTTTGACGTGTCATCTGATCAATATCACAACCGGGTCGAAAAGCAAAAAAAAGTTAAGGAGAGATTGTTAATTCTCTTTAAAAGCCAGGTGAGCAACACACGTTTCTAAAGCTAAAGCCTTCTGTTTACATTATGTAGTTAATAACGAAAAATATATTACGTGACCTCGCGTTGTTTCCATGTCACTTCTCGCGTGTGTTTGGTTGTGAGACGTAGTTTAGACAAAGTTGTCCGTGATTCTTCCTATTTTAAAGTCATGCAGTGTGAACTCTCCTGTCGCCGATCCATCTTACAGTGTAAACACAGCACCGACAGAACGCTAACCCAGATAGTCGTGCAGTGTGAAAACATCTGTGACACGACTACTTTGAAAATGCAGCCTGAACTCAGCCTAAGTTGCATGTTTTTGGACGGTCGGAGGAAAGCGGGGTGCCGAAGGGAAACCCACGTGAGCACGTGGAGAACATGTAAACTCCAGAAACTTCGGCTGGCTTGGTAAGGATTAGAACCAGTGACGTTTAGGCATGGGACGATAACCGTTTTCAAGGTATACCGCGGTTTGGAAAAGTCAAGGTTATCATACCGCCAAAATTTTCTCTAATACCGTTCCCAAGGTATGTGTAAGATTTTTTATTTACATTTTTTTTAACAACAGCATCTCCAGCAAAAAAGATATCCAAAGATGCCATTTTAAATTGTAAATAAATCTGTGTTTTTGAAACTAATGAAGACAGCAGAAGTCAATGATTCATTTTCATTATTTAGCCTGGCATGTTTACTGCTCCAAAATATTATAAATGTTTCTCAAAATAAAATATATTGTGTTCAAAGGGGAAAAAAGCTTTTAGTTTTTTACCCGGACATTTAAAAAGAATATATTTTAGAGCAGTAATCACAATACCGTGATACCCTGAAACCGTGATATTTATCATACCGTCAGAATCTTATACCGGCCCATGCCTAGTGACGTTCTTGCTGTGAGGCGACAGTACTAACCACTGGGCCACCGTGCCCATCTAGGAAAGGAGGAGGAGTAGGGATGGAAAGGGTGATTCTTCAAAACGAAGATGGCTGTGATATGGAACTTGGGGTATTTATAGTGACTTAGCAATCGTCTGATTGGTGAATCGTGAATTGGCTAATGCATGACCAGCTGTGTTCAATCATAAGCATGTGATCCTCTTGAAATTAGTTTATAAATAAACTTCACTTCGTATGCAATCAAATATAATATTATTATAGTGATGTAATGTAATAATAATAATATTACCAAATAAAATATCCATCATGGAGCAGTCAAATTTTATAAAAAATAGAAATATATAGAAAACTAATCGCTTAAAATGTAGAGATTGCATTCATTTAAAATGTCGAAAAGAAGATTGAGTGATATAAAAAAAACAGCAATATAAGTTAAGTTTATTTATAAACTAATTTCGAAAGGATCACGTGCTTATGATTGCTAGCAGCTGGACCCACATTATCCAAATCACCATGCACCAATCAGATGATCCCTAAGCTACTATATATACCCCGGGTTTCATATTACCGCTATCTTCGCTTTGAAGAATCCCCCTTTCCACCCCTACTCCTCTTTTCTAGATGGGTGACACTGTAGCCCTGTGCTTAGCGCTGTTGCCTCACAGCAAGAATGTCAATGGTTCTAGGCTTTACCAAACCAGCGGGCATTTTCTCTGCAGAGTTTGCACGTTCTCCCCGTGCTCACGTGGGTTTTCCCCGGGTCCTCCGGTTTCCTCCCACCGATTAAAAACATGCAACCTAAGTTATTGATTAATCAACACTATAGAATTGCTCCCTATCTAGTGACTATCTCGTTAAAGAGAACTACTATCTGCTCTTCAATCACTACGATGGGGGAGTTCTCGAGATCTACCTGAGCTCAATCTCCCCTCTCGCCTTGCAACGAGAGGGAGCCCAGGGCTCAAGGATCTCATGAGCTCAGGGCTCTCTCCCGGGACAGCATGCCAAACAAGCTTTATAATTAATCATCAGCTAAGTGTGAACTCTTGAAATAATAGATAAATAAAAGTAGAAAGAGTGCATTTCAGGACTTTGACCCCATGGCTGGAATTGCTTAGGGCCCCAAAATCACTAACTCCACCCCATAACTGTTGAGATTGACTTGACCGTGCAGCAGACATTTGCTCTTTTCACATCTGCCTCACAGCATCAGAAGAGTCAAACAAAGTGACGTTAAAAAGAAAGAAGGGATCATGACTGGTGACAAAACATGACTCCCAGATGCCTTGCTTGTGTATTCGTGAATTACATAATAATTGTACAACGCATAATGGCGCTCTCCTGGTAAAAAGAGCTGTTTCATGGTTCAGTTGCTCTCTGGAGTCCATTGATGACACGACAGGCGAAATTGAGCATGCTTTTGTCCAACACCCCAAGTTGTCATCATCACGTATTGTGTTGCATGCCGCTGAAGCGATACTAAATAAGTTGTCAGTCATGCTTACAGCCAACGACGGCCCTCAAACTGCTGGCAGATCGGGCAGCGTCCACTCCTTTAAATTTGATTACATTTGGATCTCTGCGGTGGGGCCGTCTATATAGATCCTGCAGATGATTGATCATCAAGACAGACGATGCACTTATGTCTTCGTAATCACTGGAAGGACCATTAGGAGATGAGAGCGTGGAGACGACGGGCCCCAGGAGTCAGAAATGAAACCGTACAAGCCGAGGGTGGAGGAACTGATCTGTCATGTTTCTCACAAAGGGGAGAACGAGCTATTCATAATTTATCCACTGCTGCTTTCACTGGACGACTTCTCGGCTCTAAACAGTGCGTCGTTTATGTGGATTTTGGACAGACCCCGGCTACATGCGTTTTAGCTGGGAGGAATTGATAGTCCCAGTGTGTGAGGGGGGTAAAGCGTTGCCTCGGGGTGTTGAACGGTTGCTGTGCTTGGAGAATATGTTAAAGCAGAATAGGTAGAGGGAATATATTACACTGAGGTTGTAGTATTTTGTGTAGACTGACTGTGCAGGATTGTGTTGTTTACATCTGTCAATGTAAAGTTTATTAATCTGACATGCCCAAAAACTTTGGTATTGTGCAAAAATTTGTGGAATAAATTGAACAAGCAAAGGAACATGATGTGATTTTAAAACAGATGTACTGATTATAAACAGTGGAAAAAACAATCAAAACACAGAGCCGCTTAATTGGAAAAATATCTTTTATACTAATAACACTGACATTTGCTGTTAGAGCAATTTCATGCAGTTGAAAACAAACAATAAATGGATATTAATGAAGAACCATCGTAATGGAAAAATTTCATTATGATAGTAAGAGTGGTATATGCTAATAATAAGCAGAAAATTCATTCAGTTGAAGGAAACTGATAAATGGACACAATAAATGGACAAAAGACAGCATTTAAATGAAGTGCAGTCTTTTTTCTATTGAAATTCTATTTGTAGATTTATTCATTCAATAATTTACCTTCGGCTTAGTCACTTTATTAATCTGGGGTCGCCACAGCGGAATGAACCGCCAACTTATCCAGCAAATGTTTTACACAGCGGATGCCCTTCCAGCCACAACCCAACACTGGGAAACACCCATACACTCTCGCATTCACACACATACCCTACGGCCAATTTAGCTTATTCAGTTCACCTGTACCGCATGTCTTTGGACTGTTGGGGAAACCGGAGCACCCGGAGGAAACCCACACCAACACGGGGAGAACATGTCAACTCCACACAGAAAAGCCAACTGACCCAGCCGGGGATCGAACCAGTGACCTTTTTGCTGGGAGACGACAGTACTAACCACTGAGCCACCGTGCCACCCTTATTTATAGCTTTAACTATAGGTTAATGAAATGAAAGTTCAACATGGTTTTGTAAAGGGATGTTATAAATATTAGGGCGTCTCGGTGGCGCAGTGGGTAGCACGATTGCCTCACAGTAAGAAGGTTTCCTCGGGGTGCTCCGGTTTCCCCCACAAGTCCAAAGACATGCGACATAGGTGAATTAGGTAAGCTAAATTGTTTGTAGTGTATGTGTGTGAATAAGTGTGTATGGATGTTTTCCAGTGATGGGTTTCAGCTGGAAGGGCATCCGCTGCGTAAAACATGCAGTTGAAGTCAGAATTATTAACCCCCCTGAATTATTAGCCCCCTGTTTATTTTTTTCCCCTATTTTTATTTACTTGTTTACTTGTTTTATTTACTTGCTTGTTTATTTAATTTCTGTTTAACGGAGAGAAAATTTTCTCAACTTGTTTATAAACATAATAGTTTTAATAACTCTTTTCTTATAACTGGTTTATTTTATCTTTGTCATGATGACAGTAAATAATATTTTACTAGATATTTTTCAAGACACTTCTATACAGCTTAAAGTGACATTTAAAGTCATAATTAGGTTAATTAGGTTAACTAGGCAGGTTAGGGTAATTAGGCAAGTAAGTTATTGTATAATGATGGTTTGTTCTGTAGACAATCGAAAAAAAAATAACTTAAAGGGGCTAATAATTTTGACCTTAAAATGGCGTTTAAAAAATTTAAAAACTGCTTTTATTCTAGCTGAAATAAAACAAATAAGACTTTCTCCAGAAGAAAAAATATTATCAGACATACTGTGAAAATTTCCTTGCTCTGTTAAACATCATTTGGGAAATATTTAAAAAAGAAAAAAAAAATTCAAAGGGGGACATCAACTGTATGCTGGATGAGTTGGCGGTTCATTCCGCTGTGCCGACCCCAGATTAATAAAAGAACTAAGCTGAAAAGAAAATTAATGAATGTTGTAAATATTACTGAACAGTTTCTCCATTTGTCTTAATTTTGTTGTTGTCATTATTATTAACGTATTAATTAACTTATTAATTATTAATGTTTAACATCGTCATAAATGACAGACTTCTTCTCTAAGCTGGCCTTTTCAATTCATTTAATTGGCTTAAAACTTTCCCCTTCTACACTTTTCTTCATTATTTACAAACTGTCAAAAGTTTATTTTAACTTGAAGAAACTGTGACAGAAATATAGGCCTACTATTATTGTATCATAATAAATCCCAAAGTAGTAGTTGTGGATGTGCTAATAGTAATAATAATAATAATAATAATAAAAACTGTAGAAAAATTATTAAAACTTGAATAATCACAATATTTCTTCCATTTTTAAAATCAACAGAAATTAAATTTTTCTGAATGAAATTTTAAGGGGTGGCGCAGTGGGGAGCATGATCGCCTCACAGCAAGAAGAATACGAATGAATGAATAATAATAATAAAAACAGTAGAAAAATTATTAAAACTTTTAAGGAATTATCACAATATTTCTTCCATTTTTATATCAACAGAAATTACATTTTTATAAATGAAATTTTAGAAAAAAAATTATCTAGCAAATGTAGTTGCATAAATGTATAATAAGAAAAATGTAGTCCATAAATATTAAATAGAAAAATGTTTATCTTTAACTTTAAATAAAGTAGCAGATTTTCTAGGGTCTTATGAATAAACCCAAGCTCCCGGTAGAATTCATTACACCCAGATTTTTGTCACAATTTGTATACGTATTTGTATATTTGCAGTCACTACTTACTTCGATTTTTACAATATATTTATTATCTGTTTTTTGTCCTGTCTCTGTAATTCTGTTGCACTGTAGAAGCTCTGTCGCGAAAACTAATTCCTCATATGTGTGAACATACCTGGCAAAAAAGCTCTTTCTGATTCTGATTCTGATAAAAAACAGATCTGCCACAGTTTCCTTTTTCCTCATGAAGTTACCCTGAAAATCCTAACACCATCAATAATCTAATGCTCTTTGGCAAAGATAAGGTCAGGCAGATGTAAAACTTGCTCACTGCTGAGAAATCTTGGAGAGGGGAACATTTATAGGAATGAATCATATTCATCGGGACGGGGCTGTAGCGCAGCGGCTTGTTTCCCTCTCTTTGCAAGACTTCAGCAGAACTGCAGATGTGCACTTTCTCAATGCATACAATTGAGGCGCATGTTACATATTTGTCTGACACTCGTCTTTAACTCAGTTTATGACGTGTAAGTTTATGCTGGTGTGTGTTCGTCAACGTTTGTGTTGTGTGTGGGGAAGGCGGGGTGTTTAGTGTGTTCCTCCAAGAGGCTTTGGAACAATAGTCCCATTTTGTGAGTCTCTCTAGCTGCTGCCCGGGCCTGGCCGAGCGCTTGCCAGAACAGACAGACAGATGGAAGGGATCGTGTTCCTGCCGGCACCTGGCATCACAGAGCACAGGAATGCCATTGTTCCTCAGTAACCCAGCGGCCGACTCACTTTCCTGGACATGCCGAGTCGAAGCGAGGGTGGAACTGAATTATAAGGCCCATGACGCAATGAGAAACAGTTAAAGTGCTGTTGACCGTCAATGGTAATGTCTGACACGAGGGCATGGGAGAGTGAAAGCGTGTGATTGAAAGCCTAGGATAGTTGTCCGGGGTCATCGGTAATGGATTAGATTAAGACCCTCCGTTAGCACTTGTGAAGCACTCTGATATTGACATTTGGGTTAATGGGGATCTTCAGAGGGCCGGTTGATGGCGGCTGCTAGACGAGGCGGGACTTTAAGGCCATATTTGAATATATTCGCCTTAAATAGAAATGGCTGCAAACAAATGATCTATCATAACCTTTCCAGTTAGCTCTTCTTCCTAGATAGGCAGAACTGCTTGCTCAGCTTGTATTATACTGTTTTTACTTCATCGACAGTCTAGGTTATTAGAAATATTAGAAATTACAGTTGTAAATGGTTTATTTTACTCTTTATGATCATTCTAGTTCACATTCTGTCACAACTGAAGTAAAATTTTTGTCTCTCCGAACAGCACTGGGGTTCATGAGTCAGTGTACTCTCAGTGCAGGGTTGTAGCTGGAAGGGCATCCGCCACATGAAATTTATGTAAGAGTAATTGGTGGTTCATTCCTCTGTGGCAACCCCTTATTAATCAGGGACTAAGCTGAAGGAAAATAAGTGTATATTTCAAAGACATAAGAATCGAAATGTATATTTTATGGTTCAGATAGCCCCACCCCCAAATTCATGCCATTTGTTGAGCCAGTGTTGCTATGTCGGGCTGGTTGAAGTTACTCAGAGCAATGTTAAGCACCACAATAGCACAATATTTAAGTTTTTTTTTTGTTGATGAAATCAATCAACAAATAGTTTACTAGAGCAGAAAGAATTTAACCAAATAATTTAAGCAAAAACTTTTGTACAAGAGATGTTTTCTACTTCTATATATTCTATGTTAATGTTCTGATTTGTATTATTATGTTTACTATTTATATACATTTTTATAAGTTGTAATGATTGATTGATTGACTTTTCTTAAATACATAAAATTATTTTAATAATATATTTTATATTATAATATATTGTATAATAAAATATATACACTTACCGGCCACTTTATTAGGTACACCTTACTAGTACCGGGTTGGACCCATTTTGCCTTCCTTCATGGTATAGATTCAACAAGGTACTGGAAATATTCCTCAGAGATTTTGGTTTGTATTGACATGATAGCATCATGCAGTTGCTGCAGATTTGGCGGCTGCACATCCATTATGCAAATCTCCCGTTCCACCACATCCCAAAGGTGCTCTATTGGATTGAGAACTGGTGACTGTGGAGGCCATTTGAGTACAGTGAACTCATTGTCATGTTCAAGAAACCAGTCTGAGATGATTCGCGCTTTATGACATGGTGCGTTGTCCTGCTGGAAGTAGCAATCAGAAGATGGGTACACTGTGGTCATAAAAGGATGGACATGGTCAGCAACAATACTCAGGTAGGCTGTGGCGTTGACACGATGCTCAGTTGGTACTAATGGGCCCAAAATGTGCCAAAAAAATATCCCTCACACCATTACACCACCACCACCAGGCTGAACCATTTAAACAAGGCAGGATGGATCCATGCTTTCATGTTGTTGACACCAAATTCTGACCCTCCCGTCCAAATGTCCCAGACTCATCAGACTAGGCAATGTTTTTCCAATCTTCTATTATCCAATTTTGGTGAGCCTGTGCATATTGTAGCCTCAGTTTCCTGTTCTTAGCTGACAGGAGTGGCAGCCAGTGTGGTCTTCTGCTGCTGTAGCCCATCCGCCTCAAGGTTGGACATGTTGTGTGTTCAGAGATTCTTGGTTATAACGAGCAGTTATTTGAGTTACTGTTGCCTTTCTATTAGTTCAAACCAGTTTGGCCATTTGAACTGCAGCAGTTCGTCTTGACCATGTCTACATGCTTAAATGCATTGAGTTGCTGTCATGTGATTGGCTGGTTAGAATTTTTTGTTAACAAGCAGTTGGACAGGCGTACCTAATAAAGTGGCCGGTGAGTGTATATTTATATATATATATATATATATATATATATATATATATATATATATATATATATATATATATATATATATATATATATATTTTTTTTTTTTTTTTTTTTTTCAAGTACATTGTTTTATTACATTGAGCTAAACTAATAAGAAATACTGATTTCTTTAAATGTATTTTATGGTAAATTATTGTAATTTTTGTTTTATTTCAGTCTGCATTTTGGTTATTTAAAGTAACAAATTTTTTTTTAAGCTTTTAGTTCTATAATAAACCTGTGCGCATTTAGCAACAGAACTGTTTCACTTTAGTGTCAAGTGAGGAACTGAAACATCAGGCAATATAAAGAAAGGAAAAGAGTCAGACAGAGCGAGGGAACTGTCTTGTTAAGCAGTGGAGCAGCAGACCAATGAGATCAGCATAATAATTCCTCTGACACCAAAGTTTTGAAAAGAAAAGTGAAAATGTGGAACCTGAATACTTTTGAATGCAGAACATGATTCTCTATATGTGTGAAATATAAAAGGGAGAGAAATGAATCATAAAAGAAGATATTTTGAGAAGCGTTTTGGTGTTTTTGATAACACTTTAGTATGGAGAGATATTCTCACTTTTGTTTATTAGCCTGGTGGTGGTTTATTTCATTTCTTTTCGGCTTAGTCTCTTTATTAATCTGGGGTTGCCACAGCGGAATGAACCACCAACCTATCCAGCATATGTTTTACGCAGCGGATGCCCTTCCAGCTCAACCCATCACTGGGAAACATCCACACACATACACTACAACCAATTTAGCTTACCCAATTTACCTATTAAACCGGAGGAAACCCACGCAAACACCGGAAGAACATGCAAACTTCACACAGAAATGCCAACTCACCCAGCCTAGCCTCGAATCACCGATTTTCTTGCTGTGAAGGTATTTTACTACCCACTGCGCCACCGTGCTGCCGTGGTGGTTTATTAGTACTTCTAAAGCTCATTTAATGGCTTATTCTGCACGACCATATTCTTCATCCTGCACCCCAATTTATTCACTACAAACAATTAATGACCAGTAATTTAAACACTAATTTAAAAACTCCAAAATACCCAAAACAGCATAGAGCTTTGGACACTTGAAATGATTAACCCTAGGTAGTAACTAAATTTGTGTGATATTGATAAAAAAGGCAATACGTGTTAGCATGCTACATAATGCAATATTTGATATGCAATAATACACTATTTAAAAAAATATTATAGCCAACATATGTTTCATGTTATTTCAGCGAAAAAGAAAGTATCAAAACTTCTAAAAAAGTGAAAAGCAAACTTTACTGTTGCATAAATCAAAAGCATTGCTCCACTAGTATAGTTCTGTCAAACTGAAAACATCCAAAACAATCAAGTTAACAAAAACACAGAAAAACAGAATGCAGTTACTTTGTTTCTGTATTACTGCTTTCTTATAACGGCTTGATTGCTTTGGTCATAGTGTTTTACCATCCATACAAAAATCGTTACAGATATTTGGACAAGAAAATCAGCATGTCCACTCTGCTTGGTTTCAGAGAAGTGCACTGACACGAAACTGCATTGCCTGATGTGCTGAAAAATCTTTCAGAGGGTGTGCTAATGACAGGCACACAAAGATACTTGTGTGTTCATTAAATCATTAATTTATTGCAAAAGCATTGCAATATGTATTTTGTGATAGGGCTGCATGATATTGGAAAAATGTGACATTGCGATAGTTTGTTATTCTGCGATTTTATATTGTGATTTTGAATACAATTTCACCAGATGACTTGAATATCTCTTCTTGAAAAGAATTTATAATTTTAGGTTGATTGGGATGATTCTGTAGAGCAGTGCATCTGCATAAAATATATCCAATGATATACAAGCATAGATAAATACAATGAAGAAAAAAGAGACAAATTAAATAAGCAGTGTTTTATGGTTTTCCAGGGAGTCAAGCAGTATTCAGGTATACAGTAACAGAATAATCAAAAGTCATAGTCTTTGTTTTAAAAATAATTCGGTAAAATTAATTGGTATTAAAGTTACAAATGGTACAATTTTTTTCGGCCTGAATGCTTTTAGAAATCGTTGTACAGTCACAGGCCTCAAAACACGCACACAAATGATTATTATTATAATTATAATCCAGACTCAACTTTGCATAACCTGCAATGTGACTATTTTGATTGATCACATTGCGATATCCATGCTGAAGCGATATATTGTGCAGCTCTATTTTGCGATATGGCATATTTGTGAAAATTTCCATAAGTCGCTTAGCATACTGTAGCTGTGTTGACTTCTTCATTCACATTTACATTTGACTAAAATGGTGTCATCTTCACTTTATTCACACACTGAAAAAAATATTCAAACTTGATTCCGTGGATTTACTTAAAATGTTTAAGTGGTTGTAAACAATTTATTTGGGCTGATTTTAAACAAACAAATTAAGTTGAAAATTACGGAGACCCGGAAGGGACGTGTTGGTGGAAAAAAAACTGAGTGGGAGAAAAAAAAAAACAGTGATAGGAAAATATATATTTTTTAAAGTTTTTGCGTTCCCTCGCAAAGATTGCGTTCCCTCGCAAAAATGGACACTTCCTGTTCACTTAATTGAATTCATTAATGAATTCATACATGTCAACCCTCCCGTTTTTGACTGGATTATCCCGTATTTTACTATTCTATCCTGCTATCATCATATCATTCAGTATCAGCGAATGCATGTATGAGCCAACGACTGGTATAAGCGCTGACTGACTGAAGCGCTCCGTATGATAAACTGATCCCAGATCAGCTTCTGTACACACCAAAGTGACACCTCTGTTATCAAACAAGTGAAGAGCAGCAAATTAATCTCGTTTTTTATTTGATTACAGCGGTGTCACTGTATAATGCACAGATCTATAATGAAAGTATTCCATTTCGTAACTGTTTGTGCATTAGTTTGTAGGTGTGTTTAAAATAAAACACGCAGGACGGATATGTTTACAAATTATTAAGAGTATTTGTCTTGTCTAAACATATACCCATATACCAAAATGCCCTGCACTTTCGCTTCTCTTTAGATGGTGTGTACAGAAGCTGATCTGGGATCAGTTTATCATACGGAGCGCGTCTGTCAGTCAGCGCTTATACCAGTCATTGGCTGATTCAGAGGTTGCATATGAAGGGTGATGATCGACGCACAGCTTTGGAAAGAAAGTGAATGAAGACATTTTTATATTCACTTCAGCGTGTTTTCAAGATTAAAAATACATGAGAAATATGGTGATAGCAGGATAGAATTGTAAAATACGGGATAATGCAGGCAAAAACGGGAGGGTTGACATGTATGAAGTGAACAGGAAGTGTTTGTGAAAAAACAGTTTTGCGTTCTCTCGCAAAACATCATTGCGTTCCCAAAACTTTAAAAAATATATATTTTCCTATCACTGTTTTTTTTTTTTCTCCCACTCAGTTTTTTTTTCCACCATCACGTCCCTTCCGGGTCTCCGTAGAAAATTACAAAATTTACTTTCTTTGTTTAAACTCAACACATATAAATTGTTTGCAACAATTTTGCAGCCAGCATGTCTCAAGCCCTATGGCAATTGTTTATATACAATGCACAGTGATTCCTTGACTATAAAGCATGTAAATATGTGCAATTAACGCTAACATTTAAACACTATGTTTCATGATGTGCATGTGAAACAGTACATGTAAAAATCCATTCTGGTTACCGCCATTCTTCAAAATATCTTCTTTAATGGTCTGGAGAAGAAGAGTCAGACCAGCTATGAGTCTGTCTAACAGAGGCAGCTGCTGGGCTGTAATTGGATTTGCACCGGGGTCTTTGCTGTGGAGATGCAGATCTCCAGCTCATGGTCTACCAGCTAGCAAATTCACCCTAATGATGATCTCCAAGATTTCTCATTCAATTGGAGGCAATATCGGTAGGAAATGTTGACAGGCTTTTTTTAAGCAGTTCTGCATCGTTCCACGCGTCTCTGAAATGAAATTAAAGCTCATTAAAGCTGATTTGATCTGTGGCCCATCGGTCAGCGTTTCGTGTTCTTTATCATTAGCTCATCCAACAGATAGCCCAACATCCTTTTCAGGCTGCCATCTTGAATCCTTGCATCTTGAAACTGCATTTGGAACGTATTCAGCATTGTTGACATTAACAAGATTATTTCTTCTCGTAGAGGGTTGGAGGATGATTAATCACAGGAGATCCCCTTCTCCACGCATCGGGATCCTGCTTTGATTTCCTTTCATCTCGGCTCTTCATGTCTCCCTCACTATCGTTGTCTCTCCCTTTTCCTCCTCCGTTCCTTTCCGTCTTCTCTTTGCCTCAGTCATATTTAGCGGTGAATCATTTTGCCTTTGAGCATTAAGACCTAAATGCAATAACATCATTTTCTGATCGGTGTCAGGTAGTGTTGTCACGATTACTGGTTTTAAAGTAAACCACAGTAATTTTTTTGATGGTTAGTATTATTATTTAAAATTTTCATTAACATTAAAACCGTCATTGATTATCATGATCTTGAAAAGTCATGGTAAATCCTTTAACATTGACATTAGCCAATCAAAAATGGCTACAATACAAATTCATGTTTATATGTAGACAGTGACATGGAATTGAACCAGATTTTGATAAAAACCCAAACAGTACACACATAAAAATATAACAAACAAAAAAAAGGAGAAAGTACTGGACTACTAATATGTATTTAATACTTTAAGTAAAAGGCTTTTTTTGGTGATGGCAGTTTAATTACGCCTCTCAGACGAGGTCAAGTCACATCCATTGCTCAGGTGTAATTTTTTTTCACAGACTTTAACAGAGTGTAAAAATATTGATGGTTCTGTTGGTCTCGTCTATCAAATCTGATCTTTATTTTGTATTTTCTATTGGATTCAAGTCAGGTGATTGGCTAGGCCATTCTATAGCTTGATTTTCTTTTTCTGAAAGCACGAGTATATATATTAATTAAAGTGCATATTTTTCAATATTTTCTGCACACTGTTGAGAATAATGAACTTGATTTACACAATTAAATTGGTAATAAACAAATGGTAATATGGCAATATCAGTCAGAATAATTGCAATATTATATTTTTGTCAAAATGCGCCACCTGTTGACTTTTAAAAAGTAGCTTTTGTCAGTTTTAAAAAAAAAATCAAGGTAAACAAGGATCCACGTTTATGCAGTTTTTCAAATGTAGATAAAACAAACAATACTTTGAATAAGAAATTCGATTGTACCTGTAAAAGCACAAAAAAGACGTGCACAAAATAACCCAAATCTAAGTAAACTAATCCAAATTGTGATACATGCTTACGTTGTTTTTCACAAAATTGCATAAAGCTATATGTTGTTTGTTAATTTTCAGATACAAAACTTGGTGGAATGCCTTAAGTGTGTGCGACTTTTATTTTGGAACATTTTCAGGTAGTTTCAAAAACATGATAATACTGATCACTGTGATCATTTTGGTCATTATAATCATGATACGGAATTTTCCTGTTATATCTCTAGTGTCAGGTGAGAGATGCTCATCTAAGTTGATGTTCTGTGATTTTATAGGTGAGTTTTGTCATAGCGAAAACTCCTTTCAAGTTCCTTCAGTATCAATATATTCGAAATATATATCTGGAAGTGTTTCAAAAGAGCAGCTGGCAGGACTTGGGAATTAGACTGGAGTAATGAGCTAGTTGTCCACTCTCTTCCTTTTTCTAATGAAGTCAGGGACATGAAACTATATTAAGTGGCGGATGGTATAATGGCTCAGGATGTAAAGTGACTGGCTTTAGATCGGATAACAGAGGCACAAAGGAAACAGGCAGATTACATCGTGATAAAGAGACGTGCGTTGAACAGAACTATAGAAACTGGGATGTTGGTCGAGTTACAGACGCGTGTGCTGGAGAGAACAGAATCTGGAAGGGGGGTTTGGTTACACCGTTGAAGAGAGAGCTGTGTTGTGTGAATGTGAGTGGAGGTAAAGAGGGTTTGTGACATTGAGATGGGGGGCGATTCTAGGATTTCAGTCTTACGGAGGCTCAGCTTCTCGCTTGAGCTGATGTGAAAAAGTGAAAAGGCCTCAATATACAAACAGCAAAGTTCTTTTTAAAACTTTACTGGTAAAAGAAAGGAAGTACTCAACATAAAATACAAAACAAATGTGATGTAACTAAAACTACAGAGGTTGGAATAAAGCAATTAATAAAGCATTTGATGATAGCCATGTGCTTGTTTGCAGTCATTTTTTTTATTTATAGAGCACTTTATACTATAGATTATTCACTAGAAATTAGGGCTGCGCGATTATTTGAAAAAAGGTCGCCATCTTGATCGACCCTACACACAATCTTAATTCAGCTTTTTTACGATTTAGCCAATTATATTTTCAAGGTCAGGAGAGAAGCGTAAAGACAACTGCACAAGTCTTCACATTGTTTTATATACGTTGCTCAGCAACATGGACACCTCCAAATGGAGTTAAATAAGTCACATACTGTATTTATAAGGTATAATTCACCCCAAATATCATTTCTGTTGTAATGTAAGGCTGTATTCGCAGCCGTGAAATCACAAGTGAGCTGACGCACTGTTTGTTTACTACCGAGAGGACGTGCGTGTGCCCCCTAATGATGTCTTCTTTAGTTAACAGAACCTGTATAGGATGTAAATAACAGGTAATAAAGTTGTAAGTAACATTCAGTTTGTTGCACAGAGCGATCGTTTGAGAGGAAGTATGATTTCTATGTATGTTTTATTCCTCCGCATTTGTCATTAAAAGTGAAACCGAAAGAGCGCACATCATTTAAATGATCATATCGCATTTTTGAGTTATGATTACGACAAGCATTTGATATTTTTTTCTTTCGTAGTGAACACAAAGTGTTGTGCATGAAAATAAATGTTTACTGGGTCTGTATAACTACTCTAGCCTATATAATGTTGAATATAATGCAGGAGGCAATCTGATAATGACAAATGTTTCATTTTACCAGTGAAAAAAATGGTCTAATAATGTTGTCAATGACAAACAAATGTCTCAAACATATTATTTTAACTTCAGAATTATGAATAATTGTATTCTGATGTCATCACTTTACTGTGAATTAACAAACAGGACATATTTAAAGTCTGTTCAAGTTCACCGTTCTAAGTCTATACACAAATGTAACATTTGAATTAACAGACCTACAGATAGGCCTAATATTATTATTGTTGTTTTACCATTTGTTTGAGAATTAACAATAATAATAGCCTACTCATATTAACCTTTATTTTATATCTACATAATCATAAGGAAAACGTGATCTTGATTTTAAGCAAATAAAATCATAATTCTCATTTTAGCCAGAATCATGCAGCCGTAGAAATAATGAGACAAAAAAAAGAGATATTTTCTTTCTTGAAAGGCCGTAATGGTCAAATTGACCACATACATTTCACATACACTACTTTTCTCTTGCTTTTGAATGTGTCATTCTGTTGCCTAGCAACGTTCTACTAACAAAACAACTTTTTGATAGCAAAAACATAACTTTACATCAGACATGTCATTCAAACTTTCAAAACAACATTTTCACTTATGGTGAAAGAAATTGCCCATATAAAGAGAAGTATTGCACCTTTGGGGGTGGGGAGTTGGTCTGTAACTATATTACAGAAAAGTTTATATTTTAGGGTAATGACTTCATAAAATATTCAAAGCTTAATTGTAAAATCTCATTAGAAACTGTGAATGTAAATGTGATGTGACAAAATGTAATTTGGTACAGTCTTCCATTAAAAATGGCCAGAATGCCTGCTATGACCATTCTAGTTTTATAATTCTAGTAGTTTTAGTGTTAAAGCAAGCAGCAAAACAATGTCAGTGTAGATATGAGTTCGAATTACACTTCAATTTATACTATAAAGCTGCTATTTATTAGTGTTTGTATTTTGATTTCTCAACTTTTAACCTCAATGGCCTAAACTGAAGAAAAGGATTGAGGAATATTTTCACATCAAAGAAGGTGGGGCCTCAGAGCCACACCCACCTATTACGCTATTTAACCTTAATTATAGCTAAAATTGAAAAAATAATTGCAAATGTGGCATAGTGTGGTACAGGGTGCTTATCTCATAATGTCTGACCTTTGACCCAGTCTATCACTCTCTTTATTAAAGAATAAGGTCATGCAATGAAGGACAGGGAGCTGAAGCCCAATTAAACAGGTGCCTATGCATTGTAATAAAGATGGATTAAGCACATGGTTTAGCAGTGAAGGGTTAGAGACAATGAGTTGACTGGTGACCTCATTTTGTGCTTTATGACATCACAGATGTCTACTGATGTGTATATTGAGGAAAAACTGCATGTGTCGGATGCCCTGCTGTTAGTGTGAGTGTTTGACAGCGCTTCTGGCCTTCTCCGAGTACAGATAGTGTTTTATGGAAATGGGTCATGCTTCGCCAAAAGGAATCAGAGCCAGACTTGTCTAAAAGAACTGTGCTGAGTTGGGCCTGCTTGCTCAGCCTGTCCAAAACAATAGCTCTAGTGGACAGGCCAGCTTCATTATATTACATCTCCAGCAAGTCTGGCAAAACTAACAGATGTTGAGTAGAGTTAAATGTTTGGTTAATGGAAAAATGAAAAATCATTTACTCACATTCATGTGTTCGAAATTCATCTACAAGACACAAATGAAGCCATTTTTAATCAAATCAAAGAAATGTCTGATTCTCCATTGAAAGTTACCCAAAACTAGGGATGCACCGATCCCGATACTTGGATCGGATATCGGTTCGATATCGCATATTTTTGCTGGATCGGGTATCGGCCTGCTGGTACCGATCCAAATCCGATCTTGCGCGTGCGCTGTATTTTGTGTAATTTATAAGCCAACAAAAGCCACAAAGGAAGCCTATTATAAAGCACTAGAAAGTTGACAAGCAGACCTACTATATCATAAATGTTTTGAAGCCATTCTATAGTTTAATGTGAAGCACAGATGAATATTCACGTGGTTAATTTCATGTTCACTTCAGCGCTTCCCGCCGCTGCGCCTGTCAATCATTCTCCATTCATTCACAATTCAAACTGCGTGTCGCGTTCATGACAGCACGAAAAACTTACTCCAAGACTATTTGTTCTTGTTAGTTTAAATAATCAGTGTGGAAATGCATTTAGTTTAGCATTAAATGGGTTCATTTTGACCTGAAACATGGAGATCATTGCTGTTTCTAAATCACGCGCAGTGTCTGTTAGATCAGCAGATCGCATTCACCACACTGGAGTAGGGTTAGCCAGCCTATTATCTCCGCTTCACACACAAAGTAGGCCTACCTGAAACTTTAAATTAGAAAAGGCTCAATTATCATTGGACATCCTCAACGCACTGATTTCTTCCCTTTGTGCTGCTGTTAGAAGTGTCCGTATACCGGAGGGCTGCGCGCTGTCTCAGTGATGCACGCGCTTCATTCAGGCACCGGCTGCGCAGACGCGACATGCGCCGCTCCGTAAGATTATTCTTATAATAGGCTAAGTTTATGTTATTATGTTCCTTCCGCGAATGTTTGCTCCTTCTTATGTTTGTGCCGCGAAAAGTTTGTAAAGCCTGGCTCATTGTGGTTTAGTTGATTCAATTATTAAAAGTGAAAATGACGGCCCGGGGGGCATGTGAATTGTCATTAACAGAAAAGTATTTAGCCTAATATAGGCTACTCTGAAACTGAATATTTCGCTGTAATTTTATATATATATATTAACATTTTATTTTACAGACCAGTTTGTCAGATTGTGCACTAAAGCATATAAGCGGACCTTGTTTTGAACTTCACATCAAATATTCTTGTTTATTTTGTAGATAACTGACCAACAAAACTACATTAAACAAAACCAACAAATTATACCAAACGAAATTCGTTTAAAAAAGATAAATTTTCAGACAAAAAATTATTTTACAGACATGCTTTCAGTTTCTCCATCTCACGCGGCTATAGGCGAGGGAATGTTTATTAAGTAAAACTGGCCTCAGACGGTTTAGTTTAGTCTGCTTCAAACCTGCAGGAAAATATCAGGCTTTGCTAAAAGGCCGACTGTTTTACCAATGATTAGGGTCAATAGCGGTAGCCTATTACAGATCTCAAAGAAAAATCTGAATATTAAAAAGGAAACATAGGCTGGACCACATCAGATCAACGTCATAATGAATGCTCAAATAATGTAGTCCATAGTTTATAGCAAGCATCATATTTAGTTAAATTGTGCCATCTGTCATCTACAGTAGCCCTATAGGTCTGTTATTTTTACTGAAGAAGATATATTATTTGAGTTAATCAGCAGAACTATAGAAACCATATTATGTTAATTAAAAAATAATAATAAAAAACAGCACAATATCGGGATCGGATCGGTATCGGTCGATACTCAGAATTTTAATATCGAGATCGGATCGGTTTCAAAAAAATGGTATCGGTGCATCCCTACCCAAAACTCTGCTTCAAAATGTTTAAGAGATCAAAATTAAATGCTTTTTAATTGAGGATTGCAATTGTGTCTCTCTTCAGAAGAGTTAGATTAAACCACTAAACTCATATTGGTATATTTTATGATCTTTTTACAAACGCCAGTGTCAAAGTCTTGGGTAAACAGACTTTTAATGGGAGAGAAAATAATAGAAACCTCTCAAGAGTTTATTAAAAATATTCTTATGTTTCAAAGATGAATGAGATTTATGGGCTTTTAGGTGAAAACAAACTGAAAAAAATGTTACTTGAAATGAAAACAAAGTTGATTAAAAAATACATTGTTATTAGCTGGTTGCCATGGCAGCAAACCATATTTTATTTAGTTTTACTAAAACTAAAATAAAGTTTAACAAAACTATAGACATATAATAACACATTGAGAAAAACACACACAAAAAAACTACAAACAATGAAAATGAAAAAAAAATCTAGTAGTATGAGTGATAATGAAAATAGCTCTTGGGCACAATAGAAAAGGCTCACTGTCACTTATGTGCTTTGTAATATTGTGCTTTCACACCTGTGAATCGATTCATTTGTTCCGAAACAGGGATTAAAATTGTTACAATGTTGCTCTTTGTTCTTGGTGCGGTTCGCTTTCACACAGCAAAGTTTCTAAACGGACCAAAATAGCTAAAAAAGGTCACGTGCGAGTAAACTCTCCTCACATTGGTCAGAGTTTCACGGTTTATTCTGCAGAGTCCCCCTCAGCTGTCATGCATCCTTATTTGAATTTATGACGATGAGCAATAAGACATTATAAGCGAAAAGTTGCACTTTTGTTTTGAATTGTGACACTCACAGACATTGTCACTAAATATAGAACAGAGGTAAGACTTTCTCATATATAGCAGTGGGCTTATGCATTATAGGCTTTACAATATAGAGAGAAATAACAGATAAACCAAGACTGCAGTTCGGTCAATTTTCCGGATAAACGGCTCTAGTTAATAGTTCAGCAAGCTTTCACTTTTGTATTTTACACGAATCGCACATTCGGGTAGGAATGACCTCCCGCCCTACTCATAATTCTCTCTTCATATAGCCACAGATGCCTATGACATATCCATGATATAGTGTGATATAGCCTGGATCGGATCGTATTGCTTTCTCACTACAATCGATCCGCTCCAGAGATCGTTACAATCAAGCCGAGAACACCTCATTCAGGCGATCTTAGACCGATTGTTTTGGTGCGGATCTGAGTGCGATTGCTGGTTTCACATATGCCAAACGAACCACGCTAACTGGGCAAACGAGACAGGTTCCGAAACAAACGTCTAGGTGTAAAAGCACCCTTAATCTTTAACTTGATGCATGACAGCATTAAAAACATCTTATCTAAATCCCAAAGTAACCAGTGCTAACAAAGATATATTGCATAATATATGTTGCTAATCATTTAATATCAACAGCAACAATTCAATAGTTCATTTATTTTCAGTAGTATTATACACTTAAAAATAGTTTTGCTGCTTGTTAAAACTACTTATTTTAAATCAGCTGAATCAACACAATTCTTGAGTTTTTTTGCGGGACAACCTAATTGTTTTATGTTCAATCTACTTACTTATATAAAAAATAATAGGGGTGTGAACCTACACTAGTCTCACTGTTCGGTTTGGTTACAATTAGCATGCCATCGATTCGGTTCAATTCGATATCTCGGTGCATCATGGTGCATTGACGATGCTTTCCATAAACAAATCAATATTTAACCTAGCAGCACAATAATTCTTGTATTAAAATCTATAATTTATAAATGTATTTATATTTATATATTATTTGTAATACAATTTTCTGCTTTAATACAAGCAGTCTAATATATAAACTGTACCTTTAATTTGACCTGCTCAAAGAAAACACTCTTTTTGTATCAAACAAAACTAAATTACATGCACAGAACAACATGAGCATTTATAGCAAATAAAAAAATGTAAATATTATCCCGCTTGCTTTTTGAGTGTTGTTGAGTGAGTTCTTAAACGTCTATGATTGATCTCTCGCTCATCAGAAAAATCTGTGATTGGCTGATCCATTATAGACGGCAACGCGGTGGAGAAAACTCGCTCTGCAGACACGCTCTTGTCTGCATCCACAAGTAACGCTATTGTTGTAACTGCCGAGAGAGGAGATTAAACTTTATCTCACGAACACGCCAGCAGGTCAAAAGGGCTTTACAACTTTCATTGTCTCCTTGCTGGGTTCTGATGTACTTTGTCAGTGAAAGACTGCCCAGCAAACTCACAATTAGTGAATTGTGCACAGTTATCTACTTTTTAAGTAGTTGGAGCGTTTTAATTACTCATGGTCTCCTCCTCGCCATATAAGCTACCGCCATATAACGCATATGTGATAAATGACGTCAATACATAATAACTGGTTTCAAGAGTTCACACTTAGCTGATAATCAATAAAGCGTAATTGGCATGCTGTCCTGGGAGAGAGCCCTGAGCTCCTAATGTCCTCGAGCCCGGGGCTCCCTCCCGTTAGAAGGGCGAGAGGGGAGTTCGAGCTCAGGAAGGTCTCAAGAACTCCCCCGCTTATCGCCGTGTGAGAAGTGTAAACTAAGGTTGTCTTGGGTAATAATTTGGTTTAGTCGATTGGCTATGGTGTATGTTTTTGGACGGTGGGGGGAAACCGGGGAACCCGGGGGAAACCCATGCGAACACAGGGAGACATGCAAACTCCGCACAGAAACACCAACTGGCCCGATAGGAGGTTGAACCGGTGGCGTTCATGCTGTGAGGCAACAGTGCTAGCCACTGGGCCGCCGTGTCGCCCTATAGGAAAAAGGGTGTAAGTAGGGGCGGGGGTGGGTTGTCGGAGGGGAGGGGGGGTACTTCAAGACGAAGAAAACTGGAGTGAAAAGCTCTGGTTATTTATAATGTGTCCGTAATCATCTAATAGGGCAGATTACGGAGCTAATGAGTTGCCAGCCGTGTTGATCATAAGCATGTGATCCTCTTGAAATTAGTTTATAAATAAACCACACTATGATTATTACTGAACCGATACTGAATCGTTCGCATCTGCATCGCGGTGCATTGAAGAAACAATTAATTTTGACACCCCTTAAAAAATAAAAAGTTAACTTAATTCCTTCTTGTTGTCCCAACACAAATCGATTGCGTGAAACCCAGCATTTTTTACAGTGTATTGCCATATCACCAAATAAGTCAGTAAAAAAACATTAAATAGAAAAGGGAGCAAACATTTAGATATTCTCATTTGGTCTGACTCGGCCTGAGTTTACTTGCAAACTGTCGCCGTAGTCAGATAATCTGCTAAATGTGGTTTAGGTTTGCTTTAGGGGATAGAACAGCTTGCTTGCTCAGGCTCAGCTACTGTTGTCCTAACCGTCTCCACAGACCTCATTCTGCAACGCTAAGGCCTCATTTTCAGCACGTTGAGCTTGTATCGTTTCTCAGTCGATGGGAAAGCGAGCCTAACGTCGTTCATGTTTATGTAGCTGCTCTCCAGAGCTTAAGAAACAGCCAGTTTGCACCTAATTTACAGCGATGCTTAGCAGAGCAATGCAGTTACTTGCAAAGAAGGATTGCAGGTATGCGAACACCCCCAAAGACTTTAGATCGAGAAATAATGATGCAAGGTGAAGATTTTGTTGTTTAAGTTGTGTTCGGGATGCACAATTAATAGAGAAAGTATTAAAAAAAACTGTCCATTCAAAGCATTTTCTTCTTTTCTGGTGTGTTGAAGGCCTTTATTTAGATTTTACAGCAAGTTTATGAAGAATAAGAGCAATGTTACAGGCGATATGCAAAATAGTGTTAACATTAGGGCTGCTTGATATTGGAAAAATCAGATATTGTAATATTTTGTATTTCTGCGCTTTATATTGCAATGTGAATACAGTTTCACCAGATGACTTAAACAGCTTTAATTGGAAAGAATTCTTAGTTTTGGATTGATTGGGGGTGATTTTGTAGGGGAGTGAGTCTGGAATAATATAGAACAAATAAATTGCAAGCAAAGATAAATACAATATAGCAAGGTTAAAAGTGAATTATAGCTTTTACAGTATTCAGGTACAGATATTGAATAACTAACACGACATAGTCTTTATTGAATATAATGTAATCTTTATAAACATTATCATTTCTTGAGACTGGATGTTTTAAACTCTGAAATATTGAAATGTTCACACAGTCACAGGCCTTAAACAGGATAGTTCACTCAAAAACGAAAATGTACTCACTATTTAATCACCCTTAACTTGTTTCTAACGTTTATGGGTTGCTAAAATATCTTCTTTTTGTGTTCAACATTAAAAAGAAACTCATAAATGTTTTAAACAAGTGAAAGGTAAAACGAAAATATGAATAAAGTTAAATTTTTAGGTAAACTATCACTTTAAAATGCATGCAGATGATAAACTTTTACTCCATTATGATTAAACTCTGTATTGATTATAATCAACTATAATCTCATCTAAAAGCAATGTGACTATTGCGGATGCGCACATTGTGATATCGATTCTGAAACGATATATTGTGTAGCCCTAGTTAATATTAGCCCTTTATCAGGCAAAAAACCATATACTTTATTGACACTGATCACAATATAATCATTATTTTTTAAAGTCCCCCAGTAATACGTCAGTGTTTTCCAATGAGTATTTCATTGCACTTACAAGAAGGATGTATATCTGAAGAAAACATACCTAAGTAGCGTATTTCAGATTTGCAAAAATGTTGATGATGCCCTCTAGTGGATTTGTCATCTGAAATATGCAACTAAATGTACCCAGAGCAACGTATTTTGCATTTTGCAATTTAATTTAAATGTTTTATTTACTTAAATTTTATTTAAATTTTGTAGAAAATTATATTTATGACATTTATAATAATGACATTTCTATTTTATTTCATTTTATTTTTGTAGAAAATTATATTAATGACATATATAATAATGACATTTTTATTTTATTTCATTTTATTTTTGTAGAAAATTATATTAATGACATTTATAATAATGACATTTCTATTTTATTTTATTTATGTAGAAAATTATATTAATGACATTTATAATAATGACATTTTTATTTTATTTCATTTTATTTATGTAAAACATATTAATGACATTTATAATAATGACATTTCTATTTTATTTTATTTTTGTAGAAAAATATATTAATGAAATTTATAATAATGACATTTCTATTTTATTTCATTTTATTTTTGTAGAAAATTATATTAATGACATTTATAATAATGACATTTCTATTTTATTTTATTTTTGTAGAAAAATATAATATTGACATTTATAATAATGACATTTTTATTTTATTTCATTTTATTTATGTAAAACATTATATTAATGACATTTATAGTAATGACATTTCTATTTTATTTTATCAATGTAGAAAATTATATTAATGACATTTATAATAATGACATTTCTATTTTATTTTATTAATGTAGAAAATTATATTAATGAAATTTATAATAATGACATTTCTATTTTACTTTATTTTTGTTTTTGTAGAAATATATATTAATGACATTTATATTTATAAAAAATCTCAAATATCCAACAACATGCTTAATAACATTAAATTCTGAAATATTCATTAAGAAATGTCCAATTTTCATATTATAATAGAATATGTAATTTATCGTTGTACTATTATGTAATTCAGTTGTGTCAATTTAAACAAGTGCTTTTAGTCTTTAGAGTTTTGCTGTTGTAATTATTAGCATTTTTATATTAAATATTATAGTTTTTTTCATATCTGGATATGATCAGAAACCTGTCATAATCAGTAGCGTTCATTTAATTATTACAGCATGAATGCGGTGAGTCATTTTGAAGGAGTTGTAAGCAGTCTGGTCTACACGTTAAATGTTTTATGCTTCTATTTGTGGAAGCACTTGAAAACGAATGCCGAAGAATCGTCCCCTGACACACAAAGCTTACTTTATTTTCAGTTCAACTTTATTTCCATTGCTAGACAGTGTAACAGCCAGTATTCACTATATCACTTGTTTTATCAACACCTCCATTTAATTAAAAGGTTGACAAGAGTCCTGTTTGTGGACTTTCAATGAGCTCACACTGAACTGCAGGGTCTAATTGTTTAAAAAATGAGTTTATAATTACGCTTTTATTCATTATAACAGGATGAGCATATTCTAGTGTTTTTCTGCTATTCACTTTCCAAGTATAATTTGTTAAATATGAATAACAGTTTTGTTTTTCATTGTGCTTTGAGAGCCAATGTGAAGTTGACCCTTTACGCACTTGATCATCCTTGTAAAAAAACAGCAAAAAAGTATTTTGAATGTAATTTAGGAACATTTCAGGCCTTGACAGTGCAAGGGCTTCCATGGTTTTTATAACAAACATCTCTTCAATTTTGGCATGGACAAAAGGCAATTAACAGAGAAGGGATAAAACAGCCTATTATTATATTAAACTTCAAAAGGCTATGATTCAATTAAATGAATGTTGCAAATTGAATTCAAAATGCGTTGCTGTTGCTTGTCTTCAGGCTCATGGCTTCAGAGGAGTTTGCAGACTTTGAACACTGCGCATTTATGGATAAGCAGTTGCTAATGATCGACTGCTGACAAATGAATAAAGCGATATTTGCTTTATGGTGTTTGTATTCTTTGTATGTGTTGAAATGGAAAAACTAGATATTTTATCTTCCTAATCTGTTTGAACAAGTAGATAACAAAGTAAAGCACTGAGTTTGTTTTTTACCATGCTGTTTCCCAATTCCCGAACTTATGCCCTAAAACTATGTACTTTCTTAGTGAAGACTTTTGAATGTGTAAAAGGAAAGTATTGAAGCATTGGAACATACAGTTTCCTCATTAATGTACCTTATGATGCTTAGTTACGTCTCCTGTCAATCATCTCGACACATCATTCACTTTTTTCAGATTTCAATACCTACACTGAAAAAATATATATAATTAAAAATAATTAGCAAACAATTTATATGGGCTGAATTTAAACATATAAATTAAATTTAGTAATGTTCAACTTAATTCGTTTGTTTAAATTCAAATTAATTGTTTGCAACCACTTACCTTAAAAAGATTTAGTAAATCTAATGAATAATTTTTTAGTGTACCTTCTTTAGATAATCGTGCATTCAGAAGTTAAAGTCCAAACACGTCTTTATATAAGTTCACATTGTCGTTGCAGATTGAATATAACATGGAAAATGTGATTTAAATATTTTCCATTTGACTAGATATTGATTAATAGCCATTCAAACAACTTTACCAAAACCTCTTTACTTGGTTGGTCTTGCGTGTCCGCCATGTTTGTAGTAGTGTTGTCACGATACTGAATTTTGGTACTAAAATTTAAAAACGTCCATTTCCCAATGACATTTAAGCGTTGTTGAGCGCTTTTTAAAAACCGCTGATTTGTCATTCTGTTCACATGCTCAACAGAAATGACAGTGATTGGCCGTAATTGTCATCAGTTCACCAGTCTTCATCATTGTTTACAGAGAGCAAATGCAGATACAGACATTGGAGCTGTTTAAAGATCAGCTGGACCTGTATATGAGCTGACATATGAGCGATCCGCTGATGAATCAACTGATCTTCGTGGCTTTAAACCGCTCCAGTGTCCCTGTATCTGTGCTGCAGCGGTGAACTGATGACCTTCACGGTCAACAGCGTTTAAATGTGGGAAATGGATGTTTTTAAAATTTCAGTAGCGATTGGTTCCAAAATTCAGTATCATGACAACAATAATTTGTAGTTTGTTTACACTTTTTACCCGAGTTTGTGGTTCTAATCAAATTCACATTTAACACGCAATGTGTTGTAAGCATTATTAGCAGTTAGATTGCGGATGGTTTTACACTTCAAATTTCTACCAGAAATAGTAGACCATCCAGCAACCTTTGACTTTTCTTTTTTTTTACATAAAACGGTTTGACATAAAACTATTTTCAATTACTATTTAAGATGGAAAGTATGCATATTGGGTCACAGCAGCAGTGTATTTCAGGCTCGTTTAGAATTAAAAATGCTGGTAAAAATATGTGTTTTTCACAGGTAAATCTCCTTGTATGTGTCTTCTTGAGTCTTTACTAAAGAAAACATGTTATTCAATGCATTATTTGATATTTTCTAACTGTTAAGTGTCAGAATCTCACTGGCAGGAATCTGGTTGACTTTTGTTGTTGTCATTTTACAGATATTTTAGTAATCATTCTAAATTTTATATTTTGAGTACTAAACCACTGAAAGTTCAGGCTGTAAAAACCATTTTGGAATTGGCCATGGATGCAGTACTTTTAAACCTTTAACTGGCCTCCTTCTTCTAGTGGATGGGTCAAACTTCATATAAATGTATTACACACTTATTACTATCTTTACAATCATATATATCATTAAAGGTCATCAAGTGTTTCTACTGTAATGTCTTAACTAGAAGGAACCTCTATTTTTGTCACAAAATTTGGAATATTAGGCTTTGATTTTTTTAGCCATTTAGGTAATATATGTTGTAAAATATTTTTATATAAATTGTAGAATATAAAATGTTTTAGTAGAGTACTTTCATAGTTTTAAACGTTTCACGCTTTGCATTAACTTCAGCTGTAATCTGTTAAATGTTATTTTGCAAATGAAAGCAACTATAAGACTGTATTCAAAAGAAGTCCAACTATTTATTTTGGATAGTGCCTTTTCACATCTAGGCTTAACAAGGTGGTGACAATTATTAAAGGGATAGCTTTAAATTAAACTTTGCTGTTTGTTTATTCAACCTCAGGCCATCCAAGATGTAGGGGATATTTTTTAATAACAGATTTTTAACTGAATCTGTGGCCCCTATGGATATTAAAATGCAAGTCAAAGACATCCAGCACAAAAAAACAAAACAATTACACAGAGAACAAAATTAAAACATGTGACTGATGATATATTGAGGTCTTAGGAGGCAAAACAGTGGCTCTGAGCAATAATTACAACATTATTATTACCTTTAATCCACAGCCTTAGAAAACAATCCAAAGTGTACTCATGACTCTGAGCGCAAGCCTCCTATCACATTGTGATACATGTATATTAAATGTTTGTAATCTGTTAAGTCAGTCAACCTTCCGGATTATGATCATGCTTGGCTGCCCCATTTAAAGGAACAGTTCACCCAAAAACTGGTATATCGTATAAAAGATTTGCAAATAAATCATCGTTTCCATCCAACGAGTCGAAAAGAACAAAATCACTTCCTGATAAACTGGCACCAAATATCAAAATGAAAAATGCAATGTGCTGCATTAGGAGATGCCACTGTGGGCTTTTTTTTTTAATATTACTATATATAGATGATGAAATGCAGTGAATGCATGGTGACTTTTAGAGGCATGAGACATCTTATTGGTAGCACAGACGCTCAAGACTGGGAGGTAATAATATCAACAACTTTGACGATGGACTTTGGCTAAGGAATTTAATGACTAAACATTTTAGATGTTTTAAAATGTTCTCAGCTCTCCGGTTTATTCATTAATACTGTCTCAACGCACCCATTCTTGTTATCGCATGATCTGTTTAAACAAAATCACATGGCTTTTTTGGTGTGCATGCTGGAATTTATTCGTTAAATGTTTTTCATTATAGTTTATGCACATTTATTTCTTATAGGATAAAAGGTTTTCAGATTGATGTCTTTCGGATCTTGTAAAGAGTAGGGGTGTAACAAAGTGTCCTGGCCAAATTCCCTTGCCCTTACTGATCATGCCCTCCCAATCATCCCCATCCACCGAATTAGCTCTCTCCACTCCACCTATAGCTGGTGTAGGGTGAGCACACTGGCGTCATTGTCCTGTGGCTGCCGTCGCATCATGCAAGTGGATGCTGCACACTGGTGGTGGTGTGGAGAGACCCAATCCCCCCACCATGATTGTGAAGTGCTTTGTGTGTATGACCATACACAATAAATACACTATATAAACACATATTAAAAAGGATATTTTGAAGAATGTTGAAAGCCTGTAGTCACTGAGTTTCTTAGTTATTTTTCCTTTTTCCTTTTAATTAGGCCTGCACAATCTTTTTTTTTTTTTTAAGTATTTTTTAGGGGTTTTTCACCTTTTATTGGGATAGAATAGTGGAGGACAGACAGGAAAGTATTGGGAGCAGAGAGAGGGGAAGGGTCAGCATAGGACCTCGAGCCGGGAATCGAACTCGGGTCGCCGTGAGCACCATGGTACTATATGTCGGCGCACTTAACCACTAGGCTATTGGCGCCGACGGCCTGCACAATCTTGAAAAAATCTGCCATATATATAAATATTGCGATATAAATATAATTTCACTAGATGAATTGAATAGCTCTGTTTGGAAAGATTTCATTCATTTAGATGATCAAGTCTTTTTCTATGCAGTGTGTTTGCATAAATCGTAATAAATTACTACAAGCAAAGAACAGAGCAAAGACACGTGAAATGAACAGTGCTTTGTGGTTTTCTGGAGAATCTCATAGCATTCAGGTACAGAAATTGAACTATAAAACATAAAATAACATGGTATCATCACGGTATAAATTATTTAAAAATAACAACATCTTTATCTTATATTCTTTAATAAATATTCTAATCCTGTGATGTGGCTACTGTGGATAAACACACTGCGATATCGATGCTCAAACGATATACTCTTAATGACAATCTTAATAAAGAAAAAAAGAAACTCATGAAGCTTTGGAAGCACCTAGAGGGTGAATAAATTGTGAGTAAAATGAATTTTTTTGGTTAAACTATCCATTTAAATCTTATTTAATGCAGATGGCCACACATTTGAGAATTTTAATGAAAAACCGTTAATTGACTTAAACTGTGAATGATGAGCAATAATCAACACTTACAGTTTGTCATAATTGGAGCCCTAATACTGCAGTCTTTCACCCACACCGTCTTTCCCTCTCTCTCTGTTTTGACTTGAAGCTGGAGTGAAGACAGCTTGTGCCTTTCTTCAGAGGAGATGCATTTTCTCGTTTCGCAGCACATTTTCATTGCTTATGTGTGTCTAGCTGGTTCAGGGTTGGCAGACGTGACTTGTCCATAGCGCTTTCATCTGCGGCTGTGCCACCCTGAAGTGTTTACTCACACTGTGCTCTTGATTGATTTTTCTCTCTTTCTCTCTCTGTCCTCACGCGGTCGTCCTCGGTGTCTCAAAAGATGAGAGAAGTAGTGATATTATCAGGGTTTTGCTTCTCCAAATGGCTTCGAATAAATCGTTTTTTATGTTCTCTCATTTTCTGCAGTCAAGCTTTGTCTAACGACAGCGCCGTAATGTAGTTGGCTTCTATGAAGCTCATTAAAACTCCTGCAGACATTGCTTTGTGTCCTCTGTTACATTAGTGCACTAGTTCGGGTGTGAGCAAACTTGCTAGGTTGACGAGCGCGGGGTAAGATGCGTCAATGGAAAATATGCATCAACCGCCTAAATTTCGGAAAACGATGTCATGTTTAGTCATATAATCATACATAAATGACTCATTGTTTACACTGAAATATATTTGCTGTTATTGTTTGAAAGTTTCAGTAATTTTGTCAGCTTTTGCTTATAATTAAAGATGTTTGTATCAGTATGTTAGTCTTCATGGGTATCTATAATGCTTTGTTTCCACTGAGTGGTACAGTACAGTACGGCTTGTGTCTCCACTGCCAGATGGTACCAATGGTATCTTTTGGTAGGTGTGGTGTATGACAGAAAGTTGCAGTCGACGTCATTCTCGCTCGAAGTTCTCATATCTTTTGAGAAGCACTTCTTACTAAACAATTGCTTTATATATACAAATAATGTATAAATAAATGTAAATTACTAACCTTTCTATGAACAGGATTTGATTATAGCTGCAAATCAATGATAATGTGAAATATCCCACAGTAACGTCTGCAATTAATATATATATAAAAAAAAAAAAAATAAAACATTTATGAACACATACAGACCCTTACAGTCTCTGAAATGTTACCAATTACAAATAAAAAATATCCAAAACATACATTTCGGCCTTATTTGGGTTCATAAATGATACAAAACACATACAGTCATTACAAGCCTCTCATCTTTATTCTTCACCAGCACATGTAACGTTAACTTAAAAAGTCATTCCGTCATTCTGAGTTCATATAATAGTTCAAAAGGCGATGATAATAATTAAACATGGCAGTTTGTTCATGTTTTAGGTTGCTGAAAGAATCATTTGCTCCTTAGTTTTTTTGGGCTTCTCTGTTTTTTCACGCTTCGCTCTCGTGTTTGTCGGTTTCTGAAAGGATGTCAGAAGTACTTTAGTAATCACGTACACGTTATTATCATCAGCTCAAGTTCATTATTTATGATATAGACACATGGTAAGCACACACAAGCTCTCTAGAGAAAGTGAAACTACTCGCACTTTCAGGCGACAACAGGACACTTGGCAGGTTCTGTTCTTCTTCTTGGCTTTGTGGCTGTTCATCAAGATGAATACAAGGTCTGTTTGAACTCGGGTCGACCATGGCTTCTTATTATATGTACAGTTGAAGTCAGAATTATTAGCCCCCCTGAATTATTAGACACCCTGTTTATTTTTTTCCCCAATTTCTGTTTAACGGAGAGATGTTTTTCAACACATTTCTAAACATAATAGTTTTAATAACTCATTTCTAGTAACTGATTTCTTTTATCTTTACCATGATGACAGTAAATAATATTTTGCTAGATATTTTTCAAGAAACTTCTATACAGCTAGGCAAGTTAGGGTAATTAGGCAAGTCATTCTATAACGATGGTTTGTTCTGTATACTATTGAAACAAAAAATAGCTTAAAGGGGCTAATAATTTTGTCCCTAAAATGGTTTTTAAAAAATTAAAAACTGCTTTTATTCTAGCCGAAATAAAACAAATAAGACTTTCTCCAGAAGAAAAAATATTATCAGACATTCTGTGAACATTTCCTTAGGAAATATTTAAAAGAGAAAAAAAAAATTCAAAGGGGGGCTAATAATTCTGACCTCAACTGTATATACTATTACAGTGTAATGTTTCAGCTGTGTATTTAAAAATGACGCTTTCTTTGTTTTCATTCTTTTGGCTTGTGCACACGCTAGTGACATTTCTCTGTAAACCAATAGTGTTCAGCTGTGCGTCTTGCTCCACCTTTTGGTACCCTTTTGTTGTGCTAAGTACCCTTTGGAAAGGGTACCCAAAAAGTGGTATGGTACAGTTCGCTTTTTGGTACCTTTTGACAGTGGAAACGGGCATATAGTCCCGACCCGTACCGTACCACTCAGTGATAGATAGATTAGGTTTGATTCAAACCTAGTCTAGGTTTGATTATTTGTCTAAAAATAAAAGATATTAAACAAACTATTTGCTCAGATTTGTTTTATGTGACTTAACATATGGCAACTTTGTCTACAAATGTAGGAATTTTATTATTAGAAGTTTTATTATCATTTCAAAATGTAAAAAACCCCATAAAAAACAATTGCATTAAAATCTGAAACTTTTTACAGCTCGTTAATGGAAAAGTTTGCAAGGTTGTGCATTTGCCAATTGATTTCTTTTCCTCATTTTTATTCATGTTTGCAATGTAAAGCATTCAAGCAATCTCTCAAGATTTAACTTGTAAAAAGGCTCTTCCAATTTTAGTTTCACTTATTTAGGTATATAGGTGTTATCTAAGTTCTCCTTTCCCGGAGGGCATGTTTTAAAGAAGCAGCACAGACTTCCCGCTCTCTCCTGCTCAGTCTATTAGCGCAGCTTCTCTTTTGCTGCAGGTTTCTGAGTTATCATCATGTTTCAGAGTGTACTGCGTGTTTGCACAATGCACTGACAGTAAAGTTCTCGCTCCGTCCCTCCGCCGGCAGACCGCAGTCAGCCACAAATGAAGAGCTGTCCTCAGACCTGTGATAAGGGAAGGGCTCTGGCGCTGCAGAGCTGTGTGGGTGTGCTTCTGTCTGGGTTCCTCTCACTTTCTGTGGTTGCAGAGGAGCAGGTTCACATGAACAAGAAACAAAGAGTGGAGCATAAGCAGTGAATGAACACTGAAAATACCTTATGTAATCATTGTAAGTACAAATACACTATCCTTATAATTAGGTGAATTAAACTGGGATGCAAGTTTCAACGATACATTTTTGTGCTTATTACACTTTATAAGAAGTCACATTATGCTTTTTAGGCTTTAGGGCATAATGTTGCTGTTTATATTTGCAAAAGCTACAGAGTCAACTGCAAAGTGTGATTATCAATGGCACTTTTTTCAGAACTTCCTCAAATATCTCGTCTGTGGTCTTGAGTTTTCATCTGGGGACGTATGTCATAGTATTCTTAACTTAAATAAATTAAATGCCAAAAGTAAATGAGTTTTACCTTAAAACAAGCAAAACCATCTGCCACTGGGGTAAGCAAAATAACCTTGTTTTTTCCTTTTGACATATTATTTTGCTTACCCTATTGGCAGATTATTTAGCTTGTTTTAAGGAAAAAACTTTTAACATTATTTCTTGAAACAAGGCAGTATGTTTTGCTTGTCTAGAAAATGATTCTTGATTTAAGAAGTTTTAGATATTTGGACTAGAAACAAGACAAAAAATCTAAGTAAGAAAGGCATTTTTGAAGTGTATTTAGTAATTTAGCAGTAATTTTATTTTATTTTTTTATTTTATGTGTATTTAGTAATTTTGTATTGTTGTCATGTCTAAGAGAGGCTTTTTCAGAACTAATATACTGATACAGATGCAATTTCTTCTTTGTTTTCTGTTTATAGTCACACAACATTTAATTGAATGTGTGTTTGTGAATTGTTCTTGGATGTTAATTTTTAAAAATATTTTATCTTATTCCACAGTTATTTTTAGTCTTATTGTGTATTCTGAATCAGTGCCTGCTAAGCGATAAATTATTTGTGTTCATTTTACATTCATTAATTAATTTTCCTTCGGCTTAGTCTCTTATTTATCAGGGGTCAGTCACCACAGCGAAATGCCAACTATTCCGGAATATGTTTTACGCAGTGGATGCCCTTCCAGCCGCAACCCAATACTGGGAAACACCCATACACATTCACCCAGCGGAAACCTTTGTGAACATGGGGAGAACATGCAAACTTCACACAGAAAAGCCAGCTGACCCAGCCGGGACTCAAAACAGTGACCTTCATGCTGTAAAGCGACAGTGCTAACCACTGAGCCACCGTGCCACCTTGTTCACTTTTCATTTAAATATAATTACTTGCTCCATTTCTGAAACGATTTTCTATTTTGTGCTGATGTCCCACACCCCTCTAACTTTCTAAAAGCATTCCTCCAATATATATTTCGGTTGTCAGTATGCCAAAAACACAAAACAATTAATTCCAATTTTAAGTAAATTTAGGCATCATAATGTACACCAGCAGTGTCCAAACTCAGTCCTGGAGGGCCGGTATCCTGCATATTTTAGTTCTAACCCCAATTAAACACACCTGAACTAGCTAATCCACCTCTTTCTAAGTTTGGACACCCCTGATTTACACTATGAAAAAAAAGAGATGTGATAAAGATTACTTGTAGCAGCGTTTTTAGTATTTAGTATTTCATATTAGTAGTTTTTAGTAGATCACATTTGAGTATCAAACGACAATAAATTCATTCAGTCATTCATTTTCTTTTCTGCTTAGTCCCTTTATTAATCTGGGGTCGCCACAGCAGAATGAACCGCCAACTTATCCAGCACATGTTTTAAACAAGCGGATGCCCTTCCAGCTGCAACCCATTTCTGGGAAACATCCATACACACTCATTCACTACGGACAATTTAGCCTACCCAATTCACCTGTACCGCATGTCTTTGGACTGTGGGGGAAACCGGAGCACCCAGAGAAAACCCACGCAAACGCAGGGAGAACATGCAAACTCCACACAGAAATGCCAGCTGACCCACCCGAGGCTCAAACCAGCGACCTTCTTGCTGTGAGGCGACAGCACTACCTACTGCGCCCCTGCGTAGCCCGACAATAAATTACTTGTTAAAATTCTTTCTGACTTAAATATTTTAGTTGAATCAAATGAACTTTGCCAGTCATCTCAACTTAAAGCAGTCAGTTTTTAAAATGTAATTAAAATCTGATTTACTTATTAAATTTAGTTAAAGTAACTGTTAAAATTTTGAAATTCCATTTATTTTCTTCAAATAGTATGACGTGCAGCACGGTGGCTCAGTGGTTAGCACTGTCGCCTCACAGCAAGAAGTTCACTGTTCAAGTCCCGGCTGGGCCAGGAGACATTTCTGTGTGGAGTTCGAGCATGTTCTCAGTGTTTCCTCTAGGATTTTTTCCAGCTGTGGTGGCAGACTCTGTTGGGCCTTTTACACAGATCTACCAACTGCCTGTGGCGTTATTTCAATGACAAATGTCCTGAGCGCAGTATTACAAGTCGAGAGCACATTTATGTAATACGAGCATGCGAATCTCTTTGCTTGCGTGCCGATTTCCTCTGTTCGTGCACACCTTCTTGCACGCCCTCAAATATACTCTGCTCAAGTGTAGATTTTCTTGTGCACTTTCAAAAAAACACTGCTGAAGTGCGATTTAGTGCATCTATGTAACGAGTTTGTCTCCAACATTTATTAGATTTGCTATATTTATGAATGTCTCCAATAGACTGACAGAGCATCCTGAAGTAAAGTAAAACGGCTATAAACTTCAGCGAGATAAAGTCATTTGTATGCAGAGCCATGGACCTTTATCTATAAAGTATAATTATGGAAACTGTGTTCATCTTAACTGAAAGTTATGTCGTGTTTGCTGGCCTCACGCACCTGTCAGTCAGTCAGTTAGCATGTCACCATGTGACAGCACTACTACGGTTACAGAAAAGTTTGCGTTGTTATAATTCACTTACCTTTTAATATGTTTTGTTGCGATTATAACCTGCTATTAAAAAAACGACTGATTGTTTTGAATGAGAAGCTGTAATGTAGCCGTGGCGGGATGAATTTTGGTGTGGCGCCCCGCCATGGAAGAATGAATGTAGCGGAAACCATGTGTTCTCTTTGTGTTTGCGTGGGTTTCCCCCACAGTCCAAAGACATGCGCTATAAGTTCCGCTGTGGTGACCCCTGATAAATAAGAGACTAAGCCGAAGGAAAATTAATGAATGAAAAAAAATTATATACAAAATGTGGTCTGCATGACATTTCTTATTAAAAAAGTACAGTAAGCCTCACTACAGGCCCTTATATATTTCAAGTTGCTTTTCAATCTTTGTTTTGGAGTAAAAATAAGTTTAATGCATCTGAGAATTGGTCTATCAGACCCTTTAAAGTAGTTTTATTTTTATGCTTTCAAACAGACATGCTTTTACAGTAGCAACATGATTGTGCATTAGTGCTATTGACTGTAAATTAGTGGCCCACATCAATCTCTCTACAGCGGAGAGCAGGTATAAAGTCATGCTACCTGAGGGCTGATAGAAGAACAGTCTTTGAGCAGACACTGCGGTTGCTGTTTGTTCCTTTGACTCATCCAAATGATAGATGCTCAAATCCCGAGCGCACTTCTCTAGCATCGAGTCACATGGTGTCAAGGTTTAGCGAAACACTTTGAAGTGCTTGCTAGCATCGAGTCAGGAGTAGGGCTGACCTTTGGATCTGTGCAGAGGTAATTTCCCTCCTACTTTGTCTCCATAGCAACTCACCTCCTGATGAGGTCATCTCCCTTATGCACATGCTCATTCACGTCTCTCCCCTGAGTCTCATCTTACAGTGAGTCTGGAGAATTAATTCAAATGTCAGGCGAGATTTGTTTTGGAGTGCTTGCTTTCTTGTTAACATTTTGTGCATGTCTCGGCGCAGGAACACAAACTGGCCGTGAGGGCCCAAGAGTCTCTGTTTTTGCACAGACGGTGAGTCAGCCGCTTCTCCAAATACACTCATCTGATTTTGGGAGTTGACTGACTCCTTGGTGATACGCCTGTGGTTAGGCAACGGTTTAAAGGAGCCAACTTCAAGGAGTTCAAAGAGTTTTTTCAAAGACTCATTGTTTTCATTTCTTACTAGAAATTCATTCATTCATTCATTTTCTTTTCGGCTTAGTCCCTTTATTAATCTGGGGTCGCCACAGCAGAATGAACCGCCAACTTATATGTTTTACGCAATGGATGCCCTTCCAGCTGCAACCCATCTCTGGGAAACATCCATTCACACTCATACACTACGAACAATTTTAGCCTGCTCAATTCACCTGTACCGCATGTCTTTGGTCTGTGGGGGAAACCGGAGCACCCAGAGGAAACCCACGCGAACGCAGGGAGAACATGCAAACTCCACACAGAAACGCCAACTGACCCAGCCGAGGCTTGAACCAGCGACCTTCTTGCTGTGAGGCGACAGCACTACCTACTGCGCCACTGCGTCGCCCTCTCACTAGAAATGTGAAAGATAAATCTTTTCAGACCCAAATAGAGTTTTGGCAGATGTCATGGCATTCTGTCAAGTAACTTTTATTTCTGTAGCATATTTTACAAGGCAAACTGTGTCAGACCAGCTTTACAAACACAACAGACAAGAAACAAAAATCAGGTATGAAGTTTCATCACTGAAATAAATTCAGTTCATTAGGCACATTCAGTTCTACAGAATGCCGGCTTTGTTATAATTAGTTCAGTTGAGGAAAGATGATTTAAAATTCCATAGAATGAAAATGGCTTATGCTGTACCTAGCCATAGCTGAATCATAAGGGTTCAGTAGATGGATATGACATACCGTGATCCTCAAACACCATTGTTTATTTGTTCTCATCTAAATACCATGAATGTAAAATCCTGATGAAAAACAGGCCAATTGGAACAAAAAACAGACTGTTACGCTGCACATGAGGTCATGTGTCACTAGGCTGCATGTGATTGGCCACAATGTTTACTAGTGAGATTACAACAATGCTATTTTTGAATTAAAATTTTTAATTAAATAGACTATGTATGACTCTTCCAGAGTTCATACTTAGTTGATGATTGATTATTAATTATGATTGGCATGCTGTCCCGGGAGAGAACCTTGAGCCCAGAATATCCTTGAGCCCTGGGCTCCCTGTTTGAAGGGCGAGAGTGGAGTTTGAGCTCAGGTAAGTCTTAAGAACTCCCCTGCTTGTGAATGTGTTAGGAATAGCTATGAGATATAGCTGACAATGAGTCGTCTATGATGCCACTTTGAATTAGTCAATTTACTTATATTGCATGTCTTTGGGCGGTGGAAGGAAACCGGGGAACCTGGGGTAAACCCACGCAAGCACAGGAAGAATAGGTCCGGAACGGACTGGCCCGGTAAGGGCTCGTACCAGTGGCATTGTTGCTTTGAGGCGACATTGCTAACCACTGGGCCACCGTGCCACCCTATCAGGAGAAGGGGAAGGAGTAGGGGTGGAAGGGGGTATTCTTCAAGACGAAGATGACCAGAGTGAAAAACTCTGGTTATTTATAGTGAGTTAGATTTCGTCTGATTGGCGTGATATGAGTAGCTGATGGGGGATCAGTTGTGATCAATCCTAAGCACGTGTTCCTTTCAAAATTAGTTTATATAGAAACCTCACTTATTTTGAAAATGGGAGAGACAAGATAAGTAAAAAAGCTTTCTGTGAAAGAGGCAGCCATGCGTCTCACCTGCTTACAACTTGTCAGAACACAAAATGCAGGATATACAGATTTTACATTTATGCAGTGCCACCCAAAGAGGCATAAGGTCTGTTTGAATGCATGTTTTGTTAGCAAATATCACTATATACACATTAAACTGGATATGTTTGTAAGCTTTGTGTCATATCACCCAGCTCTCACTGTGATTTTTCTGAAATAAAAGAAACGCAATAAAACTCATTTGTGAGAACAGAGCATATTAATATTATGACCATCCCAAATATGGTCAAAATATTTTGCTATATTTAAAAAAAATGTGATGTATTTCATTATAGGGGTAAATTCTCAGGTAATAAATGAGCATATAAACAATTTCTGGAGATCATTTTAACTTGCCTAAGCCAGATTCCTACTACAGATACTACAGATATCAGTTTAACAAATTTAATCAATGCACTCTATGACACCTTTTAGTTCAGTTCATTGTGAATGTCATGATGTGATTTACAGTAGGGCAGTTCTACCGACCCCAACTGAGCAAACCAGATGTGGTAGTGGCAAGGAACCAAAACTCCACCAATTGAGAATTGGAGATTTAAAAAAAAAAAGAACCAGGGAGAAACCAGAATAAGCGCCAGGGCCTGTTTATCTGTGGGCACATACTGTAAATGCATGAAGAGGTAGAGCTGTAGTCCAGTCAGAAGTGGCTTATCAGTGGCCTGAAGTGGTATGAGGGCCCTTCTTGTTAGAGGTGCCAGTCATCCTGGACAGGTTATGGTATGCAGCAGTGAACATGATGAGGTGAAAAAGTGACTTACTGTATGAACCAGATCTTTTTAATATCAGAAGGAATAAAAAAAATTGTCCAATACTAGCTTGAGGCTTGAATCAGAGTGGCTGCAGCTGAATAGTGGATTGAATGAAGAAACTGATAAACAATTGATTTTTGAAAGTGCTTTTTTGTTTACGGATTGTATACACGAAGGCTGTGTGGAGTAAAGTCTGTCTGACATTGTCCCACAAGAATGGGCAAGTTTGACATTTTCCCTTTTATCTGGCACTTTTGTCAATCTATGTTTAGGTTCAGGGACGTCACGGTGGCACATTGGGTTGCACGATCGCCTCACAGCAAGAAGGTCACTGGTTTGATCCTCGGCTGGGTCAGTTGGCATTTCTGTGTGGAGTTTGCATGTTCTCCCCGTGTTCGCATGGGCTTCCTCTGGGTGCTCCAGTTTCCCCCACAGTCCAAAGACATGTGGTACAGGTGAATTGGGAAGGCTAAATTGTCCGTAGTTTAAGTGTGTGAATGAGTGTGCATGGATGTTTCCCAGTGTTGGGTTGCATCTGAAAGGGCATCCGCTGCGTAAAACATACGCTGGATAAGTTGGTGTGGCGACTCCTGATTAATAAAGGGACTAAGCCGAAAAGAAAATGAATGAATGAAGGAATGTTTTTAGGTTCAATCATTTCACATTAATGGCAAAGAAAAAATGTCTGTCAGTCATCGAAATGCCTTATTTTCATTCTATTAAAGTGAAATGTCTATCTGCTCGCTAACGCAAATTTCTAATCAGCCAATCACATGGCAGCAACTCAATGCATTTAAGCATGTAGACCATACTTGTCAACCCTCCCGTTTTTCCCGGGATTCTCCCGTATTTTACAGTTCTATCCCGCTGTCATCCCGTAAAGGTATTTTCCCGTATTTCTCCCGTATTTTTTCTCTTTCTGAGAAGAGCTGATCCTCCCCATATGCAACCCATACCGCCAAACCACCAGGGGCCGCCCTTGCTCTTAAATATGAATCGGTTCTGTGCTTTCATTTTATTTAGGCATAGAAACACTTTGGAATAAACATAAAAACAGCGCGATTCATTTCATTTTCATTATAGGCGCCATTGCCCTTATGCAATCCTCAAAACAGTCAGTTCATATAAAGATGCATGACTGTCAGCTGATGCGCTCCATAGTGATAATAGACGCTGTTTCCCAAGCGGATTCTGTACGTACGGGATTTGATGCTGAACTCAAGTGGAAACTGGGTTTTGGGTGCGTGTTTGAACAGACATAAACACATAATAATAATAATAATAATAATAATAATAATAATAATAATAAAAATAAAAATAATGGCGGTTCATTCCGCTGTGGCGACCCAAGATTAATAAAGGGACTTAAATTGAAATTATTCAGTGAAGAAAAGATGAGATTTGATAACTTGATTCTATTTCTTTATAATAGCTAATAGTTTAAATGAGCTGAACTGTTTGCTAATTTATTTGCAGGTTTTTCTAATGTATACTAATTATTATATCCATGAAAACAGCTCCAGATGAACATATTTATTTCTTTTTTTTTTTCTTTTTTTTTTTGGGGAGTGGCGGGAGTTATCCCTTATTTTCACATCCAAATGTTGACAGGTATGATGTAGACATGGTCAAGACGATCTGCTGCAGTTCAAACTGAGCATCAGAATGGGGAAGAAAGGTGATTTATGCCGAGTTCAGACTGTATGATTTTAGCCCCGATTTTGACTCGCCTACAAGTTTTGAGAAATCGTCGACAAATGCCTGAAATCACAGGCAAATCGGTGCTTGTGCACACGAGTGACAATCACACAGTGTGAACTATCAAAGACGTGATTTGAAAGAATCGCCGAGGAGTCGCCGATGCCCGTAAGATATTTGGCATGTTAAATATCTGGAGCTGTCGCCGATTCAAATCATGCCATGTGAAATGAGTTTTGACTGAAAATAACATCCGCAATCACCTACAGCCAATGAGAGGGCAGCATCCACTAGCGTGGGTACCTGCAGGCCAGCGGGAGCTTGGGGGAGAAGTTGCAAGCGCTGATTTTCAGTTTATTTGGACCCAAGAAATGGAGGAAAAACAAGCAGAAATTGTGCAGGAGCACCCGTGTCTGTTTGACGTGTCATGTGAGCAATATCACAACCGGGTCAAAAAAGAAAATTGAGGAGAAATCGCTAGTTTCCTTCAAACCCAGGTGAGCAAATATGTGCATTTTCTACCCAATTAAAGGCTTCTTTCTCGTTATGTAGTTAAAAATAAAAGTGTGTTTGGTTGTGAGATGTAGTTTGGACAAAGTTGTCGGCTATTCTTCCTATTGTAAAGTCATGCAGTGTGAAATCCCCTGTCGCCGATCCATCTTGCAGTGTAAACAAAGCAGCGACAAAACGCTAACCCATATAGTCATGCAGTGTGAAAACATCTGTGACACGACTACTTTGAAAATCATGCAGTCTGAACTCGGCATTAGGTGACTTTGAACGTAGCATGGTTGTTGGTTCCAGATGGGTGGTCTGAGTATTTCAGAAACTGCTGATCTACTGGGATTTTCACGCACAACCATCTCTAGGGTTTACAGAGAATGGTCTGAAAAAGAGAAAATATCCAGTGAGTGGCAGTTCTGTGGGCGCAAATGCCTTGTTGATGCTAGAGGTCAGAGAAGAATGGCCAGACTGGTTCGAGCTGATAGAAAGGCAACAGTAACTCAAATAACCACTCAGTACAACCGAGGTATGCAGAACAGCATCTCTGAACTTACCACACAATGGAACCTTGAGGTGGATGGGCTACAGCAGCAAGGATTAAGGCAGTTCTGAAGGCAAAAGGTGGTCCAACTCAGTACTAGAAAGGTGTACCTAATAAATTAGCCAGTGAGTGTATGCACTGTAACAGATGTCATTGGAGTAAAATGAAGACTGAATTTGAACTGTCATTTAAAAGTTGTGAATGTAGGAAGCCATTCTAAACATCTATCTTTACTGACCGATTCTGTAATTTGCCCACGAAGAAAAGTAATTGTGCTCCAAATGTTTTAAATGTTTCATTGTATGAGTCAAAACGGCTCCCTGGTAATTTTCTTTTTTGTCTGGAGCCTCGGTGTGAAGTTTTTGTTCAAAATTGTAGTAATTAAGCTTGTTAATAATAAACAAGTCTCAGCGAGCATTAATTATGAAAACTTCACAGCATGCTTTGAAAACGAATTGTATGCTGATGGAAACTTCTGGTGTGAAGAAAAATGAATATGTGCTAGTAAGAAGACACCGCATGGTGCTTGAGTAACTTCTCTAAATGAACGTCTTTGCCACACACATACACACTTGTGCAAATTCTTCATGAGATTACCAAGTTCGAGAGATCTCTTACCTCAGTATCGGATGAGATGAAGTAATGTAAATCTCAGAGAGGATTAGTAAAAGACACAGACACCTGAAAGAGAGATATTGTTCATTTATGTATGTGAGGGATACACACTCGGCCGATTGGTGGCTTGATTGGTCACGGTCCGGTCACAAAAGCCACAGGAGATCCAGCTAAGGATTTACGGGAGTGCAGCGGATCAACCCGGAACATCTCTGCACAATTCAGTCTCTCATCCTGTGCTCATCTCTCCATCTCTCTCTTCATCCTCCCTCCATCGGCCCGCTCATCCTGTGCGCAGACCCAGAGGATTAGGCTGGATTTAAGAACACACTGTATGAGAAGATCACTCCAAAACTGACTAGCCTGGAGCACTGCAGACGGCGAGAGATTGCCACATCTCGTCTCTATGGCCGCTGCTTCTGCTCACTTCTGCCATAGTGGTTCTGCTGGCTAGCTCCCATTAGTTGTAGTCTTTAAGCTCTAAAGCTAATGGTATTAGCGCGGATCTGCCCGGCAGTCACTTAGTCATTCATTTATCACAGTATTTGGCGCAGTTTGTCTCCTGCAGAGTGATGTCTAAAAATTAGGTTTCGTTTTTTTATGAAATCATCAGATTAAAGTTGAGAAGAGGTTTTTTTTATGATGTTAGCGGTGATAATCTGTGTACTAAATGTAAAATATTTGCTGATGTGTGATGTCTAGCATATTGGTGATTAATATATGATGTACTGTATATATTATATACACAACATTGTAATACCTAAATTCACTGGAAGATGATTGTGGTTTTTAATCTTTAATTTTATTTAAAGAGCACCTATTTTAACCCTTTTTCAAAATTTTAAATAAGTGTTTTGTATCTCCAGAATGTGTCTGTAAAGTTTAATCTCAAAACACCTATTAGATTATTTATTATACCTTTAAGAATATTGGAATTTTCTGCTCTGAATACCAATGTAGCTGTTTTTGTTGCCTGTGTCCTGAATTCTAGTTCTCCCTACCCACCATTCCTACGTGCCTGTCAGAGTGTGCCTCATAAATTTCCGCCTTGCCTGTGTCAGATAAACAGCACAGTGACAGACATGAAGGAAGCAGATCTCACACAACGTTTGTGAGAAATACTACAGTAAGAACTTTCCCAATGATTATTTGATGTATTTGTTGTTGAGTTAATGAGTAGATGAGAACGATGAGTCACACACAATGTTGTTACAAATTTCACACACACACACACACACACACTCCTACATCACGTTGTGGTGGGCCTCAAAATGGGAGGGATTTGGATCCTATTTTAACAGCAGGTAGTTAAAAAAAGATACTTTGGCTGCGTCCGAAACCGCCTACTACTCAGTAGGTACTGCATTTGAATTTAAGCGTACTACTCGGCCGTTAGAAGAGTACGTTCTATACAGTATACGTATTATACTACATCCGCCATTTTGTCATGGTGACGTGACCTATCTGCGTCAGTTGCGTCGATACACTTCCATTCATGAATTCTCTTGCGGAGCATCATGGGATAGTGCAGCGTGCATGGGATGCTCACTTCAGAATCTCGCCGGAAGTAGTAAGTCATCCGGGTACTTCTCCCATACTGATTTTCTAATTCTATGAATTCGGATTTACTACTCATCTCGCATACTGATTTTAGCATACTGTATAGTATTTAAGTATGCGGTTTCGGACGCAGCCTTATTGTCTTTATATCACCCCAATATGACTGTGGAAAAACTTACAAAAGATGATTTTCATCATAGGTGCCCTTTAATTGTTGATATTTTTATTGTCTGTTTTTGATCTATTTTATTTTAGTATAAAATAGGTATAGGTATTAGTATGTATTAGGGCCTATATTATTCTCTATCTACACTAATAACTTGTGCGATAACCTTCCAAATGCCTTTTATCATCTGTACGCTGATGATACAGTGATTTATTGTTGCTCTCTTTCATTTACTCAGGCCATACAATTTTTACAGTCTGCTTTTAATATTGTTCAGTCTCGTCTTAAGGATCTTAAATTAATTTTAAATGTAGACAAATCTAAATTAATAATTTTCACAAATTGTCCCACACCTGTGCGGAACCAACCATTAATTACTACTGCCCAAAGTGAACAAATAAATTTAGTGTCCAGCTATAAATATTTAGGCTTTCTACTCGATCAGGGGCTTTCTTTCAAAGAACACGTAGCAAATTTGGTTTGAAAATTGAGAGTTAAGCTTGGGTTTTACTATCGAAATGCATCCTGCTTTTCTCTTAAAGCTCGTAAACATTTGGTGTCTGCAAACTTTTTACCATTGATTGACTATTGGGATGTTTTATATATGAATCTTCAGCCTTTAAACTCCGTTTATCACAGCGCTCTAAGGTTTGTTACAGGCTGTCAGAGACTTACTCACCATTGTGAACTGTATGCCAAAGCTGAGTGGCCTTCTCTGTATGTAAGAAGGTACACCCACTGAGTGACTCTGGTATACAAGGCTCTTCTGGGACTGGTGCCTTCATACCTAAGTTCCCTTCTTCATAAGTCAAAAAGCCAGTATGCCCTACGTTCAAGTGAATCTTATCATTTAACTGTTCCCCTGAACTGAAATAGGGAAGCGAGCCTTTAGTCATGCCGCCCCCTCATCCTGAAATACTCTTCAGTCTAAACTAAAAATGTCTGAGCTCATTCCAATTACATCTTTTCACTATATCCTTTTTAACAAACAACAACAGTCCATTTCTTAATGTATGTGTTTTTAACATATTGTAATGTGGTATAGCTGAACAACTAAACTGTATTTTTATATTGTCTTAATTTTCTATTTATTATTAATATTATTATTTTTTTTTTTCTAAGTCGTGTGTTGCAGACCTCTTGGCCAGGTCACTTTTGTAATTGAGATCTCAATCTCAATGGGTTTTTATCTGGTTAAATAATGAATCGTATATTTGCCTGTTTTATTTAGTTTTCTCCACTGGTTTTGCTGTTTAGTTTTTGTGTTTTGCTTTGTTTTGCTCTTTAATTTGTATTGTGTTTTCTTGGCTTATATTGTAAAAATATGCTGGGTTCCACACAATTGATTTGTGTTTGGACAACATGAAGGAATTAACTTATTAGTTTTTACAAATGTAAGTGAATTGAACATAAAACAATTAAGTGGTTCTCAAAAAAACTCAAGAATTGTGTGGTTTCAGCTCATTTTAAATAAGTAGTTTGAACAAAATGACAAATGTCATTTTTAGTGTTGTTTAATTTATAGAGAAAACTATACAGAATTAGTTTGTTGTTTGTTTTTATTTTTAAAATAAGATAAGTTTATCAGTTATTTACTGACTTAAAAAAAGTTAGTGAAAACATTTGGCTCATTTTGGTTCACTCAAATGAAAAATGTATTCACTGCTAACAATTACCATTTCAAGAGTTCCCACTTAGATATGCTTAGCATTTAAGCAGGTTTGGCATGCTGTCCCGGGAGAGAACCCTGAGCTCGGAGATTCTTGAGCCCAAGGCTCCCGCCCGGTCAATAAGCATATCAGGGGATCCGAGATCAGGTAGGTCTCGAGAGCTCCCCCTAGTAAAGGGAGGAAAAGGAGGAGATGGGGTGGAAGCGGAGATTCCTCCAAAACGAAGATAGAGCAGTAGGGAGAAAATGATCCATTTATAGTAAGCTTGCATCACTCTGATTGGACTATTACTGATTACAGATGAGAAGCCAGACATGCTTAATCATATCACGTGCTCCTCTCGAAATTAGTTTGTGAAACTTCACTTCAAGAATTCCCAATTAGATATGCTTAGCATTTAAGCAGGTTTGGCATGCTGTCCCGGGAGAGAACCCTGAGCTCGGAGATATTTGAGCCCAAGGCTCCCTCCAGGTCAATAAGCATATCAGGGGATCCGAGATCAGGTAGGTCTGGAGAGCTCCCCAAAATGCTATTAACTCGGGACAGTAGCCGTGTATTTCGAAGAAATTCCCCCCAAAAAGCTAGAAAGTTTTTATTATATTCGGCTGCTGGATATAGTGAATAAGGAAAGGAAAGAAGCATAGGGAGCTCCTGCGGGAGCAAAGGGTGAAACAGACTCCTGCGGGAGCCCGAGCAGGGGGAGGGTTTTGGGGTGAAGGGGGCCAAAAGGGGTGGGTGGGGTTGACTTGTTGGGAGTCCAAAATGCTCGAGGAACACTCCTGACGGAGATGGAGCTGGGAAGTGACAGCACTATATATAAATATATATGTATATATGAGAGTATATATATATATATATATATATATATATATATATATATCAGGAAGCACGGCAGATGCGTTGGATGAGGGTGTTTGAAGTAAATGGAAAAGGAGATTATATTGACCGCGTTATGGTTAGATAGTGGAAAGCTGGTAGGCCGGCCAGTGTTTTTGCGGGATCTCAGGCTCGCTTGTCATTCTGGCGGGGCTGGATAGTGCTGAGCTGCGGCTGAAGTCGCAGGGAGAGCGGTGCTCTGACTGAAGTTATTGTTGGTTGGTTCTTCCATCTTGATAGCTAAATGGTGCGATGCTGTAAGAGCTTTTTAGAGCGTTTGTAGAGGGGAGCATTCTTCCAAAACGAAGATAGAGCAGTAGGGAGAAAATGATCCATTTATAGTAAGCTTGCATCACTCTGATTGGACTATTACTGATTACAGATGAGAAGCCAGACGTGCTTAATCATATCACATGCTCCTCTCGAAATTAGTTTGTGAAACTTCACTTTGATTTAGCTTTAATTGTGCAGTGTAAATGTAAAAAAAGTAGCCATTTAAATAAAATCTCACTCAGCCAGTCGGTCAGACAAATGCTGGAGGAAGATACTGGACAGTTGTTTACTAGTGGTCATGATGACATCACATCCTGTGCACCAGCTGTGTTTCCTGTCAGGCAGATAGAAAACAGTGTCCATCTGTGGAGGGTTTGGGAAGACATGTAAAGAACTAAACATGTCTGTTATTTATATATACATTTTCTGTGCAAGTGAATGATGACATATTATGAGTAGAGAAAGATGCAAATGTATTAAATGGCCTTGTCTGCGGTGACATTATATTTGTCAACCACTCATCATGAGTTTTTGCAAAGAAGGATGTTTGTCTGCGTGCGTATGCATGACAATAGGCCATATGGGGATTTCCACATCAGACAGGAAACACTAGGACAGTAAGGAAGCTCTCCAAAAAAAGTGCAGTTGAGCGAGGGATCTCACCTCAGCAGTCAGCAGACATAATCACAGCTTAGTGAGATAACTGCAGTGTCAGAAACGCAACAGACTCGTGTGTGTGTGTGTGTGTGTGTGTGTGTGTGTGTGTGTGTGTGTGTGTGTGTGTGTGTGCGCATTCAAAGCCTGTTTTTCCTCTCAATGACTTTATCTTCAGCCTCTTGATAGCCTGTATCAGCTCCTCACAGCTGTATACACAGGCTACATACAGTGTTGCCATTGTGTTTGAGAGAGACATTGAGCAGAAGAATGGTCTAGTTGGTGTGCTCGAATGAGTTTACATATTAACCATATGAATCATTTCTCATTGTTCTTGTGCATGTGCCACTGCACAAGTCTATTTTATTGCTGCGGTCATGCATGCATTAAAGAGACATTTGCATGTGTTTGCGTGTAAGTGTGTAAGTTAAGCTGGAGGATTCGCGCTTTGCCTTGGGTTTGAGCGGCCTGAGATCGGCTGCGTAGACTTAATCTGCCAGAGGCCAAGAAGTAGGTCAGTTATCGGACACTGTGTGCACGTCAATTACTACACAATAAATAGAATATTGATGAAGCTCTAAATCATAATTGAGAGGCCTTTATAACGGCCGAGCTGAAGTGATTGCTAACCGGCTGATTCAATCTGAAGCCAATAGCTTAATTAGTTTAATTCATACGGCCTGACTGTTCCACTTTTCCGATTAAGGTCATCTGATTTGTGCGGCTCAACTTGGAGGACGTGTGAAGCTGCTGCGTTTTAGCAGGCTTTAGCGAATCAGAGATGTTAGACAAAATGACTGATTGCTAATTATCATGTTGTTTGAATCCCAGATGATGGTTGGTTTTTCCTTCTGTAAAATCCAGTTGCTGAATGTGTTTTCCATGTGTGAGTGACCACAATGAATGAAAGGGAAAATCTTTCTCATTTCTCAGACATGTTGACTTTGTATTTATGTTGGTTGTATTAATGATTCAAATGCAGAATTGGCATAATTAGGGCTGGGCGATATTGCAAAAGAAATGATCATGATATCATGTTTCATATCATTCGCTATCGATAATTATAAAAAAATGTAACAATATATTTAGGAATATTAGGATTTTTAAAACCACTTTATTTTAATTTATCAACATTACTAAGACAAATAGTTAATAGTCAAAAACAAAAATATTTAAACAAAATATTATAAGTGTTAAAGAGACTCTTACACTGGATAAATAAAATGTTACAAAGTGTGTGTAATGGTAAAGTGCAAATGCTGAACAATCAAAGCCAACTTTAAGGTAGATCAACATCTGTAAGGTGTCAATAATAATGATACATTAAAGGTGCAGTATGTAAGTTTGCACCCAGTGGTTGAACTAGGTATTGCAGTCCTGAATCATAATAAAGGTACACCGGGTTGCCAGTTTGAGTGATTTTAAACTGTGTTCTAAATAAAAGCAACGACACGCGATTGAGGGAATATTCTCCATATTAAAAGGAGTTTTGGTTCTAACCAACACCTCGAATTGATTTATTAGAAGCGGCTTCTATTTCTCACAGCTGAACAACAGAAACCTATGACAGATCACCTCAGGTAAGCCTCGTGTGCTTTATTCAGTGCTAAATGCTAACAATGCGAGTTTGAATGCATTTTACATGACGTGTATTACCATATACTGAAAGCAGAAAGTTCACCTCAGATCTGGAAAATACAATAAACCGTTTGAAATTGAACTTTAGAACTAAACACATATGAGTGATTCAGCATGTACATTTAATGATGTTAAAGAGGGTTAACATGTATTAAATAGATTCTAAACCTTACCGTTTTGTGAGTGAGTGCATATTCTGTGCTTCTGAAAGGCTGTATTTAAATTTCTGCCGTGTTTTGTGGTGCAAACAGCCAAATGGCTCATCACTCATAACAATCTCGTCACAGCGTGTTGTTAGGACACGCAATGTAACCTGCTCACGTTCCTAATATTTATGTCATTTGCTAATTAACGTCATGTGGAACTGAATCTGTCTCATTTTGACATCTGATACTTTCCACTACACTGTAGCATTTCGCTCATGGACGCATGCTTTCAGAGTCTTTCTGAATGAATGAATGAATGAATGAAATATGCTGTTTTCCAACAAGGCAACCCGGGGTGCTGAATTATAATTGGCTAAACTGGCATGTGCATGTGAAAATTACCTAAACAAAGACAGCGTTCCGGCACGGAAAAAAACATTTTCAAAGCAGAATATCTGACTTCAGCATTATTTGTCAGTTAAACAAGTATGTTCACTTGGGATGTTTCTTAAATATCTGCACACATATTATTGTATTTTTATGCTTTAGAAGAGTCAAAAACTTACATACAGCACCTTTAAACCTCAAACTCTATGAACAAAACAAATTATGATAATCAAATCTGAGCTTTTAAGTAAAGGAACTAACCGTCATTATTCAAATATAGGGGTGTCAAAATTAATTGTTTCTTCGGTGCAATGCAGACGCAGACAATTCGGTATCGGTTCAGTAATAATCATAACCGGTTATTATGTACTGACATCATTTATCTCATTTGCGCTATGTCTCCGTAGCTTACTATGGCGAGGGAGGCGAGCGCGAGTATTTACAACGCTCCAACTACTTAAAAACTCAGAAACTGTGCACAATTTCACTGCGTGTGTGTTTGCTGGACAGTGTTTCACTGACACCTACAGCAGAAGCCCCTGTTTCACTGCGATTGAGAAAATGAAAGTACTTTTCTCTCTCTCACTGTAGCCCATTTGACCTGCTGGCGTGACTTTTCCTCTCCTCTCGGCTGTTACAGCAATACTTCTGGATACAGACACGAGTGCGTGTCTGCAGAGTTTTCTCCACAGCGTCTATCATGGATCAGCTGTGATCGTCGGTGCCGTTTATCAGTGTTTATCATCGGCGAACAGTGCCAGAGTGTTAGAGCCAATCACAGCCCTTTCTGTTGAGCGCATGACCAATCATAGGGATGTAAGAACGAACTCACTTGAAAAGGCTCAGACAGCAAGCGGGATATTTATATTTGTTTATTTGCTATAAATGCTCATGTTGTTCTGTGCATGTACTTGAGTTTTTAAAAGTACAGTTTATAACATCATTTGGGAAATATTTAAAAAATCAAAAAAAATCAAAGGGGGGCTAATAATTCTGACTTCAACTGTGTATGTATATATATATATATATATAAAATTTTAACTGATTGTGCAACATCTCTACCTCTACTGGAGTTGTCAGTATGGTTAAAAACACTATAGTGTTTACTATAAATTACAATACTATATTTTCATGTGGATGTCTGACAACTGAAAATAGATCTGGTAGCAGATATATTACTTTTCACCTTGCGCTTTTTTGTTAACACTAATTATTATTAATTTAGGATATGCGTTTTCACATTCTGATTCCAATGCCTAATTATTGAATTGGTAAAATGACTATAATTAAATGAAATATTCTTAAGAATAAAATATTGTGTGTTTTTGAAAGTGTACTTGCATTGTGAAATTATATTGTCATTTTGGCATTATATAATGAGTGGCATCAAATGGTCTTAAAATGACAATAATATCATTTATCGCAATATATTTTGGTGCAATATATCGTACAACCAAAAATAGATATCGTGACAGGCCTATATATATATATATATATATATATATATATATATATATATATATATATATATATATATATATATATATATATATATACTGTATATATATATTTTTTATGTAGTCATAGATAAATTTTTTTAATCTAGATTAAAATGGCTCATTTGAATTCTGCCGAAGGCATTCAAAATATGTGTGCTACCCAAATAATAAGTCTTTGAGAACGGGTTTCTCAAGCCAGGTGGCGCATTAGAGCAGGGGCTCATCTCCTGTTTTAAAAATGCATCACAAACTGCTTGAGAAACTGTTCTAATATGATAATTGGTGATGAAAATAAATGATGTTCAATAAGATGTACTTGTGTTTACTAACTGTTTATTCAGTTAAACATGAATTTTGAACTGTAGGCCTACATAAGCTCCAAACTGCGATTTCAAACTTGCTTTTGATGTACGTACATACAGAAAATGCTGCTTCGCAAAGGCAAGTTCACAGAGCCCTGACGGTGTGTCAAGCATTGAGTATGTTTACATAGGCAACAATACTTTAATACGATTTAAATATGATTAAAACAATACTCTGATTAAGAGTCTACCCTGTAAACAGCGATTTTTGACCTTAATGCGACTAAAGTCATAACTGAATTAAACAGAAATGGAATTGAGACGTGGAGTATGCAAATATTAGTGGCATTACTGACAAACTATTACCATCATGTAGGACTTTTCGCCATATTTTCCGACAAGATCCACACAGGCGGCTGTCAGTAAAGGACCGCACACACACACACACACACACACACACACACACACACACACACACACACACACACACACACACACACACACACACACACACACACACACACACACACACACACACACACACACACACTGCGAAATGCGGAAGTTTTTTTTCTGTGTATATGGCCTGCGTTATTAAATTCTATAACACTCTCACCAGTCCTTACTCATTATTTGCATCTAATACCCCAGTTTGTCACGCCGCATGTATGAAATTTTCAAGAGTTAAAGTGAAACTGCCGAACTGCAGTTAAAGTTAGGCATTCTGCTGATTTAATTCAGAAGGGCAGTTTTTTTGTCAGACCATCGTCCAGGTATACATCCGCGCTAAAATATCAAGGTGAAAGACATCATAGCTTGCGTAGAATAGACCCAGCTCCCAACACAACTTTGAGAATAAATTAACGGCGATATTTTTTTATTGCGCGATAAGAGTCTCGCGTTAACGCCGTTAACAGCACGTTAACGCCGATAACAGCCCACCACTAATATATACATACATATATATATATATATATATATATATATATATATATATATATATATATATATATATATACAGTATATATTTACAGTATATAAATAAATATATATATATATATATATATATATATATATATATATATATATATATATATATATATATATATATATATATATATACTGTATATATTGCACCCTTTCTCCATTTTTTTGCACCAACCGCTAGTGTAGTGTAACGTATAGTATAGTATAGTATAGTATAGTATAGTATAGTATAGTATAGTATAGTATAGTATAGTATATTTGCCTTAAACCAATACATGTGAGAGATTACATGTACAGTTGCAATCAGAATTATTCAACCCCCTGATTTATTAGCCCCCCTGTTTATTTTTTTCCCCAATTTCTGTTTAACGGAGAGAAAAGTTTTTCAACACATTTCTAAACATAATAGTTTTAATAACTCATCTCTTATAACTGATTTATTTTATCTTTGCCATGATGACAGTCAATAATATTTGACTAGATATTTTTCAAGACGCTTCTATACAGCTTAAAGTGACATTTAAAGGCTTAACTAGGTTAATTAGGTTAACTAGGCAGGTTAGGGTAATTAGGCAAGTTATTGTATAATGATGGTTTGTTCTGTAGACTATTGAAAAAATATATAGCTTAAAGGGGCTAATAAGTTTGACCTTAAAATGGGTTTTAAAAAATTAAAAACTGCTTTTATTCTAGTCGAAATAAAACAAATAATACTTTCTCCAGAAGAAAGAATATTATCAGACATACTGTGAAAATTTCATTGTACTGTTAAACATCATTTGGGAAATATTTAAAAAAGAAAAAAAAAATTCAAAGGGGGTTCAATAATTCTGATTGCAACTGTATAATATTATACAACCCTAACATTGTTTTTATAAGGATCAGGTGATAGATTTAATGATCTTGAAACACAGTCATGAATGTTTGAAGGGATCCTCCATGACTTCCTTCATCATTTCCTCTTTTTATGAGCTTCTGCATTTTCATTGATCCATGTTGTGAATTCTGGTTGTTGCATCATGTTATTTGATGATTTAAAAAGGTTTAATACATATTTTAGGTAATATTGTATATTCTGAGACCTTATGGATTACTTTTCAATCACTTTAGACATAACTTAAGTAAATATTTTAGGGCAAAGGGCATTGTCTGACAAAAAAGGTAGAGAATCTGACAACTGCATGATCAAAATGTCAATAAAGTTGAAATAAATGTGTGTTGTGTTGTTCCACACAATTCCTTCATGTTGTCCAAACTTAAATCGATTAAGTTAACTCAATTGTTTTTCCAAATTAAGTAGATTGAACATAAAAAATTAAGTTGGCCCCCCAAAAACACAAGAATTGTGTTGGTTCAGCTCATTTTAAATAAGTAGTTTGAACAAGCAGCAAAATGTGTTTTTTAAATGTAGCTATTAATAGCTTTTATAATTTTTGGTTTCACACATGGTGTAGTTGTGATCTGATTATGAGGGTTTTTTAATTATGTAATCGACTTACAAGTATTTCATTTTTGAAATCTGATTACATAATCTGTATTATATGTAACCAGTTACTTCCCAGCAAAAGTTATACCAGTGATGAATGTGTGGATTTTTTTCTAATAATCAGATTTTACAGGTACTGTATATTGGTATAAATTAATATACTTATTAAATTAATAATTAATAGACCAACAATTTGTGCCAAGTAACCGACATACATATTTTTTTCCCTTTCAAACATTTGTATTACAGTTTATTTTAACTTTTGCTTCAGCTCAAAGCTGCTTTTCTCAGTTTTCCTCAACTGACGCTGATGTGCGAGAGACAAAGCCTGAGGAATTTGTGTTAATTCTGATCATTCGGTCTCTCTCTGAGCTCTGATTTGCATGATTGGTCGTCTTCTCAGCCCATCGGCTTTACTGCATTCCTCAGCCTGACCCCCCGAGAGCCAGCCGCAGGAAAAGGGCCTGGAATTTTCTCTGTTGTGTCCCCCTCTTTTCAATGGCTCTCTTTCTTTGCCTGTTTTCTTTATAAGACAAATGTACACATTATGGTAATTTATGAGAAAAAGAAGTTGTCAGCTAAATGCAGGTGGTCTGAATTACTCCAGTTCTGATTTTAGTCATTGTTTCCTGCAGTTTTTTTTTTATGTGCACGTTTTGTTGAGTGGAAAAGAAAGAGATGATGAAAGCACAAGACAAGCTCTTCTTTTGCTTCAGACAGACAGAAATAAAACTCAGAAAAAAGCTTTTGTGGCTACACTGTGATCAGTTAGCTGCAAAAATGAATTGTGGGCATTGATCGAACTTGATATTAGAAACTTAACCTTTGGCTCACCCCTTGGTCTCAGACATACTTTAGTGTGAATGTATATAAGTATGGACCGAGTGACTCAGCAGTCTGAGACTCTAAAGTAGACGTTGTTGATGTCTAAATGATCTGTATTTTAAGCCACAGGCTGGTGTGTTGAAATGGCAGAGGAATTGAGACATGCCCCTCATTCCTGTGTTTCTCATTAGGAGTAGATTGAGGCCGGGAGGAAGTCTGCTAAGCGTGTGCTGTGGACGGAGGGGGTCTATTGAAGTGCTACAGGTGTAATGCTGCAGACACTCACATGCTAATTATAACTGGTTGTGACGTTGGCTGTGAGTTGCTATGAATACAGCAGGGAGTGCCTGAGTCCTTATTAACCAGAAAATGCATCTGGTGTGTGTGTGTGTGTGCTGCTGATGGAGAAACCCTTTAGAGGAAATGAGCTGTTTGGATTGTAATGATACAGTGCCAACAAAGATATTGGACTTCATAAAATGTCTTTAATGAGCCCAGAATGAGCCTGGATTTTTCTGGTTGCGCTCTTTTGAAAATATTAGTATAATAAGAAAAAAAATTGTTAAATAAAAAAACGTGTATATATATGTATATAGTTTATATATACAGTTTGTCTATATAATGATGTGTAAGTGTGACACCCAGTGATTGAACTAGGTATTGCACTCCTGGTCCTCACAAGCGCAGGTTGCCAGATTGACGACACCAACAGTAGTGTGCCTGACTATCGAGCCTAATATTCTCCGAATTAAAAGGAGTTTTTGTTGTAACCAACTCCTGAAGTATATATTTTAGAAACGGCTTCTATTTTTTGCAGCTGAACAGCAGAAAACTGACAGTGATCACCTCAGGTAAAGCTCATGTGCTTTATTCTGTGTTAAATGCTAATAATGTATGCTAATAGAGTATGAATGCCATTTTTACATGACATTTATTGCTAAACTACTGAAAACAGCAGCAGATAGTTCACTACAGATCTTGAAAATAAAATAAACCCTTTGAAATTGAACTTATAGAACTGAATGAAACTGAATGAACTTATAGAAATGAATAGAACTGTGACTCAGTGCAAGCCAACACATATCAGTCATTCAGCATGTACATTTAATAATGTTAAAGAGGTTTCATGTGTATTAATTAGATTATAAAGTTGTTGGAGTGCAGTAAGTGCACTATTCTGTACTTCTGAGTGGCTTTATTTACATTTCTGTCGTGTTTCGTCTGGTGCAAACAGCCAAATTGCTCGTCACGTAGCGTGTCGTTAGGACACGGGGTTACAATGTAACCTACTCACCTAATGTTTGCGTTCGTAATATTTATATTTTTTGTTAATTAATAACCTCATGTGGAACTCTGAATCTGCGTCTCATTTCGCAGTCTGCTACTGTCCAGCGACTACTGTCCACCGGAGGTCGCATTTTGGTCACAGACGCACAAAATGAGAGCCTTTCTGACTGAATGAATGTGGGTTGAAGGGACCAAAATAAAGACAGACGTTCCGGCATGTAACAGAGATTTTCAAAGCAGAATACCTGACTTTAGCATTGTTTTTCAGATAAACAAGAATGTTCACTTAGCATGTTTCTTAAATATCTGCAAACATATTATGGTATTTTTATGCTTTAGAATAGTCTTAGAATAAAATGATGCACTTTATGCACTTAGAATAAAAACTTACATACAGCTCCATACATTAAGTTTTGTTAAGCTGTTCGCATATCTGAAAAATTCATTAATACATCACACATTGTATATATACTATAGCAACATGTAAGTGCATCATATGTTTATGAATTAAATTAATTAAACATACAAATTATGGATGAGAAAATGCATTTTGGCCATATTTACTAAACAGGGAAAATTAGTGTGAGTTTGAAATCCCATAGAACTGTAAATAAGCGAACCGCTGATGCTATATATTTTGGGATAATGTCTTCTGCAATTTCAAATGAACACAAACCTCACTTTTTATCTTCTGCATTTATCCTCCTACTGCATCTATTACAGTATGTCAATCGCTAAAATTGGTTAAAGGGGATAGTTCACCCAAAAATGAAAAATTCTGTCAATATTTACTCGCCATTCTCTGTCACAAACCTGTTTGGGTTCCTTCTTCTGTTGAGATATTTTGAAAAATGTTGGAAGCTGGAAAACATTGACTTCCACTGTATTTGTTTTCCTGTTATTGATGTCAGTGGTCATCTGGTGAATTTCTGTGGTCAATGTTGTATGAAATTTTAAAGAATGTTGTACACTGGTACATATATCTATAAAGATATATAAAGAATATCTTCTTTTTTGTTCACCAGAAGTCATAAAGGTTTGGAACCACTTGAAAGCGAGTAAATGGTGAATACAATTTTATTTGTGGGTGAACTATGCCTTTAAGGCTATTTGGGATGTTAAATAACGGCATGGATAGGAAATTGACTGCAAGCCTTCCCAAATCACCTTGCATGTTTCATTTAAAACATATCCTTTATTTAACAGTTATAGTTATATTTGTTATGGACCTTGATCTCTGCTCTGTTGACTGTTGATGTGGAAAAGTTTTTGAAAATAAATACTCTTTGGTTTGGTCATGTAAATTAAGCTGCAAAAAACCCTAGTAATGACTGAAGTACTTTTTTTTATTTATATAGATTAATTTATATGTATTTCTTATGCAATATAATGTTTTCAACTTCATTTGCTTGCACAATATGTTTTGAAAAGATTCACAATTGTAGATTTGTGTGAGAATGTTGTCTTTGGACATTAATTTCATCACATCTTGTGCTCTGACACCTGGCCATGCAGTTCATTGTGTTTGAAACCCACTTTATTCTGTTCTGTCCAGCTGTTTTTGAAGACAAGAATATTCCCCATGCTGAGGCATGATGTTGTAGTATGTAGTAGCCGGGCTGAATTGACTTTGAACACAGAAAAACATGCTTTTAATTGGGCATTGTACAAAAAAAAACTATTAAATATTTGTCTAAATAATTAAGTACTAAATCACATGCTAATTTGAAAGCCCTGATCTTTACATGTGGTTTAAATTGTAATGGCTTGGGGAATGAGCAGCAGAGAGAGTTTTTTTTAATAAAAAGTCTTTATAGTATTTTTTTTCCCCATTGCACAGCGAGCTTTTGGAGCGCATCGTTCATCAGTGCTCTGGCTCTGCTACAGTGATTTAGGAAGTTCTTTTAGAAGTGCTTTAGTCAGAGAAACACTCGAGTGAAAGAGTTTATTTGAGGTCAAAAAAGTCTTTCACTTTCATTTCTATTCCTTTTAAAGTCTGGTTTTGGCATGACATGCCTGTAGGACATATTTTCAAGACATTGCAGATCAACAATAACATTAATATTATTAAATAAAAAAATCTAATTCTCTAATCTAATATATATATATATATATATATATATATATATATATATATATATATATATATATATATATATATATATATATATATATACATACATACAGTATATACAGTATATATATATATATATATATATATATATATATATATATATATATATATATATATATATATATATATAATATATATATATATATATATATATATATATATATATTATTCAAAATAATTAGCCATCCATTTTTTTTTCTTTTTTAAATATTTTCCAAATTAACACAGTAAGTAATTTTTCACTGTACTGTATGTCTGATAATATTTTTGTCTTCTGGAGAAAGAATTGTTTTATTTCAGCTAGAATAAAAGCAGTTTTTAATTTTTTAAAAAGCATTTTAAGGTCAAAATTATTAGCCCTTTTTTTCCGATAGTCTACTATAAAATCAAAGACAAACATATGCATGGTTCAATGCTAAGGATGTTTTCGACGGGCTAGGTCGGGCCAGTGGTTCAGATTTTTACTTGCCTGGCCAAATTGTTTACTGGCCCCACCAAAAAAAAAGTTAATAGCACATATTTTAAATAATGTGTCAATTTAGAATTTAAATATTTAAAAAATGTAATAAATGTATAATGAGCAAAATTCTAAGTGTTATGGAAACAAAAAGAGCAGTATGGAAAATGTGCAGGTATTTTATTGCAGTTCTAAATGATTTAACAAAAGGTGGCTGACTTGCCAAACTGACGGCAATCTGTGCAAAACCTCACTTCATTTTTTTCGTCGTGTTGTTCCCACATAAATGTCTGCTTCCAAGACGTTAGCCTTATTATTCATAATTTGATGTTGGTGCCATGTTGCCATCTCTTCGATGTACTGGTTGTTACCAAGTTATGGAAAAAAAATAACGTGCTCACAACATCCAATCAGATAAGAGGAACCGAAAAGCAGTATGGTGTTTACAACATCACAGAGAAGGTAGCATTTAAAGGCTTAAAAGCACAAACTGTTTCTCGATTCTAAGACTGTACTTGCACGCAATTGACAAATAGTCGCACTGTCACAAGGCAGTGATGATCCTGTCTACTGTCCCAAGTGTCTCTCACGCTGGCCCCGGTCCTTATTGTTGAGCCCTGCAAACATTTGGAAAGTTTCAGTTTAGGTTAATATTAAAATTTACTGGATATATTTTTTAATTGTATTAATAGGGCTGGGTTATATGGCACAAATGCAATCTCGATAATTACTTTCTATATTGAACGATAACAATATATATTTTGATATCAGTTGTTAATGCTCCCAGATTTAAAAGAGTACCCCAACAATTACTGAAGCCACAAAAATTTGAGGGTCCATTAAATAGCATAACATATTTTCGGCCAATAAATTATTAGTGGCCAAAAATTCGGTACATCTCTAATATCAACACACTTTTAGATTCCTATTGTTGCACATTTTTACTGTGTGATTGGCTCTTAGGTCAATATAGACTATAAAATTCCAGAGCTTATTATTGTTATTGACATAAATTTTATTGCGATTCGATATAATATCCTATGTATTAATAATGTCCTATGTATTAATAAGAGAGAAATGCAAACTAGAAGTGATGTCAGTGCTTTTTGACCCTGCCTTATGTAAACAAAAAGAACATGTCCTAATTTACATAATTATGCTAATGAAAATGTGACATTCTGAATGTGAATCATTTAGTGAATAAACATAACCATGACCCTAACCCTTAACCAAACACTACCCCAGCCTCTACAAAAGTCAGCCAAATTCTGATTTCTCATTATTTGTTCCTACAGAAAATGTGCGATGAGAAATTATCACTCTACCGTCCCTATGTTGCAAACTGCAGCATATGTTTTGTGTTTATGGTGTGAAAATGGAGAAAAACTTTCACAGTAACAAAATTAGACTTGATTATCACCAGCTAATACTTCCACATTCATCCAGCCCACTGGAAAGCGTGTTTGTGTATGCGTTTAAACAGGCTTAGCGCTGCATGAGTTTATCAGAGGGAATGCAGGATTCCGCCAGTCGCCCTTGTGACTCTGTGAATGTCTAAATCACTGTTTTTTTGTGTGCAGCCAGATGCAAACACATTCTGTCTTTAGTTACTCAGAATATTTGGCTTTTGCAGGGTCGACGTTTATTCATAATTGAGCGATTGAATGTGTGTGTGTGTGTGTGTGTGTGAGGCACATGGAAACGGTCATCTGATTGTGAATCTCATGTATTTATCAGACTTTCTAAACAAATGTGCTGTGTTTCAGTGGTGCATGCCAGTGTCTGGGTTTCCAAGTGCGTGAGGGGCAAATATGGGCAGGAAATAACGTGTATAGATGACAGTAATTTGGTTTTGATATGAGTTTCAGTGTGAGAGTGGCTCATTACTTCTGTATTAGTGAGTTCTAGCTCACACTGGCACGAATAAGTTGGTTTCTTTATGAGTCGCTGAACAAATGCCACGGTAACTTACATAAAACCAGAATGGGAATTGGTTTGAAATAGATTTGATTTTGAGATTGATTCAGTCAGTCATGATGTGATTCTTGGTGCATTTCAAATGGTCACATGACTGCATAAATGGATGTATTTCATTTTAGGATATGGGCTAGTTAGGTTTTTTTGTAAGATATTTTAAAATAAAATTATTTAGCCACATTCAGCTTGATTAATATTCAGTAAAATTGCATTTGTTGGTCAGAATAGAGTAAAAAATGTCACACTTTACAATAAGGTTTCATTAGTTAATGTATTTAACTAACAAGAGCTAACTATGAATGACTCTTGTACAACATTTATAAATCATAGTTCAACCAAAGTCCCTTTAAGGCAAGTCATTTCACTCGGCGGCAATCTTTGAAATGCCTCTCGGGCAGTATGTTTGGGCATTCTGTATGAATGGGGAAACATCAAATTCTCCAAAACTGTTTGCCAAGCTTTCGATTACATTACATTTCTGGAACCACCAACAAAATCAAACAACAACCGCCTCAAAAGTTTTGTTTCTAAACGTCCGAAACAAATAAAATCTGCATATTTTTAGGTTGCACAAGCTAATGCACATACTCACTCGAAATGAACGAGATCACGACACCAACCTCATTTATGGCCGTTCTACACATTATCATCCTCTGGATAATGATCGTCTGATTGTGCTGCTTCTCTGAAGTACTCATCAACATTGGTCTTGATAGTGAATCTCCTCCAGAAATGACAGCGACTCTTTGTTTACAAGTTTGTGAGCGTTTGAGTAAGTGCTGTCATGTGATGTGCGTTTTACAGGACGGACTTTACCTCATGTTGGTTTCATACAGATTACAAACGTGTAGTTTGTTCATTTAAAAGCACAGATTTCAAGCTTTATGTGGATATATTTCTTATGTCTGTGAAGCAAGTATTCGCTGAGATTCCAGTGTTTGTGTTGACCATCAAACTGTCGTAAAAGCCCATGTCTGGTCCGAGCTTTTCCTGGGAGAAACGTCAGTCTGTAACGATTGATGATTGGCTTCTGTACCAGTAGGCGGGGCTTCATTCGCCATATTGACTGTTACACTTTTCCCCATTCAAATCTATACGAGTGACATGTCTTGTGTATTCTATAGTCTTTGGTTCAACATTTACTTATGTGTTATTGACGTCCAACTTCATGCTTGTTAACATTAGTTAATGCACCATGAGTTAAGATGAATGGCGACACGGTGACTCAGTGGTTAGCACTGTCGCCTCACAGCAAGAAGGTTGCTGGTTCGACTCTCAGCTGGGTCAGTTGGCATTTCTGTGTGCAGTTTGCCTGTTCTCCCTGTGTTTGCATGGGTTTTCTCTGGGTGCTCCGGTTTCCCCCACAGTCCAAAGACATGCGGTACAGGTGAATTGAATAAACTAAATTGGCCGTAGTGTATGTGTGTGAATGAGTGTGTATGAATGTTTCCCAGTACTGGGTTGCAGCTGGAAGGGCATCCGCTGCGTAAAACATATGCTGGATAAGTTGGTGGATCATTCCGCTGTGGTGACCCCTGACGAATAAAGGGACTAAGCAGAAAAGTAATGAATGAATAAATGAATGAGTTAAGATGAACAGCTCTACAGTATTTTCATTAACTACTGTAAATATACTGTAAAAAATGTATTTTCATAGTTTGTTATTAAATGCATACTAACATTAACTAATACAAACTTATTGTGCTACCATAAAAACATTAATTGAAATTTTACTACAATTTTACTACATCATTTTACAATACTACAAACAGTGACTTTTTAAAATGCACTTTATTTCTCTTGACTTTCTCTTACTTTGTCTTCAGTGTTACATGATCATTTTAAAATCATTAAAATTTGGGCGATTTGGCCTTAAATCAAAATCTCGATTAGTTGAACATTTTAACTCGAATACGGTTAATGAAGGATTTATTTATTTATTTATTTATTTATTTTTGTTTTTTGATTTTTTTATGCCCTCATTGTTCACTGACAGGTTTTGTACAGTAATATTATAATATTAATATACAGTAAGAAAGTCAGAGATTTTGGAATGAAGGGTGCATTACTTGATTTTAAGATAATTGAAGGTAACCCACTCTATCTACTATTATTATTTATTGAACATCAAAAACCAACCCAGGCTCATTCTGAAAACGTAGTCCCGTGGACGTTTCTGGAGACTGCGAAATACGTCCCGGGAGATACATATTTTTGCAGTTTTTGTTTTCGCAAATCCGCGAGAGGCCGCTGTGTGCGCTTTATCGGATCTCAAATGTCTCTCGCGAGTGCCATTTGCATCCGCGCTGTTCCCGTGTAAACCCACCAGAGGCCGCTGTCGACCGACCGTCTCTCTGTCTGTCTGTCTGACTGAATGATTGACTGGGCGACTGGCCAATCGACTGACCCACCCTCCTCTTTCCCTAAACCCAACCAATTTTACAGATTGACTCGCCCACCCACATACTTCCCTAAACCCAACCAACGGTTTACAAAAGCCGTCCAGAAAAGCAAAAGCCCTCGTCTGATTTTTACCATGTTTTTGGATTTTACCACTTTCTCACCCTCTTGTTTACTCGTTCATTTTATTTTTTGAATTCTGTTTTTGTCTTACCTGATATCTGGAACCGCTCTTCCCCAGACTTGAACCCGGTCGTCGTGGTCAACTCCTCTCTGCGTCTCAAGTCCGCCGACGTACACGATGAGCTAACTGGACAAACTGGTTGCGGCGGGAAAGCCCTCCACACGGAGGTAAGCGGTCAGCTGGTAAGCGCCAAAAGGAACAGCGTCATACCACCCTGTAGCGTTCGCTTAAAAATTAAATGAAACCATACGTATCTCCGGCTACATAATTCGCGGTCTCCAGAAACGTCCACGGGACTACGTTTTCAGAATGAGCCTGTGTTGGTTAAAACACACATTGCCTAAAACTAACAGTCACTTTTTTCTTATAACAAAGTGAAAATGAATAACTTGCACTTTTGGAAACGAAATTAATTATTTTCAATGTTTTTCATATTAAAAGTAGAAAATAAGCAGGATCTCTTCTAAATAAAATACCTCCTGCATATCCTGTAAATAATATTTTAAAGAGTGCATTTCTTGCATCTTCTGTAAACAAATGTTTTAATTTAAAAAAGTAATTTTAATGTAATGGAAAGTATGCCTCAAGGCATCTCTGGTGCAGCTTCGTCAATCGTCAAAGTAGTGCAAAGTAACACAACAGTAACAAACAGAGCAGGGTCATGTGACTCCACATGCGGTAAGAAAAAAAAAAACCTAACTACCCCATATCCTAAAATGAAATGCATCCATTTATGCAGCCATGTGATGGATCAAGAACCACATCATGACTGACTGAATCAATCTCAAAATCGAATCCATTTCAAACCAATTCCCATTCTGGTTTTATATAAGTTACTGTGACATTTGTTCAGCAACTCATAAAGAAACCAACTTATTTGTGCCAGTATGAGCTAGAACTCACTAATACAGATTAAATGAGCCACTCTCACACCAAAACTCACATCAAAACCAAATTACTGTCATCTATGCACGTTATTTCCTGCCCATATTTGAAAAAATTGACCTGGAAAAATTTGATCAATTATTGGTTCTGAATGTCAATCACCCAGCCCTAATAAAATGCTAATTTGCTACTCCAGAAACATTTCTTTCTATAAATGTTAGAATCTTATTTGCTTTTTTTCTTTCTAGAAGATTTGATATTATTTTTTTTCAAGATACTTATAAAATATTAAGATTATTAAGATAAAATATTATTTAAAGTAATCTTACTGCTGCCAGAGATTTAAAGGGTGGTGTAAATATAAAATATGCTATGTGTAAAATGAATATTTTCATTTATAAAAAAAATATGCCATTTTTGATCAGTACACTATTTCATAACACTCATTTTAAATTATTTAAACAAAACATTAAAACATCTATTTCATCGAATATTTTAAAAGAGGGTAACCCCCCCCCCCCCCCCCCCCCTTCTCTCTACATCCTCGACCACATGCTTTCTCAGAGAACATTCCTGATGGTTTATGTCTTTGAGTTGGAAGTGAAAAGTGTCATCCCTGTTCAGCTGCAAAATCCCTAAAAAGGAAACATGAAGACAGGCCATAAAAAAGACAGATTGGTAGTTAAATGTATGAAAGCAGTCAATCTCGCTTATAAACTGACAAAAACACTCTTCTTTTTCATCACATAGCATTTTTTTGCAGGCACAGAGTTTCGGGCAGTCTTTCAGAATCTCAAACTGCTGTTTCTGATGCCCCGTGGGTCTTGTATGAGCTTGTCCGTCCACCCCGGACAAGTCTGGAAGTTCTCTTCACCGTTTCGTTTTCCTCTTTACCCTTAAATTTTACTACTGGAGTTGTGTTAAAGGGATAGTTCACCCCAAAAAAAATCATACTATTATTTATGAATGGTTACAGATTTCCAACATGCTTTAAACTATATTCTTTTGGGTTCAACAAAATAAAATAAAAAACTAAACTTGTTTGGAAGAAGTCAAGAGTGAGTAAATGGCAGAGTTTTCACTTTTTAGTGAACTTTCCCTTTAAGATGGAGGAGGGGAGTCCTGCCAAAACAAGAAAAAAATTGAAGACAAAAAAAGAAAACGTTGTAAGAGAGCTGTGCATGATCTTATATAGCACACACAACAAATTTACATAAGTATTTCTCTCATGCTCAGCTGCTTGCTTTTTTGTAACACTTTCATCCTGCCAATCTTATGATGGAATATTCTACCAAAAAGAGGCAGAAAGTGGGTCAGAGAGGGAGATAAAAAGGTTGAAATGTGTGTGTATTGGGGTTTGGGTGGGGTGTTGGCTGTAATACGGCTGAGATCACTGCGGGCCCAGTGAGGAGACTCACATTTCACTAACCACAACTGAACGCATGTACGCCTACACTGGGGCAAACGTTCTTGATGGATTATGAGTCTTCATGTAGTATATTGCTATCATGTGTCTTCTAAAGAAGCGCCACGGTTATTACTGTAAAACATGATTTGTATCTTATGTCATAACAACATCCTTGTTTCCATTTAATAATACTACAGCAGTCATTTCCGTCCTTTTCTAGTCAAAGTTTTCCTCTTCCGTAATTAAATTCATAGTGGTTGTAAAAGTGACTGTAGCGCAGCAGGCTGTAGCTTCCCCAAAAAATTTAAAGCAGCGATTCCATGCAAGTTTTATTTTAGTGAACTAAGCTCTATAAGTACATCAGGGTGTAACTTATCTTTCACAGTATGCGGCTCAAATCGGGCTGCTTTTAATGTTACTTCTTTTGTATGTCTACCTGGTGGGCGATAAAAGAGGCGAAAAAGCCCTGCAGACTTACAATGATGAAGCGTCTTTAAACTCGGTGTAGTACATTTACATTTGGCAGATGCTTTCATCTAGAGTGATTAGAGCGACTGCATTCAAGCCCAGCTTCAGTTCGCTCTGTGCCACGACCAATTTGCTTAACTGATAATCGCTGACATTTCTGTTGCTTATGAGAAACATTAAACGGCAAACACAGCAAAAGCAGAACAAAATGAATAGTCATGTGGCCATAGACTTCAGATTAAGGAAGATGGAGTCCAATCCTAAGAATACTACACAATTAACTAAGTTTATACGTACAGCGTAATGTGGATTTTGTAAACTACAAACATGAATACAAACGTTTCTACACTATATACATTGTTTTAAAAATGAAACTGTGGAAATGCCTTATGTTATGTATGACTTGTTGACTATTGACTATCTCTGATGTATAGCTTTTATACAACACAGGCTCATTGTGAAAAATTACTCCTGTATACATTTCTGGAGAGTGCGAATTATGTAGCCAGAGGTACGTATGGCTGCATTTCATCTTTATAACGAACTGTTTTAAAAGTCTGCTTCTGTTTTTGTTTGCGCTACCAACTGACCGCTTACCTCCGTGTGGACGGCTTTTCTGCTGTTACCAGTTTGCCCAGTAGCTCGCCATGTATGTCGGTGGACTTGACTTGAGACTTGAGAGAGGAGTTGACTGCTACGACGGAGTTCGAGTCCGGCAAAGAATGGTTTAAGAAAGCAGGTAAAACAAAAACTAAAGGCAAAAAATAAACAAGTAAATAACAGGGTGAGAATGTGGTAAGATCTGAAAACATGGTAAAAATCAGACGAGGGCTTTTCTTTTTCTGGATTGGTTTTGAAAACACTGTTGGGTTTAGGGAAGTGGGTGATTGGGTTAACTGGTGCTTTTGAAAACACTATCGTTTGGTTTTAGGGAAGGGGTGGGTGGGGTTTATCAGTCGTTCAGTCAGTCAGTCAGTCAGTCAGTCAGTTTACAGTGGCCTCTGGTGGATTTACATGAGAACAGCAGGCGTGAATAGCACTTGCAAAAAATTTGAGACCTGAAAAAGCGTATACAGTGGCCTCTGGTCGATTTGCTAAAGTAAAAACTGCAAAAAAACGTACCTCCTAGGACATATTTCGTGATCTCCAGAAATATATGTAGGTGTACGCTTCAATAATGAGCCTGGTTAGGGTTAGGGTCAATATAAAAAATATATATTTTGGTCAATATTTTATTCACAATTTATTTAAAATAATTAATATAAATTAATTTATTATTAATATTATTAATATAAAACTAGTATATATATATATGTTTCCCAGTGATGGGTCTATAGTATGTCTCCAAACATGGCGGTTCATTCCTCTGTGGTGACCCCTAATAAATAAAGGGGCTAAGCTGAAAAGAAAATGAATGAATGAATGAATGAATGAATGAATTTCTATCTTTTGAAAAAGGTTGCTATTAAACTTATACATTTCAGAGATCATAACAATTCCTAATACCACACAGAATGGGTAACTAAAAATAAAGTCAAAAAAAAACTTATCCTCAAAATTATTAAAATGAATTAAAATTACTGTAAGAATGTATCTTTATTTGATTATTATTAAAGCTACAAACATTGCAGCACATTTGACATATATATTGTGTGTATTTATATACGAGCGCATGGACAGAACAGCACATGTTCTGCATGCGTTTAAAAACAGGAATAAATCTAATACACTTCAATAAACAGGAATCATCTTGACAACAATGTTGTCTGTACACTAAGCTGAACAAAGAATAAACTTTTCTATTTTTAGTAAACTATTGTCATGTAAACATACCCTAAGTGTTCACTTAAAAGGAGCTTTGCATGCATCTTATCAGTGTATCTGCTGTATACAATAAAGTAGAGATATATTTGCTTAATACTCTTGACTTGGCTCAGTGACACTAGAAAGTAGCCTTGAAAACTCCTGCACTTGTTAAATCTTTTTGTTGTACTTGACCTTGTATGTGGCAGTCATACAATAGTCTGTACTTGACCCTTGTGTGAGGACACGTTGGTCTCTTTTCACTGTGCATTCATTCAGCATGCGTTCTACAAGCCTTTTATAAGGTCTATAGCAAAGCTGTGACACTTCTAAAAGTGAAGCGTTTGGATAATAAACTATTACTATATTACTTTACTTTTACTATATATTTAAGACACACACACATACACACACATACACACATATACTGTGTATGTACAATATACACAAACACGCATATATGAATTGATTCAAAGAAATTCATATGCTGGATGAGTCTGAAAGTTAATCTGCCTCCAGACCTCCATGTCAGTCATAATCCCAATCTCAATCTCAATGAATCTCTTTCATACGTTAATCCTGTTTTCTATGTGGCTGTGCTGTTGTCTTTTAAAGGAGCAGCTGTCTGACTGCATGAGCTGACGGAGAGGCTGAGATTAGATGAAGATTTATTGACATTTTATATAATATTCTATAATATATATCAAAATAAAATATATATTATCTTTATACTTCATCCATCCATCCATCCCTCCCTCCCTCCATCCATCTAGTATATATATTCTCTATCTATATGTATACACACACACACGCACATGTACGTTTAAAGGGGTGGTCCACTACGATATCATATTTTAAACTTTAGTTGATATGTAATGTAGTTGTGTGAACATAAACAACATCTCTAAATGTAATACGCTCAAAGTTCAATGCAAAGGGAGACATTGGCTTTTAAATATTTAGCTTATTAAGCTAAAATATGTAAAATACATACGGGTTAGTGAGGTCACAAACACTTCAGGTTATGCGTATACGTCACACGCATACACCCCGCGCAGCAAAGGAACGTGGGCAGAGCTACTGTAATGTTAAAGCAGAGAAAGCTAAAATGGCATCCAAACGCTGCGATTTCCACAGAGCTTGTTCTGTTTCTGTATTTGGGCTTTCAAAGGACATGACACAAAGAGAGAAGTGCTTACAATTTAATTTTAAATATGTTCCAGAGAATTATAAAAAATATATAGCTAGCATTTGACAAAGGGTTCCAGAGTCTCTCCCAGTTCAGTGCTGGATTCGGCTAAAAACTCCTCAAAGAAGGAGCAGCTCCAACCATAATAGAAGAAGCTGTGGACTGTGAGCCACAACCTGTAAGTATTTTGTTTTGTTAAAATTGATCTATACATGCACAGTTTCTAGCGTTAAAGGTATGTTGTAGCAAGGACGTAAACAAGGATGTAAATAACAGAAAATGCTGTTTGGCACCATTAACAATTTAGCTACAAATTCATATTTATCAGTCAAACCCCTGTAAGCACCCACAATCTTCAGCAGCGCTGCAGTGTCTCTCTATGCAGCCACTTTCCACGCATTCTACATCTCAAATAACAAACTTGCAAAAGATATGTGAACATTTCATATTACTTACCCATGCTTATAACCCGAATATATATGAAAGACACATGTCAGGTATTATTTTAGAGAGCAGATATGAGTTTCAGCTGTGTCCTCTCCATGTTATGTCGAATTCAGGCTCACACTGACACAGCTACACTGACTGACAGTATTTACACAGCGTGTGCTAGTGACTGGACGTGATGCTTCCTGGAGACGTGAAGTCAATACATGAATCACAGCACATTATGTTAGCTGACCAATCAGAGCCTTTTAAGGGCGGGCTTTTCAAAGGAACTAGGAAATATGTCGTTTTCATGTTAGCTGAGTAGCTGTATATAATCAAAGTAAGATTTCTGAAAAAATAAGGTGATTTTTTTGTTTAAAAATGAAGCATGAGCACACATTGCTTTGCATTTCATAAACACAACCGAGCCTTAAAAATACACTCAGGACCACCCCTTTAAGTAATTCATACTTTTATTCAGCATGGACACATAAAATTCATCATTAAGTCAACAGTGAAGACAAAATGTTAACATTTATATTTTAAATAAATACATTTTTCCTTTTAACTGTCTATTAGTCAAAATATTTTGTTAAGAAAATGGTACTATTGCAAGCAATGTGACTTTTCTCTTGAGAACCAAATCAGCTTACTAGAATTCTAAAGGCTGTGAAACTTGAGACTGGAGTAATGATGCTGAAAATTCAGCTTTGCAATGACTTTCAGAAAACATTAAAAATTACTGACTGTTAGGGATGGGCGATATGGCCTAAAATCCATATTGCGATATACATTGCAGCCTCTTGCGATAACGATATATATTGCGATATATAAATTATAATAGAACCATTTCAGAACAGGTTACATAGACCCTTAGGAAAGCCAAACTGCTATTTTTTTTAAGAAATAAAGAAACGTTGCATGTCATTTTGAGAACATTTATTGTGCAAAAGCAAAACTGTAATTAAACAACACAATGTTGCAGATAAATAAACTAAATGTAGTGCCTTTTAGAAAGAAAGACTTTTCTTTTAAGTCCTTGGTTCCTAAATGCCAAGTTGCAGAGAACAAAAAAACTGGTGTTTAGTTAAGGAACTTACACTGTACTGAAAATACTTCCAGTATTAAATTAGTCAAATAAAATTGTGTATTGCAGATACTTTAAATAAAAACATATTTCTAACCTGCAGCCTAAGGTAACACATTTGATTTTAAACATTTTGTTCTCCTAATGAAATTAAAACTGGTGTCTTGATCTGCTCTTTCTCTCTCTCTCCCTCACTCTCTCTGTCTGCTGTGTTGGTGCTGCAGAGAGATTGAGACGCACCAGATAAAGTTTGCTTATAAAGTAATGCAAAAATGAATACAATTAATATCGAAAGCGAAAGCAGATTCTTGGACATGTCCGGGGAAAATGTATTGTAATGAGCTGGATCAGTCTATTTAGTCTTCGCGCTCTTCTGTATCCAGCGCGTCTCTGTGGGTCTGCGTGCAGAGCATGTGAGTCTGTGGCAGTGTTCTCAGTTTCTCGCGAACACAGAACCGGGCCGCCCCAATAATATATCGGCCGCCCAGGTAAAATCTGTGTGGGAAGCGCTGTGTGGGAATCTGTGTGACAAGCCACGACATGCCATGCATGAGTCTCGCAAGTTGTGCGACACGTCGCCATTCGGTGCCATGCGTTGCTTAGTGCTGTTGTTGAGAGCTCAGCATGTGCTACAGTCACAATAGATTTCCAACGTAATACACCATAAGTTAGTGTGAAGAGCATGTTGTTTTACAGTGGCCGACTGAATTAAGTTATCAATCGAGCTTATTATTTTTTGTCGTTTATTCAAGATGATGCGTTGCAGCCGGCTGCAGCTCGTTGCTCTTAATTTCGCGGGTAGATTGCGTCATCAAACATGCATTATCGCGATAGTGCAATAGAATTAGAATCTCTATCGTAGGCCAATTTTGTATCGTTTATATCGCATATCGTTTATATCGCCCATTACTACTGACTGTTGAATTTCAGTCTGAGTGTTTTCATGTGAACGAAAGTCTCTGTAACATTTCTGAAATATCAGATGATCTGGTCTACCACATCCACTGCGTGAAACAATATATGGGAGTTGCATTTTGATGGCTGCTAAAACATTTATATACAGTAACCTTTTTAATTCAGTTGGCCATTGGAAGATAAGACAAAAAAGTTAATTTTGGCTATAGGTTGTTTTCACATGATGTCATTGATCACGTGCGAGACACAGATGGAGGGCAGGAATTGATTCTTTTACATAGGAATCGCTATCAGAATATCAAAATGTTTGTTTTATGTTGTTTATAATTGTTTAAATCTACCAATATAAAAAATGCAGAACAGTTTTTTATAGACTTCCAAAAGATTTTGCTCATAAACGGGGGAAGTTCAAGAAACGAAAGAAAAGGCAGCATGTAATAAACATTCATTCAATTCATCCATATGTACAAACTTTTTTGAATGCGATAATTCATTTGACAGCACCAATAAAGATTATATACAGGCCTAGCTATGTCTGTAAATATGTGAATGTGTTATATAAGAATCAGATGCAAGCAACACCACACTTATACAAAATCCAGGAGAATATAAATAGCGTACCCTGCCATGGAATTTGTAAGTATTTACTAACGCTTTGGTGGAATAAACAACCGTAACGTTAACGTCTATATACGCAGCATTGGTGAATGTTTGTTGATGGTAAGTTCAACTACTGAACAAAAAAGAAATGTAACCCTTGCGACAAAGCTAAATGGTTATTTCTGTGCTTTGCATCCACACTACTGTATGCTTACATCTGTTATTTCATGATGTCTAGAAGATATCGGCATGGGAATAAAACTACAGTAACTTATAATAAACATGTTTTTGAACCACATAGTAACGTGTATATTAATGTATGCTACAGAATACTGTAGCATAAACTGCAATAAATAAAGTTGTTGTAAACTGTGGTGCATTGTGATGGTGTATAATTATAGCGCAGAGAACTGAAGCCTGCTGAATAATTCGTTTATTACTACAGTTGTGTCATACCACAGCGACTAGGCATGGGACAATAACCGTTTTCAAGGTATACCGCGGTTTTAAAAAAGTCAAGGTTTTAAAACCGCCAAAATTTACTGCTATACCGTTCCTAAGGTATGAGTAAGATGTTTTATTTACTTTTTTAGAACAACAGTATCTCCAGCAGAAAACATCTCCAAAGATGTCATTTTAAATTAATTTATTTAAATCAGTGTTTTTGAAACTAATGAAGATAGCAGAAGTCAATGATTCATTTTAATAATTTAACCTGACATGTTTACTGCTCCAAAATATTTTAAATGTTTCTCAAAAAAAATTAATTGTGTTCAAAGGGCAAAGAAGTTTTAGTTTTTTACCCAAACATTTGAAAAGAACAGTTTTTGGAGCAGTAATCACAATACCGTGAAACTGTAATATTTTTATCCAAGGTTATCATACCATCCCATGCGACCCCTGATTAATAAAGGGACTAAGGCTCCGTTTACACTAATGCGTTTTCGTTTTAAAACGCATAAGTTTTGCTACGGTTCCGCCATCCGTCCACACTACGCCGGAGTTTTCGAGCCCCAAAAATGGAGCGTTTTGAAAACGCTGGACAGGTCGTTTTCATTCTAAAACGCTGCTGCTCCGTCTCAGTGTGGATGGGGGAAAACGGAGACATCTGAAAACGGAGGCGTGGCTACTGAGATTCGCTACCTGATTGGGGCTTTTGGGTAATTGCGTATCCTTCCCTTATTCGTCAAGCCCCTATCACGTGGCTATAACGCTACCGGAAAACGGCAGACCAGCCTTCACTGTAAACAACAACATGGACACAGAAATGGGAGCGTTGTTTGCACTATTGTCCATTTTAGGCACCATTGTGCAGTTAAACTCTGCCTTTTTTACTACAGCAGCTGCATATATTCGCAAGAGGCAAGCTATTGTTCGAGCACTCGCTAAATGCTCGCGTTCATCATTCAACCAGCGTTTGTTGACTAACAATAACCAAATGCCAAGCGAGACACATGCTTTCTGTTTATACTTGAACGTGCATGCCTAGAGTGCGCGAATGGTCACGTGCTATACGTTTTTGGTGGAGTAGTGTGGACGGAGATAAGTTTAGAAACGCTAGATGAAACGCTAGTATGGACGCGGATCTTTTTTGATCTAAAACGCCGTTTCAAAACGAAAAGCATTAGTGTAAACGGGGCGTAAGTCGAAAAGAAAATGAATGAATGAATGTCTCCAAACACTATAGTATTTATTTTTTCATGTAACTTAATAGCTTAAACAGTATTTACCGCCGCGATGACAGGCAAATACATTTGAGTTCTGTAGAAAACTCGGCCCTCTTCATGATGTAAGGATCATGCCCAACAAATGTGGCTATTTTCTATTTGTATTTCTTTTGAAAATATGGTATAAATAGCAAAAACAGACTTTCCCTCCATCTGAATTTCGCTCGTCAACAGAATCACGTGATTGAAAACAACCTATAGACAGTTGTTGAGGTGACTATAGAGGCTCTTTATATCAATCAATAATGAAGGGAAGATAAAATGTGTTTTATCTGTTGCCCTTTTGTGATGCTTCTGAAATTTGCCATTTTTATAGCAGTAAGAAAGAGGTTTGTCGCTGAGTTTATGATGGATTTTGTGTGCAAGTTTTATTACATTGGTTGAGGTTGTGGCTTGCATGCCTTGCATTATAATGAAGAGGAACATTTTGTTGGTTTACTCTGGGTTTCACACACACACACAAACACACACAGTGTTTCTCCACCCATGGACACAGATGCTTAGCATGTTTCAGCAGTCTGTCTTTGGTTGAGTATGTGTCGTTTTGAGGCCTCAGACGTTTCTCATGCTCTCTTAGGCGTGGTGTAGAGCCAGATGGACAGAGTCACTCTTGCTCCCTCGATGCCTTCAATGACGTACCTAATGTTCCAGTGCTGTAGTATACACAAACTCTCTTCATAGTGGTAAAGGCCCTGGGGTGTGTATGCTTTCACATGCTCTACTACGAAACCCCCCACACTGTGGTCTCTGTAACACTTCTGCATCTTATGTAAGCAAACTAAGAAGGCTTCATGTAACACTCGACTGGGCGCCAGCACATTATATAGCGTCGGTATTACACGCCATGTGCGTCCATACGCTTCATAAAACCCTCATAAATTCCTCAGTCTTGCTCAGATCAGCGGCAGCACTTATGACATGCCACATTGACAGGTGGGCTGAGATTTGCTTCGAAATCCTGTCAGTTTGCCCTTTATGATGTGCAGTTATGGGAAATGAGCTAGTGTGAAGATTAAAGGATGTTGTCATCATTTACTCCCCTTCATGTCGTTTAAACTCAGTATGACTAACTGACTTTTTTGGATGCAAAATGAGACTTTTTTTAAGTTTTTGCTGGTTGCTTTTTTTTTTACATTTTGACAAATCATTATAATTGAATTGTGCGCAGTTTTTTATTTGACAAATGTTTAATCTTTGAAGCCAATTCAATTAAATAGTGGTTGATTCATGAATGCACCATCACTCATGCCTCAGTAGTCCTGTCCTGAGATAGCGTGCCTGTTTTACATTCAAATAAAGTAACCTGAGGTCACACGTCCAGTCTAACAAAGTAAAAGTAGAGATTGTTCATTTTAAATGTACTCATACCCACATTTAAATCTACTCTTAAAAGCTTTTCCAAAACCTGGACGCATTATAAGGAAAGAGTCTACAATAATAAGGCTAGATCAGGACTGGACTTATCAAGGACAGACATGCAACATTAAAAATGTAATTAAAGTAATCCATATTACTCACCTGAAGCCATATAATAACGTTGATTTGATTTGTTTTTAAAATCATTTTGCTCGTAAGTATAAAATGAATTTGGATTTAGTTTTAAAAATGAAATGAGTTATTGAAGATAAGATTCAGACATGGTTACCTCTCATACGGAGCACATTCATTCGATTTTTATGTAACTTTGGCATATTATGGCAAACTTGAAAGCTTTGGGTGAATTATTTGGATAGTTTTATACATTTTTGTTGAATGAAATGATATTAATTGATTTGTTTCAATGAAATTATATTAATATAGTAATAAATTATATATTTGATCACTTGTGGTGTGTGTGTGTGTGTGTGTGTGTGTGTGTGTGTGTGTGTGTGTGTGTGTGTGTGTGTGTGTGTGTGTCTATGTACAGGTTTTTGTGGTTTGACACAAAGTTGTATAATGACATGGGCATGACTTAAGCCCTGGTCAGATATACTGAAGCAGACTTGTTCTGAAGCGCTTTACCTCGCATGTTATTCGTTATTCTTGTTTATAGATAACTGACCAACAAAACACACATTAAAATTAAGATTAAAATTATAGCAAACAAAATTTGTTTAAAAATATACAAAAAAAAAAAAAATATATATATATATACAAATTATATTTTTGTCTGTGCCCGTCCACTACTTTACTATGCGGGTGGATGATTTGTTTCTCTCTGTGGAAAATAGGGAATTAATGAATGTAATGTAGGGATTTAATGAATGCTTTACTGTAATTGCTGTATCACAACCCTCTGTCATGTATTTGCTAATTTTTTTTATATGTCATTATTTTAAAGCTCATGTCTTGAGCATCTGATTCTCCTTGCTGCTGATGTGCTTTCATTTTCTCCGTCTCGTGGGAGTGTTTAATTAGGCACCACTGGCTGGAATATATACATTTAGATTTAAAAGAAAATATCTTAATATTAGGAATCAAAAGTTTGATCCTATCCATGTTGTAATGAATTCCCTTAAATAATGTAGTTCTTAGTTGTCAGCAAGCATCAGTTTTTATTGATAAAAAAAAAAGCGAAATTGAGAAAAGAAATATTGTTATACAGTAGCAACACTTGTGACTGCTTTGGGAAATAAAGCTCGTCGTAGAAGTCACGAGATGACTGATCATGAAGAAACTTGTACTCTGGCACATTTGTTACTCACGACAAGTCGAGATTTTATCATTATTAATCTGGCATAGTGACTTTCGTAACGTGTGATCTGACCGAGGCTTTAGATGTACTCTATTAAGGTGGTTTATAGGGACATACCTCATGTTTAAAAATCATACTTAATGGGGTTTTTTGAAATCCAAATTTGCTTGGTTTTGGTTTGGTGGGGTAAGGTAAGGCCATATAATAATCGTTTTTACTGTATAAAATACATTACACTTATAGAGTGTCCCTGTAAACCATGTATACAAGTGTGTGTGTGTGCATGTTATTATAACCCAGTGGGGACTTAAACCTTAATACACACATGGGGATTTGTGACAGAATGAGATATTTTGAAAATGTGAAAATGTTGAATTAAAAAAGATGTAATATTTCGATATTTTATTTTCTTTGATAAATATTACGATATGAATACAGTTTCACAAGATGGTTTGAATAGTTCTATTCTATAATAAAAATGCTTTTCTTACCTTGTTTTGTCTCGTTTAGTCCAAATATCAAACATTTCTCAGATCAAGTAAAAATATTTAGTTTTTACCATCAGAAGAAAGAAGTCAAATTTATCTGCCAAAGGGGTAAGTAAAATAATCTCATTTTCACTTTGAAATGTAGATATTTGGCATATCAGGCAGTTCTGTACAAATATGTAATCTATCGGCTTAAAGATATCGGCCTAATTTTGACATCGGACCAATAACGATAACATTAAAAATAAGATTTATTGGCTGATAACGATATGGCTGCCGATATATCGTGCATTGCTACTTAAAAACACAGGTAAATTATAATATTTCACTCTGTTATGGTTAAACTTAGCAGTGACTGTGGCTCCTGGTCAACTATAATTCAGACTCAACATTACATTTCTTGCAATGTGACTATTGCAGAAGCGCACAATGCAATATCCATGCCGCAACGATATATTTATTGTGCAGCCCTAGTCTCTACAGAAGAAACATCATTGGAGATTCCCACTGACATCGTGTGTTTGTGTGTGGAGGTATACAAAATGAATAATTTACATATTAAATTTTATCCAAATGAGCTGTAATCGCCAAGTGTGTGAAACACTCAAGGGATACAGATTGATACAAAACGATTTTCTATTGAAAAATGTTATATTTAAATGGAATTTATTTCACAAGCTGAATTAATGTTGATGACAAGGCCTTTGGAACATAAACGCACACACAAAAGTCATTTGTTAATTAAAACAAAACGTTTAAAATAATCAAATAAACCTTCTACATAAATAATTTACCATTTTACTAGCCTGTGACCAAGTTATCCTGACATGTTTCTTTTGCAGCCGGTGAGAGTTTCTGTCGTGTGGTCGCACTGCTTGTGTGTTCAGTAGGACATTGATCGACAGGTGTCATTATGAAAGACGCTTGTACTGTGTGATTCTGTCTGGCTTCATTTCCTTTCTGAAACTCTTGACAGCACAGCACTGTGGTTTCTGATCTCATAAAGAAAGAATCGCTTTGAGTGAGAAAGCACATATTTTCAGTTGTGCGCGTGAACAAGAAAAAAAAACAAACATCTTTCCTGAATTGTGTGGCATTTCCTTATGGATTGGGATGATGATGATGGGATCTATTAGCAGGAAGTTGGTGTCAGGCTGTGCAGTGGAACAGAGGCTGTTTCCTGTCACGCTGCCCTGATGGCGTCAAACCTGAACATATGATGATGTGTCAATGAGAGAGATAATGGAAAAAAACGCTGGCCAGAAATATTATGATTTTGTCCTCTTTGTTTACTTTGGCATTCATAGAAGGTATATTGACAGAGCAGAGTAATTTATGTTCTTCCAAGCGGCAATTCATTTAAAAATATCACGTCGCATAATTTTCAAAGCTATTGAGCAGATTAATCACTGAATGGCTCCGCTGACATCGACTCTAGAAAAACAGTGTGAAAATACTATCGCAGACATTCCATTGACTCGTAGCTTTCGTAAATGGCCAATTTATACATTATTAGAACTATTTGTTGCCTGCACATCGACAGTATGATTACAATCTCTTGTTACAGCAAATGTGCTTTATTGGACTGATATCTTGTGACTGTAGAGGCAGTTTGTGGATGGTGGACTCATTGTCAAGTTCAAGAAGGCAGTTTGAGATGATTTGGGCTTTGTGATGTGAAGCGTTATCCTTTTGGAAATAGCCATCTCAAGATGGGGACACTGGTCATGAAGTGATGTGGTAGGCTGTGGCGTTAAAGGGATAGTTCACACCAAAATTGCTTGTCAATTGCTTGCCATTTACTCACACTCAATGGTCCTTTTATGTATTGGTTTCTTCAGTTGAACACAAAACAAGGTATTTTGAAGGATAATGGAAACCAGGACCCCTTGACTTCCATAGTAGTAATAAAAAATACTACAGGAATCAATGGCTACTGCGTTCCTACATTCTTCAATATAGCTTTTGTGTTCAATAAAGGAAAAAAAACTTAAACAACAAAGTATGGGTACATAGAGACAAAGGCCCGATCCCAATTCTACCCCTTAGCCCTTCCCCTTACCCCTACCCCTCGTTTTGTGCGTGCCCGCCAAGGGGTAGGGGTGTCCCAATTCTCTTTAGCTTGAAGGCGTAGGGCTAAGGGGAAGGGGTATACACCCCTTCGAACGAAGATTTTTCAGGAGCACACTTGAAACGGAGGGGTAAGAATATTTCCCAGAATACACCTGCCACAACGGCAGTTTCACTGCACCCGGAAGTAAGGAGATCCACAAATTAGTATTTTTTGTCATTATTACGAATTTTTACGACAAACAAACATATGTTTTATTATATTCATAACCGCGTTCATGTTTTACCGTCATGCTTTTTAAAAAAACCGCAAAAAAAAAACCCGCTAAATTTCGCGATCTATAATCCCTAATAATAACTCCTGTACAGCAGTCCTACAACATTCTGACACTCGATAACACTCGAATACCCTGTCAGAGCAGTCTAGTGGCTGAAAATGAGCTTTTTACAGTGTCTGCTATAATGTTAATGTTGTTTTAGTGTGTTTACATAGATGAATATGGCCACTGTGTAAATACACAGTACAGTTACGATCTTATTGCCACATTATATCGTTATGATAACATAATATATGCCTTCAGTGATTTCCTGAAGATAAACACCACAAAATAACACAACTGGAATAACTACAGCAGTCGCGATCGTCTGATCTCATATGAAGCAAGAGATCGTGATGACATATGATGACGTGCATGTGCAGGTGTTGAAGTGCTGTCCCAATTCTTAGGGGTAAGTTTTGAAGCCCTTCCCCTTAACCCTCGGTTGTAAGGGCCAAGGGGAAGGGGAAGGGGAAGGGGAAGGGGTAGGGGTACAAAAATAGAATTGGGATTGGGCCAAAATGTATTACTGGTTTTACCTTCAATGTATTACTGGTTGTACCATGTCTACTTACCAAAATGGACTGAGATGCTACCAAGTTATTTGCCAATTAGATATTCTATTCATTGATTAAATAAGAATTTATAAACATTTGTCTTTCTGTGAAGTTAATTTTGCTTCTATGCAACGTTTTTGTCTGTTGTGTTGTGCGTCTATGCAAATATAGGGAAATATGCATGTGGTTTTACCATGCTTTATGTAAATGACATACAAATACTCATGAGATCAGTGTTAACTTTGCTTAGGTTTATGATTTCGAGAAAACAATAATAAATTGTATATTATAGTGTCAATTAATGAAGAACCGATTACTTGTGAACTACAATGTAATAATTATAAATCAACTATGCATTTAATATTTAAAATGTGAATAGTTTGCTATTTTGGAATTTATAAACTATTTTATCATTTATTACTGTACAGTATATTACTGTAATTTCTTACTGTATTACTGTTTATAATTTATTACTTCATAATGTTACCAGGCATGCATATATGAATTAATTTCTCAATAATATGGTAAGACCAGTATATTGTGAGTATTTTAGGATGTTTCTCTTATTGCAATAAGCATTTCATATTATTATCAGTGGTAAAAACTGTTGAGTGGTTTTGTGGCTGCTACTTACTTTTGCCATGGGTGCTTACAGCATTGGTACTGTTGACTTTTGTTAGTGGATCACTGGAGATAGAGATCTACAAATGGTTGTAGAGCAGGGATGCCCAAACTTTTTCGTATGAGGGGGCCAAAAACCAAACTTAATTAAGGGCTGTGGGCCGAAGGTACATTAAAGTTTCCATGAGTAATCTCCAATTTTTTTTCCTAATGTTTAAAAATAGCTAGAAAACATTGCTTTAAATTATATTAACGAATGCAGTATATTTAAAAAATGTTTAATGACGTTATTATAGCAAAAACATAAACAATCGCATTAATACAATGGAGTTCAATGCTGAATACACTAAGCCGCACCTGCATTTGCCTTGACTTGCTCGCTGATGTCTTGTGCATTGCCTGATATCTGTCGAGTGACAGTATTTACTTTTTTAAAATATATAATTCAAGTTTTTTTTATTGTTTTCTTTAGCTACATGACAGAATAATACAAACACATATTACAAATGATCACTGGCAGGTCTACTAAAAGTCAAGCCAGGATGTACACGGTGGTTACTATGGACAAAAGTACAATATTATAAAGAAAACCTGGTGAGTAATTTTAAATTGTGTTACATGACATCGTCACATAAGGCCAGAAGTCGTCCCACACTGGCATACATACAGGGACCCCATTTGTGTCCTTATTATGTCGTTTGTAAAGTAAACGTTCATACGAAGCTGTTTTAGTCATTATATTGACCCATTCTTTTAACTTTGAATTTTGGGAGTTTTAGTATTTACATTTTTAAAAAATCTGATGAATATACAAAACCAAAGAAATTATAAAACAAACAAACAAAAACTTACATTACATTCAAAATTATTTTATTATTATATATTATATATTATATTTGATATTATTATATATTTGTCAAAGATATTCGCACCAACCACTGACCCATCATTCTCCCTTTCTTTTCAAATAAAATAGTGGTCCAAATCCAAGGTTAGAATGGGCCTTTGGCCTTTGGGCTCTAGTTTGGGCATCTCTGTTGTAGAGGCTGAACAAGGTCAGAATGAATTGAAGGTTCCTAATGTAAGCATGTTAGCGTTTATCACTAATGCACCATATAAGTTCCCTTTTGATTTTGAAAGTGTGTGAAACACACAAGAGATACATATTGACACAAATGATTTTATATTGACAAATTTAATATTTAAATTGAATTTATTTCACAAGTTAAATTAATGTTAATCACAATGCCTTTAGAACAGGGGTGCCCAAACTTTTTTGAACAAAGGGACAAAAACCAAATATCATTATTAGCCATGGGCCGAAGGTAAATATACCTAACTATATTTCATTAAAGTTGCCTTGGGTAATTTCCTAATTTATTTAATAATATTTAAAAATTAATAAAAAAAAACATTACTAAATGTATTAACTAATGCAGTATAATTTTTAAAATGATAACTTGTTGCAATAAAAATCATAACAGTGGAGTTGAATGCTGAATACACTAGTCAAGCAGAATCTGCCTTTGCCTTGATTTGCTCACGAAAGTCTCTGCATTGTCCTCTGTTCATCAGGTATGTACATTTAAACTAAATCTGATTAATTTACAATATTTATTTGAAACATTTAATTTCAATTAGCTTTTATAACAATAAAACAAACAAACTAAAGATTACATTAGATTTAAAAAGAAAATATCTAAACAGTCCCCATCATCCGCCCTCTGTTATCAGATGGGATGGCGGGCCAAATCAAAGGTTACTGTGGGCCAACTTTGGCCCAAGGGCCCTAGTTTGGGCATCTTTGCTTTATAACATAAACACAACATTAACTATTTAATTAATTAATTAATTAATTAAACCAACCACTCAAAAAACATTCCACATAAATAATTTACCATTTTAATAGCACATGACCAATTTATATTTTAAGTTTTATGCAGACATGAAACTTTTAAAAGATTTTTTTGATGAATATAAAGATGGATATTTGAAAATGAATACATTTCCTCTCACTTTTGAGCAAAAGAATGTGTCATTGCCGAATCCAAGTAATAAAGTTTTCACTGGGTGTGATTATGTGTGTTAATAGGACAGCGAGTCAGCCAGCTCTCCCTGAGGAATGCAGATCTGTGAGCCTCATAAATTGTTAATTGGAAGAACAACTGCATTTGTGATCAATTTAGTTCAGAAGCCCAGAAGTCAATTGATCTTTATTGACAACAGAGAAATGTGTGTTTTTTTTATATTGTATATGTGTGTTTTCAGAGGGATTAATGCAAATGGCTTCTGAAAATAAGGGTAGACATTCTGTGTGATCGAGACTTTCTTTTATCTGCCGAAAAACACGTGCAGAGAAGTGACCTGTTTTAACATGTGTGGTTTTGTGGCTGCTCATTTCTGCTCTTACTTTTACTACAGGTGCTTACAGTATTGCTACTGTTTACTTCTGTTAGTGGTACACTGGAGATAGAGATCTCTACAAATGGTTGTAGAGGCTGAACAAGGTCAGAAAGAAATGAAGGTTCCTAATGTAAGCAGTCAGTAATGTTAGCTTTATCACTAATGCACCATATAAATTCCCTTTTGATTTTGAAAAAGTTTAGAAGGACATTCTCCTAATGGAAACATGATTTTCTTTGCTATTTTGAAATAAAAGTACACAATCTGCCATATAGATGTGTTCACAAAATGGAACACTGTCCCAGTTCTCTATTTCTAGACCGTTTATGGAAATTAAGATGCAAACACAGATTATTCAGAGCCTGTCATGGTTATTATCATCTTATTTAAATAAGAGGTCAGCATTCAACAGTGCGGCTCATTTAAAATATACTGTATGGGAATTTGGCATGACAGAGGTCATTTCAATAGACATGCATGTATTTAATAATTCAATGTATTGTGATAATGAGCATGCACAATGGTTGATATCGTGGGCACTTCAAAGTACAGAGATGTAGTTTATGACAGTACGTATTTATTATTTAAACTTTTAGAGTGCCTTTTAGGAATATTCAGATTGCAGTAGATGATTTATTTTCAAGCATTTACATTTTTACATGTTAATCTAGCCTATGATATTGAAAATTCGGTGACTATGTATAGACATTTTATTCATTAAATGTACAGTCAGGTTCCATTTGTTAACATTCCATTTTAGTAAAGTCAATGTAATGACAACTACAATTATTTTATTATGTTAATTTCTTAGTTAAAACCCAATATAAAGTCATAATCCTTTTATTTTATTCAACTTTAACATAATTAGGATATGGCTATTTCTAAATGTTGATTTTGATTCTTTATTGCAAAGTGTTGCCTATTCCACTTTATCATCCTTCCCAATGTAATTGGTTTAAAACATTTAGGGCCCTATCATACACCCAGCGCAATAAGATGCAAGACGCGTTTGCCCCGACGTGTTGCTATTTTCAGACCAGAATAGGCATGGGACAATAACCGTTTTCAAGCTATACCGCGGTTTGGAAAAGTCAAGGTTTTAAAACCGTCAAAATTTTCTGCAATACCGTTCCTAAGGTATGTGTAAGATTTTATATTTACTTTTTTTTTTTTTTTAGGACAACAGTATCTCCAGCAGAAATTATATCCAAAGATGCCGTTTTAAATTGTAAAAAGAATCTGTTTCAGAAACTAATGAGGACAGCAGAAGTCAATTGATCACATGTTTACTGTTCCAAAATATTTGAAATGTTTCTAAATATATAATATATTGTGCTCAAAAGGGAAAAAAGTTTGTTTTTTTACCCAGACATTTAAAAAGAATTTATTTTAGGAGCAGTAATCACAATACCGTGAAACCGTGATATTTTTATCCAAGGTTATCATACCGTCAGAATCTTATACCGGCCCATGCCTAGACCAGAGCAACAGTAATTTTTTGGTTTTCCGCCACGTTGTTTAAATAGCAAATCCATTTGCGCCACTTTGTGGACTCATTGGTTGTTCTAGTCTAGAAAAGAGGTGTGTTAGGGCACATTGTTGGTGCATTGCTGTTTTGAGAAACTAAAATAGAAGTCCAGCGCAGAGCGTGTTAGTTGTGCGCCTCGCATGCACATTGCTTAAAACACGCAGGATGTACAGCAGTACGCAAATATCTTTACAAATGAAAAAAATAAAAGGATTAAAATATTGCAAAAATCATTACTTTCTACAGTACATAAATATAAAAACCACTACCTCCATGCCTTCATCCCGGGGGGCTTTTTTCTGTTTATTCACGACAACTTGCTTTTGTATAATGTTATTATTATTAGTTTTATTATTTATTATATGCATATTTATATTTGTTTATATTATGTTTATATTATATTTTATATTTATATTATATTTGTCCACCTGTCAGGTTTTGGACCATATGTGGCATAGCACGTGTGTTATTATTGCTCATTTTTTCATTTGCTTGAAATTAGAACTGAATTTAGAAATAGTTTTGAAACAAATCTTTGTGCTCAACAAATGAAATTAATTATGTAGGCTATAGATGTCTTCACTGAAGTGTACAACACAGTTTTCTTATCCACGAAAGAGAGAAAGAGAAAGTGAAATTTTCCAGGAAAATATGTGATATTGCTGTTGAGATATTTATTAGCTGAAGTGATAGTTCTTGTGATATAACATTTCCCTGAGAAAAGCTATTGTAAGCTTTTCAAATTAGCAATATCATACAAATAGCAGCATGATATGGCTGTATATCGGCACTGGTGGGAGGCATGCGTTAACACGAGGCAGCAGGTGCTCTGCTACGACTGTGATATTGCATTTATACAACAGTCCGACGGCATAATCGTGTATATAAAAAAGAAAATCAAACACAGAGAGTCTAAAAATACTTTTGTATGAGGAACTACTTTCCTCCGCCATTTATTCATATCTACAGCTGATGTCAGAACAGCAGAAACCGTTGCTAATTCACCAACATCACTTTAAAGCTAGTATTTTAATGATTTTCTAGCGTAATTCTAAAGTGATGACAAAACACGTGATTTTGCTCACATTTTAAGATTATATGGTTGAACGGCATGAAATGCCATTAGTCTACAGACATTTCCCAGTATTTCTCTGTTGCAATATCACAATAATTAACCCCAAAAAAGTCAAAGCAAAGCAAACACTACCAGAAACACTACCAGACGGTGGTATAAATACTGCACTACAACATACAAAAGAAAGAGATCAAATCAGAAAGTCACTTACCAGTTTTATAACGATTTGATCAGCTGTAGTTTAAAATTACGCCGAGTTTTTCTCATCTAAGGGCTTATTACAGTCTCTGTTGTCATCTTGTGGCGAAACGAATCGCAGAATATCGCACAGCTATCAGCCAATCAGACTCGAGAACCAGACAGAACTGTTGTGTAAAAAATGTTCACGTAATGATCATACTAAAATAAACAGGTAATAATGGATGTTTGTCTGATTGAATAAACTTTTCTAATCTAAAAACATTTAGACAGCCATATAAACTAATCATTTAAACATTCAGACACTACAAATGAATTAAAACCTGGCCAGATATTATATATAGTCATGTATTATGAATATGAATATTGCATGTACTATTATCGCGATGTTTTGTGCATCCTTAATTAAGTACTGGCTATTTATTAGTCCCAATAAAGTACACTGTGCATGACTCGACTGTGCATGACCCGACTACCTTACTATATATTAATAAGCAGCTAATTAGTAGTTCAAGTAGGCAAAAGTCATAGTTAACGGTTTGTTAAGAGCGAGCTTTATAACTTAACAAAAAGGCCCAATCCCAATTCTATTTTTGTACCCCTTCCCCTTGGCCCTTGGCCCCATGGCCCTTAAAACCGAGTGTGAAGGGGAAGGGCTTGAAAATTGACCCCTAAGAAATGGAACACCACTACAACACCTGCACACGTCATCATATGTCATCGCGATCTCATGCTTCATATGAGATCAGACGATCGCAACTGCTGTAGTTATTCCAGTTGTGTAATTTTTTCGTATTTATCTTATAAGATCGTAATAAGATAGTAGCTGTACTGTGCATTTACACAGTGGCCATATTCATTTTTGTAAACAAACAAAATAACAACATTAACATTATAGCAGACACTGTAAAAAGCTCATTCCCAGCCACTAGACTTTTCTGACAGGGGATTTGAGCGTCATCGAGTGTCGGAATGTTGTGGGACTGCTGTACAGGAGTTATTATTAGGGATTATAGATCGTGAAATTTAGCGTTTTTTTTTTAAAACATTTGCTTGTTTGTTGTAAAAATACGTAATAATGACAAAAAAAATACTAATTTGTGCATCTCCTTACTTCCGGGTGCAGCTACGCTGCCGTTGTGGCTGGAAATTTTCTAAAAAAACTTCTGTCCTAAAAAAATCTCTGTTCGAAGGGCTATCTACCCCTTCCCCTTAGCCCTACGTCTCCAAGCTAATTTAAGAAAATTGGGACACCACTACCCCTTCACAGGAACGCACAAAACGAGGGGTAAGGGGAAGGGCTAAGGCGTATATTTGGGATTGAGCTAAAGTGTGACTAATTTTCGCAGCTTAGATCATTATCGTGATAATACCGTATTATATTGTGATAAAAGTTTCCACAATTAATCGCAACAAAAAAGCACTTATTCTGATTTAATCAATGTCATTTATGCACCAATGTGACTTATCTGCGCTTATCCCTCAACAATGCCATTTTGACTCCATGTGTGGTCAGTGTGTTTTCTGTAAAATACAGTAAAACCTGTATTTTTAGCTTATGCTGTCTTAAATGTACAGTATATTAAACAAGAACACTGATGGACTAATGAAGAAAAAAGACACGACTGCTAATAAACAGTAATAAACAAGTAGCAATCACCATATAATACAAAGCAAATATCTAAGATGCATTTGCACACTATGTATTCAAGCAGAATGTAAATCAAGCCGAAAGCAAGAAACACTGACTAACAAGTGGACTAAAAATAAAATGCTACAAAATGTCTGCACTAAAATGCAAGTGTGTATGTATTTTTTGTGAAGGATATGCAGGGTTGTTTGTTGCTGCGCTGACCTGCCCACAGAAGATGAGAGTCTTTAATTGGGCTTTTGTTCACCTAGCAGCTGTTGCTATGGTTCCTGGGAAAGGCTCTAGCACTAGCAGTGTCACACACCTCAGAAACACAATCAGCTTTTGGGGAAGTTCGTCTAACACACACTGTCTCTGGCTTTAGAAGCGGTGTGTGTAAATGTGTGTGTGTTGTGCGGTGGACTGTGGAAAGGCCTGTACAGTGTGTGAGGAGATTAGAGAAGTGTTTTTTGATGAAACGGAGCAGCTCAGCGACCTCCACCTCACTCAAAACCCCACCGCTGCTCGGTGTGTGTGTGTGAGTGTCAATCTCCGTCTGATAGAGATGTTGAGCTGCATGCTGATCTTTTATTCATCTGGGCTCAGGATGTGGTACGCATGTCGGAGAATAACCCGGAATAAGCGATTCTGACTCCATCATCTCCACACTTGAGTTGATATGCAGGAGAAGGAGGTAATGAAGGAAAGGCAAAGAAAGAATATATTAGGCTGGAAAGAGCACTAAGTTGGAGGAGGAGAGGCTGTCGGAAATAATCTCGCAGTCATTTCTGATCATGACTTTCCTCTTCGGGTTTATAGATTTACACACTGCGTGTGGCCGCTTCTTTTTTATAGAGCCATTTCTGATTTCCCTCAAGTCTGGAACTTAATCACTGGTCGCAGTGGTCATTCTCGTGTATTTCTCTTGAAACCCTTTTAAAAGGAAAATGTGCACTTTTTAAAGGGAAAATCTAATGATTGAGGATTTTTAGAGATTATTTTTTTGATGACATGTTTACAGACATAAACACACAGGCTTTTCAGAATATTTTCTGTACTTTTCAGAATACGTTGATAGAGAGAGAGAGAGAGAGAGAGAGAGAGAGAGAGAGAGAGAGAGAGAGAGAGAGAGAGAGAGAGAGAGAGAGAGAGAGAGATATAAGTCATGTTCCTACAGTATCTAAGTTTTATAATGTAATGTGGGTAACACTTTACAATAAGGTTGTTGTAGTCAATGGGAGTTAATGTATTTACTAACATGAACAAACAATGAACAATACATTTACTACAGTATTTGTTCAAGTTAGTTAACGTTAGTTGAAAATACTGTTGTTTGTTAGTTCATGTTAATTCAGTGCATTAACTAATGGTAACAAACATGAATTTGTATTTTAATAGTGCATTAAATGAACTATGAATAATAAATGCTGTACAAGCATTGTCTATTATAAGTTCATACATTAACATTAACCAACAAAACCGTATTGTAAAATATGAATTTGTAAAAACCCTAAAAATGCAAAGACATGTTTTAAAAGGAATGTTCAAAATAAAAAAGATATAAAAACTATGGAAATTGTAGTGTCAACTAGGGATGCTCCGATCGATCGGCCGAAGATCGGTATCAGCCGATAATCACATTTAATGATTTGATTGGTACCCGCCAATCTGGCCAATTTCATAAACCGATCGCAAGTGTTTATGTGTTTACAAGAAGAGGAAGATGCATGTGCTCGCCTGGGTTATACATACAGCAGCTCCGGCATGTACAGTTGAAGTTAGAATAATTAGCCCCCCTGAATTATTAGCCCACTGTTTATCTTTTTCCCCAATTTCTGTTTAACGGAGAGAAGATTTTTTCAACACATTTCTAAACATAATAGTTTTAATAACTCATCTCTAATAACTGATTTATTTTATCTTTGCCATGATGACAGTAAATAATATTTGACTAGATATTTTACAAGACACTTCTATACAGCATAAAGTGACATTTAAAGGCTTAACTATGTTAAGAAGGTTAACTAGGCAGGTTAGGGTAATTAGGCACGTTACTGTATAATGATGGTTTGTTCTGTAAACTATCAAAAAAAATTTAGCTTAAAGGGGCTAATAATTTTGACCTTAAAATGTTTTATAAAAAATTAAAAACTGCTTTCATTGTAGCCAAAAAAAAGCAAATAAGACTTTCTCCAGAAGAAAAATATTATCAGACATATTGTGAAAATTTCCTTGCTCTGTTAAACATCATTTGGGAAATATTTAAAAAACAAACAAAATTCAAAGGGGGGCTAATAATTCTGACTTCAACTGTATTTCTGCATTTTTACATAAATAACTGACAGTTCTGTTTTTGACAATATTCCAATTTCACTAAAACCTGGCTGGAAATATTAGATAAATAAATTTTTTTTTTTTTTTAACATGAATATGTTATAATAAAACTTCTTGTAATTTACTTAATGCAATAAACAGTAGCGTAAAAGCCTGTTTCCTTTTAGTAAGTAATGGATTTATTGGTGTGCATTTTAACTTATTAGGCATCAAATATGCGTTCCAAACTTTTTCTTAATTGAGACGTTGAATTCTACTTTCATTATTTGCTTTTCCAAATTGCGTTGTTGATAAATTTTCTTATCATTTTTTTTCTGTGCTATCTATTATGTTCTGTGAAGCTGCTTCTGACCATGACATGTTCACACCTAAATGGTTAAAAGAGACATGCTTAAGGGATTATATGCAGTATTCTTTGTTTATTCTTTTAGGTAAGGAGGATATCCACTTAAGTATCATACTTAATTATACTAAAATGTGCTTTATGCATTATAAAGCTTGAAGCATCAGAATCGGTACTCTGTATCGGCCGATCACCAAATCAAGGTATCAGTACTTGGTATCGGCTGCAAAAATCTTATTATAAACATTATTATAACATTTTAAAGCAACATGGAAATTAGCTTGTTGAAAATACTACAAAATCTCTCATTTGGCACATTTCTAAATGTGTGCTCATAAATGATTTGGGGAAAATGAATGATGGTGCCATATTAAGGTGGTTTTAAAATAGTTCAATCAGTTGTGCATTGTATTTGTGTATGTTTTTTTTTTTTTTTTGGTAATCAGGCTCAGAAAAATATTATTATTAAGATTTGTGTTTAGGTAGGGCTGGACAATAATTCGATATCAATATATATCGCGATAGAATTTTTTTCAATAACGATGATATGATTTTTAAACCCATTTCCGATATTTCGATATAAATTTGCATATATATAAATAGATATATTATTATTTATATAAGATCTTATACATGTATCACTTGTCACTGAATGACGTTCAGTGCTCAGCCGTCAGAAAGAGCGTGATCTGATCTCACTTACGTGATGACGAACAACACAGACACGCTGCCAGCGCTCAGCACAGCAGGTGGCTAAGCTGCGCCGCAAAAACTTTTAGCTACAAAATGAGTGCTCTGAATACATATGCGAATGAACAAGCTTCCACAAGTAAGAATGCAGACGAAATAGTTGATAAGAAAGGAAAGACTAATGCAGTGGTGTGGAAGTGGTTCAGTTCAGTAAAGTTAGCAACAGATTCGCAGATTCGTCTTTTCCGGATCAATAACTCATGACCGAAACATTGTTCCTACACAAATAGCACATTTTTTCAACTGTCGCAATGTATACAACCACCTACAACCTTATTTTCCTAAAAATGAGCTTTCCTACGCGCTGGACGCAATATATTGATCTCTATGCGCAGGCGGCAAAGAGACCGATCCTATAGGGACCGTCTACAAAGAGCAAAACGCAAAAATCAATACTACAAAAGCTGTCAATAACTTCCCTCTAACTCATTATACTGCCATCAAACTCAGATCACACGTCACTGCTGTCCTCCTGGTTAGACTACAACACTTATTTTTCTAAAAAAACTATTTTGCATATTTTTTATGAATTTTTGCGCTTTATTTATTTGATAGTTTATTTCACATTTCTTGTTTGTATAGGCTAAATACAAATAAAAAGTGAACAAATTTTTTTGTACTGTTTTTGTTTAAAAAAAAAAGTTATAAGAGTCTGGAGGTATTATCGACTTTGCAAATTCACTTTGCAGACATTTGTAGGTATAGACATCCATTGTGTGTGTTCTTGGGAGTTTTTCCTTTCTTTTTAATATTGTCCATATCGATATCGGAATTATATCGTATCGACCGAAATAAAAAAATATATCGTGATATAAATTTTTGCCATATCGTCCAGCCCTATGTTTAGGCGGCATAAAATGTATATCAGAATAGTTGGCTGTTCATTCCGCTGTGGCGACCCCTGATAAATCAGGGACTAAGGCGAAGGAGTGATATTTGTTTTTACAGGTGTTTTTACAGGTCAATTCTTTGGTAAATAATCAGCTTCCGAATATTAAGAGCTATCGTTTATCGAAATCTGTCTGAAAGGGAAATCCGTATGATCATATCAAAAGCTCTGGGTAAAATTTGCCAGTTGATGTGAATTTTAATAAAGATGGCTTTTCTTTAGTTTCATGATTAACAAAAGGTGTAAATTCATATGTGATTGCACGCACAATGTGGTATCTTTTAATTATGGGCTAAACTTACAGATCAAGTGCAAAGTTTTTGGATGTTATTAAAGACTTGTTTACTATATATATACATTATCCTAACCCAATTCCTGTGCTAGGTGCACTTTTAGGTACATATAATGTGTGTGAGAAGTATATACATTTTAATGTTAATGTTCATTCATTCATTCATTTTCCTTCGGCTTAGTCCCTTAATTAATCAGGGGTTGCCACAGCGGAATAAACCGCCAACTTATCCAGCATGTTTTACGCAGCAGTTGCCCTTCCAGCTGCTACCCAGCACTGGGAAATAATGTTCATTTATGTTTTTTTTTATAAAATAAATCACTTTTTACCTCAAAAAAACTGTTCTTCGAAAAAAAATATATTTTAATGTTATTTACTCAACACTTGAATAGCATATTATTCATTGACAGATCATACAGATTCATCAATGTTCAAAAACACTATCGGGTGAAGTAATAATCTTATGGTAGCTAAATAAAGTCTCATCATCTCTAACAACAACGAACTAGTACTTGTAGAAGTACTATTACACAATGTAATCCCTCTAACAGCTGTATGTTTTTTTTTGTGTTACAGAGAGCATGCGTGAGTAGCAGGTTTCTGTGGCTCCTCCCCTCATCTGGAGCCCCTGCGCTGTAGGACACAAGACCCCCTTGCTTCTCTACTCTAACCTCAGTTCAACAGGTAGGCACTGAATCTACAGCAATTATGTCATTATGCAATTACAGTTAGTCTCTTTATTATACAAAGTGTGAATTAATGTCAGCTCAGTTTTACTCGTAATGCTGCAGGATTAATTCAGTGTCACAATGAAGCACTTCACAAATACTTACAGGGCCTGACAGCAGAGAATTTTTGGAGTCTTTGCAAAAGAAATGTGTTTTTTTTTTTTTGCTTTATGTAATTGGTTATTTCTTAAGTTGTGGGCCTCTGGAACTTTAAAAATAATTCAGTATTTAAGCTGTTCTCTAGTTTAATTTGACTACAGTGGTAATAAAAAGGGCATTTTAAGCATCAAAACATTAAATTGTAAAAGTCTTAATCTTTGTCTTAGCAAATAATGACTTTCATACATTTTCCACTGTAATTTTTATCAAAGAAATTGTAACATCATTTTTTATTTTAAAAATGTATTGTCAGGGATATTCAAAAATCATTTGATAACAAATTTACTGTAAATGTTTAATAATAATTACATCACAGTGAACCCCCTTAAAAATAGTCATTAATGTTTTTTTTTTAAGATTTTACCCAGCAGGCACAGTACATCCACAAGACGTCAGATTGACATTGTACCCCAACGTCGTGGGAAATTGCATTTTGCATTTTGTTTGGAAATGAAAATCGGGCTGACCTCAGAACCCAACGTCAGGCCGACGTCAATATCCAATATCAGACAGACGTTGCATTCTTGTTACGTTCCAACGCAACCTAAAAACAACAAAATATCAACGTCTAATGATGTTACAGCTTGGCATTGTGTGGACGTTACCAATATGACGTCTATCATACATTGGATTTTGGTTGCCATACCTGACCAATAAATGTCAGTATTTGACGTCAATATGACGTTGGTTTAAGATGTTGGCTCGACGTTGGATTTTGGTCCCTTTCCAACACAACCTAAAATCAACCAAATATCAACGTCATTTCACATCGTTATTGGACGTCAAAATAACATTGTCCTTAGAAGCTGGCGACCAAAATCTAACCTAATATTAATGTCTTATGATGTTGTGTGTCTGCTGGGTAACTTTTGGAAACATTAAATGTTTTACTGTTTATAAAGTAATATTTAGGACTTTAATTTGATTTCAACACTGAAATGGTTTTAACAGATCCAAACCAGTTACTGACTGCTAATTTTGTTTTTATTTGTTTTTATATTTTTATTTTCAAAATAACTTTCGAATCTTGATATGGTTTATATGGCTGAATTTGCAGCTATCATTTTATTGATTAAAAATACACTCAATAAGTATTGTTTTCAAATGTTTTGCATAGTTTAACAGTATTATTTGCCTTAATGCTGAAAAACAATATAAAAAAGAGATTTCCTCAGTAAATTTATGCATGAAAATGGACCAATTTCCCTAGTTTGATAACAAATTAAAACACTTATTAATAATTACATCACAGTGAAACCTCTTAAAAAAAAAAAAGGTTTTTTTTTTGTAGATTTTACCCAGCAGGCACAGAACGTCAACATAACATCAAATTGACGTTGTACCCCAACGACTAGAGCTGCACGATTAATCGAAAAAAGGTTGCAATCTCGATTCGACTCCCTAGACAATCCTAATTCAGCATTTCCATGATTCTGCCAATCATATTTTCAAGTTCAGGAGAGAAGCAAAGGCGATCGCACAAGTCTTCACACTGTTTTACATACGTTGCTTGTTGCAAAGAGGACACCTCTAAATGGGGATGAAAGAGTCACATACGGTATTTATAAGGTTTAATTCACCCAAAATTGTTGAAAATTGGGGATCGAAAGTATGAACCGCACTTAGCAATGAAAATGAAACCGTAAGCACACACATCATTTAAATAATCATATCGCATTTTAGAGTTATGATTGCGACAAGCGTTTAATATGTTTTTCTTTCATAACGAACACAGAGTGCTGTGCACGAGAATAAATGTTTAACAGTGTCAGTATAACTACTCTAGCCTGTAATGTTGAATATAATGCAAGAGGGAATCTAATAATGGCAAATGTCTGATTTTACCAGTAGAAAAAAATGTTCTTATAATGTTGTCAATCACATATTGCAATCATATGTCTCAAATAATTCAACATCAGAATTATGAATAGTTGTATTCTGATGGCATCACTTTACTGTGAATTAATGACCAGGATGTATTTAAAGTCTATACAAGTCCACCATTCAAAGCCTATTCAAAATTTTGCATTTTAACCAATAGTACACCTACAGATAATATTATTGTTGTTTTACCATATGTTTGAGAAATAACAATAATAATAGCGTACTCATCCACCTTTATTTTACATCTACAGAATCGTGAGAACATCGTGGTCTTTATTTTAAGCAAAAAAATCGCAATTCTCATTTTAGCCAGAATCGTGCAGCTCTACCAACAACTTAGGGACGTTGCATTTTGTTTGGAAATGAAAATCGGGTTGACGTCAGAACCCAACGTCAGGCCGACGTCAATGTCCAATGTCGGACAGATGTTGCATTTTAACTACTTTCCAACGCAACCTAAAAACAACAAAATATCAACGTCTAATGATGTTACAGCTTGAAGTTGTGTGGACGTAACCACTATGACGTCTATCAGACATTGGATTTTGGTTGCCATACCTGACCAGTAAATGCCAGTATTTGACGTCAATATGACGTTGGTTTAAGATGTTGGCTTGGCGTTGGATTTTTGGTCACTTTCCAACCAAACCTAAAATCAACCAAATATTGACATAAATTCACGTCGTTATTGGACGTCAAAATAACATTTTCCTTAGAAACTGGCGACCAAAATCTAACCTAATATTAAAATGTTATGATGTTGTGTGTCTGCTGGGTAACTTTTGGAAACATTAAAGTTCTTTACTGTTTATAAAATAATATTATTTATTATTTTTAATTTGATTTGATTTCAACACTGAAATGGTTTTAACAGATCCAACCAGGTACTGACTGCTAATATATATATATATATATATATATATATATATATATATATATATATATATATATATATATATATATATATATATATATATATATATATATATATATATATATATATAAAATTATTATTATTATTTTTTAATTTTTTTATTTTTACATTTTTACATTTTTATTTTTCATTCTCTGTTGGAAATGACATTTTCAAAACAACTTTTGAATCTTAATAAGGTGGAATTTGCAGCTAGTTTACCAACATTATTTGCTGTAATGCGGAAAAACAATACAAAAAAGAGATTTCCTCAGTGAATTCAAGCATGATAATGGACTTATTTATTTTTTTGTATGGCTTTTCATGTTTTAAGCTTGAAAGTGACAAAAAGATTTTGATTAACAAAAGGCAATCAAAGAAGAAAACATTTAGTGATGAAAGGATGCTAAAAGTTTTCAAGTTCATACATGAAATCAAAAGGTGTACTTAGTTGAAGAAACTCCAAATTATGAAGAGTATGGTTTTATTTTCAGCAATTTGTTTTAATGTGAGTGTGTGTCTGTCGTGCTTTAAACTTTAAATACACACTAATGCATATTGATCATGGTTACACCACAAAATGGCTGAATGATTGCAAATTGAAGTATTTAATTGTACTTGCTGTTGCTGCCTGGCTTTGCATTGGTAATCAATTTGTGTTTGTTTTCTGCATTTGGTGCAGTTTTTGCATCACAGCTCTCCCCCGTCTCCGTCACCCTGCTTTCCGTTCTTTTGTGAGTCTTTCAGTGTGTGTTGTTTGCTAGTCGTGTTGGTTTGAAAGAGCCTGTGCTCGAGGCATGTAATCACCAGTGAGAGGAAAGGGAAGTTGAAACACAAGCTTGAGGGATGTTGCAGTTATACTTCAGTACGATTTCTACACCAAACTCAACATTACAGTGTGTAGATGCTCTGCCTGAAAATGTTCCTCTTTAAGTTGCTTTATTAGATCATAACTTTCTCTCGCTCTCCCCCCCCCTTTAAACTGCACTTCCTTAAATCAAATTGATGGGAAAGCTGTGTTTGTGAAGCTGTGTTGAAAATGAAATCATGAAAGGAGCTTCTGATAAACATTTGCATTTAATTAAACATGTATTAAAGACCCAACTTCTGCTGCAGAAAATACTACAAAACCAAAACACTTGAGTTCTGCACACACTTTGGGTTCAGTTAAAAATTAGACTGCACAATATTGATATCGCAATCTGCAAATCTGCAATAGTCACATTGCAGGATCTGCAAGGTTAAGTTGAGATTATGATAACAAGGAACCACGTTTCATAAAACGATTTGCAGAGTCATCGCAAAGTTTAACCCTAATAAAGCGAATTATTTTCATTTGGATGTCTTTTTAAGACCCGAGACTAAGATATCAAACGAATTTAAACCTAAGTCTAAAATCTAAAGTTTACAGATTTATAAAAGATTAATCGTATTTAATTATTAATACTTAATATTTTATGAAGATTATACAGATATTTTACATTTCATTAATATTGAATTTCTAATAAACAATTCATTTTTATCTTTGTTCTATTTTTTTATCTATGCTTTAAAATAGTTTCTTATATTTTACATACTGATATAAGTAAAATTATGTAAAATAATGAACTCTTCCCAAGTATTGTTATTTAGGTCATCGTTTATGAACTTGTATGGATAGCGCAATATATTTTTTAATGTGTACATGGAACTTCGTCTGTGTTACGCACCTTGCTGCAATTTTAGTTTCCCAAACGGGATAATAAAGTTGAGTCTGAGTCTGATATATATTGCAGAAAAACAAAATACTTCAATGTCAGTTTTTTTCCAATATTGTGCAGTCCTAGTTAAAAATAAGACAAACATTTTATTTCCAGATCTGGGTGATTAGTCGAAGACAAGTGTCATCCACATTTTGTCAGAAATTGATTTAATCTGATGATGCTGATATAAAGATAATCGGTCTCTGATAATGACAACTGTTTGCAAAGATTTTCAATTAACTAACCTCATACGTTCACACCAAGAGTGTCACCTCTCTGCCATTGGCACTCTAATGGTCCAATGTGTTTACAATGTTTTCTAACAAAATAAACCATTTAAAAGCCAATCATGTAGTGATGGTTCTGTGTTCATGTTTAAATGCTAGTCTAATTTTAACATGCTGTTTACAGAAGACGTTTAATAGCATTGGTCTTCACGTCAACGTTAATTTGTGCGCAAGCTATATTACAAATTGGGAAATCGCCATTGCGATGATCAACCTCTGCTTTAAATTGCTTTGGAAATAATGTGGTCGGAACTAGGCATAGGATCATAACGAATTTCAAGGTTTACCGTGGTTTGGAAAAGTCAAGGTTTTAAAACTGGCAGATTTTTCTGTTATACTGTTCTTATGTACGTATATGTACTTTTTGTGACTATTTTATTTCTATTATTTTATTTATATATTATTTATTTATAGTTTTTAGGGCAATAGTATCTTCAACAGAAAAGAACCATCCACATCAAAAGCTACTGTTCCAAAATATTTTTAATGTTTCTTAAAATAAAATATTTTGTGTTCAATGTGTGGAAAAAGTTGTTTGTTTTTACCCAGACATTTAAAAAGAACTTATTTTAGAGCAGTAATCACAATACTGTGATAGCGAGAAACCGTGATATTTTTATGCAAGGTTATCATACCATCACAATGTTATACCAGCCCATTCTTAGTCAGAACCAAAGTTTATTGTACTGCATTCTCTCAAACCATCTCAATAGGTGGATTTGTACATTCCAATAGGTTGCTGTCGAACTGCGTCATAGCTCATTGACGTAGAGTTTACATGATTTCAACTCTCCTCGATGCTCACACTGTCCACAGACGCGCCGCTTTTGCTGGAGCATGTCATCGGCTTCTCTTGAACATGTATGACCTTCGACTACTTTGATGCTCTCGTCAATGGTAGGGGTGCACAATACAGTACATCGTTTCAGCATTGATATCGTAATATGCGCATCTTCAATAGTCACATCACATAGTTGAGTCTGGATTATAGTGGAACAGGAGCCACAAAACATGATTTTTAGAGTCACTGCAAAGCTTAACCATAATAATAACCAAGAGTTTAAAACATTCAGGCACAAGAAATTAAGATTTTTGGAGGCATAACAAAGGTCAATTGCATTTAATTATTTATGCAATGAAGACAATCTAGTGTTAACTTACGTTTACAAAAATTGCTTTTCTTAGAATTTTTTTGTATTGTTTTTTGTCCAAATATCAACATTTTAAACCTAAAACAAGATTTTTTTTTGCTTAACCTTATTAACTGATTATTTTGCTTGTATTAAGGAAAATCTCAATGAATTTTGACTTAATATTTCTGAAGGTGAAAAGAAATCTATGTTTTTAGATATTTGAGTAAGTAATAAGAAAGTAATTTACTAAGTCATTTACATTGTTTTAATCCATTTATGAAATTCCTAACGTAAGTTCGGGAGGAGCCTGATCAGTCAGGTGGGTCAGTCAATCATCATGTGTAGCGGTCATTGCACTGTTTCAGTTGACTTAAGTTCCGGCATCCCTCCACCTCTCCATCTCCTCCTCTGTCAAGCCTCGAGCCTCCTTCAAGGATGGGGGCTCTGAGCTCTCTTTGGATGGTTGATAGCTCGGACCCCCACTTCAGGACACACACTTCAACGCCAAATTCGTTTACCATTAATTGTTTATCATTGACGCAATTGATTGAGCAGGTGAACTCGTGAACTGTACATAAAAACTGTTAGACTCCCCAGAAAGTCAAAGAGAAACCATCTGGTGAAACAATTCATATCGCAATATTTATCATAGAATAATAAAAGATTGCAATGTCAGATTTTTCCAATATCAGGCAGCCCTAGTCAGAGACTATGTGAATTTTAAATGTACAACAAGGGTTGCCCAAAGCCGTAGGCCAATTTGGGCCAAGGTATTCACTTTGGGTGCGACAGCCATTGAGATTCTCTGTGTTATCTTGTCCTCAGTTGTCTTTTATGGATGACCAGCCTTTTTTTGAGGGAGTTGAATGATTTTGTGACATTGTAAAGAGATTAAACATTGCAGAAATATCTACAGTATGTAGTGTAGAGGCAGTGAATGCAACCCTATCGGTTCAAATAATCCACTTTCAGTAGCTTTGTAAGATCATTATGATTTCCTCCCAACTTCCCTCTTCAACTTACAATTCCTTAAAACAAATAGATGGAAAACTATGCGTTGTTCTAGCTGTGTTGAGAATAGAATCACGAAACCTTGAGAGTTTCCTGTTCACCGTGTCTATTTCTGGTCACACACACACACATATTCACCTCGCACTTTGTCTCAAAGTTGGTGACATCACCACTCTCTACCGGTTTCCGAAATTAGACTCGCATTGTGCACTATTGTTGGGTAAAACCGCAGGTCCCTTAAAACATGGATCCTGTTATAGTGTTACATTACTGCTAGGCCCATTCTCATCAACACACATGAGATTTATGGGAAAGTGAGAATCATCAGTCTCTTCAACTACATCCTCCTTCTTTCCTTTTGCTCCATTCGTCTTTTCTCCAGTGCCGACTTGGGGTTTAGTAGTATGTTTATTTAAGGACATTAGTTTTTTCTATGTCAGGATGGCGGAATTTTTCATACTGCGTACAGATACACACACACACACACACACACTCTCTCTCACATACACACACACATATAATCACACACACACAGAGCAGTGGATGTAGGTTTGGAGTTTGAAATGAATGTGTAAAGAAACTGTGTGCTTTAAACTAGAGCAAGCAAACATGTCTGAGCCTCACGCAAACAAACAAAACATACCTAGCAACCAGTATTACCCAAACAAATGTTTCTTGTGAAATGTGTGTTGTAATGAATCATTCAGAAAGTTTTACAGACTCAGGAGATATTGGTTGGAATCTTTATGATGCATCCTACATTGAACGAACTCTCAGAATCAGTCAGAGTGGCTTTTGAATCAATATTTGACTCACTATTTAACATAACTTTCAGTGAACCATCATGAAATGAAACAATGTTCGTGAGACGTAAGGCCATGTCAAGTCAGGTCAAAGATGACTTCTATAGCAGATTTAACAGAAACAGAGTTACACCAAAATGATTTACAGGAAAAGCACAGTTCATAAAAACATTTAAAACAAATGTGCGTCATATGAAAAAAGAAAAAAATATATTTTAAAAATTAATCAAATGCCAGGGAAACAAAAAAAGTTTTGAAATCATGACACAGCAGGAATAATAATGATTCACAGAAGGTCTGCACGATTCATCTAAAAAAATGATAGCGATCTCGATTCGACCCCCACACGATCTTAATCCAGCAACTCTACGATATGTTCAAGTTCATGAGAAGAATAAAGGCGGTCGCACAAGTCTTCACATTGTTTTATAAACTTTGTTCAGCAACATGGACACCTACAAATAGAGTTGAAAGAGTTACGTACTGTATTTCTAAGGTATAATTCGCTCAAAATTGTCATTTCTGTCTAAATGTAATGATGTATTCGCAGCCGCATTGTTTGTTTACTACTGAGAGGATGCGCACGAATGATGTCTACTTTATTTATATAATGTTCAGTTTGTTGCACAGAGCGATCATTTGGGAACCGCGTGGGAAGTATGACTTGCATCTTTGTTTTTTTTATTGTTTTCAAAGTGACGGCAGCCATAACATGAGCGCACTCGGCAGTGAAAGTGAAACCAAAAGAGCGCGCATCATTTAATGATCATATCGCATTTCAGAGTTATAATTACGATATGGATTTCATATATTTTTTCTTTCAGTGAACACAGTGTTTTGCAGGAAAATAATTTACTTGGTCAATATAACTACTCTAGCTTATATAATATTGAATATAATGCAAGAGGGAATCTGATAATGACAAATGTTAATTTTCCAATGTTCCACCAATCAGCTGGTGTGTGGTGTGCGGTCTGGCACAATATGGCTGCCGTCGCGTCATCCAGGTGATGCTGCACACTGGTGGTGGATGAGGAGATTTCCCCCAATGTGTAAAGCGCTTTGAGTGTCCAGAAAAGCACTATATAAATGTAAGGAATTATTATTATTATTATTATTATTATTATTATTATTATTATTATTTTATCAGTCAAAAAATGGTCAGTGATGTTGTCAATGAGAGATTGCAAGCATATGTCTCAAACATAATAATTCAACTTCAGATTTATGAATGGTTGTATTCTGATGTCATCACTTTACTGTGAATTAATGACCGGGACATAGTTACAGTCTATTCAAGTCTATCATTCCAAGTCTATATAAAATTTAGTATTTTAACCAACAGTAGACCTACACATAGGCCTAATATTATTATTGTTTTTTTTGTTTTTTTTACATATGTTTGAGAAATAACAATAATAGCTGACTCATATTAACCTTTATTTTACATCTACAGAATTGTGAGAAAATAATGATCTAGATTTTAAACAAAAAAAATTGTGATTCTCATTTTAGTCAGAATCGTGCAGCTTTATTTCACAGTGCAATTTCTTTTGGTTAAGAGAATTCTTTAAAATATATATGTGATGCTATGAGACCTAGTTTCTAAGGATTTACTGGATTTATTAGGTTTGTACTAGAGTAAAATTTTAATATTGATTTATTCTATACAAACCTGGTAATGTTTAATCCCAATAAAAAAAACAGTTAAGAAAACTTTTTCTTTTTTATAAAATGACTATTGTTCAGAATAATTTGAATGTTCATCTGCTGTGAAAATCAGGGTTTTTCACCAAATTAGGATTCCTTAACTCTCCTGAAGTTAAAACGTTGATATTGTGTTACCAAAAAAATTAATAAAGGTATGTATGAAACATTGCACCTTTTTATGCCTAAAACATGCTCTGAATGATGTTAATTTTCAATTTGGAAGAATTTTCGTTAGTAGTTTAAAGGATAAAACTAAAATTACAATTTACTCACACCTAAATAAAAATTAAATGCAGTTAATAATTAAAAAAATTAATAAATGAAAAAAATAAATTAAAAAAGGTAAAAAAAAAAAAATTCAGAATTGCAGTTTGTATTGTTTTGCAAAAAGAAAGGTCTAGATGTTTACTTTAAAAAAATACTGGGTTCTATTTGTGTTGGGACAACATGAAGGAATCAAGTTAACTTATTAGTTTTTTAAATTTCAGTGAATACAAAAAACAAAATATAAAACATTTAAGTTGTCCCAAAAAACCCGCAAAAATTGTTTTGTTTTAGCTTGTTTTAAATACATAGTTTGAACAAACAGCAAACGTAATTTTTTGAGTGAAAGCAGGCTCAGACAATTTAATATCACGATTTTAATTTATTGTCCTACATATCAGTTATTGGCTTCTAAATATAAAGAGTTAAAATTTGTACTTCGTGCCTCACTCATTTTAGGGTTTTTCCAATATATTGTACTGTATATGTGGCATTAGTTACATAATACAAGTCACTTTGGTGGCGCAGTAGGTAGTGCCGTCGCCTCACAGCAAGAAGGTCGCTGGTTCGAGCCTCGGCTGGGTCAGTTGGCGTTTCTGTGTGGAGTTTGCATGTTCTCCCTGCGTTCGCGTGGGTTTCCTCCGGGTGCTCCAGTTTCCCCCACAGTCCAAAGACATGCTGTACAGGTGAATTGGGTAGGCTAAATTGTCCGTAGTGTATGAGTGTGAATGAGTGTGTATGGATGAGATGGGTTGTGGCTGAAAGGGCATTCGCTGCGTAAAAACGTGCTGGATAATTTGGCGGTTCATTCCGCTGTGGCGACCCCGGATTAATAAAGGGACTAAGCCAAAAAGAAAATGAATGAATGAAGTCACTTTGGAATGCAAGATGAGACAGATCAGATGAAACGTTGCCTCATTTTTTAAATCAGAAAAAGAGTTAGTAGCCTCTTTTTTGTTCCTCCACACTGACCCATACACACAAGCACATTTATATATTGGTATGTAATATGTGAATTCTGAAGCACAGAAAGCAAGCATGAACAGCAGACAGAAATGACTCCCACATGCGGCTGATAGCAGAAGTTTTGAATGTCTCTATAGAGCCGGTGCTGGACGTGCTCTGCAGGAGTCATTAGGAGACCGAGGCTCGCTGTGATAACTGGTTTGGGTCTGTTAAACAGCCGCGATTCTTTTTGCTGTCATTCACAGAGAGTTCATTATGCAGGGCCGTATCTCGCTTGTGTGTTAATTATGAAACTAAGTCTGGCAGCTTCATTCTGCTCAGAGTTGGGTTTTTTCTTTGATGTTTTTATCATTGCGCACACGCACATTCATAGTCAAAAACGTCCACATTTTTAACACCTTTCTTAAATATGTGATAAATTATCACTTCAAGAAAAAAATATTCTCTTATTATTTTTTTTCTCTCACTCTCTCTTGGATGTAGAGTCTGTCCATATTCATTATTTTTTGGCTCTCATAGTAGGTGTTTCTACAGGATCAAAGTTTATTTGGTTGTGAATTGAACTGTTTGTTACAGGTCTCTCTCTCTCTCTCTCTAATTTTCATATCATTTTTAATAAAAAAAAACCTTGGTAATTTCTTGGAATTTATAATAAACAAAGGAAAACATCTCTTGCTGTTAAACTAAAACTGAGGTCAGTACAATTTAGTTTTGAAAGATTATATTCTTCACTCAAAATATTACTTTTGCTGTTTGTTCAAACTACTTATTTAAAATGAGCTGAAACAACACAATTCTTTAGGGGGTTTTGGGGACAACATAATTGTTTTATGTTCAATCCTCTTAAATTAGAAAAAATAACAAGTTGACTTAATTCCTTCATGTTGTCCTAACATAAATTGATTGTGTGGAACCCATAGACTGTAAAGGATATGGACGTAGTATCCGTGACGTTACCCATAGATTTCTGAAGGGCGCAAATGAAGCTACAAATAGGCGTGGCCAACCGTCGACATTTTGTTCACGCATCATCGCACTGGTTGGGGATTACTAAAAAAAGGCAAAGAGTCGGAGCGTGAACGGAGCTACAGATGCCTACTAGCATTTTGCTTAGACAGGCTTTCTTTGGGAGAAACGCTTAATCCTTCATTACCTGTGACTCATTTGTGTTCTGACCACACTATATTGTACACTATATCAATAAAGTGTTTGGTGTTTTAAAAACACTGTTGTAATACATTGAGCCACTAAGCATTGTTCTTATGACGTTTTTCTGCAGGAGGAAAACGCAAATTACTTCCAAATACTTCAAATATAGTTTGTGTTAGTAAATGCAAGGCTATTTATGAAATCCAGGCATAACACTGTATGACAACGCTTCAGATGACTGTTTTAAAGCATACAGCTAATCAATCTGTCAGATTCTGGAGTGCATTGCAGTTCTAAAGAAAATTATAAATGATACATGATCTTAAATAAAACCAATACATTTATAGATATGGCATATAAGTATATAATTTCACCCACCTGGGAAATGGAGACCACTTGAATGGTTTGTGAACACAATTAAGTGCACACAGCATGCCATATTATCTGATAATCGTAGGAAATAATTTAAAAAGACAATTGTCTGTGTAAAGCCATAAAACAAAACAAAAACACGATGTATATGCCGAGTTCAGCGGCTAATCAGCCGGAATCAGCTGAGGTGACGTGATGACGAAAAGCGAGACCTAGCTGTCACTCAAGTGGCCACTCCCTTAATTATGCGGACTTGATATAACTTAATATAAACTAAACGGATGAGTTATAAAAAAATCCCCCCCCCCCATAGTTGTCATGAAGGGTAAAATTAGATATATGCACCAAAACCATTTTGTACCAGGCTGTAAACATGTTTTTATCAGCTGTAAAAATTGCTAATTTAGCATTGCAGTCAGTGAACATCTGGACTTCCTGGAGCCAGCCCCCAAAGGCGAGGCGATGAATTGCAGTTTCAGTCACTTCTGTATTGGCTTCACGAGAGAGAGCGGGAGGTTGCTGCTTGGTGGAACCCAGCATTTTTTGCTGTGTATATTCTGAGAAACAGCAAAAAACAACTGTAAAATATATTACTACAATGTTTTTTTGGGGAGCATATGATGAATCTGTGAGGTGAAAACACATCCATTAGCTATGTTTTCCTCCAAAGGTGCTAATTAAATTTATGAGCAAAACTGAAATATTGCATAAAAACATTTGCGAATAATACACCATTTCCTTCCAATGAGTCAAAGAGAACAAAACTATCACTTCCTAATAAACTGCCACCAAATATCAATAAGAAAAGCAGAACTTGCTTCGGTGGGAGAAGCCACTGTGGGCCTTTTTTTTAATATAACAAAAGTCAAAAAAGTGAGGAGGATATAACTATCCAGACAAAAAGTTAAAAAGAATATACAGAATTGTGTTCAGATTTAGAAAGATATTCTTCAAAGTGTTCCAAAGCCTAGTTACGGTGCATAATCGGATGCGATTTTTATATTATATTTGGTTAAAGCATCTCTGGAGTGACGTTGACAAAAATGAAATGTAATGGAGTGTAATTGCTCAATTTTCATTATTGATGTTTCTGAGGAAACACCCAAAATTTGATGCTGGCAGGACTTCCTCACCAGTAATATGAAGCATTTTATTTCGAAATCTGTTCAGTACTATATTGCAAGTCTCACAATACTGTAAGTAGCTTCTGCTTTCTCTGACCTTCATAATCAGACCGTTTTTGTTCCACCAAACGCTGCATAGAAGGAAGTTTGTGAAATGCAGCAGTTGTGTAGCATGCTCTCTCAAAACAGTCTGGCACTGACTGTGCGTAAACATCTCCATGCTCACCCACAAGTGTTAACTGTGTGTATTTAACCCTTAAATTAGAGGAATCGCTAAATGAGTGAACTATAATGTCTGAAGTGTGCACTTTGCAGCCTGAAAATTCCTTTTGAGAGGTTGTGTTAATTGTACTTTGTGTTAAATGTCAAAGCGTTTAGTAGAGTATTGACGTTAAGGGAGTTTCTTGCCAAGTCTTTGTGTGTGTATGAATAAGACTGATAGTTTAAACAGTTTCTTTTCAGTTGGATGGACAAATAAAGTGCCTGTATTGTGCTATTTTACCAGTTGCTAATTTTATTTTGGAGATCTCCTTTAAAAGTGTTTTCATGACTAGTCATAAGTCAGCCATTTTGTAGAGCATAATGTAAACAATGCCACTGACTGAACTAAATGAAACTTGCGTATTTTGCTGATTACTGATAAAATGATCAAATATTGTCAGGTATTGGCCTGTTCTAATCGGGTAGAAAAAAAAACATTTAAAGTGCTAAATACTAGGCATGGGCCAGTATAAGTTTGTGATGGTATGATAACCTTGTATAAAAATATCACGGTTTTACTGTATCTCGGTATTGTGGTAACTGCTCTAAAATAAGTTTTTTTAAATGTCTTCGTAAAAGCCAACACATTTTTCCCTATTGAACATAATATACAGTTTTTCAAGTTACAAGTGTGGTTTGTTTACAAACTAATTTCGAGAGGATCACGTGCTTATGATTGAACACAGCTGGTATCGCTTAACTCCGCATATTGCGCCAATCAGATGAACACAGACACACTATAAATTACCAGAGCGCTTTGCTCCAGTCATCTTCGTTTGAAGAATCCCCCCTTACACCCCTACTCCTCCCCTTCTCCGATAGGGCGGCACGGTGACCAGTGGGTAGCACTGTTGCCTCACAGCAAGAACGCCGCTGGTCCGTTCCCTCCGGGCCGGTTGGCGTTTCTGTGCGGAGTTTGCATGTTCTCCCCGTGTTCGCGTGGGTTTTCCCTGGTTCTCCGGTTTCCTCCCACCGTTCAAAGACAGGCACCATAGAAAAAATTGACTAATCAAAATAGCATCCTAAGGTAACTCTTAGCCAGATATATATCCAGTAGTTCACAGCAGGGGAGTTCTCGAGACCACCAGAGCTCAGACTCTCCTGTCGCCCTACAAACGGGAGGAAGCCCCGGGCTCAAGGATATTCTGAGCTCAGGGCTCTCTTCCGGGACAGCATGCCAAACATGCTTTATTACCAATCATCAGCTAAGTGTGAACTCTTGAATTGACATTTATAGTGTTTTGTAACAGTAGACATCTCAGGCTAAATAATTCAAATAAATCATTGACTTCTGCTAGGTTCATTAGTTTCAAAAACACAGATTTTTTTTACAACAGATAAAAAAACCCCATTAAAAAACATTTACATATATCTTAGGAACAGTATAACAGATTTTTTGAAACCTTAAACTGGTTATCGCCCCATGCCTACTGAATACTGGCAAAAATTATAACAAATCAAGCAGAGCCGGTAAAATTCGATTTGTCAAATTATTACACATTTTCCTGCTTGCAAAGTCTTTCTCTATATGGTTTAGCAGCTAACACACATTTAAATAGCATAAATAAGCAGAACAATGTATTCAGTACTATGCAATCCTTGCTGTTGTTGACATTTAAGTATCTCCATAATGGCCACGCATACAAAAACACTCTATTTACATTCAGCCAAGGTTAAAAAATTTACATTTTCACATACAACATTGTGGCATCACTTTGTTTCTTTGACTTTTTTATGTTACAGTGTTTGAGGGTTGAAGTTTTTGTCTGGTTTCTGTTCAAATATCTAAAAAAATATTAAATCAAGAAACATTGTCTAGACAATAAGATTATTTGTATTACCCCATTGGCATGTTTTATGGAAAAGCTCTTTCTCAAAACAAGACAATATTTTTTGCTTGTCTAGAAAATGCTTCTTGATTTAAGAATTTTTAGATATTTGGTCTTGAAACAAAACAAAAACTGTAAGTGAGAAAGGCATTTTTTGCAGTGTTGCAAATGAAAACCACAGACTGGCATTATGCAGAGGTGTTAAAACCTTCAAGGGTTTGTGCATGAAGTAAAAGTGGAATTACTGATTGCTCATTTCAGGCAGCTCAGTATTGCTTCTTTCTTTTGTCATGCACTCTGGTATTCGAAACTTTGCTGACCTTGTACACTCACAAACAGCTACGATGCTACATGCGAGGTAATGTATGAAAAATAATAACTTGAAAGGCAATGTAAGAAACAATACACATAAAGTGAATGTAATGCAAGTTAATGATCGGCGATATGGACTTGAAATTATATCATTATATTCTCTGTTAGTTATTGCGATTACAATATCAATGAAAATACATCATTTGCTTCCACTGAGAGAGAGAAAAGTCTTGTATCTTTAGAGAAAAGCCTTATTTTTTCTTTCTTCTTTAGCAAAATATAAATGAATAAAATTATGGTGTTGTAAGTACACTCATAATGTTTTCACACTCCATGTGCATGTTTCATTCATACTGGACGCTAGAGAACACTTAGTCATTTATTTATTATAAAGTCTGATTGTAGGTTTCATCATTAGTATGTCACAATATGTTATCATGATGAGACTAATTCTTATTGTAGGGAGAATTTGATAAGATGTCACCCATCCCTAATACAAATCAACAAGTAATTCTAAAATAGCCAATACTAAATTCCAGAACACAGCATTTTAATAGACAGACTTAATAGAATAAAATAGAATTTAATAGAATCTCATAGCATGAGATTCAAAGTCACTTTCAACCCAGGCTCATTATGGGTACGTACTCCTGTATACAATCCTGGATAGCATAAAATATGGCCCAGGAGGTATGTTTTTTGCAGTTTTTGTTTTCACGAATCCTCAAGAGGCCGCTGTGTACGCTTTTTGAAATCTCAAATTTCTCTCACGAGTGCCATTTGCGCCTGCTCTTTTTGCGTAAATCCATAAGAGGCCGCTGTCAACTGACTGACTGACTCACTGACTGACTGACCGACCGACCGATACCCCCACCCACCCCATTCCCTAAACCCAAACGATAGTGTTTTCAAAAGCAATTCAGAAAAAGAATAGCCACCTGATTTTTTACCACATTTTCAGATCTTACCACATTCTCACCCTGTTATTAACTTGTTTATTTTATTTTTTTGCCTTTTATTTTTGTTTTACCTGGTTTTTGGAACCGTTCTTCGCCAGATTTGAACCTCGTCGTCGCAGTCATCTCTGCTCTGGGTCTCAAGTCCACCGATGTACGCGTGAGCCACTGGACAAACTGGTAACAGTGGAAAAGCCGTCCACACGGAGGTAAGCAGTCAGCTGGTAGTGCGAAAAGAAGCAGAAGCCGTCGGCAGCATCATACGTTGTTTTGAAAGATGAAATGCAGCCATTCGTAGCTCTGACTACATAATTCATGCTCTCCAGAAACATATACGGGTGTACGTATTCACAATGAGCCTGTGTTTGTCACTTTATTTGAATTTTAATGTTGTGACTTGTATCTGAATTTATTGCTGTTGTCTTAGCAGAATTCTGTATACACCATTCGCCTTTCGGGTCAAAAATGATCCACCTTTACTAAACATCAGATGGCATGACTCATTTTTGACTAAAGTAAAGGTTTATGTTTTTCTAATGCTAACAGTACAGGCATAAGTGTAAAAAGTTTTTAGCAAGGCAGTATTCATAAAAATCTAAAAATCTAAAAATCTAATTATTAGCCCCCCTTTGAATTAATTTTTCTTTTTTAAATATTTCCCAAATGATGTTTAACAGAGCAAGGAAATTTTCACAGTATGTCTGATAATATTTCTTTCTTCTGGAGAAAGTCTTATTTGTGTTATTGCGGCTAGAATAAAAGCAGTTTTTAATTTATAAAAACCCATTTTAAGGTCAAAATTATTAGCCCCTTTAAGCTATATATATATATTTTTTTGCATGTTCTCCCTGTGTTCGCGTGGGTTTCCTCCGGGTGCTCCGGTTTCCCCCACAGTCCAAAGACATGCGGAACAGGTGAATTGGGTAGACTAAATTGTCCGTAATGTATGAGTGTATGGATGTTTCCCAGAGATAGGTTGTGGCTGGAATGGCATCCGCTGCGTAAAAATGTGCTGGATAAGTTGGCGGTTCATTCCACTGTGGCGACCCAAGATTAATAAAGGGATTAAGCCGACAAGAAAATGAATGAATTAATGAATGTCTACAGAACAAACCATCATTATACAATAACTTGCCTAATTACCCTAATCTGCCTAGTTACCCTAATTACCTTTAAATGTTTAAAAATATCTAGTCAAATATTATGTACTGTTATCATGGCAAAGATCAAATAAATCTGTTATTAGAAATGAGTTATTAAAACTATTATATTTAGAAATGTGTTGAAAAAATCTGCTCTCCATTAAACAGAAATTGGGGAAAAAATAAAAAGGGGGGCTAATAATTCAGGGGGGCTAATAATTCAGACTTCAACTGTAAATGAGCAATTCCAGCGTTATGAATGTGACATTTGCAGTAAAAACTGAAAACATAAATTCACATAAAATGTTTACATTAACATTATATTGAACCATCTGTTTATAGTTTACAAAACTACTGACCACAGAGTTATAAGATCAAAAAAATATCAGTCTGTAAACATGTTTTGTACTTTAAATGAGGAAAATAAACATGCGTTATGGATGTGACGAAAAAGTCTGTGAGTTTACAGTATACAACATACTTAGTAGAAATTCTGTCAAATAAACTGCACAACCCCCCAAAAATTATGCTAATCAACAGGATAAGAGTTGGCTCTCTATAAAACAAACATCATTGATTTTATTTTATGTAATATTTTTGCATTTATGAGGAAAAAGCTTCGTTATGGATGTGACACCTCTGCGTTATGGATGTGACCGATGTGAAATTGCCATTCGTGTGACTTTGGTAAAGCAAATTAAATTGTTCAAAAACAATGAAAGAGACTATTTTGAGTTTTTTTAAAGTACTGTAAAATACTTACACAAAAAACATAGAAACTGTTTCGGTATTTTGTTGAAAACTTAATTTTTTTCATGGCAAGGTTGACATTCTGGCCATTGGATATTTCGCATGGAAAAAAACAACTGTTTAGCTTTTTTCTACTGTTAAAATGGTGGTATGGTCATTTTAAAAGCGTAAATCAACAAGAGGGTTAAAGGGAAAAATAAAAAGATAAACTAGCTGACCACCTCGTCATGCATGGCTCTGCTTACTGTTGAGGGATTCTAAGTAGATAACAACCATTCTAATCATGTGATCCTGTCATATGATCCCTCAGTCTGCATGATGCATATTTAACTTGAACTGACAAGCACACAAATTGAATAAGACATGAATCACATCACACATGGATCAAATGCACACCCCAAACAGACAAAAATAGAACTGTTTCAGATGACTCTAGTACCCCCTACCAAGAACGTTTGGACGCCGCGTGCATGCTGTTCCTCAGTGCAGCGTGAATGTGCGCTCCTATGGTGAACACGCATGTTAGTTGAGCTGAAATCTGATAAAGCGTAGCCTGTTCGATTTTTATGACCCATCCGTACTGTAATACCATCAACCTTGTAATTGGTTTATCCGGCTGCTGTTTGAGATTGACTAATCTAATATGCATAATTCAATGTCACACTGGAGTCAAGAACTGCACCAACTGCATGAGTGTGCAAATGGACTCTTGATTGGGGCAAGCAGAGGTCATATTACATTTTTCATGTATGTAAAAAAATGATGTTGCTGTGAGGGACAGATGCTGTCAGTTGAAAAGTTTTCCATCTCTCTCTGTCTTTCTGTCCTTTTTATCATTGTATGTGTATGTCATCTTTGTGTTATTTATCTGTTGTTTGATGTTTGTTTTTGTAAATGCAGAAATTTTGTGTAAATTTTGCTGTTCTGTCTGTCTGTAGTTTTGTCTGTTTTTTGTCTGTCACAGTTAGGCATGGGCCAGTATAAGATTCGGATGGTATGATAACCTTGGATAAAAATATCACGATTTTACGGTATTGTGATTGCTGCTCTAAAATATATTATTTTAAAATGCCTTTTTTACCCTTTGAACACAATAAATTTTATTTTGAGAAACATTTATAATATTTTGGAGCAGTAAACATGTCAGGCTAAATAATTCAAATGATTCATTGAGGCTGCGTCCGAAACCGCATACTTCCATACTACACAGTACGCTAAAATCAGTATGCGAGCCGAGTAGTATGTCCGAATTCATAGAATTCGAAAATCAGTATGCGAGACGTACACGGATGGCTTACTACTTCCGGCGAAATTCAGATGTGCGCATCCCATGCAAGCTGCGCTATCCCATGATGCCCCGCGAGAGAATTCATGAATGTAAGTGAAGCGACGCAACTGACGCAGGTAGGTCACGTGACCATAACAAAATGGCGGATGTAGTACGACCGAATTCCATTCATACTTCTTACATTCATACTGTATAGAATGCACTTTCCTAACGGCCGAGTAGTACGTTTAAATTCAAATGCAGTACCCACTGAGTAGTAGGCGGTTTCGGACGCAGCCTGACTTTTCATTAGTTTTAAAAACACTGATTTCTTTACTATTTATTGTAAAGTTGGATATCTTTTCTGCTGGCGAAACTGTTGTCCAAAAACAACAACAATAAGAAAAAAAGTAAAAAAAAATATGTAAAAAAAAAATGTGTAAAAAAAATATGTAAACCTTACATATACTGTAGGAACGGTATTACAGAAAATTTTGGCTGTTTTAAAACCTTGACTTTTCCAAACCACGGTATACCTTGAAAACGGTTATCGTTTCATGCCTAGTCTCAGTTGTGGATGTCATTCTGTTTATCCTTTTGTCCAGTGTTCTATAGTTCTGTCTGTCATTCCATCTTTTGTTTTGTCTGTCAGTAATTTTGTCTCTTTCTGTTCTTATATGTAAAATTCTGTCTGTTTCTTTTGTTTTATATCATTCTTTCTTACTGTCTGATGCTTCTATCACTGTCTGTTTCTTTTGTTTTTATCTGTGTTCTTTCCATCATTCTGTCTGTCATTCATCTGTTGTTTGTCTGTTGTTCTGTTTGTTGTTTTGTCTGTTTATCATTGTATTCTCATGATTTAGCCACAAAATCATAAAGTTACGAATTGCCATAGGATAGCGTTGGCCATTCCCTTTTTTGTTCTGTCTGTCATTCTTTCTATCTATCGTTCTTTATAACATTCTATATTTTTTGTTTTATGTCACTGTTTCCATCATTCTGTCTGTTGTCTGTTTCTGTCCTTCTGTGTTTTGTCTGAATTTATTCTGTCTGTTGACAATTCTGCTGGTTGATCTGTTGTTCTATCATGTCAGTCAGTCATTCTATCTGTAGGTCATTCTGTCATTCCATTGTTCTGTCAGCCATTCACTTTGTTTGTTTTTTTGTTTTGTTGGTCCCCAGCAGACACACAACGTCATAAGACGTTAATATTAGTTTAAATTTAGATCACTAGCGTCTAAGAAAAATGTTATTTTGATGTCCAATAACGACATGAAATGACGTTGATATTTTGTTGATTTTAGGTTGTGTTGCAAAGGGACCAAAATCCAACTTCGAATTAACATCTTAAACCAGCGTCATATTGACGTCAAATACTGACATTTATTGGTCAGGTATGGCAACCAAAATCCAATGTATGATAGACGTCATAGTGGTTACGTCCACACAACTTCAAGCTGTAACATCAGTAGACGTTGATATTTTGTTGTTTTTAGGTTACATTGGAAAGTAACCAAAATGCAACATCTGTCTGACATGGGACATTGACGTCTGCCTAATGTTGGATTCTGACTTCAACACTATTTTCAATTCCAAACAAAATGCAATTACCCACGACATGGGGGACAACGTCAATCTGACGTCATGTTGACGTCCTGTGCCTGCTGGGTCTGTCGTTTTTCCTGTCATTCTCTCTTTCCACCATTCTGACATTCTGTCGGTATGCCATTGTTTGGTTTTATCTTTTCTTTTTTTGTTCTGTCTATCATATTATTGTTCTATTGGTGTCACGTTCAATCTATCATTCATCGTCTGTCGCTCAATCTAACATTGTGTCTGTTGTACCGTTTATCGGAATTTGTCATTCTTTGTGTCTCTTCATATTTCTGTTGTTCCATCAGTCTGTTGGTCTCTCGTTCTATTTATCAGCATTTGTTGTTCTGTCTATCATTGTGTCTTTTCTGTTTGCCTGACTTTGTGTCAGTTCTTATTTCTGTCATTCTTTCCATGGTTTTGACTGTCTTGTTCTGCTTATCAATCTGTTGTTTTTGTTTCTTTTTGTCTGTTCATATTTCGGTTGTTTGCTCTGTTATTCTTTTTATTGCCCTCTTGGTCTCTCATTCAATCCATCATTCTTTGTCTGTTGTTCTGTCTATTTTTGTGTATGTGTATGCCCATAGGCTTTCTGTTCTAAAAAAGGAGGTGTGTTGAGGCGCATTGCTGGCGCGTTGCTATTTTGAGAAACTAGAATAGACTGTTTAATAGACCAGCTAGGAAGAGGTCTAAAGTCCAGCGCAGAGCACGTTAGTTGTGTGCCTCGCTTAAACATTACTTAATACACACAGGATGCAGAGCAATGCACAAATATCTTTACAAATGAAAAAGAATTAAAATTATCACTTTAAATATAAAAACCACTGCCTTCATGCCTTCTTCATCTCGGGGGGCTTTTTCAGTTTAGTCATGACAAATTCCTTTTGTATAATGTTATTATTAGTATTATTTATTATATGCATATTTATATTTGTTTCATTAAAAACAAGCTTAGATTTGCTCACCTGTCAGCTTTTAGACCATATGGGGCATAGCATGTGTATTTGGATATAACTTGTTAATATTGTTAATTTATTCGTTTGCTGGAAATTAGAACTGCATTTTGAAATAATTTTGAAACAAATCTTTGCGCTTAACAAACAAAATTAATTATGTAGGCTAATGGATGTCTGTGCGTACAACACCATTTCCTTATGCACAAGAGTGAAAGTGAAAGTGACACGCCGTGCGCTTTGGACTTCGCACCTAGATCGTTTAAATAGGGCCTTCTATCTTTGTGTCTGTGACTGTCCAACGCTATCTCATGGCAATTCATAACTTTATCATTTAGTGGCTAATTTGTATGAAATCGTAGGATCTCATTCGTAAAATTTAGTACGATTTTCTAATCCCCCAATGACGGTTGGGTTTAGGGGTGGAGTTGGGTGCCATGCCTCCTTTTTAAAATCATACGTTTTCGTATGACTGCACTTGTACACATTTATACAAATTAGCCACCAAACTGACAAAACGTAAAATACAATAGCTACATTTCCTCGTGAGATCGGGGTGGTTGTTCTGTCTGTGAAACTTTGTCTTTAGTCTATCTCAATCATTGATATTTCTGTCATTGCTGTTGTTCTTTCTGTTGTTTTCCTCTAGTTCTGTCTCATTCTGTCTTGCTTTCTGTCTGTTTTTTTTTCCGATTCAATATAAAAAAAAGTGCACAAGAGGACATGCAGTCACTCTCTCAGCGATATCATGATCTCAATTGCCATTTCTCTTCTCTTCATTGTGCTAGTGTGTGTCTGAAATAGGAAAACTTCCCTGAAACATTTCCAAAGGCAGATAAGCGAGGTGGAGGCGTAGAGCGATAGATGGAGGGCCCTGTGAATAGGAAGAAGGAGATGCTGTAGGGGTTTAATTTGCTTTTCTCTAACAGACGGCAACAGCCAAAGAAAGTTAATTACCCTCCCGTCTCACATCTCGACGTGTGTGCGTGATGCGACCAGGGGTGCGACTGAGCGAACGGTTTGTGCGCCCATCTGTTTTCCTGCCAGCCGGAGCTGTTAAAAGGCTCCCTGCTTTAGCATGCGACTGCTATCTCTCTCTCTCTTTGATTCCTTTTTCTTCCTGTGTCCCTTTCTTTCCCCCCACACGTCTGTCTGTTTCTCTCAGGTCACGTGTTTGATGGTCTAGATTTGTGTGTGTGACCGACGGCTAATCTGTGTAGTTTGTGTGGATGTATTCTCCACGCGACAACAGGTTTGTGCCTGGCCATATGTTTTCCTTTCACACAGCAGCATCAATATTGCATGTCTTGAAGACACATTAAGAAGCCCTTGCAGGATGTAACACAGGAAGTGAAACTCAGAACTTTAAACGAACAATCACAGTCGTGCTCTGATATTTGCTTATAGGTGTGTGTGTGTGTGTGTGTGTCTGTATCCTGCAGGTGCAGTACTTGCATTGAGCCTGTATCATTATACTGTGTAGTTCTCTTCAGATGGTAATTGTTTTACATGGCCACTTGATGTCATTTCAGCATTTACAGGTGCAAGAGCTTTTATTGCAGTCTGAGTAGAAAATGGCTTTGCTTTTCTACCACTATCCGAGATAAAATGTCTGACTGAATTAACATTCTGTATTTGTGTGTGTGTGTGTGTGTGTGTGTGTGTGTGTGTGTGTGTGTGTGTGTGTGTGTGTGTGTGTGTGTGTGTGTGTGTGTGTGTGTGTGTGTGTGTGTGTGTGTGTGTGTGTGTGTGTGTGTGTGTGTGTGTGAAACTTTGTGGTACTTGAAATTCCATTCAAATTGTCATCTCTGAATGTCAAACCTTTTGAAAAAAACTTTTATTTGAACACTGGAATGTAGAAAACATTTGCTAAGTGGTTTTATTAATGATAATATACAGTAAAGGCAACATTTTTTAGCCCCTTCTTGAATTTGAATTATTTTTCATTCTGCTGTTTAACAGAGAAACGATTTTTTCAATACACATTTAAACATAATAGTTTTAATAACTAATTAAAAAATAACTAATAACTCATTTATTTGGTCTTTGCCATGGTGACAGTACGCCAACTTCAGTTACTCACTGAAGCTAAGCAGGGTTGAGCCTGGTCAGTACCTGGATGGGAGACCACATGGGGAAATCTAGGTTGCTGTTGGAAGTGGTGTTAGTGAGGCCAGCAGGAGGCGCTCAATCTGCAGCCTTTGTGAGTCCTAATGCCCCAGTGTAGTGAAGGGGACATTATACTGTCAGTGAGTGCCGTCTTTCGGATGAGACGTTAAACCGAGGTCCTGACACTTTGTGGTTCTTAAAGATCCCATGGCACTTCTCATAAAGAGTAGGGGTGTAGCCAAATTCCCTCCATCAGCCCATAACCATCATGGCCTCCCAATCATCCCATCCACCGAATTGGCTCTATCACTAGCCCCTTTCACACATACAGACCTTTCCGGAATATTACCAGCAATTTTCTGCAAAGGGATCATGTGTGAACAGGCCCTTTTTGAAAATAATTTCATTTTGAAATTTTAAATCCATTTTATTATCGCTCAATTCATTCCAGCAATTTTCCGCAAAGAGAAGTTGTAACATTACTGGTAATTTGCCGGAATGCTGCTCTGTGTGAACACAGAAGGAAAATTGCCAGAAAGAGCACGTTCATGTTTAGAACGTGCTGACGTGAGGCGTCTACTCAAGTCAGTCAGAACATTCAGATGCATTCACATTTGCGCTGTTTATGATAAAAAAAATAAAATCCTTTGAATGTTTTTCGAGACACCTTCAGCTGTTAGTTATTAGCTAGATAACGTTTATATGTTCATTATTAATGCCAACTGTGGAAAAATTAGCTATAAAATGCTTATGATAAACCGCTGGTTGTTTACCTTCAAGATCTGCTTCGGTTGCTTGACACGTGTGCACGTAAAGGAGCACTCCGGTGAGCGCCAGCTCCAGCAAGCCAGCAAGGAATTTCAGAAATTCCTTGCCTGTGTGAACAGCGCTTTTTTTGAATTTATAAGAAAAGCCGTTTTATTATCGGTATCACTTTGTGAAAGGGGCTACTGTCTCTCCATTCCACCTATAGCTGGTGTTTGGTGAGCGCACTGGCGTCGTTGTCCTATGGGTGTCCTCGCATTATCTAAATGGATACTGCACACTGGTGGAGGTATGAAGAGACCCCCCCTCATGATTTTGAAGCGCTTTGGGTGTATGGCCATACATAATAATTACTCTAAATACACATTACATTACATAATACTTGTTGTTTTGCAATATCAGTGTGTAGCTTAAAGCGCAATTTAGTTTAACTTGGTTATTTTTTGGTTAACTAAGCAAGTTATATAACTATATAACTTACAGTATAACTAAGCATGTTAATTAGGCAAGTCATTGAACAACACTGGTTTGTCCTGGAGCCAATCAAAATAATAATCATTTAGGGCCTAATAATTTAGCAGTTTTTACATTTAAAAAAATATTTACTCCATCCAAAATGAAAGAAATAAGACTTTCTCCAGAAAGAAAATATCATATAGTAATTGCTAAGAAATCCTTGCTCTTAAAAATCATTTGGGAAGTATTTGAAAAATAAATGAGAGCAAAAAGTTTGTTACACTAAAAACGTATTTGTTTATGAACATTTTAAAAAGTAACTTTAAATCTGTCTGTCAATATATCTGTCTGTCTGTCCTTCAGTCCATTCAAAAAATGTGTTTTTGTTTAAATTCTAGATAAAATTTGTATTTGGTTGTGGTTTTCACACCAGTAAAACAGCCAAACCTCTGTGTGTTCGTCTGTGTGTAAATGGATTAAGTATTGAAGTGACATTTAGCTGGGGTGTGTATGTGACATCATTTTATTCACACAGGCAACTATGTCCTCACATAACCTAATTGCCATCCGGACACACACAAGCCATGTTACATAGTCACGCAAATGTCCTTTTACATTCGTCATCCTGAGAAACAATTACCATCCAGTGCCTATTAGACAATGGTATTTGTCCAGGGAAGTGTGTTTTGCACATACGGTTCCAAATGCAAAACAGGAGTGTACAAAAGAGAACAGAAGAGATTTCTTCCAGTTGTTTTGTACTAGTTTAGATACACATATTTTACATATTTTTTTATTTTACATATCACACATATTTTAGTACACATATTTTTTTTATTTTCTAAGCACAGTATTGCAGATTCTTGGATTTCGCACCACTCTATTGTGATTTTGTCACAAAGATTAATGAAACATCATGCCATGAATTATTCCTCTGGATTTCCCTCTAAAGATCTGTCGTTTTGAGATGCTTTAAATTTAAATTTTCTCCCTTGTTCCTCATTTCTAATCCCTATTAGCATCTTTTACTGCAATTAATGTTTCTAAAGCAGAGAAACCCCAATAGGCTGGTTATTTTGTTTTTATTTATTTATTTATTTATTTTATTATTGTAATTACTTTTGGGCTTACTTGGCTTTATTTATAGGACATTAAAGAGCAGGCAGAAAACTAAGGCATAATGTCTGTAAGGCAGGGGTGTCTAATCAGGCCCCAAGGATGATTGGAACAATAGTAAATAAAAATAAATAAATAAATAAATAAATAAATAAATAAAGTGTATTTGCTATACTGTATTTTTTATAACAGGAACAAGCTGTTTTTTTTTCCAATTTGAGATTCACCTTGAGAGTAGGGTTGTCAAGATGCCAAAATTTCAGTATTCAGTCCTAAATCCAATAAATACATACATAGTTTGCGTTAAACAAAATAAAAACATACTATATGAACAACAAACTATGTATATTAACAAAGTTTAACAACATTTAAATGGTTTAAAAGGTAATCTAAACCATTTTTAAAAAGTTTTAAAAAGTTTTACTCTACTGTGAACACTACAGCAGCATAAGATCCACACACTTCTCCAATTTCTAGATAATTACACCAAACTCCAGTCTGATATCAACAGCAGCAAATTATGTATTAGCCTGTCATAAACACAGAGAGTCAGCCAGTGGATAACATTAGTCAGAAACATTATTACAAACCATCTGAATGAATTTACAGTTGTGTAACTTTTCTCTTTCATTATCTTTTTAATTCTCAATTTCTTTCTTATTTGTGATTGTATTTAATTGTAATTATGTGTGTTTTTTCTTTTCTTTGCTTTTCTGTATGCATATGCATTGACTTTATGATTTATTCATTGTTTATGTAGTCTGCAATGCTTTGGCAATACTTGACAAGTCATGCCAATAAAACATTTTTGAACTGAATTGAATTGAGAAAGACAGAGAAAGACAAAGAGAAAGAGAGAGAGATGACATAAATCACATTTAAATGATCAGAAAGTGCTAAACCAGAGCAAGATCAGAAAATAAGTAGCTATAGAAGTTAATTATATTAAGAAAAACATACAATTTCATTGCTTTAGTAATGTTTTTGTATAATAATTATGAAATAATGTTTACTGTTGTTATACTGTATAATGATAGTAATTAGGCATGGGTCGGTATAAGATTCTGACGGTATGATAACCTTGGATAAAAATACCATGGTTTGACGGTATCACTGTATTGTGATTACTGCTCTAAAATAAGTCCTTGTTACATGTCTGGGTAAAAAAAACAAAAAACTTTTTTTCTCCATTGAACACAATTTATTATATTTTAGGAAACATGTCAGGCTAAATAGTTCAAATAAATCATTGACTTTTGCTCTCTTTATTAGTTTCCAATGCACAGATTTAGTTACAACACATAAAAATACATAAAAAAAACCTTACACATACATTAGAAACGGTATAACAAAACATTTTATCGGATTTAAAACCTTGTCTTTTTAAACTGCTGTAAATCTTGAAACCAGTTATCATCCCATGCCTAATAGCAATATGATAACATATAAGTGTAGTAATACAAAATATTACTAATAATAATGTTTGATTAATTATTTGTTTAGCTATTAAAATAAATATACATTATATATATATATTTTTTTATCCATTTCCCAGTGACTATAGGCAATGCATTTTAGTGCATTTAAAATTTTTATTTATTAAACAGATATATTTATTAAAATAATATTTTAGTCACCAAACATATTTAGAAATTGAAAGATAATACAATTAAATTCAAGCAAAATATTGCAAAATAAAATTACAACCTGCAAAATTTCAACACCATTTTTCAATTTTTTGCTTCTCTTTGCTTCTATTTTCCTCTTTTTTAAATTTGTATTTAATATTTTTCTATAACATAAATTTGGGTGTTCTAGTTTTTGGACCGTTATTGTAAGTTATTTTGTTAGATAAGCTCTAGATGTGGCTTCAGTACTGACTAATCTTATGTATAAACACAAATATAATATTGTATAGCTTCCTATTAAAATATGAATTTAAAAGAGAGATTTGGGAGGGGTGTACTTATATATGCTGAGCACTGTACAATATATTAAATGATATACACATTCATATAAATACTATATACAGCTAACTTGTTCATATTGTCTTTTCATTTACATATTTCGTGTTACAAAATAAAAACCACATGCAAAAACTTAAAAAAAAAAAAGAAAGATCAGCACAAAAGAGCCACACATTTTCATCAGAAGCATTCATATTTCCGTTCTGCTGTTTAACACACTGAAAAAAAAAAGATTGATTGGATTTACCAATTTTTTAATGTAAGTGGTTGCAAACTATTTATATGGGCTGAATGTAAACAAGCAAATTAAATTGAGTAATGTTCAACCTAATTTATTTGTTTAAATTCAGCCCATATAAATTGTTTGCAACCACTTACCTTAAAAGAATGTGTACATCTAATCAATTATTTGTTCAGTGAACATGCTGTGCTTTTATTTTTGTTGTTGCTCTGAATGAAAGTGTTTATGTCATGCAGTGAGTTTGTTCGCATTTGTGATGTCACTCTTTTGCCGAGTTCACAAGAGATGTTTTTTATGTCTCAGGCTAGTGTTCACTCAGGTGTGTGTGTGTGTTGTCACTGTGATGAATGTTTTGCCCAGCTGGCGTAGGCAGGGGCCTTTGGCGTTGGTTCTGTGATGGACGAGGGCCACCAGAACAGTGGCGTTACCGCTGTGCCAGTCATAACCTTGAGCTCAACACACACACACACAAACACACTCTCTGACTACTGGTGCGACCCCCGCAGAGACATCTGATGCCAGAGGTTTTTGGCAAGCTTTTGACTGCTCTAACATTATACTGCTCTGTTCTGTCTGACTGTCGTGTTTATGTCATTTAAATCTCTCTTAATGGCCGCACCTGCGCATGTTAGAGCTCAGATGCTGACACTTAGATGGAGATAATTATGCTGTGTGGATCGTTTTTGGGAAGCTGTGACATTTGCATGATTTTTTAAATTCTTTTATTTGTGCTGTATATGTGGATTATGGTTCAGACATTTGTAGTCAGTTATTTTTTTTATTAAAGTAATGCTTTTATTCAGCAAGGGTTAAATAGATTAAAGGGCACCTGTGATGAAAAGAATCTTTTGGAAGCTGTTTGGACTGAACTGTGTGTAGGTAGTGAGTCCACAGGCATATTGGGGTGATAAAAAGACAATTAGTCTCTTTTTTTTTATTTCCTGAAGTTAAAATAGGATCCTAATCCCTCCCATTTTGAGGCCGACCGCAACGTGACGTAGGAGTGCGGTTTCCCTGGCCACTGAATTGATTGACAGCCACGTATTAGCATGTCTAATTATATCCACAAGACAGGACGTGTGTAAAGCAACTGGGATTAAAAGATCTGTTCAGCTCTCTGTGATCATCAATCATCATCAAATGTGATCAAGAATGAGTTTTACAAGTTTAAAACATTTATAAAACAGTACATGTTTGTAATGAATTACAGCGATTTTACCATGTTTACTTTATCAGCACAGCCGCATGTCAGTACAATTATTATTATTATTTATTTATTTTTTTTATTAGAATATGCAAAACTGTACACACATTGGGATCATACAAATACAAAGAAATTGAAAAAAAAAAAAACAACAAAAACAAAAAACAACAACAATACAGTAAGGTATTGGCGCAGTGGGTAGCACGTTCGCCTCACAGCAAGAAGGTTGCTGGTTCGAGCCTCGGTTGTGTCAGTTGGCATTTCTGTGTGGAGTTTGCATGTTCATCCTCCAGGTGCTCCGGTTTCCCCCACAAGTCCAAAGACATGAGGTACAGTTGAATTGTGTATGCTTTGACCGTAGTGTATGAGTGTGTGTGTGTGTGTTTCCCAGTAATGGGTTGCGAAGAATAATATTTTAGTAGTAATATATTATTTTAGAGCTTTGCAAATACTAATATTGTGAGAATATTTTAGAATAAATTATTTAAAAAAAATCTATGACCAATAAAAATTTTGGACAATTTTACACATTTTTGTGACATAATATTAGCATATATCTTAGTATACATTATACCATATTTTAATAAAAGTGTATTATGTAATAAACCAACAATGCTAAATAATCATTAAATTATTGTAAAAAAATTGTATGACCCATTAAAATGATGAAAAATGGTACACATTTTTGTAACATAATTTTAGTATATATTTTACATTATAGAATATTTTAATATAAATGTATTGCGTTATAAACAACAATGCTAAATAAATAAAAAATACAAATAAATAACTGACATTAATTTTTCTTTTTTCAGACCTGTCAAGTCATAGTATTATGTTCACTATCATGTTATTTAGGGTATTATCATGTTACTGTATTATTATGAGAGTTTTTGAACGTTGAGATTTTGTAAATCATAAAAATATGCTGTTCTTGCATTGATATTTGGGTTAGCCAGAAAAACAAAGAAGAGTGAGAATTTCTTTTTGTGTTTCGATAGCTTCTGTCCCCTTTAAAATAACTGTATCAGCAGATTCCCCTGTCCTTATGCAGAGCACAAAGACACACACAGAAAACACTTTTTCAAAGAACTCTGTGCAGTTGGACGGAGATGCTGACAGACGTTTGGCAGTCGTGTCCTCTCAATGTCTCTCTAGAGGAGGAGAGGGTTTCAGGTTTGTTATTTGTCAAGAAAAGAAGCATATTGGTCGTCCTCCTACTCAAACATACTACGGAGTCTGTAATGTTGTTTCAAACCTTGAAAAAAGACAAAAAAAAGTTGATTTAGAAAAATGCCTTAGTGGTTTTGTTGTCGGTACAATGAACATCCAATATTGTTTTACATAACATTTAACGGCAGATCCTTTATGTCAAAAACAAATTGCATATAAGTAATCAAAGCAAAGAAAGAGATAGGTAGGTAGGTAGGTAGGTAGGTATGGAGGCTTTCCTAATTACCCTAACCTGCCTAGTTAACCTAATTAACGTTAAGCCTTTAAATGTCACTTTAAGTTGTATAGAAGTGTCTTGAAAAATATCTAGTCAAATATTATTTACTGTCATCATGGCAAAGATAAAATAAATCAGTTATTAGAAATGAGTTATTAAAACTATTATGTTACATATATTATGTTATTATTATGTTATATATAGAATATATAGCAGAACTGAAGTCCACAAACAGTATCCTTGTGGACAAACTAGGGAACTACGCAAGGATACTGTTTGTGGACTTTAGTTCTGCCTTTAACACCATCGTCCCATCACTGCTCGAGAACAAACTGACCCAGCTGTCTGTCCCTAGCTCTGTCTGTCAATGGATCACCAGCTTTCTGACAGATAGACAACAGCTAGTCAGAATGGGCAAAATCACATCCGACAGCCGCACCATCAGCACTGGTGCCCCACAGGGATGCGTTTTCTCCCCGCTGCTCTTCTCCCTGTACACCAACGACTGCACCGCAAAAGACCCCTCCATTAAGCTCTTGAAGTTTGCGGATGACACTACTGTTATCGGCCTCATCCGGAACGGTGACGAGTCTGCATACAGACAGGAGGTGGAGCGACTGGCTTTATGGTGCAGATAAAACAACCTGGAGCTGAACACGCCCAAAACAGTGGAGATGATAGTGGACTTTAGGAGAAACCCCCCTGCACTCCCCCCACTCACCATCATGAACAGCACCGTGGCTGCAGTAGAGTCATTCAGGTTCCTGGGCACCACCATCTCTCAGGATCTGAAGTGGGACATTCACATAGACTCTATTGTGAAGAAAGCCCAGCAGAGACTGTACTTCCTTCGTCAGCTGAGGAAGATCAACCTGCCACAGGAGCTGCTCGTACAGTTCTACTCAGCTGTCATCCAATCCATCCTCTGCACTTCAATCACCATCTGGTTCAGCTCAGCTGCCAAAACTGACCTCCGTAGACTACAGCGAATAGTCCGGACTGCTGAACGAATCACTGGCACTGCCCTTCCTATACTTCAAGAACTGTACTCTTCCAGAGTGAGTAAAAGGGCTCACAAAATCACTCTGGACACCTCGCACCCAGCACACTACCTGTTTGAACTGTTACCCTCTGGGCGGCGCTACAGAGCACCAAGCACAAAAACTGCCAGACACAGGAAAAGTTTCTTTCCTCAGGCCATCTACCTCATGAACAGTTAAATATTCCCCTACTGTGCAATAAACGTGCAATACTTTCTCATACGCACTTGTACACAGCACCTTATAACAATATACAATGCAATACTTTCTCCTTTCGCATTGGTACACAGCACCTTATAACCTGTATATTTACAACATATCTGTACATACAATTCAACATCCAGATCTTTTTGACTAACTGCATCTCTGTTTAATGTTTATTGCCTTTTTCTTTTCTCATATTTAATTTTGTGTTGTCACTTGTCACTTTATGTACACTGGAAGCTTCTGTTGCCAAAACAAATTCCTTGTGTGTGTGAAGCACACTTGACAATAAAACTGATTCTGATTCTGATATATATTATGTCAAAACTATTATGTAATGTAAATGTGTTGAAAAAATCTTCTCTCCGTTATACAGAAATTGGGGGGAAAAATAAACAAGGGGGCTAATAATTCAGGGGGGCTAATAATTCTGACTTCAACTGTAGATACACTCTCAGAAATAAAGGTAAACGAAATAAACGAGCTGTCACTGGGGTGGTACCTTTTCAAAAGGTACATATTTGTACTTAAAGGGTCCATATTGTTAACTCAAAAGTATGCATTAGTACCTAAATATTTTAAGAGGAACACTTTTGTACATTTTAGGTACTAATATGTACCCTTGAGGTGTTAATATGGACCTTTAAGGTACAAATTTGTCTCTTTTGAAAAGGTACCACCCCAGTGACAGGTTGCATACTTTTATTTCTGAGAGTGTACATAGATAGAACAGTTAGAAAAGTTATTGTTGGCAGGTCAGATAATTTTTTGTTTGTTTATTTTCAAGTAAAAAGAATAGTAAACTATGGTGTTTTTTTGAGAAGATAATGTAGTGTTAGTATTTGACAGTTAGAACATAGTGTTTTTTTATAATTGAATGAAATATAATAAATATTGTAAACAATAAAAAATAGTAAATGATAAAATAAGATTAATTTAACATTTTATCGATTAATTAAACTACTTCACTCCCTAGTTATATGCAGACTATTATGTTATATATAATATTATATATTATAATTAGTGCTGGGCCGTTATCGGCGTTAACGTGCTGCGTTAACGCGAGACTCTTATCGCGCGATAAAAAAAAATATCGCCGTTAATCTATTCTCAAATTTAGGTTGGGAGCTGGGTCTATTTTACCCAAGCTGTGATAACTTTCACCTATCAGCGCGGATGGATACCTGACCGGTGAGCCGTCTGCCCTTCTGAATCAAATCAGCAGGCTGCCTGACTCTAACTGGAGGTCGGCAGTTTCATATTAACTCACGGATATTTCATTCATTCCTTCGTGACAAAGTGGGGTATTTGACGCAAATACGGAGAGAATGTTATGGAATTTAATAACGCATGCCAAATGGTAAGAAAAAAAACTTCCGCATTTCGCGATGTGTGTGTGTGTATGTATGTGTGTGTGTGCAGTCCTTTACTGACAGCCGCGTGTGGATCTTGTCGGAAAATATGGCGAAAGGTCCTAAAGACCGCCGAGTTTACTTCAATAATGCCACTAATATCTGCATACTCCACATCTTAATTCCATTTCTGTTTAGTTCAGTAATGACTTTAGATGGATTAAGGTAATAAAAAATCGCTGTTTGGAGCTTATGTAGGCCTACAGTTCAACATTGATGTTTAACTGAATAAACAGTAAACACAAGTACATCTTATTGAACATCATTTATTTTCATCACCAATTATCATAGTAGAACAGTTTCTCAAGCAGTTTGTGATGCATTTTTGAAACAGGAGATGAGCCCCTTGTCTAATGCACCACCTGGCTTGAGAAACCTGTTCTCAAAGACTTATTATTTGGGTAACACACATATTTTGAATGACTTCGGCAGAATTCAAATGAGCCATTTTAATCTAGATTAATCTAGATTAATTTCGAAATTAATCTAGATTAATCTAGATTAAAAAAATTAATCTATGCCCACCTATAATTATAATAGTAATATATTATGTTACTATTATGTTATGTTATTATTATGTTTAGTACATAGTACATTATTTGTAAGCTAATAAACTTTTCAGATATTTTAATATCAGTCTTAATTTGTATGGCCTTTTCAAGATAGCAAACTTGCTTGGTAGCTCGCCCGGTACAGGGTACTCTTAAAACAGTTGTGTAAAAACAAGATAAAATGCATTTTTATCACTCATTTCGTTTTCTTTTTTTCATTATCGGTTAGGATTAGGCTAAGGTTTATTGTAGAAGCCTGGTTATTTTTAAACACAAAGCATTAACCTTAAATTAATGTACTTAAGCCATGTGATTAATTAATTAATGTTAATAAAGTAATTAAAACTAGTCAATACTTAAAATAATTAAACACAGCCACAGTCACATTTCTCCATTTCTGAGTTAACTGTATGCTGTTTAGCATTACTGCATTGACTGATCATTTCAAAATGTATAAGACATTCATTCATGCATTCAATTTCTTTTTGGCTAGGTCGCTTATTTATCAGAGGTTGTCACAGCAGAATGAACCACCAACTATTCTGGCATATGTTTTACCCAGCCATCCAGCCGCAACCCAGTGCTGGGAAACACCCACACACTCTTACATTCACACTCATACACTACTGCCAATTTAGCTTACCCAATTCACCTATAGCGCATGTTGTTGGACTATGGGGGAAACCGGAGCACCTGGAGAAAACCCACGCAAACACGGGGAGAACATGCAAACTAAAGACAGAGATGCCAACTGGCCCAGCCGAGACTCGAACAAGCAACCTTTATGCTGTGAGGCAACAGTGCTAATCACTGAGCCAATGTGCTGCCCATATAAGATACAGTACTCAGTAATCATTTACGCAAAGAAGTCACTATGCACACATTTTTAATAAGCCTTCTTTTCCAAACACAGTTTATGTTGTAGGCTTGGTGTGAGTGCAGTCTTTATAATGAAGGATTACGTTCTTCAAATTGGTTTTGAATTTTTAGGGCTTGTCTGATTTATTTATTTTTTTGTGATCCTCTGGAGCTTCAAGTCCTTGTGATTTGTGATGCTGTGTAATTACATTATAATGACCTCTCCTTTATCAGAGCGTATCATACATTGCTCACCTCCCACAGGAACAGCATCCTTCCTTCCCTTTCCTATTTCCCTTCTAGTTTTATTCCTCATTTTCCTAGTTTGCTAATAAAAGATTCATTTCTAGTTCATTAATGACAGCAGCTGGCTGGATTAAAGAAATGAGCACCCTCTGTTAAGTCAAAGGTCAAATCTGAGATTCAGTTGGAGTAGATTTTGGAATAAGTACTTCAAATCATCTACTAATGTATGATGGTAAAACTACTAGAGACTAATGTCTTATTAGTATTCTCTTTTCACTGCGAGAGATGTTTGCCCTCAATGGAGGTCACAGAAAATCATGGAAAAATGGATTTTCGTGTTTAGATATGCTTGAAAAAAAGTGTTTGATGTACTATGGAAAATACTTGTGTTCACAACACATTGAGCTCTATTTTAACGATCTAGGCACAAAGTCTAAAGCGCATGGCGGAAAGCATTAAGGTCATGTCCAAATACACTTTTGCTATTTTAAGGACGGAAAAATACGCTTATGGTTGTGCTTATTCTCTTAATGAGTTATGGGTGTGTTTGAGCATAGCATGCATTAAAACAATCAGAGTCTCATCTCCTAATCCCTTTAAGAGTCATTTACATTGCACCACGGAGCATCTGCTATTTACTTGGCGAATTTGTAAGTGGAAAAACTGAATGCTTCAAAACAGTTAAAAAACAGACCATCCGAGCGCGAGGATAAAGAATGAGCCTCCTCCATTCGACCTTTTTACTTTCTCTTTAGTTTACTTTCACTCTACTTTACTCCTTTACTTTTGTGGATAATGAAACTGTGTTGTACACACTCTGCTGAAGACATCCATTAGCCTTCATATTTAATTTTGTTTGTTAAGTGCAAACATTTGTTTCAAAACTATTTCTAAATTCAGTTCTAATTTCCAGCAAACAAATAAATGAACAATAATAATGAAGTGTGGTCAAAAAACTGAGTTATATCAAAACACACGTCCTATTCTTATGCCCCATATAGTGATCCATGTCTCCAAAACCTGACAGGTGGACAAATATAAACAGTTTTTTTGTTGTTTTTATTAAAACAAATATAAATTTGCATATAATAAATAAAACTGCTAATAATAATAACATCATACAAATGCAAATTGTCATGAATAAACTGAAAAAAGCCCTCCGGCAACATGAAGAAGGCATGGAGGCAGTGGTTTTTATATTTATGTAGAAAATAATAATTTTTGTAACATTTTAATTCTTTAATATTTTTCATATGTAAAGATATTTGTGTATTGCTGTACATCCTGTGTGTATTAAAGCAAAGGGTAAGCGTTTTGGACCTGCATAGGCGCATAACTAACACGCTCTGTGCTGGACTTTAGACCTGCTTTTAAGTGGCCAGTGGTGCAGTATATTTCAGTTTCTAAAAAAAAGCACCAACAATGACACACCTCCTTTTTAGACCGGAACACCCATGAGTCCACAAAGTAACGCAAATTGATTTGCTATTTAAACGTGTCGCAAAACATGAAAATTTAGGTTGCGCTGGCCTGAAAATAGCAACAAATCGCGCCAAACACGTCTTGCACCAGGTGTATGATAGGGGCCTTCGATTCCCACCAATTCTTCAAGACTGTTTATGTAAATAAAGCTGCTAAGAAAGTTCATTCTTGAGTATGTCACAAATTAACATATGAGTAGGGCCAGACGGAATCTGCGGATGTTTTTTGCTATTTCTGCAGAGAATTTTGGTAAAAATCTGCGGATTTCTGCGGAATTATTTTGGGAGTATCATAACTAAAACCTTAATATGTTAAATAAAAAATAATATCTTTTTAACTTGTATTTAATGTTTAAAATGCAAATCCAATTAGATTAACTGTAAATAGTTAACTTTAAGTAAATAAACAGAATTAATGATGGGCTAAAAATCTGCGGAAATCTGCGGAAAATCTGCAAAAAATCTGCGGAATTCTGCGCGCGCAGATTCCGTGTGGGCCTACATATGAGCACCCAAATTAACATACCAAAGGCTGTTTAGCATTTAGTCATTCTTGTGCAAAGTTGCTCTTTTAGATACAGTATGTCTTATCGATATTCTGTGTTTTTAGAAAGGTCTTATACAGTAGGGTCCATTTAGACCTGGTCATTTCATGGATTTTCTCTGTTCGGATACTGCAAAAAATGCTTTTCTTACATAGTTTTTGTCTTTTTTTCTAGTCAAAATGTCTAAAAATTCTTAAATCAAGACGCATTTTGTAGACAAGCAAAATGATTGTGTTGTTTTCAGAAATTATTTGTCGTAATTAAGTGAGTTTATCCTTAAAAGAAGCAAAACAATCTGTCAATGATAATCTTGTTTTCGCTTTGATATAAGATTATTTTTCTTTCCCCATTGCAGTCAGTTTTGTGTTACCTCCTCAAATGGTTTGAGCAATGGGTATCAATCATATCCATCTTGGATGCATTTTGGCCTTTTCACAATCAGATGGCTATCTAATCATAAAAAACAGAAATGAAGTGAGCAGTGTAAACAGCCTCATAGATAAAGTAGCAAATATGCTTTTCAAAACTGTCCTACAAGATTTATTTCCAAGCATCAGAGAGGCTTTCTCTTTGGAAGAAACCATTACTTTATCCCTGGACTTCATGGGGAAGGATAAAATGTGAGAATAGGTCCACTCTAAGGTCTCTTTGGAAACCCCCTAGTGCTTTATTTCGCTGTGAAGATGATAAAGTGTCCGTGTTTGTAACTTTTTCAGCTAGCGAGCGCATCTGTGCTAGGCTATTACTCACAACTTCGAGCCTTGGATGGATGTAATATGTGTGTTTAAAGCTCGGGCAAACTACAGCAAGGTGCAACTGACTTTTATTGTGCACGGTTTAACCCCTAATGTCTGGTTGCAGGTGTGAAATGTCGCTAGCATTTGTTTAGGTGTTTGTGTGTAACGCTGTGTGTGTTTGGTGTGTGTTTCAGGTGTGAAGATGAGGAAGTTTGCGTACTGTAAGGTGGTGCTGGCCACCTCTCTAGTGTGGGTGATGCTAGACATGTTCATCCTCCTCTACTTCAGCGAATGCAACAAGTGTGACGATAAAAAAGAGAGAGGATTGCCGGGGAGAGACAGTAAGTAAACCAACACATGCTGTTGCTTAGAGTTATTTTGCGGTCTTGTGTTTATTCTTTGGTAAGACTTTAGTTTATGTCACAATTCACGATGTTAACAAACAACTAAATAACTCTAGGGGAGAGCAGGGATGAAAGTACCTAAAAAAGCACAATAAAATTTAAGTACAAAAAACTCTACAATTTAAGTACATAAAAACTCTATTCTTAAAAGTAGGGATGCACTATATATATTGGCAGCCATATTGTTATTGGCCGATAAATGCTATTTTTTATGTTATCGTTATTGATCCGACATCAAAATCAGACCGATATCTTTAATTGCCTGCCTCGCGCATGCGTGGGTCAAACTTGTTCAGACTTGTAAAGTGCAGCTTTCCTCAAATTGTTTATTCCTTCAAAGTTCGTCATTTCTTTGTGTGGTATTGCTGTGCGTTAATAACTCAGTAAGTAACCATATTCCTTATCACTGGAGATATGTTTGATAGAGTGTCATTGTGTAATTTGGTTTAAATCGCCTCAGGAAAAATATTACATGTGTAAACATGCAAAGATGCAGACGTGCTAAACAACTAGTTGGGTTGTTTGTAATCCATTATGATTATTTTTTCTTATCAACGCGTTGCTTGCCATGTGTTGTTGATGTAACTTTGTATTCAGTTTGATTTGCATATTTATAATGATTATAACGAGCGCACGTGTTGGCTATCACCACACACACACACATAGTGAGCCGACAGAGCCTTCACAGCACCCCAAACAGCAGCAGAGGAGATGTGTCCCGGTCACTGAATCCAGCATAGGGGTTCTCAACTGTCCGCCACATTCTGTCTTTATATTATGCACTGTGTTTGCCATAAAGTCATCTGTGCTCAATGCTCAGGTGTTGTACCAAAATTTGACTCCGAGGACAAATCTGACTCCCGTGCACGAGCATTACACAGTGCCTGCGTAAGTTTCAAACTCACATCGGTTTATCACAAACCTTTTATCGATCATTTTTCCCGCAATTGACAGCTAGAACGAACATAGAAGCGTTCTCTGATTGACAAGCAGCACCTACATGTGTTCAAAAGAATCTAAAACGCCAAATGGGACGAATTTATGCCGCATTTTCTAAAGTAATACTGCAATATTAAAGTAATAAAAAATCCATATTGGTGCATCCCTATGTAAAAGATAATGTTTTAGACAGAAATATATATTTTGTTGGGGTAACTAACTCATAACTATCAATATCAGGTGGTATTTAAAAAAAAATGTAGAACAACTTTAAAATAATTTCACTTTAAACATAAATTGCACATTGCACATGTTATTTTGACCCTGTCAGTAGGGACAAAAGTAACACTCGGGAGGGTCAAAAGTAGCACAATATTTGCTATATTTACTGGCTTAATCTTGTTTATTTGAAATATATTTGACTATAACCTGTTAATGTTAACTGCAAACATATTTTGTCCTTTATTTTTGCAAAAAATATTAAACGTTTTCATTTTAAATTTCAGCTCCATCAAATGTTTCAAAAGCAATCAAACAATGTAATATGTAAAATATTTTGAAGATTTTTATTGTTATAGGCAATATCCATTATTTTGTTTTAAAACATCTGAATCTAAACACTGAAAACTCTAATGTGGAAGTGAAAAATAACGTATGGCTATTAGCAGTGGGACATAAATAACAGTGTTACTTTCGTCCCTACAGGAACTCTTGCCGTTTAATCCTGATTTGCTTTTAAACTGAAAAACTCAGAGATTGCAAACTTAACGATGTGTTATTGCACTAAATAACCTGTAGCTTGATCATTACTGTGATGCATGAAAAGAGAAAAACAACTTGTAATAAGAAAAAAAGAACTGCTAAAAGTATTTACTTTTTGCACTTAAAAACTGAAATTCAGACCTAACCGTGGGACACGGCCTCGAAATCAGGTGTTTTTTGGCAGCTCCATCAAGGGTTGTATGCTGAATATGCTGTTATAGCCTGGAGAGCAAATGTTATCAGGGCTTAGAAAAAAATCAATTTGTTACTTTCATCCCATGTTACTTTCGTCCCTGCTTTCCCCTAGAAACAAATGACTTATTATTTGTTTATTAATAGTTAGTATGGTAAAACTTGGGTTTAGGTTTTGGGTAGGATTAGAGATGTAGAATAAGACCATACATTATAACTACTGTACTTATGAACAGTTAATATCTTAACAATAGTTAATAGTTATATAATAAGCCAATGGTAATAGCATGTATTGTGACCTTACCTATTCTTCTGTTTATCTGTTGATGATAAATATACACTTACACACTTACACTTACACAATTACATTTATTTTATGTCATTAAATAAATTAAAGTTGCTGCTGTATTATTATTATTGCACTTGCAATAATAACTGTAATAATTTAACCAAAATCAAAAATACCATGTTAAATTTAGTGTAAGCAATCTATAGATGAATGAACATCTCGTGTCTCGCATAATTGCTAATTCAATGTTTCAATTGTGGACAGACATCTAACAAACATTGCATTCACCTCATTGGTTGGTTTGTTGATTATTGAGCTCGAAAAAATGTGTATGAATTTGCACAATATTAGCCAATATATTAATTATGTTTTAATTTAACTGTTAGTGGTGAAATAATCAAGTTAATACGTCTTGAAATCATACATGCATCATAAAAGCAACTTTGAAAGCCTATGAAAACACTATTATGTTTTATGTAATTATTATAATACCCATTATTGCATAAATCTCCTGAAAACCTGGATCTCATTTTTTATTTTAAGCCAAATATGAACAAATATAAAAAATGAAATGGCTGTAAATAATACTTGTTTTTTCACTCTCAATCCTATTGTTTACTGCATAAATCTTTTCTTTCTCCAATTTAAATACATACAGTACCTGGATGTTCTCAAGAGGAGGTTTTGGCAGGTTTTGCTAACCTCTGGGGACCGTTTGGTTCCCAAAGTGTACTGTAGCTAAATATCTCTAACACGCACAGCTAAATCCACACACAGTTTTCACTAGAAGTGTGTGCCTGATGGTGTTATATTGTGAAATATGGGAAGGTATTGAACTGTGTATTTCTGTGGGGGGTGAAAATGAGTGCAGAAATAGAAATATAATATGATAGTTTTAGAGCTGTATTGACTTTATATCATCTGAGGGATATAACCACGTTCCAGCTGTGAAGCTTATCTTGGAGGATGGAGAAAATAGAAGAGCGGAAGAAAAATTTGGAGCAGTACTTCTCAGCTGCTGGGGTGGAAATCCTTACTGTACGCTGAAAAAAAATATATTGAATTTATGATTTCCATTTAAGTTGCTGCCAGAAATGGACTGTAAAAATGTAGTAGCAACATTTTGGGTTCTACAGAGTCAACTTAAAAACATAAAATTTACCTTTGAAATATACCAAAGGTTACCACACAGGTTGTTAAAAAATACTGTAGCTTACTAGTTAAAGTAGCTTACTATTAGTAAATAATAATACCTGCCTATAGAGAAGACCATCATGGGAAAACAAATGTCAATAAACATAAGCAATGAACAATTATAATATATGATATACACTATATTATTATATGTTATTAGTTGGCCCACACGGAATCTGCACGCGCAGAATTCCGCAGATTTTCTGCAGAATTCCGCAGATTTCCGCAGGTTTTTAGCCCATCATTAATTCTGTTTATTTACTTGAGTAAATGTGTGTAAATCTGAATTTATTCAGTTTTTAAATGACACATATTCACATATTAAGCTTTTATTTATGAGACTCCCAAAATAATTCCGTAGAAATCTGCAGATTTTTACCAAAATTCTCAGCAGAAATTGCAAAAAACGTCCGCAGATTCGGTCTGGCCCTAGTTATTAGTAATATATATTAATATCATTAAATCTTATTGTACATAACTGATAACATCAGAAAAAAGCATTAACACTTATTTGTATTTATTTGTATTTATTTTATCAAGTGTGATCTGTCATACAGCAAACTCTGGGAATTTAGATAAATAATGTTACTTGTATTAAACATGTTTACTGTAAATCTACATTAAATACTTTGTTAGACTTGTTTAAGTTACTTTAAATTTTTTTTATTTTTTAATAATAATAATGATATTTACATTACATTTACATTTTTAGATTTTATTAGTTCATCAAGTTTTTTTATAAATGTAAAAAATGTCACTGTTATAAATATCTTATGTAACAGAACAATAACTTTAAAGTGTTTGTGCTTTCTTCCAGTAGATAAGACACTTATTATGTAAATGAAGTTTTATATATACAATTTATTCATAAAAAAAACTATCCATATTGCACATATTGGCTTATCTAGTACTGTATATAATTTCTCAATCTTAATTTTTAAAATGGCTTTTCTGTCCTCTCGCATAAATATGTATACAGTATGTTCAATGAGCTCCTGAAAACCACAATACATTCTTTGTGTGTTATCACACACTTGGCAAATAAAGCTCATTCTGATTCTAATGAAAACAGCAGAAACAGTATTGACCGTATTCTTCATGTACTGTATGAGCGGGCGCAGCCATTGGAATCTTTTTGGCTTGAGACTTCCGATCTCATTTACTTCCATTGATTTTTTTTTATATGTTAAAAAGCTTGTTGTGCTGCTTCATACTTGTGCTGCAAACTGATTTTTTCTTATTATATTATTCTACTTTTAAAGGTGCCCTATAATGAAAATCTAGGTATACCAATGCATAGTAGAATAATAAAAGATCAGTTTATGGAAATGTGCATATCGTGAACCTCAGACACCACTGTTTCCTCGTTCTCATGTAAATTCCATGAGTGTAAAACCCTGGTGGACAACGAGCCAATCAGAAAACAAAACAAACTATGACGGGACTCACGGGCCATGCCCTTCGCATTTGCATGTATGCCTACTTTAGGTCATTCATCCGGACCTGACAAGCAGCTGACGTCATCAAGAGTACACGACTCATATTAAGCTCTGAGATCATAAAAAAAGCTCTGAGATCATTAATATGCACGCCTCAGGCTGCATTTAATAAGCCAATTTTTTTCTAGTGATACAATAATGATCATTTCTATGACTTTTACGACTTTTATTTTGAAAACGCCAGCCCCAAATTGTTTACTGTGCATTACTCGGCAAAGACAGCACGAGATATGAGGATGCAAAATGCAAGATTTACAGATTACACATTTATTCCTCTCCACTCCGAAGAGGCATAAGGTATGTTTAAGTATATCTTTTGTTAATTTATCATGTTTTTTATGAAATTTGATGCGTATGGTTCAACAAACACATGTAGACTGCTGAATCATGTCAAATCACTCAGCTCAACTGTCATATGTTCATGCAGAGGTTGATATTAATTCCTTCTGTTTTCTTTGACTTCAAAAATGACTTTCTTGTGGCTTCAAAATACAACGCGATACATCTCTATTACTCTCTTTTGTCAAGTTCAATTATAATTTAGCCTTTATCCACAACAGATCTGATGAGCAAAATAGTTTTACGTTACTGTGATTGGGTTTATATTGGTCTGTGTTCAGCGTAACTCATCCTCTGTGTGTTTGTGTGTCTGTAAGAGTGGCAAGTCAGAGCGGAGCTCATTAATATTCACGACACAAGCCATATATGGTCAATCAAACCTTGAAAAACTGACCTTCTGATTCTTTGGTATTTTATGGTGTAATAAATAAGCCTATAAAACCATTTCTGGAGATTTTTTGAACTTACCAAAGCCATAAATCTACTATGTAGATATCAGAGAACAATTTAACGTATTAAACCAATTCAGTATATGACACCTTCAAGTATAGTAATGAACACACTTGGTTGTAGATCAAGTAGTTTGACCGGTTTCTGTCATTCATTTCTCCCATAGCAGGTGAATCGGAAGTACTAAAACAATCACAAAAACAAGCACACTTCTGCATTGCAGAAAAAGGGTCAATATAGAGAGAAATAATAAAAATTCTGAAGGAAAATCCATCAAGAAAGTATGAAGTTGTAAAGCACATCCTCTCACAATGCTTTAATTTGGTACAAACTGTCCCCTGTGTGGTCACTGAAGAGCTGCTTTACTTTGACCATCATCTCATAAAACAATAACCCTAAAATAATCCGCTCACCACATTAATAAATCACATTTTCTGCTGCCCATGTGAGTGGCTGTAGTGATGATTATACGATTTTTGCCCCCAGAATCCCTCAGAAAAGTCACTGGATTTTGCTGAGCATGGAAACAGGACAAAGTTGCCTTGTAATGCGCTCATTCCGAACAGCTAAATCCTGCCCACTCCACACACACGCGATTCAGCCATACATACACACACGGCGTACGCACGCACACCGAGCTTAAAAACAGGCAGTTTGCCTCTTAGAGCAGATGTAATCTCTCACACTGTTGCAAATCTGACCTTAATCTCACCAAAGCATGCTTTTTGAGTTATTAATGATCAAAGCTCAGTGCTTATCTACTCACATAAAATCCACAAAAACACATAGCACACACAGTACGGCGCAATAAACAATAATGCACAGACATCTAGGCCACATGCTCTTGTCTGCATGTACTGTAAATGGGATTTTTTTCCAGGATCAGACTCATATTTTATCACATAGATAAAAATAACAGACTAAATATTTACCTATGTTTAAAAAAAAAAAGATGTTATACAATTTTGGACACTTCAAATGCCCTTGTTTAAATCTTTTCTCAAACTTTCAGGGCCCTGTCACACTGAAAGCACTCCAATAAAATTAAGCAAATTACGATTAGGGCTCTCATGTTATCTATTTTTTTGCTGGGCCATATAGTGCACACAAATTAATTGCGATAAACAATATTATTGCCACTTTATAACTTATATCACTAATAAAAAATAATACATTTTTACAACATAGTGTAATAATTCAAGTACACAGTTTCAAACAACATTTTATATTTAAGAATATTTAGAATATTTAGGTTTGAAATTGATACATGAAAAAATATTAAAAAACAAATAAGTAATAATAAATAGTAGTGGTAAACAAAAAAGTGGTAAACTTTTAAGGCATCTCAGGCGCCTTTTTTAAAAAAAAATTCAGGCATATTCCAAGACAGGACTGTTTGTTAAATGTTTGCAGCATGTTTTTTTTAATTGCTGTTTTTTCGAGCGTGTTTAAGAGCTACATCTCTTTAGCTAAGTAATGGTACCTGTCTGTGAATGTGTGCCATTTCGCGCTGTCACATTTATATTTCCACTGTCAGGTAAATACATACGTTACAGTTAAAGGTGCTGTGTGTAAGTTTTTGACTCTTCTAAAGCATAAAAATACCATAATATGTGGGCAGATATTTAAGAAACATCCCAAGTGAACATACTTGTTTAACTGAAAAACAATGCTGAAGTCAGATATTCTGCTTCGAAAATGGTTTTTCCGTGCCGGAACGCTGTCTTTGTTTAGGTCAATTTCATATGCACGATGCCAGTTTAGCCAATTATATTTCAGCACCCTGGGTTGCCTTGTTGGAAAACAGCGTATTTCATTCATTCATTCAGAAAGACTCTGAAAGCATGCGTCCGTGACAAAAAAGAACAGTACGGGAGACAGATTCAGTTCCACATGAGGTTATTAATTAGCAAATTACATAAATATTACGAACGTAAACATTAGGTGAGCAGGTTACATTGTAACCGCGTGTCCTAACAAAACGCTGTGACGAGAGAGGCAGTGATCAGCTATTTGCCTGTTTGCACCAGACGAAACACGACAGAAATTTAAATACAGCCTTTCAGAAGCACAGAATATGCACTCACTCACGGTTTAGAATCTATTTAATACATGTTAACCCACTTTAACATCATTAAATGTAGATGCTGAATCACTCATATGTGTTTAGTTCTAAAGTTCAATTTCAGACGCTTTATTGTATTTTCCAGATCTGAGGTGAACTTTCTGCTTTCAGTATATGGCAACAAATGCCATGTAAAATGCATTCAAACTAGCATTGTTAGCATTTAGCACTGAATAAAGCACACAAGGCTTACCTGAGGTGATCTGTCATAGGTTTCTGTTGTTGAGCTGTGAGAAATAGAAGCCGCTTCTAATAAATCAATTCGAGGTGTTGGTTAGAACTAAAACTCCTTTTAATATGGAAAATATTCCCTCTATCGCGTGTCGTTGCTTTTACTTAGAACACAGTTTAAATCACTCACTCCTGTACTCAATCTGGCATCCCAGCGTACTTTTATTATGATCCAGGAGTGCAATACCTAGTTCAACCACTGGGTGTCAAACTTACATACTGCACCTTTAAGTGTCTGGAAGACCCCTAGGCAGTAGGGGAGAGCGGGGCACAAAGTAACACTTTTTGGTTTTGGTCAAATAATGAACAAAGTAATGGGGTTAGACAAACCATATTTTTTTACCAACAACACACACAAGCCTCTCCTACAAATGAGCACTGGAATTATGATCGCCGGACCTATGGTTTCTGTGCAGTATTGCCAAAAGTGCCAGGAGTAAAAATGTTACTATTTACCCCACCTGCGGGGCAAGTTGTAACAGACAGAGGGTTAGTTGTAACACATGCTAAAAAGGACAGATTTCACACAATTAATTTAAATCCAGTTTACTTTAAATAGTAGCTATATTTCCTCAGTAATTGACTCATTTCTTTTTTATTCTACATAGCACAGTGTGTTTATTTATTTTTTTGTTTATTGGATAAACACATTTGAATCTATTTGCATTATTATTCATGTATCCATTATTATTTGCATTATTAGCAATAAAATATTTTTTTTTCTATTAAAACAATATTTTCTATTAAAAAACATTTTTATTTAAAAAGTTCTCAACGTTACACTCAAAATTCAAAAAAATATTTTGTTAGTTTAGTTGGTCTCCAATAGTGTGTGGCTTAATTGTAACACCCTGTTACAACTAACCCCGCTGTGTCATGTTTTACTCAAAACTGGCTAGCAATCACTGTGTGTTTTATACATCATTTAAAATGGTTTCATCTTTTAGCCTAGAAGATGGTGATCACAACAATATAAGATTTTACGTTCATACATTTACAGATTTTTTTAAATAAAAAAATATTGACTGTAATAAAAAATACTTTTATGCTGCAAAAATGGTTTCTCCTGTGTTTCTCATCCAAATTTCGCCGAAAAATTTCAATAATTGGCAGGAAGACATCTGCCGACACTGTGGTGAAAATCTTGGAAGCATGCCATGATTAACCCTGAGCAAATACCTTAAAACTCTGTGTTACATTTAACCCCGCGTTACTTTGTGCCCTGCGCTCCCCTACCAACTGCGGTTGTTGTTCCCATGTTGAAAAAAACAGTTGGGTGGTTATGTTTTAGGTGTGATTTAACGTTAGTTGTGTTGCCTTTTTTCGTTGCCACTGTTCCGAAACAAATTCAACAGCGGCTCGTTCACGTTAGCGAACTCTCCTTTCTCATTCAGCTTAAAGCCAAAATGTTCCCACACCGGAGTTGAAGACTGTGGCTTTGAAACCAAGTCCATCACGACTTGTTTATCCTAACTGACTGTAGTTTCTAAACACGAGTCAGTGGGTTCACGTCTTGTCTTCTTTACCTTCTTTACCTTTACCATGTGTGCGAAGCGTGCGTGGAGATGCTGCATAAGCCCCGCCTTCCACAGAAAGCAGAATGCCGCACATTCAACAAAAAACTTAGCTTGTTATATTATGTATAGCCTAATTATCATCATCATCATCATCATCATCATCTTAAATATCTTCATAAAATATAGACAATATATCGTGCCTCCAAAATTAACTGGCCTCATTTTCATATATCGTGCAATAAGTCAATATATTGACTAAGCCTAATCACGATAAATGGTGCCTTTACACCAAACTAAGGCAAATACGTGCTTACACGAGAGATGATGCTAAGTATAAAAATACATTTTTGGAGTTCTGTCCATTGGGATGCTTATCCTGATCTTTTTTTCTAGCATATTTATATTTTGTCTATTTTTTTTTTTTTTCATTTGCCGCCTTCTCTTTTCCTTTTTTCCACTTGGACCTCTTCTTCTGGGCAATATACAACAGTAAATTAAGATAAAGTTTGGTGCTGCACCAGACACACAAACTATCTGTCACACTTACGACTTTAATAAATTATTAAACTTACCGTTGAGTCACATTTTCTCTGCAGTTCTTTGCTACATTAAATTAACATTTTTGTTGACTTTTACAGAGTCTTTTCTGTTCTCAGACACCAAAGTTAACAAACACTCATCGTTCATTCTTTTTGTAAACACTTTCTTTCTTCAGCATCTACACTAGTTTTCAAAACAGCTTTCTGTGCTTTTGTGCAAATGCTACAGCTCCGGGGATGCGTATCAAAGCTTAAATGTAATAGTATGTTCACTTTATTGCAGTACGATGAGAAAAACATTCACACGCCAGTCAATAGATTGTGCCTGTTGCAAATAGCTCCATACGTATCTCTTGTTTTCATTCAAGAACAGCATTGCATCGTATAATTGTGCTTTTCAATCGGGTTGGCCTCTAAGGCATTTTCACACTTGGGGATTATTTGCTTTGTTGCAAAACAGTGATTAAAAATGTAGTGTTTGCAGATTTTTGTTGGTTCGGTTCACTTTGTCATATGGAAAGCTCTTATTCCTTGGAGTGGCTGACACTGTGTGTTGAGATTCTGAACGGCTATGATTCGAAACTCCCATGTCATGTGACTAAAGTGATTCTTAGCATCGTGGCATTTCACAATCGTTTAGAGACGTGGAAAACCATCCAAATTGGCATTTGATTGACAGGGTCAGGAGAAAACCATACAATCGCACTGTTTGCACATAACCTAGTGGGCGGACATAGTGCAACTGCACTGCCAGCATCCTGAGTTTGAATCCTGGCATATGGAACTTTTCTGATTCTCTCTTTTTTCTCAAACTTTGCTTTATGTCAATATACTGTGCTGTCATAAATAAAGCATAAATGCCAAAAGCAAATCTTTAAAAATGACCTTTTATGCAAAAATCACTTTTATAAGAGGTATAAACTAAATTTTGTGGCAACAGTGTGTGAATATAGCCTTTAATGGTAAAACATGTATTAACTCTACAGTAATGTTAACTTTAATGTATTAACTATTTTTTATAATCACAATTGACAAAAGCATACTGCATAAACACTGATTGACATTCTTCCTTTGTACGTGTCATCAAAAGGAGAAAGTTCTGGCCATTAATGACAATCTTTTCCTCATTGGCATAAACAGCCCTGATTGAGAAGCAGTCGTCTGCCATTAGAGCTTTCATTTGCTGAATATAATGTCAGCGACTAAGAGGATTATAAATGTAGAGTCTCCATAGACTGCCTTATTCTGGGACACTTCTAGGCATGGGCAGGTATAAGATTCTGACTGTATGATAACCTTGGATAAAAATATCACGGTTTCACAGTATTGTGATTACTGCTTCAAAATATATTCTTTTTAGATGTCTGGGTAAAAAACAAAAACTTTTTTCCCCTTTGAACACAATATATTTTATTTTAAGAAACATTTAAAATCCGGGTGCTCCGATTTCCCCCACAGTCCAGACATGTGGTAAAGGTGAATTCATTCATTCATTCATTCATTCATTCATTCATTCATTTTCGGCTTAGTGTCGCCACAGCGGAATGAACCGCCAACTTATCCAGCACGTTTTTACGCAGCGGATGCCATTCCAGCCGCAACCCATCTCTGGGAAACATTCATACACACTCATTCACATTCATACACTACAGACAATTTAACCTACCCAATTCACCTATACCGCATGTCTTTGGGCTGTGGGAGAAACCGGAGCACCCAGAGGAAACCCACGCAAATGCAGGGAGATCATGCAAACTCCACACAGAAACGCCGTGGCTCGAACCAGCGACCTTCTTGCTGTGAGGCGACAGCACTACCTACTGCGCCACTGCGTCACCGTATAGGTGAATTGGGTAAGCTAAATTGTCCGTAGTGTATGTGTGTGAATGAGTGTGTATGGATGTTTCCCAGTGATGGGTTGCAGCTGGAAGGGCACCCACTGCTTAAAACATATGCTGGATAAGTTGGCGGTTCATTCCACTGTGGCGACCCCTGATCAATAAAGGGACTAAGCTGAAAAGTGAATGAATGAATGAACGAATGAATGAATGAAACATTTAAAATATTTTGCAACAGTAAACGTCAGGCTAAATCATTCAAATGAATAACTGACTTCTGCTGTCTTCATTAGTTTCAAAAACACAGATTTCTTTACAATTTAAAATGGCATCTTTGGACATATTTTCTGCTGGAGATACTGTTGTCCTAAAAACAAAAACAACAACAACAACAAAACGTAAATAAAAAAATCTTACACATACCTTAGGAACGGTATAGCAGAAAATTTTGGTGGTTTTAAAGGTGCTGTATGTAAGTTTTTGACTCTTCTAAAGCATAAAAATACAATAATATGTGTGCAGATATTTAAGAAACATCCCAAGTGAACATACTTGTTTAACTGACAAACAATGCTGAAGTCAGATATTCTGCTTTGAAAATGTTTTTTCCGTGCCGGAACGATGTCTTTGTTTAGGTAATTTTCACATGCACATGCCAGTTTAACCAATTATAATTCTGCACCCCGGGTTGCCTTGTTGGAAAACAGCGTATTTCATTCATTCATTCATTCATTCATTCATTCATTCATTCATTCATTCATTCATTCAGAAAGACTCTGAAAGCATGCGTCCATGAGCGAAATGCTACAGTGTAGTGGAAAGTATCAGATGTCAAAATGAGACAGATTCAGTTCCACATGACGTTAATTAGCAAATGACATAAATATTAGGAATGTGAGCAGGTTACATCGCGTGTCCTAACAACACGCTGTGACGAGATTGTTATGAGTGATGAGCCATTTGGCTGTTTGCACCACAAAACACGGCAGAAATTTAAATACAGCCTTTCAGAAGCACAGAATATGCACTCACTCACAAAACGGTAAGGTTTAGAATCTATTTAATACATGTTAACCCTCTTTAACATCATTAAATGTACATGCTGAATCACTCATATGTGTTTAGTTCTAAAGTTCAATTTCAAACGGTTTATTGTATTTTCCAGATCTGAGGTGAACTTTCTGCTTTCAGTATATGGTAATACACGTCATGTAAAATGCATTCAAACTCGCATTGTTAGCATTTAGCACTGAATAAAGCACACGAGGCTTACCTGAGGTGATCTGTCATAGGTTTCTGTTGTTCAGCTGTGAGAAATAGAAGCCGCTTCTGATAAATCAATTCGAGGTGTTGGTTAGAACCAAAACTCCTTTTAATATGGAGAATATTCCCTCAATCGCGTGTCGTTGCTTTTATTTAGAACACAGTTTAAAATCCCTCAAACTGGCAACCCGGCGTACTTTTATTATGATTCAGGACTGCAATACCTAGTTCAACCACTGGGTGTCAAACTTACATACTGCACCTTTAAAACCTTGACTTTTCCAAACCGCGGTAAACCTTGAAAACGGTTATCATCCCATGCCTAGACACTTCTTTTGACATTTTAAGTTTTTCACACAGATAACGTTTGTCCTTTCTTGAATCTGACACTATTGGCCCATTTCCACTGAGTAGTACGGTACGGTACAGTACGATTCGGTATGGTTTTATGGCCGTTTCCACTGTCAAAGGGTACCTAAAAGCGAACCATACCGTACCACTTTTTTGGTATCCTTTGCAAAGGAGACCAAGGGTACCAAAAGGCAGAGCTAGACGCGCAGCTGAACGCTATTGGTTTACACAGATACGTCATTCACTCACACAACAAGCCAGAATGAAAACAAAGGAACCGCCATGTTTCTAATACACAGCCGAAAGATTACAGCGTAATAATATATACAGATAATAATGAGCCATGGTTGACCCGAGCTCAAACAAACCTTGTTGTCGTCTTGATGAACAGCCACAAAGCCAAGAAGAAGAGCAGATTTTACCCTGTGCCCCATAGTTTTTATAAGCCAGTCTAAAGCGCGAGTGCTTTCGATTTCTTGCTTGCGCTCACGTGGGTGTCTATATTTAAAATAACAAACTTCTTGAGCTGATGATAATAACGTGCGCTTGATTAATGACGTGCTTTTGAAAACCCGATCCTTTTAGAAACTGACAAACGCGAAACACGAAAAAACAAAGGAGAAGCCGAAAAAAAAAAATTTTTTTCAGCAAACGTGAACAAACTGCCATGTTTAACTATTATCATCACCTTTTGGACTATTATGAACTCGGAATGACGGAATTATTCTCTAACAGAGGTTACATGTGCTGCTGAAGATTAAATACACAGATGAGAGGTTTGCACTGACTGTGGGCTATATTTCGTGTTGTTTTTGTACCTAAATAAGCACTAAATGTATGCTGTGTGTAGTTTTTCTGTAATTGGTAACATATCGGAGACTGTAAGGGTCTGTATGAGTTTATATATGTTGCATTTATTTATTTATTTTATATAATTGGTGACATTACAGTAGGCTATTTCGCACTGTCATTGATCTGCAGTTATAATCAACTCATGTTCATAGAAAAGTTAGTAATAAACATTTTTACAGAAGTATTTATGTGTATAAAGCATATGTTTTGTGAGAAGTGCTTCTCATATGATATGTGAATGACCTGTACAGCTTTTCTGTAGACCTTTTCTAGAGCGAAAATGACGTTGACTGAACATACATTTTATATGAATAAAATAGCTTCACCCTTGATTTGAACTCAAGATGACAGCATTGCCGTCACTATCAACACTATCCTCCCATTCCTCCCTATTCATCAATTTGCACTTCTTTGTTGAAACTGTTTTAGGGCAGTACTTAAATATATGACCACTAGGTGTCAAAATGTTTTGAAGTCTCGACACATTCACTTTAACTGTTTCACAATGATTCACTCTGCCCACCATTGCATATCTCATTGGTGAAACCCACTTTGGTGTTTGGTTCGTATCCGTCATTAGCCAGAATGGATGGACAGCAGCTCCCTGTGCTTGTTGTGAATTTTGTTGTAGCTGTTGTGATTTTACTTCATAATTTTGAACAAGAATGAATGATTTATTGGTATTTTTGCATTTTTTCAAATAAGTGAACCAAATTTCAGTTAAGGTTTTCACTTTGTCCCTACTCCAGGTTAACTTGTGATTCATTCTGATGGTCATCATTACTCATACAAAAACTGTTGTTTTCATGGAGTTTATGTAACTCATCATATCAGGAGTCTTCAACACACTGCACATAAGCTACTAAACTGCTATGATTTCAAGTAGCTTACCAAGATGTACTTCTCGTACAGTCAGAAAAGTAACACAGACAGGTGTCCCACTCCAATCTATATTTAGTTTTAAATATCATATTGGCTGGAAACTGTCAGGCTATTAGCATTGCTAGATTATGCATTGCCCTAATAACACGACACAAATGAAAAAGGTACAGCTTTTCCATGTTAAAAGTTTATTAGTTTTTATCTTAACCATCCATTTGACCTTTGCATTATACGTACATAAGCCTGGTCCGTTTGGTCAGATTGAGTTAGCCACTCCAGAGTTTCTTCTCAAGCAGGCCTATTGATATGGTGCAAAATGCAAATCTTATCATGACTGCCATCATCGCATTATCTAAAGGAACCAAGCTAACAGAGATATTGTGTCAGATTTTGAAACAAATACTATATATATATATATATATATATATATATATATATATATACAGTTGAAGTCAGAATTATTAGCCCCCCTGAATTATTAGACCCTTTGATTATTTTTTCCCCCAATTTCTGTTAAACAGGGAGAAGATTTTTTTCAACACATTTCTAAACATAATAGTTTTAATAACTCATCTCTAATAACTGATTTATTTTATCTTTGCCATGATGACAGTAAATAATATTTGACTAGATATTTTTCAAGACACTTCTATACAGCTTAAAGTGACATTTAAAGGCTTAACTAGGTTATTTGGGTTAACTAGGCAGGTTAGGGTAATTAGGCAAGTTATTGTATAACGATGGTTTGTTCTGTAGACTACCAAAAAAAATTTAGCTTAAAGGGGCAAATAATTTTGTCCTTAAAAGGGTGTTAAAAAAATTTAAAACTTCTTTTATTCTAGCCAAAATAAAACAAATAAGACTTTCTCCAGAAGAAAAAATATTATCAGACATACTGTGAAAATGTCCTTGCTCTGTTAAACATCATTTGGGAAATATTTAAAAAAGAACAAAAAATTCAAAGGAGGGCTAATAATTCTGACTTCAACTGTATATATAAACTATGATAAAAAAAATCATCCAAATAAAATGTCATTGACTTTCTCTCACATTGTTCCAAACCAGAAAGTGTTTAAAATGAAATCTGGGAGTTCACTGTTCCATCACTTTTAAGGAGCAGAAGGGTAGTAAAAAAAATCTCTGAAGTAGTCCAAGTGACTCCAGTCGTTCAGCCTTAATTTTATGAGGCGACAGGAATGCATTTCAGGAAGAGTTTTATCACGAGAACATCTGCTCTCCTGTCAGCACAAGATGCATACAATGGGAGCATGTTCCAGGGGGTGATTCAGAAGTAAAAGAATTGTTTTAAATTCGTTATTTTATTTATTTATTTTTTAATACATTTATATATTTTAAAAAGTAATAAAGTAGTGATTGTGAATGCTCTTAGGATAGAAACCACTCAGATTTTATTACAAATATTTATGTTCTGAATGTTTATGTATGAATGTATGTATGTATGTTTCACTACACTGATGTGTCTTGGCCCTTATGTATTTTAAAAAATGTTTTATATACTTCAGTATTCTGTCAGTTGAAATTTCAATGATGTGGTTTTTCATTGAGAAAAAAAGAAAAGAAATTGAATGATGAGCATTAAAATATGATTGTTATTTTTCTATTCTTTTGCTCATTGTGCTAAACCATCCTAATTTAATTAAAATATAAATGATATTAAAACTGACTAAAATAGTTGTCTGTACAGTGATTCTGTAAAATGTGCATTACACTAAATGACAAAAACACTGCGCTGAAAAGCAAAACTTCTTAAAAACGTTTCTTACAAACAGATTTCAAATAGTTAAACTGAATACATTTTTATCAGCCGCAATACTAACAAATGTTGGAGCACCTCAAGGTTGTGTGAGTTCTGCTATGCTTTTTACTGTATACACAAATGACGTGTCTGTCGTGCAGACAGATCTAATTGATTTATCTTAAAGTATGCAGACGATACAGTATTAACAACTTTACTGAGCAAGGTAGAAATTACGGATTGCCCCAGCAAGGTGTGAATAATCTTGTGGAGTGGTGTGACAAAAATGCTCTTGTGATTAACCTAGAAAAAAACAGAGGAAATCGTGTTGTAAAATCGTCTGATGTATCTACAAACCCTGTAGTTATACATAACGGTAGACAAATATAAGTATTTGGGTGTAATAATTGACAACAAGGTTTCATGGAAAGATCATAGTGATAGTGTGTGTAACAAGATAAAACAAAGAATCTATTTCTTGCGTCGTCTTAGATCTTTTGGAGCATTTTTACATCTGTACTTATGAGTGTTCTGCAGTAATGTAATTCTGTACGGTATATGAGTATGTCTGTGAATCTAAAAACAAAGTTGATGAACCAAATTAAAATCTGTTCAAAAATAGTAGGAAAGCCTCCTGAGAAATGATATGACCGTTCATATTACAAGAAACTCACAAGGCTGGCAAGGAACATCATTTCAAACCCTAGTCATGTGTTGAATCATGAATTTATACTATTAAAGTCTAACCGTGGATTTAGAGTCCCAAGTTTTAATAAAGTGAAATAAAAAAAAGTCATTTGTACATCTGTCATGAAGCTGAATAAGGCTCATGTAAAATGATTGTGTGTGTGTGTATGTCTTTGTCTCTTTGTAAGGAGTATTTATCATGCTATCATGCAAGAAAAATTTCAGATGCAAGTCTGACAATGAAGTTTTGTTTTTTATTGTATTGTATTGTATTGTATTGTATTGTATTCTCCTCTAACCAATATTACAGGCTATTAACTGGTCTCCTATATCAATCAGAGTCTAGTCAGTAAAGTTTACAGCATCTACACTCAAAAAATTTATTTTTCTGCTTGTTCAAACTACTTATTTAATATTGAACCAACGTTGAATTCTTAAGTTTTGTTTGGAACAGCCTAATTGTTTTATGTTCAATTCACTTAAATTTTGTTAAGATGTTTAAGTTAACTTAATTGGTTTGTGTTGGGACAATTGTGTGGAACCCTGCATTTGTTTTTACAGTGTACTTTATTTTCAGAGAGATTAACAATACAAGTGTTTTGGTATTTCACTGAATGCAACATTTTTGTTGTTTGGTTAAAAAAAGAGACAAAAAAATAACAAAATTCTCATGTGACGTGTATTTATCTACTGTTAGACAGAATAAATAAATGAGTGAGATTGTGATGAGTTTATTTTTTAAGTAACCATAATTGGAGGAACGCCTATACTTCAGTCAAAAGCTAAGGAAACGATCTTGAACCTGTGTGTGTTTGTGTTTCAGCCGTGGTTCAGAGGCCTCATGACGGCCCCGGGGAGATGGGCAAACCAGTGGTCATCGCTAAAGACCAGCAGGAGAAGATGAAGGAAATGTTTAAGATAAACCAGTTTAACCTGATGGCCAGCGAGATGATTGCTCTCAACCGATCTTTACCGGACGTCCGCCTCGAAGGGTGAGTGTCTGCTTGTGTTTAATTGCTTCCTTTTTACAGTGTTTGGTTTATTAGAGACAAATGTTATGCTTGTCACTGGCTATATGAACCTTTTGAAATGCAGCTGTGTGTGAGTGTGTGTGTTTGTGCGCTCGCTCTTTGCTGAGTGAAATGTCTGTGTGGCAGGGAGAGAAATGTAAACATTGATCCGTGAAATGTGTTTATTTTCTGCCCCTCCGATTAATTACCGGAGAGATATTTTTTCTCAGTTGTGTTTGAAGCAAGCCATAGAATCAACATTTTCAATTAAAAGATAAGAGTGTGCCAATTACATAGTCACAGTCGTGACCCAACTTCACGCACACATGTGCACACACACACATGCATGCATCAGCAAATACACAACTTTCACCTTGACAAGAATGTGATCTTCTAACTTTTATAACTACGAGCATGTGCTACTTGTAAACGCAAAAACATTGTTAAACTAAATGGTTGAGGGCAGAATAAGAGTGCTGAACTCTTCCTTTCGGAACAGGATGTGGTCTCTTTATGTTTTTTTAACCATCTGTAGTTATGTAAATGTGCATGAAGCAGCATTTGGTCAGGTTATTTTAACATATACTGACTGTAAGATGCTTGGAAACTCACATTTTTTACATTTTTTTTTCCACATCAAAATGTTAGTAAAGTGACTTAAATACTAAGCAAATAACAGCAATGTTAGTATGGAAAGTTTGTATTGTCATGGCAGTCTTGCAGAGAATTTATCTAATGTAACTATATTGAGAAAGAGACCATAAAACGTGACATGGTGTCATAATAAAATTAAATGTAAAAGCGAGACATTCAGTCAGTAATGTGTGCCTTTCTGGTCACAAACCACCAATTTAGACAGGAAGTGAGAAACTGAGCAATGTACAGTTAGGGCGTACTCACACTATGCTATCCGAACCGTGCCCAGGCCCGTTTCCCGGATCGTTTGAGAACTGTGAGTGCTCTGAATCGGGCTCAGGCACGGTTCAGTTGGCCGGCCCTGGCCCGGTTGGAAGAGGTGGGCCTGAGCGTGGTTCACTTGGGCTTTGGCGCGGTACGCTTGTGTGTGAGTGCAAAACGTGTCTGAGCCCGAAACTGAAAGCGAGACGTGATTTTTAAGGGACTGTTTGATATGGATTAATTAATCTTTCGTACTGTTCAATGAACGCAAAATTGTCGTAGTTTATTAAAGACGCAAACCCCTCACTGCACGACAGCTGCACCTTCAGCAAACCTCCTAATTCCTTCAACACGAGGACTTTGTGATTGTTTATGATCGTCAAAAGTGGCTGATCTGTTCGGCGAGGTATTTGACTGCGTGTCACAGCATATCAAACGACTTAAATGATATAACTAAAGAAATCTCCACCGTGCTGAGCAGAAGCGTTTACTGAACAGCGCATCATTGATGACGTAAGCGTGCCCAGGCCCGAATGTAATGTGAGTGCGGACCATCGGGGGAGACGGGAGGGGGGACAAGCGTGCTTTGGCCCGGTTCAAGGCAACTGTACATAGTGTGAGTATGCCCTAACATTCAGTTTGTTGCACAGAGAGTGACCTTTTTACTTGCAGTTTGTCTGAAGTAGGGAATGCCACAATAACAGATTAGCATGAATAAATATTAGCTGGTTGTAAGTTGTTTTTTAATTTTATGTGTGGTTTTTCTGAGCTGTGTAGTGGGCATTTCTGCTTTTCTGAATTTGAATTTAAGGTCAGTAAATGTATTACTTTTTTTGGATCTAAAATGTAACCCTATATTTGGCCATAACAATTTTAAAATTACACTGTCATAGTTTTCCAAATGCAAAATTTGATCTGTTTTCTTTTATAATAAAAATCATTTTACAAGTATTGACCTGCAAAGTCTAAAAAATTGCACTGCAGTTGGTTTATTATAGATTCGATATAAGAATATAGATTCAATAAAAAAACCGAGGACTATTTTGTTAAAATTAGTCTTTTAATTAATCTCCTTCACATAAGACACTGGACCATGCGCTAGGGTTGGGCGATGTTGACAAATTTGGCATCGTACGATGTCTTATGTGAACATCGGCGATGGACGATGGTATTGTCGTCGTAGGCGGGGTGGGGGTCTTTGTTGTTAAATATCAATTAATTCATAACGAATTTAATAATTGTAGCCTATCGTTTTCACTACCTGACCCACATGGTCTTTGCTTTACCCATGACCAAACCATAAATAAAGTTATACACAAATTACCACCTGTCAATCACTTTTTTTCCGCGGGACTCTGGCATGATCAGGCGGAGTGATCTGTGTCCTTATAATGGCTTTTCCCCACAGCTGGTGGCGGAGACGAGACGAGACGAGAGTTCGTTTGGAGTTCACTGTAATTTGTATTGTGTCTAATGATAACTTCCTTATTTTATTATTATTATGAGGACATAATAACAAGTAAAGATGCTAGAGCTCGACCGTTTTGGTCACACTTGCGCCTGATATTTTATGCGACCTAAAATATGAATTTGAAAGCATTTGTGCTAGTGCATACATTTTTACCGTGCGACCTGTTTTCACTGCAAAATCCTCACCGCGTGCGCGGATTTAGGAGACATTTATGCAGAATGCATCTTTGCACCTAAAGACACCAAACGCAGCGCTCAGGAACAGATTAAAACAGTTGTCATGTGAACTTGCTGAAGTACAAAAGCCCGCAAAGCTTGCCCCGCCTTTGTGCTCTTCCTATTGGCCCACTGCGCTAGAACTGAACGCGAATGGATTGGTTAATATCAGCTGTCAATCACTCAGTCAACGCCTTCTGCGTTCACATGACAGGAGCAACAGCCGCGGAAATGTGACGCGCTGAAGATGAGAGAATGAAAATAACGCTGACAGATTTAGTTTTAGAAACCACCTAAAGTTAAATAATGGTACATCTTATTAGTGATCATGTGCTGAATGTTAATCCACCATTTACACTTTTCCAAGAGTGGAGAAAAGACTTCCAGTGGCTTCAAGTCCGCTATGAAAATAACTAAAGCCATTCACTGTAGAGTCTGTGGGACGGGGTTTACAGGTAACAGCGTTTGCCACTGAATCTACACATTTTAAGCGCGAGAGGTGCTGGATAATCCTTACGATGTATTTAATCCTCACGATGCTGTCAGCCGTGCAAACAGCAGCTATAAGTATAATATAACACAGCTTATGAAAAGACCGTTATTGCTATTAAGATGACATGCAAATATTAAGTTATATATCAATATACATGTGGGGCGGGGCGATGGATCACGATGCCGGCTCAGCATCGTGAAGTTTATCAGCCATCGACGATGGACGATGACATCGTCTATCGGCCCAACCCTACCATGCGCTATGCAGAATGGTTAAACACTGGAATTACTAGAAGTGGAACTACTGGAACTACACCGTTCTGACTGTTCATATGAGACAGGGGTGTCAAACTCAATTTCTAGAGGGCCGCAGCCCTGCAGAGTTTCCAGCCCTGCTTTAACACAGGGTTAAAATTAGGGTTGGAACCAAAGTTAAAGCTATAGTTTGACATCTGTGATATAAGAGATATAAGCTTCTATTGAGAGTTTTAAACTTTGAAATGAATGTCTGTCATATTTTATGAAGTCGTCACTACCAAAATATGATCAGTTTTTGTAATATAGCCTATAATTGTGTACAAGTTACAATTCATGCATCAGGAGAGCAACGTTTTCGCAACGTAGTTAAAATGTTGTTTTTGCAAGTTTAAAAGACACGTTTACAGTGAACTTGTTTTTGCTATCAGAAATCATGTTGTTATGAAGAAATGAAGTTGCTAGGCACAGGGAAAAAGTAGCGGGCGCTGAAATGGATGCTGTCACTTTGACCGTTACATCCATTCAAGATGGAAATACTCAGAACCCTTTTTTGTGTAGTATTTCGAATAAAGTAACAATGTTAGAATGACACAGTCATCTATGTGTCAGCAAAAACACTGTGCCTGGCAGGTGAGCAACTGACCCAGGCTTTACAATATATTTCAAGATGGCTTGAGCTTTCTCATTTAACGTTGAATGTCAAGAAAACTGTTTCTACTGTATGTGCTTCATAAGAAATATGCCTGTACGGGATACATTTAAGGTGCTGATTAAAAATAAAGTTATTAAAGAAGTGAATGAGTTTAAGTATCTTGGCATAACTCCAGACATTAATTTAAAATTTGATAGCCATGTTAAAAATATAAGAAAGAAAGTTAAGCCAAGTCTAAACTGTTTTCGTTTTATTAGAAGGTTTTAACATATCAAACTGCAAAATTATACATGCACACAATGATATTCTCTCACTTGCCATATTGCATTACATCATGGTCACAAGCCTCTTTAACTACATTGAAGCCTATTGACTCAATATATAAACAAGCAGTTAAAATTATGGACTTAAAGCCTATGCGATGGCATCATTGTGATGTTTTAAGTAAACATAACCTTTTTAATTTTGATAGTTTTATTAAATTTCATTACCTTAAATTTTAATTTTAAATGCTTAAATAATCATGTTCCAATGCTGTTTTCTGATCTAATCAGTAGGCATCAAACCTCTCACAGTCACACGGGCAACTGCTAATGGTGACTGTCTAGTGCCAAAGTGTAAGACCTCATTTAGTCAATCTGTTTTCTCTGTAAAGGGAGCCAAACTGTGGAATGATTTACCTGTTAGCCTAAAATCAGAAAGTAATATTAATATTTTTAGTAGCGTTCTTAAAAAGTGGTTAAAAACAAAACAGCTGTGTTTGCACAAATAGTGTACTATTAGTTTGTTGGATCATGTCGCCTTTGCTTTTGACTTCAGTAATTTCATGTAAAGAATTATAATGTTGTGTATATGTATTATTATATTTCCATTTTGTCAATTTTGTCAAGCCTCCTGTGGACAGGTGTTGAGAATAAGCAAGTTTGCTAAAACACTTAAACAAATGCATTTGATTGTCCAGTGTAATTGTGATGTCCATGTCAAAAAAATAAATAAATAAAATTAAAATAAATATAAATATATATATATATATATATATATATATATATATATATATATATATATATATATATATATATATATATATATATATATATATATATATATATATATTATATATATATATATATATATATATATATATATATATATATACATATACACAGAACACGAATTAAAGGTCCCGTGAAGGGCTTTAAAATTATCATTTTTTATTCAATGTTTGATATAATCTCAACTAAAAAATGTAGAGAGTGTGGGGACAACTCCTCCCCATTTCAAAAACAGCCAATAGCGTTTGCTAGTGAGAGTAGCTGAGCTCAAGCACATCAAATGAAAAGCGTCTTAAAATGGGCGGGACATGTCAGATGCTAGAGAGTATTAGATTGGTCAAGATTTGAAAATGCAGTTGTAGTAATCGTTGATCTATTTAGGCGGAAGTGACAAACTGCAAGCTTTACATGCTTATATTTATTTTTTTACCTTCTGAACGGAAATCTTGTCACTGTTTTGGAGCACACTAATAGATATCCTTAAAATGAACCGGCTGAAACTAACATCTAAAAAAAATTGTTTTAATTTTCACGAGACCTTTAAGGATAAGTCAGGGTACTATAGTTATATGGATTTTATTTGAACAAAGTTATTAAATTAAAAGTGGTCAAAATGACTGCCTCTGTTTTTCCAGTGTTAATATTTCACAGTCATCCACTCTTAAGTCTTATTTAAACTCCTGTTACCCTGCCGGGATTTACCACATCAAATATTAGCTGCTAATGTTTGTATTGTAGAGGTCAGATTACAGTGTGTGCATAGCGAGCGAATGTGTATTTTTCACACTCGCTAATATACCTTCTATTTCTGTTATGCTTCACAATATGAAGTCCACCGAGGTGAGACAGAGAAAAGGAAAGATGTGTGAAGTAGATGTCACATTCGTCCTTGAGAAAAAGCGAAGCAAAGGACGTTTATGTTTGTGTGAATTTGCAACGCTTCTTTTGTTCTGTGAGATATCAGTCCTCTAACAGCTCTCCCTCAGTTCCCACTGCACTAAATAATGCGCCGTTTGTCCTTCTGCACTGGACACGCACACTTTCCTAAGACCTTGCCTTAAATATTTACGGTTTTAATAAGTCCCTGGTCATTCTGTCTTTCAAGGCGCGACCATGGAAACTCTTCCACCGTGACAATAATGTCACTCGGGGTCTCTGAGCCAAGCAAAGCAGGAGCACGTCTATGAAGCAGACGTAATATTCACACACTCTCTCATACAGCCGCGCGTCAGGCATTACGTCAAGTGTGTTTAATGAACTAAATCGTTTGCATATGCATCCTGGCAGCGTCTGGAGCACTGATAAATCACTGGGTCACCGGAGGGAACTAACTGCAGGCCTGATAAAAACGGCAGGATTATTGGTGTCTAATGAGTTTTATAATTACGCGGCTTAGGATTTCTCCTTCTGTGTTTTTGAGAATTAAAGTTTTTTCCAAATAATTTGTATGATGAAAGTGCTGTTCTATTGAACTCTATAGTCATCAAAGTGCAGTTTTTAGTGTCTGTTTAAACAAATGGATTAAGCAGCAACATTAAAGTTACTTGTTGAAAGTGTCCCCCTGTATGCGTGTGTGTATGTTCAGTTGAGGGCAAAATTATTAGCCCTCCTTTTACATTCTTATTCTTTTTCCAAAATTTCCCAAGTGCTTAACGGAGCATTTTTTTCAGCACATTTTTATAATAGTTTTGATAACTAAATTCTTTTGTCTTTACAATTATGTCAGTACATGATATTTTACTTAAGCTTAAAGTAAAATTTAAAGGCTTACAGTACACTCTCAGAAATACAGGTACAAAATCTGTCACTGGGACAGTACCAAAAATTACACTTTCATTTCTATTCAATTTAATTCAATTCAATTCAATTCAATAAACTTTATTGTCTATCCCACAGGGGTTAGAAAATTGTCTTTAGACATAGGCTCACACACAGCTACAAAACATAAATACACTTACACAATTATTTTTTAAAAATCCTATGTTAAAAATCCTATTAAAAAAAACAATGACAGTGGGAATAAATGTCCTTTTGTACTTAGCCTTTTTTGCTATAGGGACTTCATAGTGTCTACCAGACCGAAGTAACTTATGGCCCATTTTCACTTACTGGTACAGTACGATATGGGTCGGTATGGGCCATCTTTATAAGGTTTGCAATTCCACTGCCGAAAGGGTACCAATGGTACCCTTTGGGAGGCGTGGTGTATGACAGAAAGTTTCAGTCGACCTCATTCTCGCTCAAGGAAATCTCGCTCAAATTAAAGCTGTACGGGTCATTCACATATCATATGAGAAGCACTTCTCACAAACAATATGCTTTATACACATAAACACTTGTGTATAAATGTTCATTTCTAACCTTTCTATGAACATGATTTAATTATAACTGCAGATCAATGAATCAATCAATGAAATCGCGCAAAATAGCCTACTGTAACGTCTGTAATTATATAAAATACATAAATAAAAGCAGCTTATATGAACACATACAGACCCTTACAGTCTTCGATATGTTACCAATTACAGAAAAACTACACACAGCATACATTTAGTCCTTATTTGGGTTCAAAAACAACACGCAACATATAACCTGAAACCTCTCATCTGTATTTTTAATCTTCACCAGCACATGTAACTTCTTGTTAGAAAGTAATTCCGTCATTTTGAGTTCATAATAGTCCAAAAGTTGATGATAATAGTTAAACATTTAGGTTTAGGTTGCTGAAAAAATCATTTGCTCTTTTGTTTTTTTGCGCTTCACTCTCGCGTTTTTTCCCTTTTTGAATGGATGTCAGAAGCACTTCAATAATCACGCACACTTCAATTATCATCAGCTCAAAAAGTTTATTTCAAATATAGACGTGCACACGGTGAACCATGAAAAGGATGGGAAGAGTCTTCCACAATAATGGAGGTTTTTCTTTTTGTCGCTGCTATAATTAAATCAGTGAGAGGTGTTTGTCTCTCACCAATTATTTTACTCGCTACGTTTATCAACCTTAAAAGTTTATTTTTGCTTTTAACAGAGAGGGAGTTAAACCAGGCTACAATATTAAAAGTAAAGACATATTCATATGACAATCAAAATGTCCTTCTCAATATCAATAACCGCTGCTAAGCCTTTTTAAAAACATTCTCTGAGTGTTTATCAAAAGAGAATTGAACTCACCTGTTCAACTTCCTCCCCATTAATTAGCAAAGGGTCACAAAATGTTCGTATTTTGTTTGTCCCACAACCCATTTCTTTTGACACTTTTGTAAAATGCATTTTTTTTTTACTTTTTGGGTACACATTTGTACTTTTTAGGTAATAATATCTAAGGTAATCCTAAGGTAAGGTAATCCTAAGGTCAAGTGTACCTTTTGAAAAGGTACCACCCCAGTAACAGGTTTTGTACCTTTATTTCTGAGAGTTTAATGAAATAATGGTATTTGTGCTATTTACCATCATCAACATTTTTTTATTATTACTACTTTGCTATTTTGAGAGACGTAAGAAGAAAAGTTATATAAATAATATAGAAAAATTATAATATAATTATAGGGCGACGCAGTGGCGCAGTAGGTAGTGCTGTCGCCTCACAGAAAGAACGTTGCTGGGTCGCAGGTTTGAACCTCGGCTGGGTCAGTTGGCGTTTCTGTGTGGAGTTTGCATGTTCTCCCTGGGTTCGCGTGGGTTTCCCCCGGGTGCTCCGATTTCCCTGGTTTCGGTACAGGTGAATTGGGTTGGCTAAATTGTCCGTAGTGTATGAGTGTGAATGAGTGTGTGGATGTTTCCCAGAGATGGGTTGCGGCTGGAAGGGCATCCGCTGCGTAAAAAATGTGCTGGATAAGTTGGCGGTTTATTCCGCTGTGACGACCCCAGATTAATAAAGGTACTAAGCCGACAAGAAAATGAATGAATGAATATAATAATATTTTATAGTAGTATTTTATTTGAAATCTAGAAGAGAAGTTATGAGAACTTTATAGAATAAAGAAACATAAATATATTTATAAATAAAATCTTCTTTGGAAGGCCTGTTGTGTGCCTGTGAATGTGTGTATTTGCATATCTCTGCACATCTTGCTCATCACGTATCAGTCAGCAGCATGTTCTATGCAAACCAACTAAGAAATGAAGGCAACAGCAGAAGGCAAACCTTATGTGAACCAAAGACCCAATATCCAGAATTTACAATGTTGTATGTTTTCTGCACCTTCCACCAGCAGCGTCTCTCATCATGCCTCAGTTTTAAAACTTTGCTGTGTATGTTCATGATGTTTGGAGGAGCCGTAGCTTTGTACAGAACTGTTATGCTTTTAAAACTAGCTTGCTATTGCTATTGTTGCCAAAAATCTTTTTTTTTTCTTGACCAAACATTTATATCAACACTCATTAATGTTTACTTTAGTAAGTAAGAAAAACATCACAATTGTTTGCCCACTATTTGTTGATTTAATCTGATTTTAACAGGTGCTTTGTCTAACTGTGTTTGTGTTGGCAGATGTGTTTCTTTAGCAGTGTTTTAGAATGCCCACATTGGTCTTATTTTGACACATTAATTTTGACAATTCTGTTTATACATTATTTAATTTATATTAATTTGTTAATATGATCCTGTTACTAGGGTTGTCGTGATACCATTAATTCATGTCACGATAGTATACCAACTAAAGTATTGTGATACCAAGTAGTATTGCGATACTGTAATTCATAACTCAAATCCATGAAATAAAGAAAAATGTCAAAAATACTATATTTTATTTGTTATAATAGGCCTGCTTGAATTGAATGAATAATTCCCTTATTATTGAAAAAAATATTTGCACGTCTCTTCACCTAAAATGTTTTCGTACCAACAAAAAATACATTAAAATAAAGATACAAATTATACCAAACGAAATTCGTTACAAAAAGAGCATTTTTCCAACAAACTTAGGCTATATGAAGTGGAAAATTAGTTTCAATGTTTCTTGTTGCTATTTTTGCTTTTTCATCCTTTATCCGTCTTATCAGGTAAGAATTCAATGTATTTCAAAATTTCACTTTGTGAGTTCTTCTTTTTGGCAGCACGGTGGTGCAGTGGGGTAGCACAATCGCCTCTTAGCAAGAAGGTCGCTGGTTTGACCCCTGGCTGGGTCAGTTGGCATTTCTGTGTGGAGTTTGCATGTTCTCCCCGAGCCGAAAAGAAAATGACTGAATGAAGGAAATGAGTTGTTCTTTTTAAGAGATTGTCACAGTTGTTGTAACTATAAATCATATTGACAGGAGCTGAAATGAACGGATTCAGATTCAAAATGAAGCCTCAGAAAATATACAATAGGCTACCATAAAAGCTGCGAATTCTACACAGTTTTGAAATCTTAGAAGGCTCCATTGACTATTAAAATAAAATGGTCTATTGTTGCACAAACGTGTGAGCATTTAGGGGTGTTTCCACATGCAACATTATGTGTTGTAGACAGATCATTAGTGACGATACTATCGTTTACAAACTACAGTGGCTACATATTTACAGTTTATTTATAATTATTACAGTAAATCAGAACAGTGTTTTTTTATGTGAAAATACTTTAAAATGTAGTTGATGGTAGCGTTGAATATTCAGCATTTTTACCCCAGTCAACGCCTGGTTTAATAGTTTGTGGAAAACTTTGAAATTTTTCTAGACATTTTTGTGCCTTTATAATTTTAGGTAAAACTTTAGCTTAAGTAGCAATCCTGTCTATTAACTAATGGTTTATTACTTGCCTGTTAGAAAGATATTGGCAGCTTATTAGTACTTATAAAGTACATACTGTATTCTGCGTGATATTATTTTGCATCCCTAATCCTATACACCTAAACCAAACTACTACCTTAACAACTATTATTAAACTGCAAATTGGGTAACAGGCTCATTCTGAAAACGTAGCCCTATATACATTTCTGTAGATCGCGAACTGTGTAGCCAGAGGAGCGTATGGCTGCATTTCGTCCTTAAAACTAACTCTATGGGGCGGTTTGACACTGTTCCTTTTTGCGCTTACCAGCTGACTGCTTACCTCCGTATGGACGGCTTTTCCACTGTTACCAGTTTGTCCAGTGGCTCGCTGCATACGTCGAAGCATTTGAGACAAAGAGCAGAGTTGACCGTGACAATGGGGTTCATGTCCAGCGAAGAATGGTTCCAGAAAGTAGGTAAGACAAAAACAAAAGCCAAGAAATAAAACAAACAAGTGAATAACAGAGTGAGAATGTGGTCAAATCTGAAAATGTGGTAAAAATCAGGTGAGGGTTGGATTGCTTTTGAAAACACTGTCGGTTGTGTTTAGTGAAGTGGGTGGGAGCTGGTCAATCGATGCTTTTTAAAACACTATCGGTTGGGTTTAGGGAAGGAAGAGGGTGGCTCAGTCAATCACTCGACAGCGGCCTCTGGTGGTTTTATGCAGGAACAGCAGGTGTGAATGGCACTCGCGAGAGAAATTTGACATCTCAAAAAGCATACACATCGGCCTCAGGCGGATTTGCGAAAACAAAAATTGCAAATACGTGTAGCTCCTGGGACGTATTTGGCGCTCTTAAGAAATGTATATAGGGGTACATAATCAGAATGAGCCTGGGTTGAAATAAAAGTCATAGTTAATGGTTTATTAATAGCGGGAATTGTACCTTAAAATGAAGTGTGACCTAATTTGATATATTGTGTAACATTTAAACGTCTTTCCAACTGTCCTTGCAAAAAATACTTTTAAAATAGTATGTATTTCAATTAAATTCAACTGATTTTTGTTTTCCACAAGAAGGGAGAGCGTACATTAAAAACATTCCTCACAAATGTAAATGTACCCAAATAAGGCCAAAGTCTAGTTGTCGTTGGTGGTCTCTTTGGCAGATTTTAAAGGCTTATATCAATAAACATACAAATTCAAACTATGAACAAAACTCAAATGGACAATAAAAAACAACAACAACAATATATCCACCACCTTAAATATTATTTGGTAGTTACATTTTTACTTGTATAATCTTTTTTTTTTTTGCTCCATTGCATTTAGCTACAGTTGTTCTTGATTCAAGCATGCATAGACGTCTAATATGTGGCTTATATTTCGTCCATGTTTGTGTGTGTGTGTGTGTGTGTTTATGTGATGGGATTGAAGTGGAATTGGATGTGCAGTGTGAGGGGTTTATTCTGTAGCTTCAATAAAAAGACCAGACCCCAGTGCCTGATTATATGGGCAAATATGACCTCATGTTTGTGTGAGAGCACATGGCTGATGTCCTCTGTTGACACTACAGCTCAGAAACATGTGAGGGAGAGATACAAGGATTGGTTTGCCTCCTCCTTTCGCCTCTCTTCCTCTCTTTTCCCCTCATGTACAAACTGACAATTCTGCAGCAGCCGCATGATACGATCATGTCAGCATGCGCCGAGAAGGTTTCCAGCATCTTGTTAAATTCATGTCATGAAGGATTCAGGCTGTTCTGGCATCCTACCGAGTATTTGAGATGTGTACTTAATATGGTGTGAAGAAAAAATTGTGTGCACTCAAAAGCTACGTCACATGTACTGTACCCTTTAATTGCTTATTTTGAAGCTAGAGCACAGATTGTTGCAGGACATTTTATGAGAAAAGACTTTTTCAGTTTTTCTGCTTCACAATTTGAATGTTTAATTGTCCAAAATTACATACATAACTTCAGTATGCAAAAAACAAGATGTGACATTGTAACCTTTTCCTCAATATTTTTAGATTACTTGAAATCAGAGTCAGAATCAGTTTTGCCAAGTGTGCTTCATACACACAAGGAATTTGTTTTGGCAACAGAAGCTTCCAGTGTACATAAAGTGACAAGTGACAACACAAAATTAAATATGAGAAAAGAAAAAGGCGAAAAACATCAGAAATACATTTATATACAAAAAAATAAATAAAATTATATATATATATATATACTGCATTAATTAAATAGATAGTTCCCCCCAAAATTAAAATTACCTCATCGTATTCTCTCATGTGGTTTTTAAACCTTTACGAGTCTCTTTCTTTTGTTTTAACACAAAATAAAATGTTTTGAAAAATGCTGGTTATAGGGACTTAAATAATTTTGGCGATAATTTTTATGAATCCATTGAGAGACAAAATAACTGCAGTGTCTTTAGAGAAAAGTATTTTCAACCTTGCTTTGGGATGTCCACAGTCTTGAAGAGCTCAACCAGTGGCGGCTGGTGTTAATAAATGTGAGGGGGGCGCATTTTAAAAGCCACTAAAAGCCATTTTTCAGGTGATGTACCAAAAAACAAAAATGACTAAAGCATACAATAAATGCATCACAAATCAGTTCATTTTAGTTCAATTTGGGTTTATCAGTAATGAAGTAATCAAGATAATCAGTAAACACACACACAAATGTTGCGTAATCACTGGCAGCACTACTTAAAAATTAATTTTGCTCTCCTTTTTTTCTGGCTTGCAAATTTCTTGAGCTTTTGGTTAAAGTCAGTCATCTCAGTCACCAGTCTCTTCTCTATTGACAGCATGGCCAATGCATTCAGCCTCTCTTGCTTCATGCTGTTTGAAACAGCAAACATGGAAAACAGTAAAAGGCATGACTTACATCAGAACTTGCCAGCCAACTCCGTTTGTCATAACAAGTGCTGGAAAAGCCAAGGGTGTACGCGCGCCCGTGAATCGCGATCACTTGACTGCTGGTGAATTTGTTTTCATTAGTTTTGCAAGGAAGGTCGATCTGGTCCAAGCTCCTTGATTCTTTTTTTTTTCTTCATCCAAATGCCTTGTGAATGGATATCTTTGCAAAGATACAACAGAATTTTCCTTCATCTTGCACTTGCTTTCACTATATGATTTAAGGTCAGCACAGCTAACTGACGAGCTTCTGCTGAGTGAACGGTGTAAGTGAGAATGGTCCAATCACATAAGGCCAATCATATACTGTAAAAACAAATATGATTCGTTCAAACAAGAAAATGGGAGGGTTCGGGGCGCAGAGCGCTGCGCCCCAAAGACAATTTAAAACCGGCCAATTAGAGCTTATCCTCATATCACGTGCATTGCAAAAGTTTGTGTACCCACATAGACACCCATTAGTCCGGCGCCCCGTACACATATGAAAAAATATTGTTCATACATTTTTTTTCAATAAATGTTAGTATGACTACAATAAATGTTAGAATGTTATAATTAAATCAGTTTATTTTGTTAATATTTGTGATAATAAATATTGACATATTAAAGGAGTCTAACTTGACGGGGGCGGCGCCCCAGCGCCCTCTATTGACCAGCCGCCACTGAGCTCAACCATATTTAAACACTGGAGCAGCTGATCAAGCTTTTCAGGATCATATAAAAGCAGATGTGCTGAAGCAGGTAATACACTTTGCAGGATTGTGGGCTGAGTTTAAAACCTCAAGCGTACGTTTAAAGTCAACATGAACCGGAAACTACAACCATTTTTTTCGTATTGTGATGCAGTTCCTAGAGAAATGACAAAACAGTGGCTGTGGTTGGTTTTTTTTTTACTGCAAGCTGAATTGATTCAGTAAAGTAGGCATTTTATTCAGAGAGATTGGGAGAAGGGTTTGGGGAGAGTATTTTCAACCTAAAGGCTCGTACACACCGGGACGCTTTTCGTTTGCATTTATCGTCAGCGTTTTTCAAGACCTTTTTCCGGATTCAAACCCAAGCGAATTTCACAGGCGTCGAGCAGAAGAGTATGCAAAATCACTCCTTGACGTTAGATGGCGCTACACAACTGTAAGCTTCTGACACCCGCTTGTAACTGAAGAAGAAGACAAAGTTGACACGCTTGTTGTTATGGATGGTTCAAGTAGCAGCTCCAGCTCTAGTAATGAAGGAATGATTATTGTTCACCAGTGCAATAAGCAGCTCCACGTTCATATCACCTCTGGGCATCTTGTTCAATGTGCGCTCGCATTGACAGTTGCGCTTGAGCGCCTCCAAGTGCTGTTTACTGTAACTTCAGCAGTTCCGTGCACGTGAACAAAAGTGCCAACCTGATTGGTGGAGAAGATTTGCGTCCAAACAAAAAAACGAGCATGGGGCGTTTTTTTAAAAATGATGCTTTTGCGCCTGCCGTTTTGCACGTTGGTGTGCACAATCACATTGGCGCCCTTTATTTAGTCACAAGGCGTTAAACGTCAACGGAAAACTCGAGCAAAAACGTCTCTGTGTGCACGGGCCTTTACAGTTGTCAAAAGAGTTGGAGCAGCGTGAATAAATATGTTAACCACCCCCAATTTCTAACATATACGTAATCTGGCAATTTAACTGAAAAAAAACAGCAAGTGCATTTTCAATGTGAGCAATATGAGCTAACAAAATCATATGGTTAGTTTTGATTTATGGGGACTTTAAATGTTATTTCTGTGTCATTCATACCAGACGCTAGATGCGCGCATAATCTCCACATATACATTACTGAAGAAGACATCGGCTACAGTCAGCTTTCACTGGATGAGGATAGAGATGAGAAAAATAGATAAATGGATCAAACATGATGAGAATAAACCATAGACTGTAAAAGATATGGACGTAGTATCCGTGATGTCACCCATAGGTTTCTGAACACTGATTCGCCTCGCAGCAATCCTCACACTAATTGATAGAGCATAACAAATAACATGCAAGTATTAAATTGTAATAACCTATATTATTTCTGTCTCTTATACACCAGTGTGAATACTGATATTGTTGTTATTGAATTTCAAATAGGGCCAATTCAAAGGCCAAAGGCTTACGTTTTTCAGTTACAAATGGCCTACTAATGTTTTGCTTTTATATAATACATTAGGCTATTATTTGTGCATACCGTTTGTTTGAAAACAACATTTTTTTGTCATCATCACTGCAAACTTAAATGAGCGATAATATCATTAAATGTGGAGAGGGGCCTTACAATATGGGAAATGGGGGAAAAGGGGGTCTCAGGCAAAAAAAAAAAAAAGGTTGGAAACCACTGGATTAGATAAAAGACCTAAGACATGGGGCTGGGTGATATAATAATAATAATAATAATAATAATACATTTTATTTGTAATGCACTTTTCTCAAGCTCAAAGCACTACCAGGCAAAAAAACAATAGAACAGTAAAAACAATAAATAGGAAAATATAACAATAAGTAAGATAACAATAGATCACACATTAAAAACGCTACAAATGAGGTGAGTCTTAAGAAGCTTCTTAAAGCAGTCCAGAGACACAGCATTCCTAATGGTAATGGGTAATGCATTGCATAATTTTGGTTCTAATTTGGTGTTAATAAAGTCCAGAACTTATCATTGTTATTTTATCGTGATACAATATAATGTCGTGTATCAGCCCAGCTCTATCCTAACATGTCAATGGTTTCCAACAATCTTTAAAACTTCTTCTTTTCTGCTCAAAAAAAAGAAAAGGAACTTATGATGGTTTAAAACACTTGAAGGTGAGTCATTTGTGACAAACCTTTTATTTGTGGGTGAACTATCCCTTGTCTTACAAGGCATGGAAAGAATGCCTCTTTATAGGCCAATTCACACCACACCGACAGACACAGAGAGACGGCAAAAAACTCTTTGTAGGTTTGTCAGATTAGTGTTAGCTGTTGTGTCTGTTGGTGTCTGTCTGAGCTCATATTTGCTAAGCTAATTTGATCAATTAAAACAAAAAGCAATGCAACTGCAGAACTAATTTTCAAACATGTTTCTTTTCGTTAGTTGCCTATCTGTGTTGCCCATCAGTGCCAATTATTATTATATATTTTTTCAAATAGAGATTTATATGTCATCTTAAAGCTGAATAAATTAGCTCTCAGTTAATGTGATTTTTAAGATAGGACAATATTTGTCTGAGAAACAATTATTTGAAAATCTGGAATCTGAGGGTTCAACAAAATCATAATATTGAGAAAATCATCTGTAAATACAGCTAAATTTGTACTTAGGAATGAAACATTAATAAAATTGAGTTTTGATATATTTGATATATATAACAAATTTTCATCTAACATGAACTTTATTGATATTCACACACACACACACACATATATAATCCTGTGGTACTATGTTCATATACTTTATTAATACATTTTGAATTGTTGGCTATTGTCAAGTACAGTATATACCCATGGCTGGTTTTGTGGTGCAGGTTCACAAATAATGTAAAATAGGCTACTAGTAAACCCACATAAAATGAAATGGCTCACAAACGCTGTAAATATGCATTTTTGGTCCCTCAGATTCATAAAATATTGATATCTCTTTCAACAGCAATTCAGAATTGCGTTTAGCTTTTTTGACATTAATTGCATTATATAAGTCACAGCACATTTCAGATGACAAAAAATGTTCCCAAACAATGCAGTGCAGTGCATATCAAAACCTTAAAAAAAGCAATTCTCCATTGAAGATCACTGAAAATGAGCTGTGCAGTCTGACAAAATATGTTCACAAGCAAATGTTGATTTACTTATGATTGCATATTTAAAGCTGATGATAAAAAAAAACAATGACACACTTCAGCTTTAAGGATTGTTTTTCATCTCGGTTGGAGGATCACAATCTGATTGGACTGATTTGACGGTATCTTAGCAATGCTCTTCAAACGTGTCATTATGTTTTACTGTGCATCAGCCTTTTTCCCCGTTACCTCTGTTTTTTATGACCTTCTGCTCACTCTCTCAAGCACACACACACACACATAGACATAGACATAAGTGCTGCGTGTGATGTGTACTAAATTACTGTTTTGCTGTTCTGAATGGAGTAAAATGGAATACATTATTCTGTTTCTCTAAATTACATATCAAAGGAGGCCGGGCGAGAGCCGGAGAGAGATCTGATATCAAAGAAGTAAGACATCTCAATCGGAAGGAAGGAAGGAACTGGAATAAGTAGGCAAGAAAAAAAGGAAAATGGGGATGAAAGCTAGCAGAAATGCGTCTGCGAAAGGGAAAAGCGCGACTGAGAGCAAACATCTTTATGTTTATTTCTACCTGCTTGTGGCTTTCTTCTCATGCACACACCTACATGATCTGTCCCAATATTGTGTCATCTAGATGAGTCTCAGCCAATAGAAAGATGGAATAAATGAGCAGCACATTTGACTTCACAGATGTGTGGGATTCGGATATTACCCTGTTATACTGTAGGTCACGCACTGAAATACTCGTTGGAAAAACCCTGGAGACTGATATAATGGAGATTTTATGATATAAAAAGAAAATTATATTGTAATCAGTGTAAATGATGTTACCATATATGTTTTTTTTTTGCCTGATAAAGAATTAAATATATATAATTTACTGAATGTAATATGTTCTTATAGTTAATTAAATTATAACTATTTATACATTAAAATAATTACTGAAAAGAAAAGTTAATGTACAATTTTTTTTTCATCTAATTGTGAAGGTAACAGTTCTGATTTTTCTCAGACTTGTACAGTGTAAAAAGTATCTGTTAATTAACAGGATCCGTATTTTGTGATTCACAGTTTTTTTCACAGTTATGAATTGCTTCATGGGACCTTAATGACTTTTCATGTTAAAAATTTTGTGCCGTTTAACAAAGTGACGTTTATTGACTTGGCAATCATATATGCTGTATAAATGCTTGACGCCATAAAATAACAGAAAAAGTACTGGAAGTTCATTAAAAGGTTTTTATGCTGTAGTTTACATCAAACAAGACTATATACACTTTCTGGCCACTTTATTAGGTACTCCTTACTAGTACCAGGTTGGACCCCTTTTTGCCTTTAGAACTGTCTTAATCATTCATGGCATAGATTCAACAAGGTAATGGAAAATTCCTCAGAGATTTTGGTCCATATTGACATGATAGCATCACGCAGTTGCTGCAGATTTGTCGTCTGCACATCCATGATCCGAATCTCCTGTTCCACCACATCCCAAAGGTGCTCTATTGGATTGAGAACTGGTGACTGTGGAGGCCATTTGAGTACAGTGAACTCACTGTCATGTTCAAGAAACTAATCTGAGATGATTCGCGCTTTATGACATGGCGTGTTATCCTGCTGGAAGTAGCCATCAGAAGATGGGTACACTGTGATCATAAAGGGATGGACACAACAATACTCATGTAGGCTGTGGTGTTGATACGATGCTCAATTGGTACAAAGTGTGCCAAGAAAATATCCCCCACAACATTACTCCACCACCATGAGCCTGAACCGTTGATACAAGGCAGGATGGACTCATGCTTTCATGTAGTTGATGCCAAATTCTGACCCTATAATGCAAATGTCGCAGCAGAAATCGAGACTCATCAAACTAGGCATTGTTTTGGTGAGCCTGTGTGAATTGTAGCCTCAGTTTCCTGTTCTGAGCAGATAGGAGTGACACCTGGTGTGGTCTTCTGCTGCTGTAGCCCATCCGCCTCAAGGTTGCACATGTTGTCCATCCAGAGATGCTCTTCTGTATAACTTGGTTGTAACAAGTGGTTATTCGAGTAACTGTTGCCTTTCTATCAGCTCAAAGCAGTCTGGCCATTCTCCTTTGACCTCTGGCATCATCAAGGCATTTGCGCACACATAACGGCCGCTCACTGGATATTTTCTCTTTTTCAGACCATTCTCTGTAAACCCTAGAGATGGTTGTGTGTGAAAATCCCAGTAGATCAGCAATTTCTGAAATACTCAGCACCAACAACTATATCATGTTCAAAGTCACTTTACCTTTCTTCCCCATTCTGATGCTGGGTGTGAATTGCAGCAGATCATCTTGACCATGTCTACATGACTAAATACATTGAGTTGCTGCCATTGATTGAAATTTGTGTTAACGAGCAGTTGGACAGGTGTACCTAATAAAGTGGTGAGTGTATATCACTTCAATACTATTAAAAATATCTATAAAAGTAAGTTTTCCAAACATTTCATCATTAAAAGTTGTTAAAGGAAATATCATGGTCTCATAATGCAATTCAAAAGCAAAAGTAAATGAAAAAATAAAAATAAAACCCACAAAATACGAAAAACATAATGGAGTTCAGTTGATCATTCATTTGATGAAATCTCAACATCAGTTCCAAACCGTATGGCAATCTATTGCGGATTTCCTCGAAACTCATTAGTGTTTTGTCAACGCTCTCATTGTAACAACTGAATACAAGCAAACTGAACATTTGCTGATTGGCAAGTATCCCACATTCATCATCTATTTTCTTTAATGTCTTTTTTTTTTTCAAAAATTTTTTTCTTCAATTTTTTGCTGTGGTTACTATGTTTGTTTGTACTGTGATTTGAATGTACATCAAAAAAAGAAGAAAGCTTGAATAAAAATATTAAAACGTAAAAGACAAAACAACAAAAAAACTAGTTAATAATAATAATTAAAAAAAATAACAATAAGAAGAAAACGGGGAAATAAATAAAAAGGAGAGAGAAATTGGAAATAAAAATAAATACAGGGTATCTGCAGGGTCTTAAAAAGTCTTAAAATGTCTTAAATTTCAAAAACAAAATTTTAGGCCTTCACTAAAATATAGGTTATGTGTCTTAAATAATTTTTTAACAGGTCTTAATTTTCCTCTGCTCAAGTAAAGCTAAACAATCAGGCCTACATCCATCCAATCACCATCAATCCATCTTAAAAAAACCTTTTTTCTAATATTTAAGTTTATATTTAAGTTTTTTATTGCAAAGAGATACAATTTACAATAGCTGTTAGAAATATTTGACAGTAATTCCTTCAAACGAATTTCCTAATTCCAAGGGAAAGAAAACTAAAAACAATTACACAGTTATGATAATAATAGAGCAATATATCCCTTTACGTTATCTTCCATTCGTACAAAAACTCTTTACAGAAGTAAGGGGAGTAGATGTAATATTTATAAATAGGCATGAAACTTTACAGAAACGCATTAGGTTGAAAAGAAGGTATAGTCAGTCAGTTTGGACCAAAAGCTAACAAATGTTTGATTATTTACTGTATGTAATTGTCTTCACGATAAATATACTTTTAAATATGTTAAACTTGTCATTTTTTTGTGAAATATTTGAATATTTTGAAATATTTTATATGGATGTAGATACTGTTGCTTTGGCCACAAATCCAAGGTGATCATTTTGACAGTTTTAAGACTTCTACCAAGTACTGTTGTTCTCTTCACATGGAAATGTCTAACTATTTCAATAAAAAGCATTGGTTAGATCTACAAAGAAATACCGACTCTGGACCTCTTGGAAGCATAATTGAACAGCCCTAGTCCTCTTAACAGGATTTATTGTCATATTGACCTTCATAACATGATTAGCTGTTCAACACTCTGCTTGATTACCTGATTGGCTGCTCGGCATAATATTAAACAATCCCATTAACATAATCACCGTATGATTCGCCAGCTAAATTATGCATCACTCGATTTCTCATTTTTGCCTTGTCTGGTTTCTTTTGACTCTGTGTGTGAGTTTTACGTGGCTTTTCCTCCCCAGTGTGGTAAGCAGTGCGTTTTTGGCTTGCATTTCTGTAATTAGCAAGTTATGCAGAACCATTAAAAGCATATGGTCAAGACTGTAAACTCACAGTCAGCATAGATTTACACAACCACGCCAACACACGCTGTTTTTATAGTTGTGCGTCGTATAGAGAGAGAACCGCTCACAGCTGGGAACCATACTGACCTTTTCTCCTTCACTGCATTCCTGCTGTCTGGGAGGGAACTGTGTGTGTGTGTGTGTGTGTGTGTGTGTGTGTGTGTGTGTGTGTGTGTGTGTGTGTGTGTGTGTGTGTGTGTGTGTGCGTGCGTGTGCGCGTGCGCGTGTGTGTGAGTGAGTGAGTGAGTGAGTGAGTGAGTGAGTGAGTGTATGTTTGATGCTGAAAGCTGTACTGTGATAAAGGAACACAATATTTTCTCTGCACTTTGACAGTCTCGCTTTTTATATGTCTCTTTTACTGTACTTCAGGTAGATTTTATTAGAATGGTAGTAAAAAGGTAAGAGGCAGTCAGCTAGGCATTGCCTTAAAAACTTTGGATGAGAAATTAAAAATAAGTAATTAACAGTATGATATGAAATGTTTGTCACATTTTAATGTTTCAGATCATCAAACAGTTTTAAATATTAGTCAAAGGTAACACAAATAAACACATTATGCAGTTTTAATTGATGTTATGGAAAACAAAACACAAAACTGCATAGCCCTGTGTGAAAAAAGTGTTAAAACATAACCTAACTCTGGTTTATCACACCTGAGTTCAATTTCTGTAGCCACACCCAGGCCTGATTACTGCCACACCTGTTTGCAATCAAGACATCACTTCAATAGGACCTGCCTGACTAAGTGAAGTAGACCAAATGATCCTCAAAAGCTGGACACCATGCAGAGATCCAAAGAAATAAAAAAGAAATTTTAAAAAGAATGAAATCAGACACCTTTTCACGCCACTGTATGTTATATGTTTAAGTCAGAATTATTAGCCCCCCTGAATTATTAACTCCCTGTTTATTTTTTTTCCCAATTTCTGTCTAACAGAGAGAAGATTTTTTCAACACATTTCTAAACATAATAGTTTTAATAACTCATTTCTAATAACTAATAAAATTTTATCTTTGCCATGATGACAGTAAATAATATTTGACTAGATATTTTTCAAGACACTTCAATACAGCTTAAAGTGACATTTAAAGACTTAACTAGGTTAATTAGTTTAACTAGGCAGGTTAGGGTAATTAGGCAAGTTATTGAATAGTGATGGTTTGTTGTATACTATTGAAATAAAATGCAGCTTAAAGGGGCTAATAATTTTGACCTTAAATTTTTTTTTAAAAATTAATAACTGCTTTTATTCTAGCCGAAATGAAACAAATATTTAAAAAGAAAAAAATTCAAAGACACACACACACACACACACACACACACACACACACACACACACACACACACACACACACACACACACACACACACACACACACACACACACACACACACACACACACACACACACACACACACACACACACACACATATTGATACTATGTTCAGCATAATTGCTGTTGTCTTCAGGGTCACATGATCATTCTAATACGTTGGTGCTCAAGTAAAATTTCTTAAAATCTCTTTAATATGTCCTTGCTGAATAAAACAATTAATTTCATTTAAAGAACAATAGAGAAAAACCTAAAATTTCTAAACACTCAAAATTAAAAAATTTAGAGGCTGCAGAAAATAACAGAGTAATATCAAGGGACCCCTGTGTATATATATACGTATATATATATATATTATAAAATATACAGTGGCGCGAAAAATTGTCTGATTTCATTCTTTTTTAAATTTCTTTTTTATTTCTTTGGATCTCTGCATGGTGTCCAGCTTTTGAGGATCAGTTGGTCTACTTCACTTAGTCAGGCAGGTCCTATTGAAGTGATGTCTTGATTGCAAACAGGTGTGGCAGTAATCAGGCCTGGGTGTGGCTACAGAAATTGAACTCAGGTGTGATAAACCAGAGTTAGGTTATGGCTGCGTCCGAAACCGCCTACTATTCAGTAGGTACTGCATTTGAATTTAAACGTACCACTCGGCCGTTGGAAAAGTACGTTCTACACAGTATGAATGTGAGCAGTATAAATGGAATTCGGACGTACTACATCCGCCATTTTGTCATGGTCACGTGACCTACCTGCGTCAGTTGCGTCGCTTCACGTCCATTCATAAATTATCTCGCGGGGCATCATGGGATAGCGCAGCGTCCATGGGATGCGCACTTCAGAATCTCGCCGGAAGTAGTAAGTCATCCGGGTACTTCTCGCATACTGATTTTCGAATTTTATGAATTCGGACATACTACTCGGCTCGCATACTGATTTTAGCGTACTGTATAGTATGGAAGTATGCGGTTTCGGACGCAGTCTATGTTTTAACACTTTTTTCACACAGGGCTATGCAGTTTTGTATTTTGTTTTCCATTAATAATAACATCAATTAAAACTGCATAATGTGTTTACTTGTGTTACCTTTGACTAATATTTAGAACTGTTTGATGATCTGAAACATTAAAATGTGACAAACATGTAAAAAAAAAACAAATCAGTAAAGGGGCAAACATTTTTTCACACCACTGTATGTCTGTCACTTTGTGTCACAAAACTAATATATGGAGGGTTATATGCAATCTGAAAGCAGATTAAATAAGCTTTCCACTGATGTTTGTTAGGATTGCAACTATTTAAAATAAAATCTGCAATCTAACAGTTAAAAAAGATATATAAATTAAAAATCACTTTTAAAGTCAGGGCTTTATGTTATTCACAGGTTTATCAGTCAAACACAGCAATGCTAACCTCTTTTTAATACATTAATCAGTCTCACACTTCACTATATTTATTTAGATTTCATATCATACTGTTAATTACTTATTTTTAATTAAAATAAAGTTTTTAAGGCAATGCCTAGCTGACTGCCTTTTACCTTTTTACTACCATTCTAATAAAATCTACCTGACAGACAGTAAAAGAGGCATATAAAAAGCGAGACTGTCAAAGTGCAGAGAAAATATTGTGTTCCTTTATCACAGTACAGCTTTCAGCATCAAACTCATACACATTTTTTAACACTGGTAGAAACAGGAGATCTCTGTGTGAGTAAAAGGAAAAAAAGAAAGTAGTTTCAAAACCAATTAAAAGTTTATTTCAGATGCCACAAGTTCACAATTCTTCAACAAAATAAAATCTTTAAAAAAAAAACTGTCCAGAATGATCTTTAAAGAGTTTTGACATTTGTGCTCTCTGTTTTGGATTATGAAGCCAGCCGTGACACCAGCTGGTTCTTTTACTGTTTTCATTTTCTGTTTTAATTCTCTTCTTTGATATGATGAAGGCACTGGTCGGAGAGATTTGGCATTTGCATGTGTGTTTTGTGTGTGTGTGTTTGAGTTTGAGATTACAATGACTTTGAGAACTGATGACTAACCGATTCTGAATGTCCTCTGGCTGTTATCTCTGCTTTAGAGGAAGAGGAAAAGTAAAAGAGAAAGGCTGTCCTCAATTATTCCTTCCAAACACACACACAGACATTCAGAGAGGGCTGAAAATGTGTGTAAAATCACACTGAACTGCATCAGTGCACTAACTCAATCAAGTAGGACGTCCTGTTAATGACTGAATAACTACAGCTCACATTCCTCTTCCACTGATCTATCTCGGTGCTGAAGTTAAGCACCATTTGGCCTCAGGAGTCTGATTTTTTTTTTTAAAAAAAAAGTGTTATAATGTGTGCTTGTATGTGTGTGAAGGAAGATTTCGACAGACCTACGGCTGTTTTTGTTTCTCTCTGATTGCACCAAATATATCCAATTATTCCTAGGGCCTGAGAAATGTGATTGTGTGCATGTCTGGTGTCTCTGAGGGTTTGTGCGAGCGTGTGCATGTGTTTCATCTTTGATTCCACAATCTTTTGATCAGCACTTTCTTTTTATTTTTTTTACTTTTGTCGCAGCTATTTTAGCCTGATTTGGCCTTTACTTTTACTCATGCATATAAAGCCGTGGCCAGGCATATGCTGCATCACCCACTCAGTCTTTGATGGTGTCAGCGCTGATTGGAAGGAAGAAATGCATGATCTTTCTGCTTTACCAAATTGATTTTTATAGAGCGACAGGAAATCTCGGAGATCGGACACCAAGGACTGAGAGAGAAATCTGTGCTTCATTTTAATCAGGCAGGTGGCAGGGCTGACCAATGAGACGCCTCGGCTGCAAATTAAACTGTTGTCTGGGGTCCTGAGAGTCGACATCAGGTTAATGAATTTAAGAAAGAGCAGTCTGAGTGTGTCTGTGTGTTTCCAAATGATGAGTTTAAGAAGGATGGGGCCGGCGGGGTCTGTGTTACTACCGTGATGGGACATGATGGGCTACAACCCCCTCACCTTCATTTAAAGGGGCTGTTTGGAGAATTCAGAAAAGCGTGAAATTAGCAGCACTAGTGGCTGTTAAGTGAATTGATGCAAATTATTGTTTGCGCTCGCACTTGTGCACGTGTAACTTTGAAGAGACTAAACTTGTTTGCGTTATTTTAGAACAAACATTCAAAAATAAAAATCAATGGAGAACTCAATTTAATTAAGTTGTAGTAAATATGTTTAGCTGCAACTTGTAAAGCAAAAATTGTATGTAATTAGGCCTGTCACGATAAAGAATTTTTGTTGTGCGATATATTGTCACAGAAATTGTTTCGATAAGCGATATTATTGTCATTTTGAGATCATTTTATGCCACTGATTATACAATGATTATATAATAGCATAATAATGCAAATAGCCATAAAGACTTTAAAATACGTATCATTCTTAGTGGAGTTTATTTATAAACTAATTTCGAGAGGATCACGTGCTTATGATTGCTAGCAGCTGGACCCACATTATCCAAATCAACATGCACCAATCAGATGATCCCTTAACTACTATAAATATCCCGGGTTCCATATCACCGCTATCTTCGCTTTGAAGAATCCCCCCTTCCACCCCTACTCCTTCCCTTTTCTAGATGGGTGACACGGTGGCCCAGCGCTTAGCGCTGTTGCCTCACAGCAAGAGTGTCAATGGTCCCAGGCTCTACCTAACCAGCGGGCATTTTCTGTGCGGAGTTTGCATGTTCTCCCCGTGTTCACGTGGGTTTTCTCCGGGTCCTCCGGTTTCCTCCCACCGATTAAAAACACGCAACCTAAATTTGATCGATCAACTTTATAGACTTGCTCCCTATGTAGTACCTATCTCGTTAAAGAGAACTACTATCTGCTCTTCAACACTACGAAGGGGGAGTTCTCGAGATCTACCTGAGCTCGATCTCCCCTCTCGCCTTGCAACGGGAGGGAGCCCCGGGCTCGAGGATCTCATGAGCTCAGGGCTCTCTCCCGGGACAGCATGCCAAACAAGCTTATTATTAATCATCAGCTAAGTGTGAACTCTTGAAAGGTTATTTAGATTATATAATTTGATGTCAAAAGGGTAAATGTCCTATTATTTATACTATTAAATGTCCTATTAGGTAAATGTCCAATTATAAACGTTGACACCGGTGAGGTAGAATGTAAATTTGATTATAAAATGGCTTTAACGTTATTTGTAAATTTGTAAATATATGTTGCAACAGCAAAAACTATTGAGGTCATCTCCAAGTATTGCACGATAAGTCGATATATTGATTACTGTGACAGGCCTATATATAATAAAAAATGCTACCGATGTGGTCAGATGCAGTTTCATCAAATAAAGTTTTAAATAAAAGGATTTATGTGTATTTATATATTGTTTGTTTTTAATCTGAACTTGCAATAAAACGTTTAATTGGATAATAAATAATTACGCACAAATTCTTCCATTTTTTTTGGTTATCTACTGTATGTAAGGATGAGAGACAATGCTTATTTTTATCTCAATAGATATGCAATACAGTTATTTAGAGTAAAAGAAAAAAAAACTAATTCAATAGCCCAGCAATAGTCAGAACTAGCAAAATGCTAAATAACCAACACGATCTCACAGCAATTCGTAACTTTTGATTTAGTGGCTAATTCGTATGGGTTCATACGATCTCATTCGTGCAATTTAGTACGATTTGCTTATCCCCCAATGATGGTGGGGTTTAGGGGCGGGGTTAGGTGCCATGCATCCTTTTTAAAATCATGTAACTAAATAGCCACTAAACTGACATTTAAATATTTACATAAAATAGTTACGTTTCCTTGTGCTATCAGGCTGAAATAACTTGTTCTTGTCTGTCATTGGCTCTGTCCTATTGAATATTTAAGCAGTTAGTCATTATTCAGGGATTATTTAAATGGCTAATCAGTAGATTTTAAATAATTATTCAGCTTTTGCAGCTAGTTAAACATTGAGTTATACATATGCTAATCATAAAGAAAAGAAAAAATTCTTCAGCTTTTAAAATAATTGCTTCTGTGAACTTTGAACAAACAGAACAGGTCATTTTCTTTTAGTTTCTTGACTTTAAATCGCTCAAATAATTTAACTGTTTAACATTTTTGTTTCCTTTTAATAGAAAAAAAGTAACTTTGCTTTGTAAGTGATAAAAGTAATATATAAGTAAGCTTTATTCTTTGTAAACCAAATAATCATTCATTCATTCATTCATTCATTCATTCATTCATTCATTCATTTTCTTTTCGGCTTAGTCCCTTTATGCATCTGGGGTCACCACAGTGGAATGAACCGCCAACTTATCCAGCACATGTATTATGCAGCGGATGCCCTTCCATCTGCAACCCATCACTGGGAAACACCCATACACTCTCATTCAAACACATACACTATGGCCAGTTTAGTTTATTCAATTCACCTATAGCGCATGTCTTTGGACTGTGGTGGAAACTGGAGCACCCGGAGGAATTCCATGCGAACACGGGGAGAACATGCAAACTCCATACAGCAACGCCAACTATCCCCGCCGAAGCTCGAACCAGTGACCTTCTTGCTGTGAGGGAACAGCGCTACTCACTGCGCCAAAGCACCGCCCCACCAAATAATCAAATTACTGTAATTACTATATATTACTGTTGTTATACTGTTGACTTTTTTTGGGAGGGCCAAATTACATTTTATTAATTCGTTATTGCCCAACATTGGCCATTCATATATACACACCTCCTTTTCTATATGCTTTATAATGTTATATATTTATTAATTGATTAAAAACTGCATATTTGTAATTTCTCTAGTCTTCAGTGTCATGTTTTTCTTGATAAAATATTCAATTACTCTGATTGGCTTTATAAATAAACATTTATCATTATTATCAATGATGTGTCAAAAAAATTCAAGATTCTTTGAGGAATCGAAAGTTCCAAAGAACAGCATTTATCTGAAATAGATTTCACACATTTGAAGCAAGTGTCTCAGATGGTGTTTTGCACCTCTTCTATTGTTGTGGTTTCTCATTTTTCAGCATTGTGCTTATATTTTGCATCTGAATATGGTGTTGTGCTTGTTGTTTTGTCATTTTTGGTGATCGCAGGCCAGAGTTTCCCAGCTGTGCCAGGGCAAACAGGAAATTAGGCAGGAAGTGGAAGCGTGTGTCCCACTTTAGCTCTCCAAATACAACAAACACTGGCTTTCCTGTTCCTACAACAGCACAGACTGGCACAGTGACCTGCGCTTACATAATCTGCAAACAATCAACACATTCTCTGACCCCGCCCACAGCCCCTCAACCAACAAATCAGAGCCCGTGTTTTGGCTGACTGATAGATGTTCAGCCTGCGAGAAAGCAGAGGAATGGAATGTTTACAGGAGCATTTATTGGAATTTCAGGCTGTATTTGAGTGTCCAAGAAAGATTTTAGTTTCACTTTTCATTTCTGTAAAATCCAGTGTGTGCCTTTAGGAATAAAAACATGCTTATTGTTAAATGATGATTAATATAAAAGAAATAATAATAAACACCACAGCAGAGTGAACAATGGGGGTTTGTGAATACATGTTTTATAGTAATATTCAGTGGAGGTCAGAATTATTAGCCCTCATGAATTATTAGCTCCCCTATATATTATTTTCCCCAATTTCATTTAACGGAAGGAATATGTTAGACTTTTCTTTTATCTTTGCCATCATGACAGTACATAATATTTTACTTGATATTTCATTAATAATTCATTCATTCAAAATAATTCATTCAAAATACAGTAGCTTTTTACTCTTGTTTGGGATACCAAAAATACCAATACAGTTATATATTTTTCTTTTACTGCATCCTAAAAGTTTTCAGCTATTAGAATGCAAAAGCGAATGACTTGATAATGTTTGCTTGAACATTATTAAAACAACATTTACAATATTATCATAGACTAGATATTATCATAGACATAAACATCACACACTCCACAAGTAATATTAACAAGTACATGTAAAACAAAAAGAAATAAAATAATAAAATAACAGTACAGAGCACATTAAGTAGCAAACAAATTAATTATTCATTCATTCATTCATTTTTTTTTTTTTTGGCTTAGTCCCTTTATTAATCCAGGGTCGCCACAGCGAAATGAACTTATCCACACATGCTTTATGTAGCGGATGCCGTTCCAGCCGCAACCCATCTCTGGGAAACACACTCATTCACACTCATCCATACACACTCATTCACACTCATACACTACGGACAATTTAGCCTACCCAATTCACCTGTACCGCATGTCTTTGGACTGTGGGGGAAAACCGGAGCAAACCCACACGAACGCAGGGAGAACATGCAAACTCCACATAGAAACAGTAACTGAGGCGACAACAATACCTACTGCACCACTGCGTCGCCACACAAATGAATTAACAATATATTATTCATTCATTCATTTTCTTATTGGCTTAATCCCTTTATTCATTAGGGGTCGCCACAGCGGAATGAACTGCCAACTTATCCAGCATACGTTTGTTTTATGCAGCCAATGCCCTTCCAGTGCATCCCATCACTGGGAAACACCCATACACACACATACACTACAGACAATTTAGCTTATCCAATTCACCTATAGCGCATGTCTTCGGACTGTGGGGGAAACCAGAACAACTGGAGGAAACCCACGCGAACACGGGGAGAACATGCAAACTCCACACAGAAATGCCAACTGAGCCAACCGAGACGTGAACCAGCGACCTTCCTGCTGTGAGGCGACATCGCTACCCACTGGGCCACCGCGCCACTACAATATATTATATTATTTAAATGAACCTAAATAGTTCTACACTGCTCCTAAAGCAACATAATGATGGAAACATTTTTTTTAGAGAACTCAAAGCTTTGATTGAGAAAGGAAAAGTTGCTGAGCAAATCTAAAGTTTCTTGAGGGTATGCAAAAACTTTTGTGTATGCTGTTATGCTAATATGTTATAGGAAATGAAGCAGAATTGCTAATATGCATTTTATGCTAATATGTTGAAGAAGTATATTATTTTCCCTCCATCTCATATTTTAATTTTCAATCACCAAGTCTCTTTAGGAGCTCAGAGTAGTTCATTCAAAAAACACTGAAATTAAAGTCTTTATACATTCCTTTAAAAGATCTTTCATTTTTTTATTTATTCAACTTAATTATGTGCCAGTTAAATTTAGGTTATAGTGGGTTTTGAGTGACATTTGTTATGTTTGACATTGTGTGGTTCGTGATGATCCAGTTATTTATGCATACATACACAAAAGTGTCTACATTGTGTTTTAGAAATCTGTTCGTTTACTGTAAGTAGAAGAATAAACCAAAGTTGAAGACTAGATGAATAATAATAGATTTTATTCTAGTCTCTGCAGCTGATTGCTCAAAGTTAGCTCATTCACACTGAAAATTGCACCTTTAGGAAGGTGTGACCCGACCTGCCAGTATCACAAACATTCATTCAGACTCTCTATAATAAATTATTCCAGTGTCGTCCCTTTTTAGAGTCTTTCCAATCTCCATTTCTCCATAACGGCCTGTGTGTTTGTGATAAGTGCTAATCTCCTCTCATCTCGAATTGAGCTCTCTGCAGACTCTCTGCGGTCTCTCTCTGTTTGTGTGTGTTTGTGTGTGCAGAGTTTTGAAGAATGTAGCATTTATAGATTCTCAATCTTGATTATGTCTGGCTTGATGTGTCTGTTCTCATTGGCTCTTTATGTGTTTTGCAGGTGTAAAACGAAGGTGTATCCGGACGATCTGCCTCGCACCAGTGTGGTGATCGTGTTTCATAATGAAGCATGGACCACACTGCTCCGGACAGTGCACAGCGTCATCGACAGGTCACCCAGACACCTGCTGGAGGAGATCGTCCTGGTGGATGACGCCAGCGAGAGAGGTCAGTGAGTGTGTTTGTATGTTTGTTCAGGCCAGGTTTTGCCTGTGTTTTCGGTGCTAAATGTTCTAGAAGGATAATGAAACCTGAAATCATTTACATTAGTCTCTTTTCTACTCCATGGTACAGTGTTGATTGGTTTGGTATGGCTTACTTTTGGGGGTTTTCACTGCAATCCATAGCTAGTAACTGGTACTTTTTTAATACCACCTTTGGTGAAGTTGTACTGTTGCCAAAATGTGATGCATGCTAACAGCTGATCACCGATTGGTTATTGGTAAATCGGCACAACTATAATACAATAATCCCACCCAATTAAAGCTATACTAAATAGCAAAATGGTCAAATCTTAGTGCTATTGCTTGATCGCTTTTAAAAAAATTTTGATGTATAGCTGTATGCTAAAGTTGGCCTGAATACAATCTGCGAATACAGGGGTGCTGTGCGGTTTATTAAATCGAAAAAATCCGGCTGGATTTGACATCACTGTTTTGTTTACTGCAGTAACCAAGGAAACACTGTTATTCCTGCTGTTTATAGGCACCACCTGCTGTAAGAGAGTGAATTAGCATTTTTGTTCGTAATATGAATAATGTTTTAGTTCATAGATATATACACTAGATATCGCATACAGACCCTGAGCATGCGTCAATACCGCCGCCACATTTGTACAGGGCTCAAAAAGTCATTGAACCGCACTAATCAAGTCTAAAGCCATTGTGAAAATGCTGGACTTTTGCGCTGCGTATGGGTGTAGTAACAAGCAAACAAAGAAAACAAAGCATAAAGGCAGAACATTTCATAGGTAAGATTTCGTTTTTTTTATTTTTGTATGTTACCAACATTTGTGCAAAACAAGGAACGTTATTGATGATAATACAGTCACTTACTGCACTGACCATGAGGCAAAGTAGCACCAACTTGCACTAAAATCTAGGCTTATGCTAGTTCTGTTAAATAAAATCAGCAAACAATGTAAATGAAATATGACAACAAGACACTGCGGTGCCAGAAGCTTCTATTATCGTCAGCTAAGTGAAGTAATGGCTAGTTTTTGAAGTAACTTATAGGGGTGCCTGATAACATAACAGTGCCTGTGTCTTGATGTGCATACTGTCCACCCTAAATGATTGAATATTACAAATGGTGTATACCATTCAGATCAGAAAGGTGGATATGCACATTGAGACGCAGGGATATTGATGGTTCACACGAGGCGTTCATAACAGAGATTCATTCTCAAATGAATCCCTCCCTTCGTTTAGAAGGGAAAGCAGGAGAGGGGGTGTGTTTCAGGACATGGATTAGATCAAATTTAACAGGGAGGGAGGATAATACATTTCCATGCACACAAACACATGCTCTTTGTCGGCAATGCCTGTGTGGTCACTTATCCATCAATATAGAAAAGTGATGTCAAATTATAATTTTCGTAATTTAAAAAATACTTACTTACTGACCACCGGGAAAACTCCCGATCATATGGCCAGTCCTCCACTGCACCTTAGTCCCACATTTATTTCAAAGGAATGTACTAAACCCTGTACTGAAATGGTGGCTGTATTGACGCATTCCTTCCAATAGACAACAACAGTGTAGGCAACATCTAATGTTAATATCTATGGTTTCAGTTTAGGGGAAGGTATGTTTATGTACATAATTTTACAAGAACAATTTTTTTTATTATTTAATCAGCATGTGATTGAGCTGTGAGCACATTAAAAAATTGTCACATACTCTTTATTTTTTTTCTGGTTTCTACAATTCTAAAATATGGATAAGATCAGTGTTGTTATAGATTAATGTGTTGAGTTGTATTAAATGGGAGTCTAAAGTTTTATTAATTTGTTTAAAGGTCGGGGAGTTTGCTAAAGCCCCATATAAAGTGTTGTTTTATAAATGGTTTTATTTTCTTCTGAACCTTTCAAAGTGGTAGTCAGGTAAATAATTGTCTTGTGCTTCATTTCCACCCTTCTGAATTATCTATAGTGCCTCTTTAATTGTGCTTTCTTACAGTCTGTATTTGGTAAATATACAGTAAGTTAAAATATCACCAATTAATGTTACCGGTTGAAATGGAAATAAGGTCTTAAAATGTATGGAAAGAGTCTTAAAAAGGTCTTATAAGGTATTGAATTCCACTCCCTGATTTCTGTATATACCCTGAAAATGTACAGTTTTTTTGTTTGGGGCTAGAACATTTTTTTAAATGTCAGTGTAAGTTCAGGTTGATGAAATGTCCCTACATTGAAAGTGAAAATAAACACGATTTAGTAATCGTGTTTTACTAAAACGCTTACATTTTAATTAAAGGGATAGTTTAGCAAAAATAAAAATAAGAGTTAATACTTCCAATTCTCACTATTATTAAGTAGCTTGTTAGAATTCATATAACTAGCATATTGGCTGTTAATTAGTACTTAAACAGCTGCACGACTACATTTTAGATCACTTAATCCTACCCCATACTTAAACTTAAAAACTCTAAATAAGCTGCAAATTAGAAAATAACTTTGCTGAGGCAAAAGTCATATTGATAGGTATAATTTAACCGAAAATTAAAATCCTGTCATCATTTAATCATCATTGACTTGTTTCAAACCACTTTGAGTTTTTTTTTTTTTTTTTTTTTTTTTTTTTTTTGAGAAGATATTTTTAAGAATTTTGAAAACCTGTAACCATTGACATCCATTGTAGGAAAAATTAATACTATGAAAGTCAAACATCTTCGTTTGTGTTCAACAGAACTGATTTGGATCAGTCAAGGGGGAGTAAATGCTGACAGGATTTTCATTTTTGGGTAAACTATCACTTTAGTAGTTAGTTAATGATAAGAATTGGTCCCCAAACTAATGTGTGAGCAAATAATGTCATTTTTCAATCCCTCTCATATTAAACTCCTGCATAACTGACTTTGTTTTGTGGGAAATAAAAAAGAGATATTTCAAAAAATGTTCTAGCAAGGCTCCAAAATTACTAAAATAAAATAAATAACTAAAAGTAATTTATTAGTAGATAAATGGATTTGGAAGCAATAATAAGTAACAAGCAAATCCTTTTTATGAAGAACTTGAAAGTCTTATTGATTGACTTATCACTTGCGTTAGAAAATGCATGGAAAGGAAGAGCTTCCATGGAAAGGAAGTTGGAAATTTTCAGTGTAACTTAAGTAGCAGATCTTTTCTTTGTTTAGTAAAGTTCATTTGTAGTTCATCTGAAACGGATTAATTAAAATGTAGGGCAGCAAGTTGGTTTTGCTTCACTACACTTCAAAGCATAATATTGTACTTTATACTTCACTACATTTCATTAAAACATATAAATTCTCATCATTTGGTTGGGAAGATTGTCACAAATTTTAAAAAGACTGTATCTGATTCACAAATAAGCTTATGCTTTCTGGTTAACCTATTGAATCGTCTCAATTGCAGTGAAAAATGTATTTGCTTATTGGACTGATCTGATTGCATCTGTTCATTAATCAAAAACTCACTGATTGAAATGATCCTGTCTCCAGTTAATGATTCACTAAACCAAATGATACGGTCACAGTGATTTCCTTATTTATTTGATTCACTGATTTAAATAATCCGGTCAGAGCAACCAAAGTTAAAGACTCCATAAAACATTAGCTAATAAAGCTCTGTTTCAGTCACATACTGTAGGAAACGGCTGCAAAAAAATCAATAATAAAAACCAAAGCTTCTTCAACTAAGGAAGCCAGAGGTTCTTTTTTTCCCCTTACACAATGAATGAGTGTCTTAGAGCACACAGGCGATACACAAATGGCCTGTTTTATTGCATTTGGAGGCAGATGCCTAATGTTTGGGAACACAGACATGTAAGACAGTAATTACACACAATCATTTTGATGAGGAACTTACGCTCAGGTATTTCAGTATTATTAAAACAGCTTTTGTGATGAGATTGGTGCACTGGTGCAGTTATCCAGTTACTGTATGATCTTTTGACTAAAAAAAGGTTTTGTATATACTGTCAGTGTGTCTATTCAAAGTGTTTGCTAATATGTGACCCTAGACCACAAAACCAGTCATAAGTGTAATTATTTGGGAATTATACATCAGCATAAAACCATAAATAAGATTTACATTGGTATCTACATTAGAGCAGGGGTGCCCAAACTTTTTCTTATGAATGGCCAAAGAAGAAACATAGCTGAGTGCAGTGGGCCGAAGGTAAATATCAAACTGTGTTACAAAGTTGCCATGGGTAATTTCCTAACTTTTAAAAATAATATATAATAATAAATAGAAAGTTTTACTGTAATAGTACTAGGCTAACTAATGCATTATATATATATATTTTTTTTTTTTACATTTTATAACTTAACTATTAAATAATTATAATAATTCCCTTTATAACACAATGAACATTCAAATAAATCTGATTCATTTACAACATTTAATTAAAACATTTACTACAACCCTACTTTTTTGTAGCTCAACAATAAAACAAACAAACAAACAAACAAAAGATTATGTTAAATTAGAAATGACAATCTCTATTAAAGGCATGGGATGACTTTGGCCCGCGGGCCCTACTTTGGGCATCTCTGCATTAGAGTCAATATATAGAGATAATATTTTGCCAATGTACAATTTGAAAATCTGGAATCTGAGGTTTCAAAATCACCTTTAAATTACACATGAAATTATAAAAGAACATATTGATTTTGTTCGTTTTGTGGTGAACAATTCATCTGTGCATTTCATGAAGAAAAAAAAATAGTTTGTCCTTCTAATCTAAAAAAAAAAAATCTGAAAATGCACTTCCTGTTGGTTTTCAATTCATTTCTCAGATCACATCTGTCTGAGGTATTGGTTGAGGTTAACATACTTAACCACACCCCTCCAACTGTCAGTTCTGACAGCGGTATGACACCAAACAGAAATGGTGAGGAGGAGGTGTCTGTTTGATTGTAAAAACAACCCTGAAACCCTTTTCCTGATATTTCTGAATTAAATGCCTACTTTACTACATCCAATCAGCTCACAGTAGAACAAAACAAGCCACACCCACACTGTAAAAACAATCCGTAAATTTAAATGTTTTTTTTTTCCGGCAGCTGAGATGCCGGAAAAAAAGTAAAACAACGTCCTTTAATTACAGAGATTTTCCATAGAATAACGGCCGTTAAATTACAGAAATTTCCTTAAATTTAAATTTTTGGTAAATTCTGTAATTTAATGTTTGTTATTTTACGGTACATTTCTGTAATTTAACGCCCGTATTTTACTTTTTTGTCCGGCACCCTAGCTGCTAAAAAAAAAATTCAAATTACGAATTTTTTTCACATTGCACTGCTTTCTTATTTAATATTCCGTTTCTCTAGGAACTGTCACAATATGAAAAAAATGGTTACAGCTTCAAGTTCATGCAGACTTTAAATTTGTTGAATTGAAGTGCATACTGTGGCAATGGTCATGGCAATTCAGAAATTGATTTTTTATATATTTACATTAGAAAATGTACAAAAGATCTTCATGGAACATGATCTTTGCTTAATATTGTAATAAAAGAAAAATCTATCATTTGATCCACACAGTATGTTTTTGGTCATCGCTAAAAACTGGTTTTGTGGTCCAGGGTCACTTATGTTTTTGATATAAAACTATGCTTACTGGGCATCACGGTGGCAGAGTGGGTAGCACGATTGCCTCACAGCAAGAAGGCCGCTGGTTCAAGCCTCAGTTGGGTCAGTTGGCATTTCTGTGTTGAGTTTGCATGTTCTCTCCATGTTTGCATGGGTTGGCTCCGGTTTCCCCCACAGTCCAAAGACATGCGCTATAGGTGAAATGACTAAGCTAAATTGGCTGTAGTGTATGTGTGTGAATGCAAGAGTGTATGTGTTTCCCAGTGTTGGGTTGTGGCTGGAAGGGCATCCGCTGTGTAAAACATATGCTGGATAAGTTGGTGGTTCATTCCGCTGTGGGAATTAATAAAGGGACTAAGCGGAAAAGAAAATGAATAAATGAATGACTATGCTTTCTTTGAACTGTGAATTAATTAACAAAGCCTTAAATTAAAATCAATCAGTAAACTCAGGAAAAACACCCAGGGATTGAGGCAAATTAAAATGCAAGCTTGAGGTAGATTATAAGAACAGTGTACTGTTTAGACTCAATTCAGTCTTTTTACTTTTAAGATTCATGGAATTTACTAAATTTACATGTTATTTACAAAAGGTAAATAACATGCCTTTAGAAATAGAAAGGTTAAATTTCCATTTAATGCCAGCCGATAAGCGTGTACGTGTATGTGTGTCTAACTGCTGAGAGGAGACCTCTCACATACACAAATAAAGGCTCTCACACAGATCTGTGAGTTAAGATGAGGACATTGTACTTCAGTGCTCTAGAGATAATAACATGGTTTTGTTTCCACTCTTTAAAAACGCCTGTATCATGTCAGCTCCACAGTGTGTGTGTGTGTGTGTGTGTGTGTGTGTGTGTGTGTGTGTGTGTGTATGTGTGTGTGGTAAAAGGGAACCCAACGCATCTGGAGGAAAAAGATGGCCGGTGACCTTGTTGTGTAGTAACGTCAATGATGAAATGTGATTCATGCACTGTAAAGCAAGCATGTTTGTTAAGAGTGATTTATATGGAGAGAGAAAAGTGTGTGTGTATATGTTGAAGCCTGACGTCTCTTGTATTGTGTGTGTCTCCTGCTGCGAGTGGGTTTGCAGCTCTCTTTGTCTTTATCTGCTGCTCCAACCTGTAATTTGACTAGATTATGGGATTAGTGGATGAGTAGGTGTATTAAATACATACCTGGAATTACAGTATATGATCATTAACCCACCCATACAGTTACATATACACTAGCATTAAAAGTTGAGGCATTGTGAAATCCGTCAGTCTTTCAGAATAGGAATCTGCATTATATTTTGGCTAATATTAAATGTAATAATATTAAGATATTAACGAATAATGAGATTTCCACAGTGTTTTCTATTTCAAATGTAATTAGATCATCAGGATCATGTAATATTTGGAAGAGGAAAACACTAAACTCCATAACGCAACTAAATTTAATTAGCAAACTTATTTGGACACAAATGCAAACTAAATCTTGTTTTAGAATGTAAGTTTATTTTTACAAAGCAAAACCGAAAACTCATTAAATCTTAATTTCTTTAGGTGCATACATTTTAAAAGATGCATTTACAACTTTTACATCTTTTAGCTCTTTTATGCGTTTTTATTTTTGCATTGTAAAAATCTACCTAAATCCACTAAAAAATGATGTTTGTTGTTTGTTTGAACTACTTAGATAAAATCAGCTGAAACAACACAATTTCTGAGTTTTGTTTTGGGATAACATAATTGTTTTAGGCTCAATTAAACAATTTTTTTTACTAATTTGTAAAGAGCTTCTATTATGGGTTTTTGAAAATGAGCTGCCATGCAGTGTTTAACACAGCACTAAGTGAATAACAACATCCAGCTGAGGTTTAAATCTGAAAGTGTACTGTGTTTAAAACTATTGATTCTTTATCAAAATAGTCGACACAGAGTCGAATAAATGAATAGAGTTGGGTTCGGATCAACGTCGACACAGTACATCATCAAATATGAAGTGCCGAATCCAGTAAAACGTGAACACGCCTTTCCCTTCAAACACTAGCGGAACATGGGGGATCACGAGACTGATCATGGCATGAAGATGACAATCACTGACAGATTCGGTTGTGGGGAATAAAGGGTTAAAGTTAATTTTCACTACAATACCACAGTATCACCAATCTAATGCTGTGTTTGTTCCTGTCATTTTTATGATTTTTGATACAATAACCTACGCTGCAACGCGGGACTCTCCGGCTGTTTGCTCTTGCAGGAAGGAATAGCTGAGACTATTATGTATGGTACTTTAACAGGGACTTTGTCAGTGACTGTTACAGTTCATATGGACTCAAAATTGTTGCCTCCTTTTCTTTAGGGCGTACTCACACTATGTACAGTTGCCTAGAACCGGGCCAAAGCACGCTTGTCCTCCCTCCCGTCTCCCCTGACGGCCTGCACTCACATTACATTTGGGCTTGGGCACGATTACGTCATCGATGATGTGCTGTTCAGTAAGCTCTCTCGCTCAGCGCGGTGGAGATTTCTTTAGTTATATCGTTTAAGTCGTTTGATATGCGGAGACACGCAGTCAAATATTTCGCCGAACAGATCAGCCACTCATAAACAATCATAAATTCCTCGTGTTGCAGGAATTAGGAAGTTTGCTGAAGGTGCAGCTGTTGTGCAGTGAGGGGTTTGCGTCTTTAATAAACTACGACAATTTCGCGTTCATTAAACAGTACGAATGATTAATTAATCCATATCAAACAGTCCTTAAAAAATCACGACTCTCTTTCAGTTTCGGGTTCAGGCGCGTTTTGCACTCACACAAGTGTACTGCACCAAAGCCCAAGTGAACCGCGCTCTGGCACACCTCTTCCAAACGGGCCAGGGCCAGCCAAGTGAACCGTGCCTGAGCCCGATTCAAAGCACGGTTCGGATAGCATAGTGTGAGTACGCCCTTAGTTTGCAAAATATGTATTTAAATGTGTGTTGCAACTTATCGCTCCGCACAGCTTGTAATCACTGATCTATTATAGATCAGTGCTTGTACTGTATCTCAGGTTAAACCTTAATGGGCTATTTACATATTGCGTCCAAAACCACGTTAAATTGTGACGCGTGCTTCTTCCTTTACTGATTAAAATACGTTTCTGAACTCGCGATCCTCTGCCGTTTGCTATGTTATGGCAACCATCGGCTGTTCATGTACACACATGTGCGGCGTGGTCAATTTTCTAAATAGTTCAGCTTTTGCCACTGTGTGGATTAATAGTGAATGTATGTCGTTGTTATAACTTGGGGTTAGGTTTAAGAGTAGAGCAATATGCTGGTGTTTAACTGCATTGCTTTATTGCATTCCTGCATTGGGCCCTCACATACTCTGCGCTACTTCATAACCGTGGTGGGCGTTTTTCTCTGTCTCGCGCTTAACCCAGTCGACCAATCACAATAGACTGAGTCATCGAACTAATCACAGCAGAATAACCTCACACAAAGGATGGGTTTGGGAACAAATAAATTGCTGAACAAATCATATGGGAGTCGTTGGAATAATTACATAAAAATAAATGCATATTATAAGGCAATGAAATAGTTTTTTGACCTTGCATGCATATCAGCCTGTTGTTGGAGACCCCCAAATAAACAAAATATTAGTGATTGTGTGGAACCCAGCATTTTTTACATTACATTACAATCATGATATTTTATTGGTTCTAAGTTGTATTTGATTCTGTTTCACATTTACAAGATTTTTTGATGTCATCTAACCACACTTAAAGTTAACTAATAAAGGAATAATCTCCAGCAATGCACTAAATGTTGTGGTGCCTAAATGCCATCTGGAGCATTGAAAACTATTGATTGAGTTTGATTTTAATTTAAGTGTATTTGTTTCGTTAAATCTAGACCAAATTGAATTTTAATATCTGCCATCTATCATTGAAAATGCAATTTTCTATTAAATAATTATTGTAACAATGAAAAAGTCCAAAGGCTTTCTTCAAACATCTAGCTCTCTCATATACTATGCATCTCATCCATTGTGGTTGAAATTATATTAACCTCTAAATGATATATACATTAGTCTATTGAGGCTAACACCTTACTCTAAAACTCATTAAAATGTCAAAACGACTCGTTTCAAACGATGAATCAAATTATCATGCACATTTCTACTGCTCTGCAGGGAATCCTGGGATTTTGATTTAGCTGGTGTCGTACTTATTAGCGTAATTATTCAATTCAGGTGCAGAGACTTGCGCTTGATTGTACCATTATTATTATTTTTTTCTTTCATAGCTCTGAATCTTTCCTCTTGACGATTGCTGAGGCAGTGACACAACCAGAGGAAAATAACATTTGCACTGAATTTGCTTTTAATGAGTCTGCAAGTTTAATTAAACCATCGAAATGTGAGGAACATTTTATAATGGGAAGAGGAAAACACTAAACTTAATCGTTTGGCAAAAAGGCAAACTACACCTTCTCATCAAATTTCGGCTTTATTTTACTGTGCCAAAAATCTTTTTTTTTTTTAACTGAAACACTAAAAAGCTGACGTTGTGGAAACTGACTACATTTTAAGATATCCAATATGCTTAGAAAAAGCACATAGCGTACTGTAACATTAAAATGTCTGATATAAGGGTGAAGATATCATTTTCACTTTTGGCCGTTGCTTTATGTTTGTCAGGGGTAACAATTTAACATTATCTAGTGGCTTATTTTCTGTTTATTATTAAGAAATTGGCTGTTTATTTGTACTTAGAATGTACAAGCAGCAAATTAGGAGGTTATTGAGCTAAAATGTGTATTTAATTGTTTGTTTATAGTGAGAATCATAAAATAAAGTATGACCGTAAAAAGATAATACGCTGAAACTGTAAATAATGTTTACCTGGCATAAATAATTTGCCTAATTAAAATGATAAAATCTTACACTGAATTTTATTAAGTAAAACACACTCTTACAGTAAATTAAATCAATTTTAATTTAATTAATGTAATTAACATTTCATAAAAAAATTGTTGAATTAATGTGGAGACAATTTTATGATAAGCCTTAAAGGCAGAAAGTATACATCCTCATGTTTTTTTCCCCAAACTGTGGATTTGTTTCTTTCGTTAAACACAAAAAAGAAATTTTTATGAATATTTCAGTTGTTTTTGTCCATATGGGAACAAAACAACTGTATAGACATCAGCAAAACTGAGTCATTTCTCTGCAAACCTTTTATGTTCCAAAGAAGAAGAAAAAAAAACATGAAGGATTTTTATTTTTTGCTGAACCACATCGCAATGCAATAAAAGTGTAATGACAGTGGAAAGTTCTTCTAGTGATTCTACTGATAATGCGCAAATTAAAGAACACAGACACAGCATCTCATTTCCATAATGACCAACGTAATCTACCAAGCGCAGCACAAATTACAGTGGCAAGCAAGCAGAGCAGATGATGATAAGATGCGTGTAATCTACTGTACTTACAACACAGGTGCAAAATTGGTTAAGACAAGCTTATTTCTGAAGCTAAAAAAGTTGAAATGTTCACTGTGTGTTAAAGTCTTAAGTGTAAGTCTTTTAACCCCAAAATAGGGTAAATTAACCCTCAAAATAGTAAATTTGCCCCAAAGCAGCAAAATTGTATATTGCAATAGCTATGTTTCCATCCACATTTTAGAAAACAATTTAAGATTTAAGTCTAAATACCTAGATGTACTAGCACCATTCTGCATTAATTCAGTTGTACACTCCATCAAGGGCACTTAGATGTGCTGATTGGCTACTTTTGGCTGTTCCTCGCACAAGGTTAAAAGCTTTTGCAGTGGTTGCCCCAAAACTTTGGAATAATTTAGCATTTTCATAGTCAGGTCTGTTTTTAAATCTTAAAACTAATTTCTACTCTTTGGCTACTATTCCTACTCATAGTACCATATGAGAGTCTTACATTTAAATTACATTTAGTTATTTAGCAGACGCTTTTATCCAAAGCAACTTACAATTGAGGAGACATTCAGTGATTCAACTAGAAGAGGCAATACACACAACAAGTGCTAACTATACATATGAACTCTTAGTGCTCAGAGAAATAAGTTCTGGAGTTATTAGGTTTTTTTTGTTTTGTTTTTAGAGAGAGGAAAGAAAGTTTCTACAGGTGGTTTGTTGTGGATAAAGGCTAAATTTGAAGCTACAGTCAAAGAAAACACAGCCATGACTTAGTAACAACCTCTGCATAACCGTATGACAGTTGAGCTGAGTGATGTGACATGATTCAGCATCTACATGTGTTTGTTGTAACATATGCATCAAATTTCACAATAAACAAGATAAATTAACAAAAGATGTAACTAAACACACCTTATGCCTCTTCGGAGTAGAGATAAATGTGTAAAGAATTATCTGTATCTGAGAGTTATCTGAGAATAATCTGAAAAGCTTGCATTTTGCGTCCTGAGGCGAATTTGAAACGTCTCGTGCGGTCGCTGCCCAGTAATGGACAGTAAACACTTTGGGGCTCACGTTTTGAAAATAAAAGTCCCACATACATAGTAAGTGAAATATATTCTTAAAATAACTGACGGAGAAAAATTATCACTGTTGTCTCACTAGAAAACGTTTGACTTATCAAATGCAGCCTGAGGTGTGCATATTAATAATCTCAGAGCTTTTTGTATGATCTCAGAGCTGCATATGAGTCAGTGGGCTTTTGATGACGCGGCTGCTCGTCAGATCCGGATGAATGACCTAAAGTAGGCATACATGTCTCGTTTGTTTTGTTTTCTGATTGGCCCATTGTCCACCGGGGGTTGTACACTCGTGGAATTTACATGACAGTGGTGTCTGAGGCTCACAGTATGTCAATTTTCATATACTGATCTTTTATTATTCGACTATGCCTTGGTATACCCTGATTTTCATTATAGGGCACCTTTAAAGTGCTTTATAAATAAACATGATCTTGACTTCACTTGACCTTTTTTATTCATATTTTGGGAATATCGCATAAAAAGATGCTTAATGGAAACCCCAAGATGCGCATACATTTTGAAAATGTGCATGAAAAAGTTGTGCTCAACTGCGCAAGATAATCTTTTTATCCATTAAGAAATAAAATGTGCAAAAACTAGGATGGAAACACATTTACCCAATAAATTCCAGCATGCGCATCAACAAAAAAGTCATGTGATTTTGTTTTAACAGATCATATGATGATAAAAAATGGGAACAATGGGTCGGCATTAAGGCTGGTTTATACTTCTCCATCGAGTGAACGTTGTTACCCATAGCACATGACTTGCATGTTGTGGTGGATTTATACTTCTGCATTCTGTTTTCTGCTCTTAACCCAGATGTATAAATCAGCCTTTAATGGAAAAAACAGTGGATCGAACACTTTTTACAACATCTGACTTGTTTTGGTCATTCTGAAATGCCTTAGCCAAAGTCTTTCATTAAAGTGGTTCAGTATTATTACCTTCCAGAACTGTCTTTAGCGGCTGTGCTCCCAAAGAGCAGTTTCACATCTTTAAAAACCACTGTGCTTTTGCTGGGTTTTGTCACCATCTGCTGAAGTGCAGGTAATTTATTATATTTAAGAAAGACTAACAGTGGCTTCTAACTCATATCTTTGAATGGAAACATAGCCATTGATATATTTTCTTGAGAGATGAGAGTCAAGTGTTCTTGCACACGCAGTTCCATTTTCACCAGCAACTCTGAGTGAGCGCAGAGGTCAGGAGTGTTACAGCTGACTGTAGAAATGTGTCAGGCAGGCCTCACGTTAGCACTGGTCCCAATGGCAGCTGCTCTCGAGTGGCTCTGACCTCTGCGTTTATGACCTCTTTTGCCCTCCGGCATCATTGAAAGCCCTGCATGAGTGCTCCATGTGACCCAGCTCGAGGTGGACATTCACTCACAAATGCAGACAGCTGCCAACAAAACTGCTGACAGCGCTGCCATGACGTGACATCATCATGCACACAAACTTATATAAAACACACACACATCTCTGTTAGGAAACGTGCAATTTGGGTTCTTTACTGCTCACTGTTTTAAACCTATGTTGCTGGAAAAAAAATAAATGGCTTAATTGTAAAGTTTAATTGTAAAAAAAAAAAAAAAAACTGTAAAAATGGCAGAGTGAAAATCCTTTCCTTAATATACATAAATGGTGAATAACCATAATTGGACTTTTCCAGAATTCCCTGTATGACACACTTGTGTTTTTATTTGTTTTTGTCATTGTTGTTATTGTTGTTACTTATTACAACAATATGTAATAATGTTATTGTTGTTGTTGGTATTATTTTACACTACATTAGAGTTTTATGTTGCATCTAATGTTGCTAAATGATGTTTAATGCATTCCTTTAATTTCATGTGTGTTACCATGTTAATATTTAGTAGTTGTGTGAATGACACTCATAACTTTTATGTATGATTCTCTACTTGGGGATTAGCTGTTTGTGATGAGCATCAATGTTATAAAGTACTAATTATATATTATATATAGTATAAAGTAATATTGGTTCTGATCCCCACATGCTTTTGTTTTTATCTCTGCAACAATGTACAGTCTTCGGTGGCCGAGAGAGCTTAACGTGCTGCAATTTAAGAAAACTTATGCAATTACAAAAAAAAACGTCAGCAGATTAATGGCTCATTATCACTGAGTGGTACGGTACGGTACGGGTCGGTACAAGTCACCTTTATCAGGCTTGGGTTTCCACTGCTAAAAGGGTACCAATGGTACCCTTGTGGTGGGTGTGGTGTAAGACAGAAAGTTTCAGTCAACGCTCGAGAAAATGTCTACAGTAAAGCTGTATGGGTCGTTCACATATCATATGAGAAGCACTTCTCACAAAACATATGCTTTATACACATAAATACTTCTGTATAAATGTTTATTACTAACTTTTCTATGAACATGAGTTGATTATAACTGCACATCAATGACAGTGCGAAATAGCCTACTGTAACGTCTCTATTTATATAAAATAAATAAATAAATGCAACATATATAAACTCATACAGACCCTTACAGTCTCCGATATGTTACCAATTACAGAAAAACTACACACAGCATACATTTAGTCCTTATTTAGGTTCAAAAACGACACAAAATATAGCCCACAGTCAGTGCAAACCTCTCATCTGTGTATTTAATCTTCAGCAGCACATGTAACCTCTGTTAGAAAGTAATTCCATCATTTCGAGTTCATAATAGTCCAAAAGGTGATGATAATAGTTAAACAAAGCAGTTTGTTCATGTTTGCTGAAAAAATAATTTGCTCCATTGTTTTTTCCGGCTTCTCCTTTGTTTTTTCGCGCGTCACTCTCGCGAGTTTGTCAGTTTCTGTAGGATCGTTTCAAAAGCACGTCATTAATCAAGCGCACGTTATTATCATCAGCTCAAGAAGTTTGTTATTTTAAATATAGACACCCACATGAGCGCAAGCAAGAAAGAGAAACTGCTCGCGCTTTAGACTGGCTCATAAAAACTACGGGGCACAGGGTAGAATCTGCTCTTCTTCTTGGATTTGTGGCTGTTCATCAAGACGACGACAAGGTTTGTTTGAGCTCGGACCCTAAAATGTGGCTATTTAAGTTTTGGTTATTTATGGTAATAAAATAGAAAAAGAGAAGGGAATCAGGATGTAAAAATAAACAAACAAAAAACTCACCTTTCAAAGATCACCTTCAACTTTACTGAGCAATAGTCACGGCACAGCATTTCCGTTGTGTTCCGTTCTTTTTGAAAGTGTTGTGAGAAAATGCAGCGTGTTTTTGTAAATTGTTTAAGTTGTGAGAAAATGCATCGCGTTTTGTTAATTTGTTTGCATTGTGGGAAAATGTAGTGCGTTTAATCAATTTGTTTGCATTGTGGGAAAATGCAATGCGTTTTTGTTAATTGGTTGTGTTGTGAGAAAATGCAACGTGTTTTAATTTGTTTGCATTGTGGGAAAATGTATTGCGTTTAATAAATTTGTTTGCATTGTGGGAAGATGGCTTGCGATTTTGTGAATTCTTTGCATTGTGGGAAAATGCAGCGATTTTTCGTAAATTGTTTGCGCTGTGAGAAAATGCAGCACATTTTATTAATTTGACTGCGTTGTGGGAAAATGTAGCGCATTTAATAAATTTGTCTGCGTTGTGGGAAAAGGCAGTGCATTTTTAATGTGTTTGTGTTGTGAGGATTTGCAGCATGTGTGCTGTCAAACGGATGAAGATCTTTTCTCAGTTTGCTGGTGTTTGTTATAATGGCATGTGCTTTCTTAAATTGCAGCACGTTAAGCTCAATTGGCCACCGTAACAGTTTCTGTACATTTTTAGTACTTTATAACATTGATGTATTAATACTATAAATAATAAATATTTATAAATGTGTATATAAAATGTATGTATATTTAATATGTAAAAATAACATTCTGGCAAGCACAGCTGCCATTTTTAACCATAAATTTGACCGATTTATGCTGTGAACATATATATATATGGCCTTGTAACTTAAGTACTACTAGTTACTACATAAATACATTTTTAGGTCCAAAGTTAATTCCACCAAAGGGCTATTACAAAAGGAATTGACCGTGTGTTGTAGTTTAAAACATAAAACAGACTAGCTCTATATTATATCAGCAAATTGTTGTTCACTTCAAAGCTTCATTCATTGTAAACGCTGACCTTACAGTTTCAGAAGAGCACAATTTATCTGAAGGACACACTAAGAAAAACGCTTTATCCTCTATTCTCCCTTGCTCCTTTTTTTTCCAGCCGTATTGATTATCTCTTTCTTTCAAGGTTTCTCTTTCTGTTATCAGATACATGGTTTGAATTTGAAGTAATGCTGCTTAGATGCATCTTTTCTCTCATTAACAATTTCACAGGTATGTTTATGTGAGTCTTCCTTGGGCTATTTTAAGCATGCGCCTAAGTTCATATACAGTAGCACATGTGTATATTGAATACAGGAATACAGTACTTGTGTTTTATTTTCACACCAGTGTGGTGTGAATTAGCATTCATACTGTACTGTGTGTTTTTGTTTTTGTAATAGAAAGCTATGTTTAGGTTTGTACAATTGTGCTTGTGTGTGTCAGGATTTGCCTACACCGTTTGAACCAAATACCACTGCAGTTTTAACCCTCTGGGGTCTGAGGGGGTTTTGTGGCCATGGAGAAGTTTTGAAATGCTCTTTTCACATGATAACATGGGATAATTCACACTTTCCAACACTCAAATGACTATAAATACCTTTCATTCAGTATTTTATCCATATATTAATGGTTAAAGTTTAATGACATTGTATTAAGCCCATAAAACCACCAGCGTATCACATACAGTATGCAGAGTTACACACACACTCACCGGTCACTTTATTAGGTACACCTTACTAGTAAAGGGTTGGACCCACTTTTGCCTTTAGAACTGCCTTAATCCTTTGTGGCATAGATTCAACAAGGACATATACTGGAAAAGTACTGGAAATATTCCTCAGAGATTTTCGTCCATATTGACATGATAGCATCACGCAGTTGCTGCAGATTTGTCGGCTGCACATCCATGATGCGAATCCCCCATTCCACCAAATCCCAAAGGTGCTCTATTGGATTGAGATCTGGTGACTGTGGAGGCCATTTGAGGACAGTGAACTCATTGTCATGTTCAAAAAAACCAGTCTGAGATGATTTGCGCTTTATGATATAAATGTGATTGGCTTATTAGAAATTTGCGTCAACGAGCAGTTAGACAGGTGTACCTAATAAAGTGGCCGGTGAGTGTACAGTCATACTGCTTCGATATCACTCTCACTAAATTTTTGTTAGACATTTTTTTTTTGTCAGAAAGACAATTCAAAATGTTCAATGATCAGAGTTCATCAACACCTGCCAATGTAGCTATATACTTTTTTATTTTTTACGTGTGATCTGATCTTCACTTGACTTTTTTTACAGTATGCGAGTGATCTTTGCTCATCATCTTTGTATTTAGCACCCAGGTGATCCAGAAGTCCTGTGACTCATTCTGGGTATGCACTAGGGTTTCCCTTATTATAATATACCTAAAACACGGATCAGTGGCAGTGGCAGGGAAGTTATGTCTTTCGATTGATGAGATATCTCTTGCGTGGAATGAGTTAATAAACACACCATTCATTTACTTGACTTTTTTATATGTCTATGTGTCTAAGGTTTTATTCTGGAGCTCAAATGGAAATACTTTAAAGAAGTTTAAACTGTTTTGTCCAACCAAGAACGATTAGTTAGGCTACGTTCACACTGCGAGGCTTAATGCTCAAATCTGATTTTTTTTTATCAGATCTAATTTTTTTGCATAGTTGTTCACATTGTTGCTATAAATGTGGCCAGTATCAGATTTGCAGGGTGAACAGATCATGGTCCTAAACTGACCCGCATGCGCAAAAACTACACACAGCACAAAATGTCTAATTATGTATGAAGGGGAATAAAGCACGTTGTCAGATTATGTTTAATATGATTATTTCACAGACCATCGTTGCGTTTTCTATGAACTGGAAATGGTTGTTTTGCTAGTACTGATGTGCATTTCAGTGCTTGAAACCTAAAATACGTGTTTTGGGATTGAAAACACTGATGATTTGTAATTTATGACAACAGTGATGGGCGTCTCTCTGACCACGGATGTAGTGAACTCATTTTCTTCTCGGCTTAGTCTCTTTATTTATCTGGAGTCGCCAACTTATATGTTTTACGCAGCGGATGTCCTTTCAGCCGCAACCCATTACTGGGAAACTCCCATACACACTCATTCACACACACACACACACACACACACACACACACACACACACACACACACACACACACACACACACACACACACACAACCACACACACACAACCACACACACACACACACACACACACACACACACACACACACACACACACACACACACAACGTTATAAGAAATCCTTTGTACCCCTTTCAGTGGGTTTATTTAACAAGAGTCTATCTTAATTAGCATTATAAATTCTGTAACTGCTGTATTTTTGTATTGTTTTTATTGCTTGTTTTTATGGAATGTCTGCAGAAATATGGTGATGCCCATAACAAATTTTCTGTCAAGGACATAAAGTTTACTACTACTTACTACTACTACTACTACACTCATACACTACGATCAATTTTAGCATACCCAATTCACCTGTACCACATGTCTTTGGACTTGTGGGGGGACTTGTGGGGGAAACCGGAGCACCCGGAGGAAACCCACGCGAACACGGGGAGAACATGCAAACTCCACACAGAAATGCCATCTGACCCAGCCGAGGCTTGACAGAAAACTTGTTATGGGCATCACCATATAGGCTAAATTGTCCGTAGTGTATGAGTGTGAATGAATGTGTGTGGATGTTTCCCAGAGATGGGTTGTGGCTGGAAGGGCATCCGCTGCATAAAAACGTGGGGGATAAGTTGGCGGTTCATTCCGCTGTGGCGACCCCGGATTAATAAAGGGACTAAGCCGAAAAGAAAATGAATGAATGAATGAATAACTAGTGGCAGTTGTCATTCAAAAAATATTTAAAATAAACAACTTAAATTTAGGGGGTCAAGTATTTGCCTGGTCCGGTTTGCTATTCTCCTTTACCTTTGGGGAGTAGAGGATGTTTGCAGCATGAACTAGTGCAGAGTAATGAAGCGTGTCGATTAAAAATGATGTAAAAGCCACATGAATTTCTACATCACTCTTTACATTGCGGTCGGATTGCAAAACATCAGATCTGTATCTGATTTAATACCACATATAAAAAAGTGGCACAAATCACAATCGAAAAGATCAGATTCCGTGTAGTTTGGGCTGTTCACACTGTCATGACAAAAACAGATCTGAGTCACATGTGGGCAAAAAAAAAAATCAGATTTGAGCCACATTTGCCTGCAGTGTGAACGTACTGTAGCCTTAGATCCTTCGTTGTTTTTGGATCCCAAATATGCAGTTACTCTTATCTTTGTTTATAATTTCTGGTTGAAATAAATTTATTAATTGATCTACAGTACACAGCTTAGAATTTAGCTTGAATATGAAGGATTTACAAACACAGATTTTGTGTCAGCTTTAAGCTGGACTTGCCTCATTGACCAACTAAAAGCTGCTTGGTTTAAAAGTGATTTCTGGTTGAGCTGCTGCTTCATACATCAATACACTATTGACACTATCGGCCACCATCTCATGCCCATGAAATGGAACAAATTTGTCCCGATAACATGGGAAAATATAACTGTTTTATGTTTTAGTGAACTAATGCCTTCTACATATGAATAACTATCTCTATTTTTTTTTTTTAAACTTAAACGAGTCATTCGCTTACAATAAATCACTGGGATGTGAGCAGACTGTAATAAAAAAACATGTGAATGATGTTGTGCAATTTTATATGAATCAATCAGTAATGTGCCAAAATATAAAAACCCCTACAAACTACATTAAATTATAATGGAACATCTGCACCTTTTTATTTTACTGAAATAAAAAACATACAAAATGTGTTTTATCAATACACACTGAAGATGGTTTTACAATCTCTTATGAATTAACCAGCAATGTGCCAAAATGTAAAATCCCCACAAGGTGCACTGAGGTTATATTGGGACATCTGTACCATTTATTGTACTACACTGTAAAAAAAAAGCCTGGTTGCCTTAAATTTTTAAGCTGAATCAAATTAACCTTATGTGTTCATTGAACTTATATTATGTTAAACTGACTTAAAACAGCTTGCGTAACTCATAAAATTAAGTTAAAACATGATTAAGTTAGTTTAATAAGTTACATGACCTAAAAACATATGCTGTCAGAATTAATTGATCATATATTCTTTTACAGTGTGAAAAAGAAACATATCTTGAATTGTGTTTCACTGAACTAAAGTAAGTCAAACAGGTTTTGAACATGAAGGTGCGATTGTTTATGTTTGGGTGAACTATCATTTTAAGATTAGAGGTAGTGTTTTCAAAAATATCAAATCTGTCAAAGTCAATGGAGAGTTCCCGCCATGAAAAAGCACAGCTGGAGTAACAGTAGCCCCATCAGAATTCAGTCTGTGGGTGAGAGACTGCAGAGACGTTGACAGAGTGTGCATCCAAGAGAGCTTTGAAGCACCATTGAAGCACACGCATACAAACACGCACACACTCTCCTGTCTAACCATTGCGACATTTTGACAGATGCAAAAAAGACACATGGATGTCTTCTTTTTCTGCTCTTCGCTCTTTCACACACACACACACACACACACACACACACACACACACACACACATGCGCTAGTTCATTCAGTAATAGATTGACTGCGCAGGTCACGTCCTGCATAAGAATAGCTGCCAGCCTCCCTCCTCCCTCATCTGTGCTAATCTGCCGCTCCTGTGGAGAGATAAAGACCCAAATTCTTTCTCTCATCTTCCTGCCGCTCAATTTTGTCCTCTAATGATGTCCTCTCTCGTTCTCCTCCTCTCCTTCTCTTTCTTTCCACCCACTCTCTCTCTTCCTCTTCTTCATATCCACTTAAACGACTAGAGGAAAACGGCAGGATATTGATTTACGCGTACATAGATTTACTCGCGTGCAGCCCGAGAGTGACGAGTGTTCATTTGAGAACAGCATCCATTCGACTTTAAACAACATGGAACAGAGTTCGTTATGCATTACATTTGCATAATGTGACATATTTGTTTGTCGAGGTGGAAATATTGGTGGATGGAGCTTGTGTTATCAAGTTGTCTGTGTGTGTGTAATGGAGTTAAAGAGACATTAGATCACTAGATAATGAAAACTAGGAATGCAGCGAAATGAAAATTCTGGGTCGAAACTGAAACCGAAAATACATTGTAATAATTATGTATTGTTTAATTACTTACTTCAAGGGCCGTTTATATCGAAGTTGATATTTAGTCGCCCCATATTGGTGTTTCGTAACATCTCATTTTTACGAGGTGGATCGAGCCCAACACTCAAACCCCAACCTGGAGGACCAGGACATACACACATACACTACGGACAATTTAATTTACCCGGCGACAACATGCAAACTCTACACAGAAATGCCAACTGACCCAGCCAAGGCTCGAACCAGTGACCATCTTGCTGTAAGGCGACAGCACTACCCACTGCGCCACCGTGTTATTATTTAATTAAATAATATAATATAGTAAGACTTTTTAAATTGAACTTATTAACTTACAGTTTTGGAAATAAGGGTACAAAACCTGTCATTCGGGCGGTATGGTACACTTTTGTTCTTTTAACGTACTACAAGGTACACATTTGTACTTTTTAGGTATTAATATTTACCTTAAAAGGTACAAATGTGGACCTGTATGGTAAAAAAAAGGGAACCTTTTGAAAAGGTACTTCCCCCAGTACTTCTGCGTTTCTGAGAGTGTACTGTATACTGATACTGAGTGTATACGAAAAAAAACAAGCCAATAAAATAAAAATATTTTATTGACAGTGAGAGTGGAGAGACGTTGCCATGACAATACATTGGTGCTATTGCAAGCAACAGGAATAATTACATACAAATATCTTGTCGGTGCATTATTTGAGTGGAAATTAGTTTTTTGGGTGAGCATGTGCGGTTCATGCATAGATAAGTATGGGTTTATGAAAGGAATATCCACAGAGTGGAATATTGAGCTATATGGAACTTTAAAGGTGCTGTATGTAAGTTTTTGACTCTTCTAAAGCATTGAAATATCATAATATGTTTACAGATATTTAAGAAACATGCCAAGTGAACATTTTTGTTTATCTGAAAAATGCTGAAGTCAGATTTTCTCAACACAGGCTCATTCTGAAAACGTAGTCCCGTGGACGTTTCTGGAGACCGCGTATTATGTAGCCGAAGATACGTATGGCTGCATTTCATTTTTGAAGCGAACGCTACGGGGCGGTATGACGCTGTTCCTTTTGGCGCTTACCAGCTGACCACTTACCTTCGTGTGGAAGGCTTTTCCCGCCGCAGCCAGTTAGCTCGTCGAGTACGTCGCGGACTTGAGACGCAGAGAGGAGTGGACCACAACGACGACAACCGGGTTCAAGTCTGGAGAAGAGTGGTTCCAGAAATCAGGTAAGACAAAAACAGAATCCAAAAAATAAAATGAAAGAGTGAACAACAGGGTGAGAATGTGGTACAATCTGAAAACATGGTAAAAATCAGACAAGGGCTTTTCTTTTTCTGGACTGCTTTTGTAAACCGTTGGTTGGGTTTAGGGAAGTATGTGGGTAATCGGGTCAATCTGTAAAATTGGTTGGGTTTAGGGAGGGAGGAGGGTGGTTCAGTCGATTGGTCGGTCGCCCAGTCAATCATTCAGTCATTTAGTCAGACAGACAGAGAGACGGTCTGTTGACAGCAGCCTCTGGTGGGTTTAGGCCAGAACAGCGCAGGCGCGAACGACACAGCGGCCTCTCGCGGATTCGCGAAAACACAAAAACTGCAAAAATACGTACCTCCCAGGACGTATTTTGCGGTCTCCAGAAACGTCCATGGGACTGCGTTTTCAGAATGAGCCTTGGTTGGATATTCTGCTTTGGAAATGTTCGTCACGTGCCGGAACATCTGTCTTTGTTTTGGTTCTTTTGAAACCGCCCAATGCCAGTTTAGCCAATTATATTTCAGCACCCCGGGTTGCCGAAATGCGACCTCCGGTGGACAGTAGCAGACCCCGAAATGAGACGCAGATTCAGAGTTCCACATGAGGTGGTTATTAACTAAGAAATTATATAAATATTACGAACATAAACATTAGATGAGCAGGTTACATTGTAACCCTGTGTCCTAACAGCACGCAATGTGATGAGATTTGATAAGCAATTTGGCTGTTTGCACCAGTCAAAACACGACAGAAGCCATTTAGAAGCACTGAATATGCATTCACTAACGAAATGGTAAGGTTTATAATCTAATCAATACACATTAAACCTTTAACAATATTAAATATGCTGAATCACTGATATGTGTTTGTTTGCACTGAGTCACAGTTCTGAAGCTCAATTTAAAACGGTTTATTTTGTTTTCCAGACATGAGGTGAACTATCTGCTGCTGCTTTCAGTATATGGCAATTAATGTCATGTAAAATGGCAATCATACTCACATTATTAGCATTTAACACTGAATAAAGCACAAGAAGTTATCTAAGGTGATCATTGTCAGTTTTCAGTTGTTCCGCTGCAACAGAAACAGAAGCCGTTTCTAAAATATAAATTTCAGGTGTTGCTTAGAACAAACTTTGCATGGACTTTGCATTGGAGGCAGAGTGAAACCAGCACATTGGACCTTTCTGGGAAATGTGGTGCAGCATTACCTTTTTTTATTCATTTTTTGGTGTCTGCGAAATTATGAGCAAAAATTACATTTTTGGTTTTTGCTGATAATTTTCAGCAGCCAAACATTTAGTGCATCCCTGATAAAAAAGGAAATAAATATGCTCTTTCTGGGCTGTATGTGAAACTATTTTCTGCTTCTGGAGTGTTTCTGGGGGTCGCTGGCATTAGAAATCATTGCTGTGCTCCTGCAGCCTTTGTAGTTCAGAGCGTTCTGTTCTGTTCCACATATCACGCCTCAAATAAAGCATGAGAGAGCAGATAAAGCCCCTGTAGACTGTATTGCACAGACATGTCCTCCTGTCAGATCTCCTAAAGGCTTGTGATTGGATCTGTCGATGTGTGTGTTTGGCAAATGTAGGTTTTTAGGGGTGTTTTGGACCAATTTTTACTGACATTGAGATTTTATTTTGAGTTTATTGAAGGAATACCATACTATAAACGAATATGGAGTGGGGGGTTTTATTCAATACCAAAAAATTATATTTGGTAGCCGATAATAACCATTATGTCGAACAGCTAAAAATAAAATAAAAAACTTGATGTTACTTTTTCTAAACCTGATTATAAAAACAAAAGGCAAGCAACTGATTTCTTTTAAAACTTTAAAGGGATAGTCCACCCTAAAATGAAAATTCAGTCATCATTTATTCACCCTTGTTTCATACTTGTTCATACTACTCATGCTTTTTTCAAACCTTTTTGAGTACTTTTCTTGCATTAAACACAAAAGAAGATATTTTGAAAAATGTTGGAAACTTATAACCATAGACATCCATGGAAGGAAAATCAAATACTATGGAAGTCTATGCTTACAGGTAGGGATGGCTGACGTGACCGACGCATGATCTGAAACACCCAGGTCATGGGACTTAGGTGATTTGAAACACCCAGGTCATGTGACTAAAGTGTTTTGCGAAACACCAGGTCGATTCAAAGTATTGGTCATTTCAGAAGGGTTTCGAGACCTGCAAATCTGGGTTTGACTGACAAGGTCTGAAAAAATCTCTTGTAGCGTAGTGGACTGTGCGTGTGCACAGAATAGTTGTGCTGCAAATGGCCCGAGTTCAAGTCCCAACTTGCACGTATTTATGACTTTGCATATATACTGTATGTATGTATATATATATATATATATATATATATATATATATATATATATATATATATATATATATATATATATATATATATATATATATATATATATATATACACACACACATATATGAGTGTATGGGTGTTTCCCAGTAATGGGTTGCAGCTGGAAGGGCATCCGCTGCGTAAAACATATGGTGGATGTATTTTATTTGTGTTACTCTTTTATGACCAAAACAAGACATATTTATTCACAAAGTGTTCATTTGGATGTCAGATCAATGATAAAACAAAACACGTCACAAGAACAGAGCATTTAAAAACTAACATCTATAGCTGCATCTTCCTGGATTCGAACCCATTATCTCTGCATGTTAGTCAGGAACTCACACCGCTTCACTAAATCACTTGAAACTCTACAACGTGGGGTTTAATACCTCAATTTGCTTAACTGTTTCTTTGCTGAAGCTGTACCAGCGCAATACATGAAAAAATGACCACTAGGTGTCACTGTAGAGACGGGTTTCAAAACATTTCGAAGCTTCGACGCATTTGCTTCGACTGTTTCATGAAGCCTCGCTTTGCCCACCACTGTTTACAGGTTTTCAGCTTTTTTCAAAATATTTTCTTTTGTGTTCAATGGAAGAAAGTAACTATTAAAGCTTTGAAAGTGAGTAGATAGTAAGTAAATTGTGCTTTCTGTGTGAACTAACTCTAACTACAGTAAAAGCATAGACTGCAGTCTTTGCACCGGGAAAACCCCCCAGACTGGCAACTTATTGTCTTCCCTCTAGCATAAATTCTTTTAAAGTTCACATCAGCTGCATATGACATGTAACATCATGTGGAAGACATCAGAGAGAGCTAAGGTTGTCAAGGTCTATTCATGGTTGTCATATCTAAAAATAGCAATTGAATTTAGGGCTATAATTAGGGCTTTACTTTGTTATCAGACCACTTGTAAAGTGTAACTGAATACTGTTCAATCTCTTTAGCAATGAATAACCTATACACATGTGTGCTGTTGAAATTTATATGTGCCACACATGCACACACGTTTTGGAATTTTCAGTTTATTTTGCCATTTGACCCAGTTGCAGCAATGAACAAAACAAAGGTGTTTATTGACGGAATTAAGCACAAGTACACAGACAAGGGGATGACAAGGTCCAAACAGTAGGGGCAATAACACAGGGAAGCCAGTTGTAGGGACAAGATGGCTCCAGAATAAACAGCCAGCCAGGAGTAGGAGCAACAGTGGTAAAACCAGAGCTAGATACTGGGAGCAACCCACGTAAACTCCAGACTGGCAGGGCAGGACACGGCATAGGACTGAAAGTATATAAGACAGGACAGCAAAAAAGGCAGCAATAATTGTACAAGAAAATAATAAGACTAAAAGAAAATATGAAATCAAATATAAATCCTAGTAGAAAGGAAAGTAGACTGACTAGCCAAAATGCATAAAACTAAAATAAAGACTTGTATAATCTTAGAGAGAATTTAAACAATCAAAAAGACAATTAATGAATCAACTAATAATATAAGACTGGGATTGACAAATGGAACAAAATGGTTAAGGATAAAAGGAAGAATAGTAGAAAGAAATTAGTAGCTACAAACAATAAATAAATAAACAAGAGAACTAGAAGAACAGGCAAGACAAAACACTATGTAAGGATACAAGGCTAAGATACAAGATAAGCAAAGAAAAGCTCACATGGAATGAACCAGCAATGAAATGAGAACACAGCACAATATATAGAGCAAAACACACAAGAGACAGGTGAAAACAATCAGGATAACAAGGTCTAAATAGGAGGGCGGAGTAACTGAAAACAATAAGGAAAGACAAGAGGAGCAACGTAAACAAGCACAGGACAAACAAAGAAACATTAAACAATAACAGGACAGACAAGACTGTCAGGTCAGGACCATGACACGTATAGCCAGGGCTTAACATTAACACCCGCCAACCCGCCAAATGCGGGTAGATTTCAGCTTTGGCGGGTAAGACAGACACTCTTACTAGCCACTTTGGCTGGTTGAAAATAATTTTAAATTGTGGTTTTCTTAAAAGCAGGGTTCGACTATAAGGATGACCCAATATGCGTGCAAATGTGATCTTAGAATCGAGAAGCAGCACGACTATAATTGCATTCGCGGGAGCAGAAAGCAGGTGAATAACGAATGAGAGGAGGATCAGTCGTGTTAACAGCTGATGTGATGTGCGCGACTAAAACGCGTGCGCGCTCCTGTTTTCTTGCTTGAAACAACTGTGCCTGAAACGCAACTGTGATCGGTTCTCTTTCATATAGACCAGACAAAAAGCTATGCTAATGCACCCACAGTCTTGCTGCTTTCTAGAGCTCCAAATATGTCTTTTTGTAAGCAGCACCGATTGCTTTCGCTTTGAACAGATTATTAATTAGCCTTAACCGTGTGATCGTCCTTTCATTATCACACACAGTATGATCTTAGAGACCTTTAGCGAGGACAGATTACTGTGCATATGTTTGATACATGACAATAATTATTTTTAAAAGTCAATTGTTTTTCTTTTTTTTTTTCTTTTTTTTTAAAGAAATGTTTTGTTAAATAAAAAGTATAGTATACAGCTATTCAGCTTGCTTTGACATTTAAAATGTGTGGCTAAAAATAATTATTGTTTGGTGTGGTCAGAGTTAAATTTGGTTTGCAGTATAACACCATGAAACCATTACCCATTTGACGACACATACACAACACACAAAACGTTAAATAAATGAGGAGGCATGTAGACAAAACAAAACAAAAATCTAATTCAAGTCATTTTAGCATGTCAAAGTCATATTTATGCATATAAACATATTTTCCCAACAACAAAATTGTGGCTAGTGAAAATGCAGAGTGGCTAGTAACGTTGGAAAACTACTAGCCACAGTGGCTGGTGATCAAAAAAGTTAATGTCAAGCCCTGCGTATAGCCATTATTTACATCAAGAATTACGGACAGAGTATACTGCCACATTGACAACATAGCAACAAGTATGTTGAACACACAGTTTAATGATCATTTGTCATTCCAACTGTACTGAAATGTTCAACAGTTACTTTTGAAAGATATACTGTACAGTTGAGATGTTTGCGTCCATTGAGTGTTTTTAAATGCACGATTGATTTATAAATGTTGAGGATTAGTCAAGAAAGTACAAAAACAACTGCAAAAATATAAGTAATATATTGTGAACATATTCAAATAATCAGATAATCTAACTAATAGAAATGTAAATGCTAGTAACAAAATTGAATATCAAGCCTAAGATCATTACAACTGTATAATAATAATAATAATAATAATAATAATAATAATAATTCCTTACATTTATATAGCGCTTTTCTAGGCACTCATAGCGCTTTACACATAGGGGGGAATCTCCTCATCAACCACCAGTGTGCAGCATCCACCTGGATGACGCGACGGCAGCCATTTTGCGCCAGACCGCACACCACACACCAGCTGGAGAGAAGACAGAGTGATTAAGCCAATTATGATATGGGGATGATTAGGAGGCCATGATAGACAGAGGCCAGTGGGGAGATTTGGCCAGGATTCCAGGGTTAAACCCCTGAGATTTTTAATGACCACAGAGAGTCAGGACCTCGGTTTAACCTCTCATCCGAAAGACGGCGCTCACTGAGCAGTATAGAGCCCCCGTCACTATACCGGGGCATTAGGACCCACACAGACCGCAGGTTGGGCGCCCCCTGCTGGCCTCACTATCACCCCTTCCACCACTGTATATAACTCTTGGTTTATTGAAGAACTTGCTGTTCTGGAATACAAAACATTACTTCCATATTTGACTATTAATCATCTGAATAAATGTAATAAATAATTTTAAAAAGGGTAAAAACAAGCTGCTTTTATAATTGAATAATTACAGCAGAATTATCAAAACTATGTTAGCGTGTATTAAGGGAGGGCCTTTAAATGTAGTGCTTAACAGTGATTAAAGCCATTGTACACCCAAAAATGAAATCATCAATTACTCACCCTTTACTTGTTCCAAACCTTTATTAGTTTCTTCTTTCTGTTGAACACAAAAGAAGATATTTTGAAAAATGTTTAAGACCTGTAACCATTGACTTCCATAGTATTTGTTTTACTTGCTATGTGATTACAGGTTTTCAACATTCTTCAAAATATCTTTTTTTGTGCTCAACTGAACCAAAAAGCTCAAACTCATATAGACCAAGTACTGTAGTGAGGAAAATGATGACAGAATTTTCATGTTTGAGTGAACTATCCCTTTAAGAACCAATGAATATTTTATGTTTGCCATAAATGTAACTGTAAATTAACATTGATGTTTCACAGGCATCGTCTGTATTACTTCAGAGTTTCAGTCTGACCTTTATGTGCCTGAACACAGTGTGATTTTCGTGTCAGGCCATTCGCTGTCTTTCATCTAGCTTATTTGATCAAAACAGAAAGCATTGATATGGCACAGCAGTACCTGGAAGATGAGCGTTTTGCGATCATCACTGCAGCAGCTGAGGATGTGGATCCACATGAGCAGAGAGCTGTTACTGGCAGAGAGAAGCGAACCGCCCACAGCAGATGCTGATGTAGAGCAATACTTCATTAATGATTGAAGTGGGGGAAAATTGTTAAAGAAAGCTTTTCTGTGCATCACCAAGAACAAGAACATACCCCCTCATGCGCCTTTTTAGGCAGAAATTTTCCTCTTTGTTTAACCGTGGAGACGGCCACGTAAAAAGGGAATTTTAGGAGCAATGAAAAGCCTCATCTGACTGGAGGCATTGATAGTTCATTAAACAAATGATCACACAGTTGGTTAGAGTTATGAATGTTGCATCACCTAATTAATATTCATGAGCCAGACTTATAAAGTTTATAATGGGCCCCTCAAAACGTTTAATGTTTTGTCTTAATTCTTGGTCAAAAGATGTATTCAATGTTTGTTATTACACGTGGAAGATGTCATTTTAAAGCTTTTAAAAGTTAAATTTGCATTAATGAATACAAAAATGAAATTAATATATTGCCCAGTACTGGGTTATGGCAGGAAGAGCATCCACTGCGTAAAACATATGCCGGAATAGTTGGCAGTTTATTCCGCTGTGTTGACTCTTAATAAACAAGGGAGTATGCTGAAGAAATTAGTTATTATATTGAATGTACTTGTAAATTGTCCGTAGTGTATGTGTGTGAATGAGAGTGCATGGGTGTTTGCTGGATATATGCTGGATAAGTTGGTGGTTCATTCCGCTGTGGCGACCCCGAATGATTGTACTTGTACCAACATCCTCATTATGTTGCCTGCATTTACAGCAGTGGATTATATAATACATCACATAGCATGAGTTTAAGTAAAAGGCTAATATATGTTTTATTTAATGGTCTGCTATTATTTAATGGTCTGCCTTTATTGTTCCTAATTTTAAATGAAAATAATTTTTAAGTAGACAAGTTATTTATTTATTTAGTTAACTATTTAGAAAATGACAAGTAGTGAAAACAAATGTTTTCATTAGCTTTTATTGAAAAATCAGTGTTATTCTCCAAATACAAATTTCACTTCTGAAATAAAAAGATTGCCATTATGTTGTCTAAAAATGGGAATTGGATTTTTTATTTGTATGTATTTGAAATTTTTGTATTTTAAATTTGGAAGAAAAGTCATGACTAATTTAATGAATGAAGCAAAATGACATTTTCCTCACTCTGTATTTCTAGACAATATATGCGTGTTATATATATTATATATTGTTTTACCTCTGTGCCTCAGACTTCCTAAAGCGGCAGCTGGAGCATTACGTGCGGAAGTTGGAGGTTCCTGTGAGGGTGGTGCGAATGGAGCAGCGCTCAGGCCTGATTCGCGCTCGGTTGAAGGGGGCATCAATCTCCACAGGTCAGGTGATCACCTTTCTGGATGCCCACTGTGAGTGCACCATCGGCTGGCTCGAGCCTCTGCTCTCTCGCATCAAACTTGACAAGTAAGCACTACCGTTTTTGAAATGCAACACTTTGTAAGATATGTACTTGATTGATAATTGTACATTTTAAGCATGAAGCTAACTGATCTCGTCTGTAATCTAATGTTGGATGTCTTGTCACATAATCAGTGAAATCTGACTTCTGCTGAACTATGCAAATACTTTCAGTTTGAAACTAGAGCTCCATTTTTTCGGCTGAACCTAATAGTTTTTATTTCAGTAAAAAAAGCGTCAAAGGAGAAGGTGCCATTGTGGGCATAACACTGTGATGTAAGTGTAGCTCTGGCAACTTGCTAAGCTGCTGGTGTTCAAAAAATACAACACATCCATTGACAAGAGAAAGAAAAGAGAAAGAAAAAAATGGGAAAAAACGCATTGGTGGACACTCGCCCCAAGCCGAGAACTTTTACATTTTCACTTCTGCATGAGGATAATTTTTTAATTCTGTATTTAAATAATTAAATATTCACACATTTATAAGAGTATATATACAGTTGAAGACAAGATAATTGGCCTACCTGTGAAATTTTTATTATTTTTCAAATATTTCCCAAGTGCTGTTTAACAGTTTTAATAACTAATTTATAATGACTCATTTCTGTTGTCTTTAAACAAATGAATTGGAAGTAATTGGTTGTACACTATTTAAGTGCACAGGAATGGATAAATCTCATAAAACGCATGGAATTTTTGAACCCATGGAAAATAAATTATTAAAAGTGCAAAATTATGTTTCATAAATTATGTCTATCGGATATGCAAACAGTTTTCTGTGAGAGTTAGGTTTAGGAATGGGGTTCAGTTTAGTGGTTAGAAAAATTGTATAACAACAGTTAATTCTGGCAGGTTAACACAAAATTGTTCAATAAATGTACATTTATTTTGGTCCTCATAAGGGAAAAAAGGTATTATTTTTCCTAAAAATATATTTTTTCATCTAATGATTTTAAACGGCTTCTGGCCATCGGGAAGAAGGAGGCGGAGAATAGACAAAATTTAAACAATTTATTAAAGAGAAAAAAACAAACAAACAGACGGCAGCTCCTCACGGAGACGTTGAACTGAAAACAAGCACAACGTAAACATGTCCAGGCCTGGACCTCTCTCGTCCTCATCTGTTGTCACTCCTCCTCTTATAATCCAGAGCTCCTCCGCGGGACTCGTTCTCACTCAAGCGCCGGCCTCACGGCTCTTGGCCCCGCCCCCTCGTCACAATCTAAAAATGCTAAACGTTTCTGTGTGGGTTGTGCTTTGGGGGCAGGGTTAGGATATAGAATGTGCAGTTTGTAAATTTGGGAATCTACATAAAACTTAAAACTCAACATGTGTGTGTTCTAAACAAGTGAAGTTTATTTCTAAACTTATTTCGAGAGGATCACGTGCTTATGATTGACCACGGCTGGTCCCGCATTAGCTATCATATGATTTACCAATCAGACGAATCCAAACAAACATCAATAACCAGATTTCCTTACCTTAGTCATCTTCGCCTTGAAGAATCCCCCTTTCCTTAGCTGATCCAGCACAGGGCAGCACGGTGACTTAGTGGTTAGCACTGTCCCCTTACTGGAAGAAGGTCACTGGTTCGAGTCCCGGCTGGGCCAGTTGGCGATTCTGTATGGAGTTTACATGTTCTCCCCATGCTTGTGTTGGTTTCCCCCGGGTACTCCAGTTTCCTCCTACAGTCTAAAGATTATAAGTGAATTGAATAAACCAAATTGGCACAGTATTTAAGTGTTTTAGTACTGGGCATTCACCACATTCCACCGTGACAACCCACTATTAATCACGGAATAGGCTGAGCGAATGACTTTGTGCGAGCTCTCGAGACCTACATGGTCTCTCTCCCGGGACAGCATGGCAAACACACTTTATTATCAATCATCAGCTAAGTGTGAACTCTTGAAATGTAATTTTCTTCACTCACTATACTGTTGTTTTTTTGTACAAATTTTGCTATTTATTTGTGATGATGCAATAACTTTCGTTGTTGGCGATTTGTTTTCCGGATTTAATGTCAGTGGTTGGGAAATGGCATTCCACTAGTTTACTGATATTTCACACATACATGTGGTCCAAAATAAAGAAAGTTACACCCAGCACATGCCTTTCATTTCATTTCTGCAATTTGTGGTGGAACATAAAAAACAAACCATTCATTTTCACACACGCTCTCATTTCCACCCTTTTGGCAAGTTGGTTTGCAGAGAGCATAGCAATCAATAACTCTTAAAGATTTGTTTTTTCCCAGCGCTTTATTGCATTTTTTGTAGTTTGGTTCCACCTCAGGCTGCGTTTGTGCCTGAAATGGAGAACTTGTAGGGTATGGAATCGTGAACTCACTTTTATCTGATTTTGATTCTTTAAAAGATACGCAAGAGCATCCTTCGTCTCTTCTAAACATGCGCACAACCTCACACACACACACACACACATACGCATGCTGATTCTCTGTGTTGTCTGGCCTCGGGCGGCCTGTTGGGGCATCATTAGCCGACGATGCTTCAGTCTGCTGAATTTAGGAAAGAAAAGTGAGCCTGCAGTGCTTCTCTGTATGTGTGTTTGTATGTGTGTGTGCGATCTGTCCTCATCGTCTGGGCTAGCATCACAGTGGGCTGCTTGGTGCTGATTGATGACACAAGTTTAGCGAGACGTCCCCTCTGATTTGCGTCTGCATCTGTTTGAGTACAGAGAGGTGTGTCTGAGTGTTTGCCAGCTGAATTCAGAAACAAAAAAGGACATTCTGTGGCGGACAGAACTCATTAGTTGAGATGGTTGAGGTCGTTTTTGGGAAAGCAGTGAAAGAGCGCCGCTAATAACATTTGTTTGTGTGTTTGGCAGGAAAACTGTAGTGTGTCCCATCATTGACGTGATCAGCGATGACACGTTTGAGTACATGGCAGGCTCTGATATGACATATGGTGGGTTCAACTGGAAGCTGAACTTCCGCTGGTATCCTGTCCCACAGAGGGAGATGGACCGCAGGAAAGGAGACCGAACGCTGCCTGTCAGGTAACGTGCAAATAAGGATTATTGTGCAGTCAGATAAAAGAATACAGACCACATAACTGCTATACACCCATATGTAAAGGTTTAACTGGCATACTAATTATCAGTGTTTGGTAAAAAAAAAGTAATATACAGTTTTTTTGTTGTTTTTTTTTAAACTTCCCCGGTTCTGCTGGTTGCAATTCCCAAATTTTCAATGCCAATCTTAAGCTAATTGTAATTTCCCCAATTTCCCCAACCATTGCAGAGCCCGAGGGACCAGAGTACGAAGTAAGAGAGTGCTCCAGCTTGGCCGCCCCTGGTCCAAAAGTAATATACAGTGGTCCCTCGTTTATCTCGGGAGTTACGTTCTAAAAATAACCTGCGATAGGCAAAATCCGCAAAGTAGTCACCTATATTTTTTACAATTATTATAGATGTTTTAAGGCTGTAAAACCCCTCACTACACAATTTATACACTTTTCTCAGACAGGCATTAACATTTTCACACTTTTCTCTTGTTTAAAACTCAAACTTTTGTTGAAAAATAAGTCCAGTATTATAGAATGAAACCAAAGATCCAAACCTGTTGTCAGAATCAAACATTCATTACTGTCACTGATCTACAAAGCGAAAGCAGTCTCCATCTTTAAGGGGGTCGCACAGAGGATGCGCCGGGCACATGGCAATTGGAAGTAACGCACACCGGACACGCGCATTCGCATGTTGTTTGAAATGAAATTATTCAGATGGCACGGCAGAAATATGAATTGTGTACTGAGTCATACTGTAGCTGGGCACCGCAGACAGCTGCCGCCAACTTGCGGCGCCGGTGTGCGTACCGTGATATAAACCTATGTTTACAATTCTAAAATGCATGACGCTGTGTGATACGGCTCATCCGGTGTATCACCCTTTTTACAATAGTCTTGCTGTGGACAGTTACAACCCTTTTTGCATCCTTTTTGGAACTCACACTGCTAGCGATTTGCGATTTATGTTAATTTGGCAAGCTGAACACATTCTGTACTGTGCAGAAGACATGGAGGAGATTGATTGACAATGAGCTGTAAAAAAATAATAATAAAAATAAGCATGTTAAATTGCGCTAAAAAATCTGCGAAAGGTGAAACGCGTTATAGTGAGGGATCAATTTATTACAATTTTAAGCCTATCTTACACAAAAAATATCTTAAACATTACATAAAACATACTTTTACATTTCTTTTCTTAACACAATTAGTTACTTTTTTAATTGCTACAATTTACTTACTGTAAATTACTATTTTTAATGACTTTTTTTCATATCACTGCTTGTCATATTGGAATTATTAATCTAAAAAAATGAAGTTCTATTTACCACTTTGTTATTAATTCAGACTAGTTAAATGTTTTTTACTATAAAAAGTAATATTTACAACTTCTGGGCTATATACTAAAGACCTGTTCACTCCAATGATCATTTCAATTCTATGAGAATAGGGAAGTTCACTCCACTAAAGCAGTATTTACACAGGTGAATGATAACAACAGTTTCAAACTGTGCTTAAACAAGCCGATTACATGAAATCTGGATTACGCAATCACTGGTAGCTGTAATTAGATTACTTTACAGTTTAAAATGCTCATAATCAGATTACTGTTACTTTAAATGGATTACATAATTACATATTATTTACACAATAGCAGTAAAACATTCTTAATTGGTTCTGTTCCTTTTTTCTTTTTTATGATTTACATTCTATCCTACTGTTTCATATCATTTTGCTTTGACTGATCACAATATAGAACACCCATGTAAATGTCATGTGTATATATATATTTGTTTTAATAAAAATATAATTTTTAAAATCATTGGAATAAATTGTTAAATTATAAACTACTTTTGAACAGTTATTTTATAGTGCAATAACATTTTACAAATTGTACTGTATTTTTGATTAAATAAATGCAGCCTTGGTGAGCAGAATAAGCCTATTTTAAAACATTTAAAAATCCTACTGACCCCAAACTTTTGACCAGTAGTGTAATTGAGTAAACCGATTACACTACTAACTACAATTTTCAGCAGAAACAGTTTGAAGCTAATAAACCCGACACTGGTTTTAGGATATATTGCAATAATTAAGTTGAAACAATATATTTCTTCACAATAATGCTGTTATGCTGTGTTTTTGATGAAATAAGTGTTGCCTTGTTGAACATTAGAAACTTACTAACCTCAAATGTTTGAATCGCAGTTCAATTAATTAAGATAATTATAATATTCCACTCCAGTGGGAGTTTGGACTGAGATTCAGTAATTAATTTTTTTTTATGAGAAATGTTTATGCTCAATATAACAAGGTATATAGTGTTCACAAGAGTAACATTCATCATTCATCCACTGAAAAATACTGAAAGTGTTAGCATAATATTTCTAATATAGTCTTGTTTTGTTGACCAGACCAGAAAAGACATATTGAAGACACTTTAATTTACAGTGTAAGTAATAGGGATGCTCATATTAACCGATTCACCGTTAACCGAAAGGGTGCGTTTTTAACCGGTTAATGATATCAGTTAAACGATAAAATTATTCTTTTTTTTTTAATTGGCTGCATAAATGTGCAACACATATTTGTTAACTCTTGAGACGTTAACACGTGCAACCACATGTGCCTACAGACATATTTTGCCAAAGAAGCAAATGTAAGAAGAATATTGCTGGTCACAGTTTGACACAGTAAGTTGATGCCAAACCAGCGCTGATGCTAACTGCCTCTGTCCTGGATCTGCGTCATAAACACTTTTGTTTATTTGACAATTGGAGAAAGAAGCCACAAAACAAAACTTTCTAAAATGTGCGCTGCTTTGGAAACAAGCCGACCACTAGTCGGACGTCAGGATTTTCTCTCCATTAGAGCGCACTCCGACACCGCTCTTAAACACAAGAAATAGGCTATAGTTGTGATGATTTAGTGTACAACCAACAAACCAACCTTTTTCCATTTGGAAAATTACAGTTATTAATAGTTTTTATAAAATATACATTTTTAAAATGGCCTACATAAACTATGAATCAAACAAATCCAAAGATTTTCTTGATTTTTGCATAGTGATAACACCGACAAAACCATAACTTCATTTTACAGCTTATAAAACATGTATGCAAAATAATGCAATAACATATGTAAACAACTAAATTGTTATGTACTATAGTAGCCTATACTTCACAAAACGTCAGCATATGAGCCTTGTCATTGTCTTGAATTCATCACACGCAGTGCGTGCACATGAACCGCGAGTGAGAGAGAAAATAAAAGCACACAAGCTCGAAGGTAAAATCAGAAGCTCAAGATATAATCTTTAAAATAATGACTTCTATAAAAAATGTTGACAAAAGTGTATGATGTAAGAGTAACAGCAGCGGAGCATTAATTAAATGCATATTTTCAGTGGAGTGATAAATTTGAGGTGGCCTGATATTTTTATTTGACGGAAGAAAAAAACATATGATGGGAAAAAAACAGCCTATCCTGGTTCTTAAAGAGGAGACAGTGTTTTCTTTTTGGGATCTAAATTTGTCATTCAAGTGAAAAATATCTAGACTATTTATTTTATTCTTTTTATTTAGTTTATTCTGTTTTTCTATGCTGTTGGAAACACTGCAGGTGTGTGAAGATGTTCTGTTGTTAATATGTTCGCATGTTAAAATAAATCAGTATATTAATGCAATATTTAATGTGTCAGGTTGGCAAAATTAACCGAAATGAGCATCCCTAGTAAGTACAAATTTCATGGACTTACTGTAATATTTAACAATTATACATAATCACATACAATAACCCAAAACCAAACCTTAATTCTAAAATGACAACTATAGATTGACTACAGTTTTGTTAGCATCCACATCAGCCCATGATATCGTTACATGTATAATAAGGCCACACGGCACAGTTTTCCAAAAAATCATACAATGTGATGTCTATACTGTATTAATATTGCAGTTCAAACACTGCTTCTCTTTGGAGTCCTTTGTGAAATCTCTGTTTTTAAATGAGCAGTAGAAGATAAAAATAATAGGCGAGAAAAGGAATTGATGTCACAAGTCAGATCTGAACTCATGGTGCCCACACGAGCGCCACAGCTGAGTGAATATGCGTGTTAACCACAGGGCAGTTTGTAAAGACTTTTTAAATGCAAATTCAACATTTATTTCTTTTCTTTTCCGGAAAGGTATTTTACGTGAAACTTACAACTGTGGAATATAAAAGTGTTTCTCCGGCCCTGAAGCTAAACACCGCAGTTAAAACACACGCAGACGAGGGGGAGCGTTAAATCCACACCAGCACTTTGCTCACCTCATAACTGCAGGAACAGAGCAGCTCTTAGCCTTCTGCTGTTAAATATCTTCAGAGTCCCTGTGTTTTTCAGAGTTGCGTGGTTGTTTTATCACAACATTCTGTCGCCTCTTCGCTTTCTGTTTTTGCATTTTTTCCCCTCACGACCCCTTATTTGCTTCGTTTACTTTTTACTTCAGCGCCTGGTTCTCTGCATGAAAACAACTTGAGAGCATAACAACAACAGGTTCTTACTTGAGGAAAACATGACTGTGAATGAGACGTGCTGCAGGGGATGGATGGAAGGAAAACAGGAAAGAACAGAGGGTGCCTGCTGAGGGAAATGGACGAACGAGACTGAAAGATATTTAAAGAAGGATATGTTGTTGCCAAAATAGGCACATGTAAACATGTCATTTCTATTGAAGATGTGGTTCGTCTGAGTGACACGCGATGTGCTTGTTTGTGACGGAGTGAACAGGAGAGGAAGAGCTGCTTTTATGAGATATGATCATTCTCCTTAAGGGCCTGTTTTTGCAGCTTAGAATTAAACTTGTGTGTGTGTTTTTCTTTGTGTTTTTTTGCACTAGGACCCCGACTATGGCAGGTGGCCTCTTCTCCATAGACAGAGATTATTTCCAGGAGATCGGCACATATGATGCAGGCATGGACATCTGGGGAGGAGAAACCTGGAGATCTCATTTAGGGTCAGTCTCACTTGCAGATCCACTTCTGCATATATAGGTTCATATTTAACAAACAGGGTAAATTTGCATGAGATTGCAATTCCAAAACAGCGCTGATGGGTGTGGGAATTTCTGCAGATGATTTACAGACAATGCACAAAGCTTAACATTGTAGTTGCATATCAACCAGTGTAAAAAGAACAGGGTTAATTTGTATAGTGACAAATAAGGTGCAGTTGATTTACTATGACAAGGCACAGTGCAATATAGATTTCATTCTCTACTGGGGTAAAGGTGGTCTAGGCAGTTATGTGTGTTAAGAAATGAGTCATTGTTTAAAATGTCAAAGTTTTTGTTATTTAATAAATGCGGCTATGGTACACATATTGAACAAAAGTATAGTTTTCTTTTATTTAGTCATATTTATTTATTTATTGGCCAAGAATAGACATATTCCAAAATAGATAAGTTTAATATAAGTGACAACAAGACAATAGCTATTTTTCCATCTAAAGATGCAAATTAAATTTATGCGCATGACTAGAATATCGCATAAAAGACGTGCGAAAAAAGCAGCGTTTCCATCCAAGTAGTCAAAGAGAACAAAATCGTCACTTCTTGATTAATTAACACCAAATATCAAAACAGAATTTGCTGCGGTAGAAGAAGCTGCATGAATCTTTTCCTTCTTTAATAAATTACTTGCACCTCAGACGACAATGTCGGCACGCAATGAACACATGCTGGTGTTTGAAGGCATCAGACGCAGAGCACAGACGTTCTTGACAATTCTGTAGGTGAATAATAATATAATAACACTAATACTGGCGTTTTAGAATGACCAAAACAACATTTCAGATGTGTTACAGTGTGCTCAGCCTGCTGGTTTGTCCATTCACGCACATTTTTATCATCACATGATCTCTTATCTTAATCTCTTTTGTTATCTTAACAAAATCACATGACTTTTTCAATGCGCATACTGGAATTTGTTCGGTAAATGTGTTTCCAACGTAGTTTATGCACATCTTTTCTTATTGAATAAAACGTTTGTCGTACTCCGTTATGTGCATATGATTTTTAAGTGCATTTTCAAAATGTATGTGCATCTTGGCATTTCTTTCAACCGTTTACGCATAAAAATAGGTGGATGGAAACGTAGCTAATGACAAAAATCTTTTATATACAAAGGTAAAAGGCTTCTGTGTTTGTTAGTAAATCATCTTGCATGATTCATTTAAATATTCCCCTCGCATAATGTTTGTCTGACTGGGAAACAAATGCATATTCAGTAATGTCGGGTGCAAAAATAGCTGTATTCCATGCCTTTTCAGTGCTAAGTCTTCTCTGCATGTGATTATATACTGACAGTACTGTTTTAATGGCAAAAAATAAACAAACAATTTGATAGTAATTCTGGCCCATATACAGTACACTACCTGACAAAAGTCTTTTCGTCGATCCTAGTTCTAAGTGCAACAAATAATAACTTGACTTCTACTTAATCATTTGGAATAGAAGGTAGATTTTTCATCTGTTGAACTGTATCCCAATCATCACAAATACTGCAGAAGACCTATTGGATCCCACATGGACCCAAGATTCAGTCAAGTTTGGTGAAGTAAAAGTCATAGTTCGGGGTTACATTCAGTATGGGGGCATGTGAGAGATCTGCAGAGTGGATGGCAACATTAATAGCCTGAGGTATTAAGACATTTGTGCTGCCCATTACATTACAAACCACAGGAGAGGGCAAATTCTTCAACAGGATGCAATAGGTGCTCCAGTATTGGCCAGCCCAGTCACCAGATGTAGGTAAGATGAAGAAGGAGGCGTTGAAGATGAATCCAAAGAATCTTGATGAAGTCTAGGAGTCCTGCAAGAACGCTTTCTTTGCCATTCCAGATGACTTTATTAATAAGTTATTTGAGTCATTGCAGAGATGTATGGATGCAGTCCTCCAAGTTCATAGGAGTCATACACAATTTTAATTCTTTTTCCACTGCACCATGACTTTATATTCTATACTGTGCATTATTTCTGTTAAGTGACAAGACTTTTGTCTAAGTAAAGTCAGACCTTACTGTCCTAATTAAATAGTTAAAATGATCATATTTTATTTTGGTCAAATAAGCGTAATCTAGAGGCCTTTGCCTTTCATAGAAGCCACTTCTGATACCAAATGATCAACTAGAAGTCAAGTTATTATTTGTTGTTCCTAAAACTTGGATAGGCGACAAGGCTTTTGTCAGGTAGTTTACTGATGTTACTACTGATTATACATTTTTGCTCTGAGAGCTGATGCTTATCTGTGTTTATCAGATTTGGCAGTGTGGCGGGACGCTTGAGATTGTCACGTGTTCTCACGTCGGTCACGTGTTTCGTAAAGCGACACCGTACACGTTCCCTGGTGGAACTGGGCAGATCATCAACAAGAACAACAGACGGCTGGCAGAGGTCTGGATGGACGAGTTCAAGAACTTCTTCTACATCATCTCACCTGGTCAGTAGCATTTACATGCATGGACACAAACATATGGTACACACATTTACAATGTAGTATAATGTAGAGTTGATTTTCTGCAATGCACACCAGTAAAGCCGCATTTGCGACAGAGTTACAACTATAAAGCTACTGACTTTATGACATGTTTGCACTGCAGGAACTAAGTAGGAATTTAGTCCTAGTAATGGCATTTGGGGATACAATAGGAACTACAGTGATGTAAGTGTGTTTGCATGGCATAAGAAACACAGACTGTGCTATATAAGACAGAAAGCTAATGTTAGCATTGACTGTGTCTGTTGCATTGAGATATTTTCTCAGGCTCGATGATTTGTAGCACTACAAGTTGATTTAGTTCTCCTTTTTGCTGGTTCAATCACATAAACGTCTCCATTATCACAGAACACACATATGTCAGTCTTATGTTGCATGGGTGTGTTTTTAGCTATTTTATGGGACAACATGACTGATTTTACATTTATGCTCAAAATAGTTAGCATATTAGTTAAAGATCATGTTCCATGCTCCATCTTTTGTGAATGTCCTATCCAAATATATCAAAACTCAATCTTTAATTAGTAATCTGCATTGCTAAGCACTTCACTTAGACAGCTTTAAAGAGGGTTTTCTCAATATTTAGAACTTTTTGAACCCTCATATTTCAGAAATTCAATAGTTGTATCTCAGCCAAATATTATCCTATCCTAATCAACCACACATAAATTGAAAACTTGTTTATTCAGCATGTGATGTATAAATCTCAATATCTAAACATTAACACTTATGACTAGTTTTGTGGTCCATGGTCTCAAGATCTTATGACTACCTATTGCGAAAGCCCTTGAATTTGACTTTTGCACCAGGTCTGATATACATTGTTGAAAGAAAACAAAGCACTTAAACTGTAAGTCACACATGTTCATAGATTTTTATAACTTCATTCAGAAATATTGTCAAATCTCAGCACGTTTCAAATGATTTTCAATCTGGAAAATAATTGTAGGTACACAAATGAGAGTATATAGTGAGTGTATATACTCACATAGATGTGTGTAAAATATTGATAATAACATGCAATGTTGTCATGTCATAGAATAAAACAGAAACTTGCACTTTCAGAAATATACAAACTTTTTTTTCCCAAAGCAACTTATATAAAACAATTACCACCAATTTTTTTATTTGAATTAAATTTGTTTAAACTTGATAAATGTTGTTTTTTTGTATGCCATCATTCAGAAATATTGTCAAATTTGCACTAAACCTGAGCCCAAAGTAAAGCTAAACATGAACAAGCATTATAAATGTGTTATTTGAGTCCTCTCACTCAGCAAATCCTTTAAGTTTAACAGCGTTCACAACTAATATGAAATAATGAAACATAAATAGTAGTGATGATTATTATACACAACATTTATTAATTAAGTCAAGCCTAAACAAGTGTCTCTCTCATTTTTCATCAATCTAAATGTGTGCCTCACAGGTTTTGCATGCTTGATGTTAATCGCGTTACGTAAGTTGCTTTAAAATGTACAGTTGAAGTCAGAATTATTAGCCCTCCTGAATTATTAGCCCCCCTGTATATTTTTCCTCAATTTCTGTTTAATGGAAGGAAGATGTTTCATCTCTCAAGAACACATTTCTAATAACTGATTTCTTTAATTGTTGCCATGATGACAGCACATAATATTTTACTAGATATTTTTCAAGATATTCAGCTTTAAGTGCAACTTGAAGGCTTAACTAGGTTAATTAGGTTAACCAGGCAAGTTAGGGCGAGTAAGCAAGTCACTGCATAATGATGGTTTGCTCTGTAGACAATCAAAAAAAGTTATAATAATATTGACTTTCGTTTATTCTAGCTGAAATAAAATAAGACTTTCACCAGAAGAAAAAATATTATAGGAATTACTGTGAAAAATTCCTTGCTCTTCTCTGAAATATATGGGGGGGGGGAAATCACAGGAGGGCTAATACTTCTGATTTTAACTCTATATGTCAGCATGCTTCAGATGATTTTTAATCTGGAAAATAATTGTAGGTACACAAATAGGAGTATATAGTGAGTGTGTATACTCATAATGTAGATGTGCGTAAAATATGTACAATAACATACAATGTTGTCATATCATAGAAAAAACAAAAACTCACACTTTCAGAAATATACAGATAAATATACAACTTTTTTTCCCCAAAGCGACTTATAAAAACAATTACTTCCTATTTCGTTTTAAATAAATGTGTTTAAACTTGATCAATGTTGTTTTTTTGTGAATGCCACTGTAATTTTTGAATACAACTGCATTTAAAGAACATGTGAGGATCACTAAAATACAGCCTATTTTGCTTTTATTTTAATCCAGCTAAGTTTTAGTAGGCTAATGTAAGTTCATTAAACATTTACTGAAGTCAAGTAAAAAGATTTGAACATCTGTTTTTAATATCAGGCATGTCTCACAGTAGGCTGCATTTTAACAATCGAAAACATCAACTGATTTGGATGTTAAAGGGATAGTTCACTCAAAAGATGTAAAATCTTTTTACCATTTATTTAACCTTCCCTTGATCTAAACCAATAAATGTTTCTTCTGGTGAAGATATTTTGAAGAATGTTTCTTTTATGTATCTCATTTGGCTAAAAGAGAGGAAAGAAACTCATGTCCTTTCTGTCTCCATATTTGTGTGTGTGTGTGTGTGTGCGTGCGTGCGTGTGTGTGTGTGTGTGTGTGTGTGTGTGTGTGTGTGTGTGTGTGTGTGTGTGTGTGTGTGCGCGTGTGCGTGTGCGTGTGCGTGTGCGTGTGCGTGTGTGTGTGTGTGTGTGTGTGTGTGTGCGTGTGTGTGTTATCAGTGCTCCTGGGCACTCGAGCCGTATTGACTCAGAAGGAGAATGCTGGATAATAGATATTAATGTCACTGTCAATAGTGTCCTGTGCAGCTCAGAGCGATGTGTGTGACTGTGTGTGTTGTGTGTTATTCTTTCACTTCTCTACACAAAGGCTTCTGTAGACTCTTTCCTGATTGTTAGTGCTGCGAGGCAAGTGTTAGAACAAAAACCATAACCATAAACATTAAACTTTGTCTTTTAGCGATTGTGCTACAGACATGAATGAATCTGCTTGTGGAGGAGAAGTGTGCGGTTACGTTTCTAAACTATCAGACAGTGTTTTATCTGGGGAGCAAAACAAAAATGGTTTCACTGAAGGCGAGATCTGAACTGTATCTGAATCTGTATCTGAACTGTAAGGGGTTTTGTGTGTGTGTTTTGAAGCAGTATTTTGAGCATGTATTTTTACTATATATTTTTATCTGTATTTTACTGTGTGTTTGTGTAGTTAGTTTGTGTTTATAGTCTGTGTTTTTTGTCTTTTGAAGACATTGTTCAGCTTAGTCAATATTTTACACTTAAAATGTTTGTGTTTTTTTGTCTTTTATCTTTATTTTCAAATCATATTTTCTATGGTAAGAGTTGTGATTATGTTATTTAGTAAGGCTGCACGATATTGGAAAAAAATGACATTGCAATGTTTTATGTTTCTGCAATACATATTACGATATTGAGTATAATTCTACCAGATGTAGAATAAACAGGTCAATATGTTAAGAATTCATCATTTTAAGTTGATTGGGATGATTTTGTAGGGAAATGCATCTGCTTAAAAAAAATAAACCAATCATGAGCATGGATAAATACTGTACAGCAAAGATACAAATTAAATAAACAGTATTTTATGGATTTCTGGAAGTCTAGCAGTATTCAGGTGCAAATGTTACAATTAAATGTAAAATGAGCAGGTAGAGTCTTCAAATACAATTACAATTTCTTAAAGGTGCAGTATGTAAGTTTTTGTCTCTTCTAAAGTATAAAAATAGTGAACATTCTTGTTTATCTGAAAAAAAATGCTGAAGTCAGATATTCTGCTTTGAAAATGTACTGCCGGAACGTCTGTTTTGGTCGTTTAACCCACCCAATGCCAGTTTAGCGCATTATATTTCTGCACCCCGGGTTGCCTTGGTGGAAAACCATGTATTTCATTTGTTCAGTCACAAAGGCTCTCCACGATTATGTCTGTTACCGAAATGCGACCTCTGGTGGACAGTAGCAGACTCCGAAATGAGACGCAGATTCAGCGTTCCACATGAGGTCATTAATTAGCAAATAATATTAATATTATGATCATAAACATTAGGAGATTTGCAGTGATAAGCAATTTGGCTGTTTGCACCAGACTAAACATGACAGAAATTTAAATGAAGCCATTCAAAAGCACAGAATAGTGCACTTACTGCACTCCAACGAAATGGTAAGGTGTATACTCTAACTAATACACGTTAAACCTCTTTAACATTATTATATGTACATGCTGAAACACTATGTGTTGGTTTGCATTATCAGAGTTCTAAAGTTCACTTTCATTCAATTTTATTTTATTTTCAAGATCTGAGGTAAACTATCTGCTGCTGCTTTCAGTAGTATGACGATAAATGTCATGTAAAATGGCATTCAAACACATTGTTAGCATTTAACACTGAATAAAGCACATGAGGTGTACCTGAGGTGATCATTGTCACTTTATCCTGTTGTTCAGCTGCGAGAAATAGAAGCTGTTTCTAATATATCAATTCGAGGTGTTGGTTAGAACAAAAACTTCTCTCAATAATAAAAATATTGCTTCTATCGTGTGCCATTGCTTTTATTTAGAACATGATTCAAATCAGCCTTTAGGCTCGATCGTCAGACTCGCTCCAGTTGGTCAGTCTGGTAACCTGCGCTTGTGTTTGTTTTGATCCAGGAATGTAATAGCTAGTTCAACCACTGGGTGTCAAACTTACATACTACAACTGCTCAAACAATATATTGTGTAGCCCTATTATTTTGTTATTGTTTTAGTATAATTATTATTTAGATTTATTTGTCTTTATTTTATATACTGTATATTATTTGTATGTAGGTTTAATTAAATACATTTTTGTTAATCATTTTTAAAAAAAATAATTTTAGGTGATTTCTATTTTATTTGAATTCAGCTCTATTTCTAATAATAGTAGTAGTAATAATAATAATAATAATTAAATAAATAAATAAACAAATTACATTTTTAATAGTTTTAGTTTTATGATTAACACTACATTAAAAAATTCAGTTCAGTTAGTTGCCAAAGCAAGAAGTCAAATTTTTAATTAAGTAATAAATTATGTTTTATTTGAGTTTTTGTCAATTAAAAAATAAATAAATATAAATATATATATATATATATATATATATATATATATATATATATATATATATATATATATATATATATAATATATATATATATATATATATATATATATATATATATATATATATATATATATTTATTATATATATATATATGGCAGCCGAACAGTTGCTGTAAAACAACATTGAATGCAATCCATTGAATGTGTTGTAGTTATATTCCTCACAGCTATTTATATTTTATCTTGTCTTTATTATTGTTGACAAAATCCAAAATGGGGAAAAAAAAACTCTTCATACTCCTCAACATGCATATTTAGCAGTAATTTTTGTTGACAAGGTTAACAATGCTACTTAGCAACCTCCCCAAACACCCTACGAACCACTTAGTGAAACATTAGCACTGCATAGCAAGAGCCTCTCGGAACATCTTAACGAGCACCCACAACAACATCAAATCTGAATGCCTGGGTTTTTGTACCATTTTGCATTCCTGCCTGTGTTTGTTTGTTGCAGGTGTGACGAAAGTGGATTATGGAGACATCTCAACCAGAACATCCCTGAGACAGAGACTGCAATGCAAGCCCTTCTCCTGGTACCTGGAAAATGTCTATCCAGACTCACAGATACCACGCCACTACTACTCACTGGGCGAGGTCTGTATCCCTGTCTCAGACACACACACACACGTTGAGATTGGTGGTTTATAAGGTGGTTTAATGTATTTTATGCTGTAAAAAGCAATTATCATATGACCATAGCCTACCCCCACCCGTAAACCCAACCTTCAAATTTTGTATGTCAGAAGACCTTGTTAAGAGTTATTTTTAAGCATTTCGAATAACAAGGACACAAGACATGTCCTCATAAACTACCTTAATGTTACATTTCTAGTTATACATTTCTTGTAAGCTACCGAATCCTATCCACACTCACACACACACACACACCAAACACACACTTTTACAGCTATCAGGATGTCCCAATGATTTTTATTCTATATAGACTATATATTCTATCACCCTAATCCAAACCCTCGGAGGAAGCATACAACCTTTTTTCATATTTAAAACTCTTCATTCTGTGTGATTCATGAGCCAATTTAAAAATCCACACCCAAGGTCAAAATAAACTGGTATTGCTATACTTTGGGACATTAAACAAAGAAATAGAAGGAACACAAGTAACAAAAACACACACATTTCAACACAAAGTTAAAACAAGTGTCCTTTCTATTTACTTTTTTAATAAAACCGTCTTTGGCCACGGCCATATCACTGTGCAGCCCAAGACCGGTTACTCACTGAAGCTAAGCAGGGCTGAACCTGGTCAGTACCTGGATGGGAGACCACATGAGAAAAATAGGTTGCTGTTGGAAGTGGTGTTAGTGAGGCCGCCAGGGAGCACTTAACCTGCGGTGTGTGTGTGTCCTAAAGCCCCAGTATAGTGAAAGGGACACTATACTGTCAGAGGGCGATGAGACATTAGTCGGATGAGATGTTAAACTGAGGTCCTGACTCTCTGTGGTCATTAAAAATCCCATGGCACTTCTCATAAAGACTAGGGGTGTGACCCCGGTGTCCTGGCCAAATTCACTCCATAGGCCCTTACCAATCATCCCCATCCACCAAATTACATTACATTACATTTATGGTATTATTTGTCAATTACATCATCAATGAGTTAGACAGTAACACAAGTGACAGTTTTAAACATTGTCAACAAAAATCTGATTTGCTGGCATAAATGCTAAGAGTACATGGAACTAATAAAATCATGATTAATAGACGATTAAAACTCTGTGGCTCAGTGGTTAGCACTGTCGCCTCACAGCAAGGTTGACCCGGCTGGGTCAGTTGGCTTTTCTGTGTGGTGTTTGCATGTTCATGTGGGTTTCCTTCCTTCCTGTGTGTGTGTGTGTGTGTGTGTGTGTGTGTGAATAAGTGTGTATGGATTATTCCCAGTACTGGGTTGCAGCTGGAAGGGCTTCCGCTGTGTAAAACATATGCTGGATAAGTTGGCGGTTCATTCTGCTGTGGCGACCCCTGATGAATAAAGGGACTAAGGAAAATGAATGCATAAATTATGGCATTTAAGAAAATGACTAAGATTCAAATATTTTCTCAGCGAAAACACACTGTTACTTCATTTCCTGTATCTTGAATAGACCATTTTGATGGATGTAAACAAAAACAATGGTCCCAACATATTTCTGGTTTTACATTTTTTAATTTCTATTGCTTCCAAAAATCCAAAAAGGGTCCCATAATGATAAATTATGTTATGATGGCTGTTTTAACATTAAGTTATGATTGAATTGCCTCTTGTTACGTTTATGAATTAGTTTGAAAACAAGCAGGAAATGTTCATGGACCAATGACATCACCACATTGAAATGGTCTATAGTTGTAACAGATAGACCTTAAAGGTAAAGTATGGCAAAAATAATTCATTCAAGAGTTACGGAGAGATATTTTATAAGAATTTTTTTAAAAACATTTTACATTCACATAGTCATTTACCAGACACTTTTGTGCAAACCAACCTGTTTTCATTTTCAGGCCTGTAGCCAGCCAAAGTGGACCTTTTTACAGTTATAAGCCTCATTTTCTATTTAATTATGAGATTTAAATTCTGAATTTAGGTGACATTTTAAGCACTACTTTTAGCTGGATTAGCTTGTGGGGTGGTCATCATAACCACACTTTTTGATCTACCAAAATCATATGTGTATAAATTTCATTCAAGATTTAGAATAAAGAAATATAAAAAACTTATTTTTAAAATACAAATTTGCTCCATCATATATCATTAGAAAAAAAATTGTTAAAGTTTTAAATTAAAAGCTGTAGCCTATTGTCATTTATTAGACAAATAACAAACTGGCCAGCTCAATTTACTTTCCTCTGTCAGAATTTGGTTATTTGATTAAAAAATAATTCAAACTTAACAATAAGAATAATTCATTCATTCATTCATTTTCTTTTCGGCTTAGTCCCTTTATTAATCAGAGGTAACCACAGCGGAATGAACCGCCAACTTATCCAGCATATGTTTTACGCAGCGGTGCTCTTCCAGCTGCAACCCCTCACTCGGAAACATCCATACACACTCATTAATAATAATAATAATAATAATAATAATAATAATAATCATGTAGAGCGTAACAATTTTTCTAGCCTCTCTTGTAAAAAAAAAGTACAATTTAAAATTCATGGATAACAACAATAGCCAAAATAGTATTCAAATTCATTTTAATATAGTCGGCTTTTGGTGCTTCACACCTTTTTATTGGTCATTTACCTTAAGTAATTAGTTGTCTGTCTGTCTGTCTGTCTGTCTGTCTGTCTGTCTGTCTGTCTGTCTGTCTGTCTGTCTGTCTGTCTGTCTGTCTGTCTGTCTGTCATGAAATTTTACCAAAAGTTTAGATTACACAACAATACATGATTATGATGTAAAAAAAATACACTGACTAATCACAATTTCAAGCTATACACTTTTTTGCATAATATTCATAACAATATAATTTTTTTATGCCCTGTAACATCTTGTGATCCGTTACAATATGTGAGAAATTATTCAAATAATGAAAAATATAATAATTTGAAAGAAATAATAATGCCAAATATATCTGCAGTTATAGAATCACCCATATACGCGCTGGAAAAGGGAAATCCATGCATAGTGTGATGAACACATCTGTGTGTGTGTGCATGTGTGTGTTAAATCAGCGCACGTGTGAATTAGCGAGCAGCGTTCTTTTTCTCAGTGTCACAGGAATTGATCAGCTTTTTTCTTGGTCCCAGTAACTGTGTTTGGAAAATGAGAGACACTTATTCTGTCTCCCTCTGTCATCGTCCTGTTTCCTGCTTCGTCTCTCACCCTTTCGTTCCATCTGTCCATCGCTGCTTCTCTCATTTTCAGACATTCTTATGAATAAAACATGCATGTCATCTCTGATGTCTGCAGCTCGCTGAGAATGGAGTCTGTCTGTTCTTCTGGCTGGTTAAGACTCTATCTCTCCTTGCGCTGTCCGTGGTTCATTCTCTTTTAGCTCATCTTTGTCTCTCCTTGCCACTGATGGTGACATTGTGAAGCGTTAAGCAGGACACAGACAGAATAATGCAAGGAGGAAATGATGTCACTGGAATGCAGCATGTGTAGCCGCTAAATAGCGCCTGATCGTAAAGCTCTACATTGCTGGTTAATAAACTGGAGATGTTTTTTTAATTATTTAAAAATATATATTATTTTTGCAGCGATATTTTGTTTTGCAGTGATATACAGTTGAAGTCAGAATTATTAGCCCCCCTTTTAATTTTTTTTCTTTTTTAAATATTTCCTAAATGATGTTTAACAGAGCAAGGAAATTTTCACAGTATGTCTGATAATAGTTTTTCTTCTGGAGAAAGTTTTAATTGTTTTATTTTGGCTAGAATAAAAGCAGTTATTAATTGTTTAATAAACATTTTAAGGTCAAAATTATTAGCCCCTTTAAGCTAAATTGTTTTTCGATTGTCTGCAGAACAAATCATCATTATACAATAACTTGCCTAAATACCCTAACCAGAAGTGTCTTGAAAAATATCTAGTAAAATATTATTTACTGTCATCATGGCAAAGATAAAATAAATCAGTTATTAGAGATGAGTTATTAAAACTATTATGTTTAGAAACATGTTGAAAAAAAATTCTCTCCGTTAAACAGATAATGGGGGGGGGGGATAAACAAGGGGGCTAATAATTAGGGGGGCTAATAATTCTGACTTCAACTGTATATTGCAGTATGAATATTATTCCACCAAATGATTTGAATAGCTTTCATTTCATTCATTTAGATAGATTGGGATGATCAAGTATTTTTCTATTCAGTGCATCTGCATAAAAAATTATAAATTACACGCATATATAAATATGACAGAGTAAAAATAAAAGTTAAATAAACAGTGCTTTATGGTTTTCCGGAGAGTGTAACAGTATTCAAATACAGAAATTGAACAATCAAACATAAAATAACATGGTCATCATATATATATTTAATAATATCTTTATTTTTATATTTAATAAATAATCTAATCCTGCAATGTTACTATTGCGGATACACACATTGCAATATCGATGCTCAAACGATATATTGTTATATATATATTGATATATTGTTCAACACTATATTGTTCTATACAGCTTAAGGTGACATTTAAAGGCTTAACTAGGTTAATTAGGTTAACTAGGCAGGTTAGGGTAATTGTGCAAATCATTGTATAATGATGGTTTGTTCTGCAGACAATCAAAAAAATATAGCTTAAAGGGGTTAATAATTTTGTCCTTAAAATGTTTAATAAAAAAATAAAAGCTGCTTTTATTCTAGCTGAAATAAATCAAATAAGACTTTCTCCAGAAGAAAAAAATATTATCAGACATACTGTGAAAATTTTCTTGCTCTGTTAAACATCTTTTGGGAAATATTTTAAAAAAGAAAAAAATCAAAGGGGGGCTAATAATTCTGACTTCAACTGTATATATAAACTTGCCCTAAACTTTTATATTTAGAAAATGTTTTAGAGATGGGAGAGTAGAAAAAAGCAGTAAGCCATGAGATGATGAGACTGAAAAAAAAAATATGGATTATACAATTATTCACAATCTTCATTTCAACAATTTCAATATTGATTCTTAAAATCAATCTTTTACTCTGTGCCTATTTCTAGCTGCTTGAGAGCATTAGTGCAGTTCTTCCTGCTGTTCTGCTAAACTAATTCCTCAACTGCATAGTTTGGAGCCTTTTGTTAAATGTTTTATTAAATTTTTCACAAATGAGTTACTCTTTTGTATCAGTCTGAAACAGAACAGCTTTAGCAGAAAGAGAATTCTAAGAAAAACAAATGAAGAAAAATGTATTCTGCTGAATCAAGAAGATTATATAATGTAATAATTATATATAATACCCTTTAAATTTAACTTTGGGCAACACGGTGGCTCAGTGGTTAACGCTGTCACCACATAGCAAGAACATTGCTGGTTCAAGTGGCAGCTTGGTCAGTGGGCATTTCTGTGTGGAGTTTGCATGTTCTCCCCGTGTTCACATGGGTTTCCTCCGGGTGAATTGAATAAATTAAATTGGCCATAGTGTATGTGTGTGTGTGAGTGTGTATGGATGTTTCCCAGTACTGGGTTGCAGCTGGAAGGGCATCCGCTGTGTAAAACATAAGCTGAATAAGTTGGCGGTTCATTCTGCTGTGGCGACCCCTGATGATTAAAGGGACTAAGCCGAAGAAAAATGAATGAATGATTGAATGAATTAATTAACTTTAACTTTGCCACTTCATTAAGTCTGTTTTAAAGGGATAGTTCCCTCATAATGTTCAGTTTACTCACGCTCAAGTGGTTCCAAACCTGTAAGTTTCCTTTTTCTGCTGAAAACAACAGAAGATATTTTGAAAAATGTTAGAAATGTGTAACCACTGACTTCCATAGTAGGAAAAACAAATACTATGGATGTCAATGGTTACAGGTTTCTAGAATTTACCCTTTATTCATCAGGGGTCGCCACAGCGGAATGAACCGCCAACTTATCCAGCATATGTTTTACGCAATGGATGTCCTTCCAGCCGCAACCCAAACCATAGAAAACCCACGCGAACCCGAGGAGAACATGCAAACTCCACACAGAAATGCCAACTGACCCAGCCAGGGCTCGAACCACCATGACGCTGATTTTAAATCAAAATAACTGAAAGATATAATGTTGAAATGCTGTTCTTTAAGGTAGAGGTCTTGCTAAAAAATTACCTGATACAAATTAGACCGGCATATAAATAATTTGGCGACACGGTGGCTCAGTGGTTAGCACTGTCGCTTCACAGCAATAAGGTCACTGGTTCGAGTCCCAGGTGGGTCAGTTGGCATTTCTGTGTGAAGTTTGCATGTTCTCCCTGTGTTGGCGTGCATGCAGGTGAAATGAATGAACTAAATTGGCGGTAGTGTATGTGTGTGAGTGTGTATGGATGTTTCCCAGTACTGCGTTGCAGCTGGAAGGGCATCAGCTGTGAAAAACATATGGATAAGTTGGCGGTTCATTCCGCTGTGGCGACCCCTGATGAATAAAGGGACTAAGCTAAAGGAAAATGAATGAATGAATATAATTTTTTTTTAAACTCTACTGGACCTGAACATAAGTGCCATTGACATCTGCGCAGCATGCAAGTCGGTGAGAAAGAACCTAGTGACCTGATACAAGTTATTTCTGAGTTTGGCTTTCAATTGTAACCAGTGGATTGGAAAAATAAACATGCTAGCTCAATAAAAATAAATCGATAGCCTAATAAATCATGGATTTGCTAGTGTTGTCTGCAACACTGTTTACCTCATCTTCGGCGACGGGCATCTGCACACACACAAAAACACAAAGTGGCTTTTCCTAATGGATCTCATATCTATAAAATGGATTTCTGTGTGCGAGGTTGCTCCTTTTCTATATATGTTTCTCAAAAATAACAACACAAACAGAATGCTAAAATACTGAATTGTCAAGCATTCATCATTCTGTGATGATCACTGTAACCTCAATATGTCCTATAACTTTTGGGTCATAACAAGTCTGTTTGGGGAAAGCACATTCATTTTAAATGACCTGAGCGCACTTATATCAAATCCGAGCAGTATCCAAGGCACTTGTCAAAATATTGGAACTCACTCGGCTCACAAGTTTTTGTAACCAAGTAGCCCCATGAAGAACTCAGCAATGAGGGCTGTACAGTACAATAATTGAACCTCAATTTGTTTTTTACAAAGTCTTTTGGATTATTTGCTTTCTAAAACAAAACAGGCAAGTAATAAATTAACGTTTACATGATTCAGCGGCTAAATATAATAGCATGCTGCCAGTGAAGCTGTTAAATGTGTTTGTCATGGTTTAAGCCCCACTGATCTTGACGTTTGTGTAACTCAGTGTATTGGATGGAAGCCGTGAGCTGTCTTTTCCTTCATCTCCTCTCTTTCATCAAGTACACATTTGCTTGTGTATGTGTGTATTTGTGTGTTTGATTGGCACAGTTGTCTCTTAGTTCGTCGATATTCGCCCCCCCGGTGTGCGATAAGCTTTGGGTAATTAACCATGTTTGACACTCAGACAGAGACGTGACTGTGTTTATTCATGCAGGAGAGCTGCTTGAGTGTGTCTAATCTATTTGTGTGATCTGTCCGATTGCAGATCCGTAATGTGGAGACTAACCAGTGTCTGGATAACATGGCCAGAAAAGAGAATGAGAAAGTGGGCATTTTCAACTGCCATGGCATGGGTGGCAACCAGGTCAGATCTTCAAGCTTTCTCACTTTTTTAAAAATGCAAACTTGGTAATGACGTTGACCTTTATGATATAATGTATTGCGATTTGTTCCGTTTTCTCAGGTTTTCTCATACACAGCCAATAAAGAGATCCGAACTGATGATCTCTGTTTGGATGTGTCCAAACTCAATGGCCCGGTTATGATGCTCAAGTGCCATCATTTGAAAGGCAACCAGCTCTGGGAATATGACCCTGTGGTAAGTCTGTTTAAATGTTACAGATCACAAACTGACATTTGCAGCTAACTCGTGTACGGTTCTTTAAGACAAGATTTTGCAGCAGAATAAATTAAAGTATAGCCACAGTGATTGAAGTGTTTCATTTTTTTTATGAAAATTACTCAGCCTCATGTCGTTCCATTCCCCTGAGCTCTTCACTCATTGGAATACAAATTAAGATATTATGGCTGAAATCTGAGAGCTCTCTCATCCTCCATAGACAACAAGGACTTGTTCAAAGTCCAGAAAGGTACTTAAAATTAATTTTTATTTTTTTACTTATATTGTTTGCAAATTTTTGTTTTTTTTTTTTACTTATATTTTTACGTTATATTACAGTGCATTCAGAAAGTATTTGTAGCGCTTCACTTTTTCTTCATTTTTTATGTCACAGCCTTATTCCAAAATGGATTAAATTTATTTATTTCCTCAACATTCTACACACAATACCCCATAATGACAATGTCAAAAAGAATTTATTAAAAATGAAAAACCTGAAAAATCACATGTACATAAGTATTCACAGCCTTTGTCGTGAAGCTCTAAATTGAGCTCAGGTACATTCTGTTTCCGCTGATCATTCTTGAGATGTTTCAGCAGCTTAATTGGCGTTCACCTGTGGTAAATTCAGTTGATTGGACATGATTTAAAAAGGCATACACCTGTCTATATAAGGTCCCAGGGTTGACAGTGCATGTCAAAGCACAAACCAAGCATGAAGACAAAGGAATTGTCTGTAGAACTCCGAGACATGATTAAAGTTTCTGCTGCTCTGAAAGTTCCAATGAGCACAGTGGCCTCCATCATCCGTAAGTGGAAGATGTTTGGAACCACCAGGACTCTTCCTAGAGCTGGCCGGCCATCTAAACTGAGTGATCGGGGGAGAAGAGCCTTAGTCAGGGAGATGATCAATAACCTGATGGTCACTCTGTCTGAGAAAATACAAAAGAAAATAAAAACAAATCTAATTTTTTTTTTAAAACTTTAGATAAAGAGTATGTGGCTGTAAAAAAGTACAAAATATAAAAGAGCTGTCTGTACCAGCAGAAACATAGAAGTGTTTCTAACAAAGTGTCTGCTGCATAACAGAGGAATGAGTGTATCCTATAGGTGGTTTGTCAAGCCTATTCACCTATTGCTACACAAAGCATGGTAGCCATCCCTGTTCATGTACACTTCAACTCAAGCCCTGTTTAAAATCTTGACCACCCAGACAACTTAGCTGCTTCAGATGTGTTTAGTTGCTGTAAACTCGGCAGAGCAGTGGTCCTTAAAGGTCATGGCTGGCTTCCCTTGATAAAAAAAACTATTCTTGATAAACATAAAGATACCTTAAAAGGTTGTAAAAAGAGATTATTTCGGCAGCCTAACATTTGAGAGACTGCACACATTTGTGTATTGATTTTACAGAGTAATTGTATTTCAAGAGTCATACTAATTCTTTTAACCTGATCTCAAATAACCCCCCTAGTATTCCAATGCATGGCAAATACATACAAACAAACTGACAAATGAAAAATTTGGCATGTGGTAATCAGCATGCACCAGATGTTGTTGATAGAGCTGAATCTGTTTTGAATACAAAACATACCTACTGCTCATCCCGGACGAGCCCCCAATCAAATTCTATCTAATTCACCTCCTGCAGGGACTCATACATGTGGAGTTTAGCTCCAGCCTGCTCCAGAAACATTGCTTGAAGGTTTCTTGTAATCCTAAAGACCTTGATTAACCGTTTAAGTTGTCTGTAATTAGAGTAGGCCAGGGGTGCTAAATCCTGCTCCAGGAGGGCCACTTCCCTGCAGTGTTGCTCTAGCAGACCTGCCTGGAAGTTTCTAGTAATCCCAAAGACCTTGCTGATTCAGGAACAGGATTGGATACCACCTTGAAATTAGGTGGTACACAAGAACAGTAGTTCTTGAGCCCATGACGCTGCACAGTTTTGATGTCTCTCTTGCTTGACAACCATTTGATGCCTTCTAAGTCTTTACAAATAACTTGATGAGTCAGGCGCGTTTGATCTGCTCAATAAGATCCGACGTCAAGGTGAAACTTTAAAGTAATGAAAATTATTGAGTTCTAGGAGACTACAAAGGCAACTGTCAACAGTGTTGTGATGCAATGTGCGAAACCCCTTCTGTGATGCATGCAGATGCTCTTGTTTTTCACCTCTAGGGTCTCGATGGCCTCGTATATGTCATCTAACATCAAAGACAGTCAGCTAACCCTGTAAAGCTGTCTGTCTGCAGGGTGTCCACTCATCCTTCTCTTGTACTGTATGCGCATGAACATCCACCCCGTGGCTTCCCCTACGAACACTGTTAAAGGGATGCTAGTTTAGTTAGATTAACTCACCTCTCAGTCAATCTTAAATGTACATCATTTTAAATACGACTACTTCGGACCAAACAAGAGTGAATTAGCCGAGGGGAGAACGAGGAAGATTGCTTTTGCATTTTTTTTTCTGCTGTTGGCTTAAAGAAACGCCTGTTACTCTAAAGCCTCCTCCTCCTGCTCCTCCTGCTCGCCCCAGATTTGAAGCCCCCACCGTGCTGGCCCTGTGCCTGGAGAGACGGAAGGCTGCACAGAATAGAGAACTCGAGCAGAGACTTTCCACTGTCAGATAAAGGTTCTGTTTTTCTCGTGGGGAGAAAGAGAGAGCGAGAGAGAGGCAGACTGGAAGGAAGGGAGATTCAGAGTGAGTGAGATCAGGAAATCTCTTGCCAACAAGAACACCTCTCCTGCATTCATTACCATACATTACCCACATGGGCTCTTCGACGCGAGCGTGTACCCTCACACCTTATGCAGTGTGTCTTATAGTTTCTACCTCCAACCTTATTGTATCTGTGTGGCTTAATGCTTCCCGCTAGACTGAAACTCTAGAGCACTCAGCACACCCAAGGCCCATTACACACTCTCACACACATGCTCCACTGTAAAGCAATCCCTGTGCATTGACAATTTGTCTTTGCCCTGGAGCGCACAGGTTGTCCAGTCGTGCGTGTATAGAGAAGAGTGGCATGCTGCTTACTATCGCTACTATTATATTACACTATGAATCCTGAGCACAGAAATACCTGAATGACCTACTGCATTTGCCAGAATGTGCAGTATAAATCTAGCACACAGCAGTGGATCCCACAATGCACTGTGCTTAACTTGGACTTTTTTTTGTCTACTGTGATACATTTTCTAGAGTGCTCTAAATGGCACTGTATCAGAGGAGATTTTTAACAACCTCTTTATTAATTCAATTGGACTGCTAAGTTGTGAGACACAAGCTACAATTTACGTCACTCAAGTAGGTCATCTTGCAATTCAGGTTTATCAGACTGAGCATGTATAATGGTGCAAGCACTAGTTATAGTGGTGGGCCAAATTTTCTATTGTAACTAGGGATGCTCCGATCAGGATTTTTGCAGCCGATACCAAGTACCAATTCCTTGTCATGGTGATTAGCCGATACAGAGTACCAATTCTGTAGCTTCAAGCTTTATAATGCATAAAGCACAATTTCCCTCTCAGTATTATATTAAGTAGGGATGTCCCGATCAGGTTTTTTTGCCCTCGAGTCTGAGTCCAAGTCATTTGATTTTGAGTATCTACCAATACCGAATCCTGATCCGGTATTAAATAAAGCGAAGAGCGAAGAAACAGATCCAGGATGTTCCTTATTTTTTATTTAATTCACCTTAATTTAACATTAACAAACAGAGCAGCACTTCTGTGAGGTAGATTGAACAATCAAGTATTAAATAACATCAATTCTACGCTTTTGGACTTTAGTGCAAATAAAAAGTAAATATAATAAAATCTAATATAAAAACAAATAGTTCCTCAACTTAAAATACCCGCCAGGCAATCCCAAGTTTACATATCTCACAGTCTGCTGTGGCAATGTTGTCGTCATCAACTGTGTAATACTTCTAGACTGCAGACATGTGCTTTCCGCTTCAAGCTGCTTCCGTGTTTTAATTTGCCGGCATTTAACCAATAGAATCTCTGCAACATAGTGATATCATGCCACACGCGTTGCTGTTTCTGTGTAAAGTCAAGAAAGAGGTCTAACTCTGTGCCATTGCATAACTATAGATGTGTTAAAAAATAATGAGAATATTGACATATTTATTCGACACATATATTTACATAAATATTCGAGTCCCGATCAGGAGGTAACGTCTGATTCTGATCGAGTCTGAAACCGTGTGATCAGGCCCGATTTCCGATCACGTGATCGGATCTCTACATCCCTAATATTAAGTGAAGATCTCTCCTTATTTAAGAGAATAAATGATGGATGCTACATATAATATAATCCCTTAAACACGTCTCTTAACCAGTTAGGTGTGAACATGTCATGGCCAGAAGCAGCTTTACATAAAATAATAGATAAAACAAATTTTTAAAAATGGTAATAAAAAAGACAAACAATACAATTTGGAAACTGCAAAATGCTGAAAGAAAAACTCAACATGTCTCAATCATGAAAAAGTTTGGGGCACATATTTAATGCACAAAAAAATAAATGCACACCTATAAAACCATAACTTCTTTACTGTATTAAAGGAAAAATGCCAATAAACTACTGTTTATTGCAATAAACATATCACAAAAAGTTATATTATAAAATATCTTAGGCGATAACTTTACTGATCTATTCATTTAATCTAACAACTGTAATGCTTAACACATAACTGATCCTCTCGTGATCTGTTCTCTTGCTCTTTCACTGTCGTCGCCATGATTTCTGGGCTGTTTTATCTAATTTGCAGACGTCACGGAAGCGCTGTGAGTTTGCGGGAGACTCGGGGAGATTCTGGGAAAGGTTATGAGGTTGGATGAGACACTAGATAGAGGCAATCGCTGCATATCAGTGGCTTCAACAACAAAAAAGACTGTCACTCGTGTGTGTCGTACCAATAGACAGTAAACAGAGGTCCCTCCACATCTGTCTATTTTTTAGCTGCTGTGACGCGAGCGCTGCTGATGTAAAAAAAAAAACCCGGGTGAGCACGTGCCTCTTCCTCTGCTTGAAAACTTATAAACAAACACTTGCAGTCGGTTTATGAGATCGGCCAGAATGGCGAGTACCGATCGAGTCATTAATTGTTTGATTAAATGATTATCGGACGATACCAATATCCCGTCGATCAATCGGAGTATCCCTAATTGTAGCCCCTTAACCCGATTCCACTTCTTTGTGAACTGTTCACACTTTGTTTTTATGCATTTTCAATTCATTCACATTGTTTTACACACATTCAAGATGATCTTTTTATTTGTTGTGTATCTTTTGAGATTTATCCTTTAATGTAAAAGTATACTTTGCTGTATATAGCAAATTATGACAAAATAAATGCTCTAAGAGAGCTTGTGCTTAATTTAACAATAAATGTGATTAATCGTGATAACAAAACATAATTAATTGCATGAATGTATAGTGAAATTAAGCATAAGCATTAAAACTTTTTAATATATTGACGTTATAGAGCAAGATAAAGACATATGCTTAATTTCATGTGCAATTAATGTGCAATTAATCACAAATAATTGTGATGAAAAAAATGACAGTTATTGCATTTATTGTACACACAGAGCTCAATAATAGGCATTTCCCCCAGGTTTTTACCTGCTCTGCCACCATTTTCTCTGGCTCCGACAACACACACATTTATTTTTGGCATTGTATCATTTATATTTAGTGCTAACTGATTAGTGATGGTAATTAGTTGTCATTTGCGAATTTGAATATGCATAGTATTTTAAATGATTTCAGCAAGTAGAGCATGTTCCAGGATCATCAATGAGCAGGATATTTTTACAGTAAAAGCCAAATCTCAATGATGAAGTGCCTTCTATTTGTTGAAGCCAAGAATTTAATGCTATAAACACTTCATCTAGATTGGAACAACAAGAACTAGAGTTGGATTTAACATCACAATACTCCTGCTTCCAATTGCCATTTAAGGAAAATGGACAAAACCCAATTTCGCCTCGTCTCATGAAGATGCTAAATGACCTGTAGGGTATCATAGTCCTCAGCAAAATAAGCTTTGCGAAATTAAGAGTAACACCTTTCCTATTCACCTAACATCTGATATTAGGGATTCATTTTATTTCAGGTTAAAGGGTTCACTTTTGTGTGCACATTAAAAAAAGAAGGACTTTATTCAACTGTTTCCTAGTCTCAGTGTCACTATAGTGTGTGCTTTCATGATTTGCACTTGTCCGTACCTTAATGTATTACACTGAAAAAAAATGATTCAGTGGATTTACTACATTTTTTTACGGTAAGTGATTGCAAACAATTTATATGGGCTGAGTTTAAAAAAAATAATAATAATTTAGCCTAATATTGTTCAAATACCACAAGTTCAGCCCAGTTTAAGTTCAAGTTCAAAGTTTAAATTCAGCCATATAAATTGTTTGCAACCACTTACATTAACTTTTTTTTTTTGCAAATCCAGTGAATCATTTTTTTTTTCTGTGAGCAGTGAGAGAATTTTATAAGGAAAAGCTGGACAAATGTTTATTTTTTTGTTTAATAAATGTATAATAAATAAATTTGTTTATCAATTCCTTTTTTAAATTAATGCAAACAATCTTATTAGCTAATTTAAGTTTTATGTAGTATTAGTATAAAAAATAAAAATATATTTATTATTTAGGCCTTATTGATCCATTAATAATAATTACTTAAGTATTATTATTACCTCGGATGTGCCTGTTCTTTGTTATAAACTGGAAGTTGGGCTGGAGGGAGGGAGTAGACATCACTGCACACTGCTCATGAATGTGCACCCTATACTGTATATGTTATTTAGACGTTATTTAGATGTTATTTTAGTTTTATGTGCATAAATAAAGATGAATTGAATTGAATTGAATAACATTCCAATTGAACCACTGAAGCCATATGGTCTGTACTGAAGATGTTTTTTGCTACTTATTTTACTTTGAAATATTCGGCAACCTTGCTGTATATGGAAGATGAGGGAGCTCTCTTATATCTTAATTTGAGTACTGAAGACAAATGTATCAAGGGTTTGGAATGACATGAGAGTAGGCCTGGCCGATAAAATTGGTATCAACACCATTGTCAATATCGATAAAAAAAGATGTAGTAGGTAGGCAGTGCTGTCGCCTAACAGCAAGAAGGTCGCTGGTCGAGCCTCGGCTGGGTCAGTTGGCCTTTCTGTGTGGAGTTTGCATGTTCTCCCTGCGTTTGCGTGGGTTTCCTCTGGGTGCTCCGGTTTCCCCCACAGTCCAAAGACATGCTGTACAGGTGAATTGGGTAAGCTAAATTGTCTGTAGTGTATGAGTGTGTGTGGATGTTTCCCAGAGATGGGTTGCGGCTGGAAGGGAATCCGCTGCGTAAAAACCTGCTGGATAAGTTGGCGGTTCATTCCGCTGTGGCGACCCCGGATTAATAAAGGGACTAAGCCTAAAAAAGAAAATAAATGAATGAATGAATGAATGAAGATTTGGTATGAAGCGCTGTAGTTTTATTAAAATGTGGCTGCTGAGCGCGCGACTTGCATGACGCGCATATGGGAGCAACGCGAACATGCTGTGCAAGTGGCACACACGTGACGCTAGTTGAAAAACATCTGAACTTGTCCGAATGCAATGAGTGCACCGCGATTCATGTAAATAAAAACTAATCAATCTGCTTCACACTTTGTATGGAATATACACATTTCGCAGTTACGCAGCGTATGCCCTTCCAGCTGCAACCCATCACTGGGAAACATCCACACACACTCATTCACACACATACATAAGGACAGTTTAGCTTACCCAATTCACCTGTACCACATGTTTTTGGACTTGTGGGGGAAACCGGAGCACCCGGAGGAAACCCACGCAAACACTGGGAGAACATGCAAACTCCACACAGAAACACCAACTGACCCAGCCGAGGCTCGAACCAGTGACCTTCTTGCTGTGAGGCGAACGTGCTACCCACTGCATATGTTGAGGTTTACTCATTATTATTGACACCTTACAGATGTTGATCAACCTTAAAGTTGGCTTTGATTGTTCAGCATTTGCACTTTACCATTACACACACTTTGTAACATTTTATTTATCAAGTTTAAGTCTCTTTAACACTTATGTTTATTTTATTATAAAGAGATGAGATATTCTGTTTAAATATTTTTGTTTTTGACTATTAAAACAATTTGCCTTAGTAATGTTGTTAAATTAAAATAAAGTGATTAAATAAAAAAAATCCTAATTTTCCTAAATATATTGTTAAAAAATATTCAATAATTATCGATATCGAATTATCGCCCAGCTGCACATGAGAGTGAGCTATTCATTTTGTGGTCGACTACCCCCTTAAGTTCAGACTTGGGTACATGAATAGGACTATATTTTGGGACACGAATGTAGTTCCAGCCTCTAAAAATGTTGTTGGTCCAGAAACCTGTCTTGTTTGCAAACTCATGATGAGTTTTTCTTCATTTTTTTCATTTTTTTTTTTTTTGAGCATATGCATCATGTCTTACTCACTGTGTATCTCTCTCTCTCTCTCTCTCTCTCTGTTCCTGCAGAAGCTGAGTCTGGTACACGTGAACAGTAATCAGTGTTTGGATAAGGCGTCTGAAGACGACAGTCAGGTGCCCAGCGTCAGGGACTGCAGCGGGGCCCGTTCACAGCAGTGGCTCCTCCGCAACGTCACACTGCCCGAGATATTCTGAGATCACACACACAGACGGACAGATGGAGAGACTCTCACAGAGTCGCTGATGTAGAGAGTGCGAGAGAAAAAAAAACAAAAAACAAAACTGCTTTTCCTCTCAGTCCCAGTGGTCTGCCTTCAAAACGATCTGAAAGAACAGAACCGCATATGTATATGAATCTCCCATCACTCCACCTTGCGAGGACAACGAACGAATGATGGAGAGAGAGACTCGTGGAGAAAGAAACTTGAGTTTGATGCCCTTATCCTGCTCATTCCTGGAGCAAGCGGGCATTTTGGTTATGTTTACGAGAACGCCTCCCTTTTAGAGTATCAGCGCGTGTGTTAATGTGTGTGTGATGCGAATGCGTGAGACGTCAGTCATGTCTTCTTTTTTATTTAAGTGTTTTTCAAGCCTTGTAGAAGTGAAGGGTATTTAGCACATGAAGGAAAGGCTGACGTGTGTCTGAGTGCATGTGTGCATGTGGGATTTAAAGTGTGTCACATATCCAGTGGACGTTCCAGTGGTCTGGTATCCGATTGAAGCAGGGGCTCCCCCTACTGGCCACAGACATACACACACGCACACATACTGACCTGTCTATCAATCTCCGTCTCAGCCAGTGGACTACCTGCAATCCATCGCTGTATTGATTTATCATCAATCAACAGGATGACTGAAAATCTAGGATGTGTTTCATATCATCATTGCTAATGTCACTTTTTTTTTTTAACTATTTGTTTTTTGGGTGCCACATACAAGCACTTTTCACTTGTTTTGCTGTTTGTTTGTTTGTTTTTATATAGGACTTTATGTCAAGTTTGTTTCTTAAAGGTATGATGGTAATTTAAATACACAAAAACCCTGAATTGTTGCCTTCCTCTGGGTTTCCAGCCCTTCGGTCGACATGGTTTAGCGCTTGGGTTGATCGAGAATGGATGGATCATTTTTTTTGTCATATCGTTCAACTGTACAAGGGCTCGGTCTCACTGTGTTCATGTGCAAGAAAGAAGTCTTTCGTCTTATATCTTCTTTCCGTTTTGTTTACGCTTACTTTAAATCTGATTTTGTGTAGAATTTGTGGATTTGGTGTCTGACAGTTGCCGCTCAACACATTTCAGCTGATGTCTTCAAATGGTCAGATAGCCTAAAGAGATTGTCACGCATTTCATTCTTCGGATTTTATTTTCATGTGAAAGGAGATTTTATTTCAGCTGTAACAGCTGGAAACAAGGAAACCCATTATTTTGAGATTTGTCGTGGATTCAGGAATCAGTTTTTGTTTCCCTTTTAAATTCTTGACCCTGTCTAAATACTTCAAATGATCTGTACTCGTTGGGTTCTTGACCATTATTTTTGTCTCCTAATGCATTTCTCATCTTTATTGATAGAAAGTATGACACCATGTACCACAAATATTCAAAATTGTAAAATATTTAGGTACTAAAGTGTTCAGAATGCAGATTTTTAAAAAAAGGATTTAACAGATTCTACATATTAAGATGAAAAACAGACTATATTCTGCAGAAAAATGATTTTTCATTAAGATTTTTCAAACAGAGACTTTAAAATGCAGATCTTAAAAAGAATCTAAAATTGTAAATCGTATGATTCTACACATTATTGTACATTTTAAGACTGTAAATGTTTGATTTTTAACACACATCATATTGTAAAAACATTTAGGCTTCTAGGTTTTAAAATAATTCTACGTAAGGTTTGAAAACAATGGCGAAGCTCTAAATTGTGAATGCAGATTTTAGGTTCTAAACTATATCGTTTGATTTAAAGCGATTGTAGATTCTAATGAATACGAGTGAAGTTTGACTGCAGAGATTGGTCTTGTAAGTATTTGGACAGGCCTCAAGATCATGTGTAGAGATGTGTGAGTGTGAATTAGTGTGTCTGTTTCTATTTGTCAAAGGGATGTCTTTTGTTTTTGTCTTATTTGTTGAACTGATGAGGGTCTGGCCTGCTGAATGGTGGGTTAGAAAGCCCTGTGTCGAGATGATCCACAGGCTGGAGAAATAAACCACAGAAAGTTTACAGTCCATCTTCTCTGGTAGCGTTTATGATCTTTGTTCATGTGCACACACTCAGTTTCATAGTTTAAAGAAAGTCATGCTGCTATAGAATTTTTTATTTCTCTGTCTCCAACAGCAGGCTGATATGCATGCAAGGTCAAAAAACAGTTTCATTGTCTTATAATATGCATTTAATTTTACCTAATTATCCCAACGACTCCCATATGATTAGTTCAGCGATTTATTTGTTCCCAAACCCCTCCTTAGCGCGAAGCTAATCTGCACTGATTGAACCGATGACCCAATCTGTTGTGATTGGTCTGTTGTGATTGGTCAGCACGAGTCAGAGAGAAACGCCTAGCACGGTTTTGAAGTAGCACACAGAGTATGCGAAAGTCCAATGCAGTTAAACACCAGCATGTTACTCTACTCTTAACCCTAACCCCAAGTAATAACAACGACATACATTCACTATTAATCCACACAGTGGCAAAAGCTGAACTATTTTGAAAATTGATAGCAAAGACAAACCAGCAGAGGATGGCAAGTTCAGAAACGCATTCAAATCAGTAAAGGGAGAAGCACGTGTTGCGTTTTCAATATGGTTTTGGAGACAATATGTGAATGGCCTCATGAAGGTTTAACCTGAGAGATACAGTAAGATTACAAGCCCTGATCTATAATGAGTAAGTGATTACAAGCCGCTCAGGACGATTACAACTTCAAACACACAAACACATATTTTGCAAACTACACAAAACGAGGCAACAATTTGAATTACATTTACATGTTATGATCAGGAGGAAGAAGAAACAGGTCCATATGAACTGTAACAGTCACTGACAAAGTCTGACAAAGTCCCATACATAATAACCCTTTATTCCCCACAGCCGAATCTCCATCTGTCAGTGATCGTCATCTTTGTGTCATGATCAGTCTCGTGATCCCCCGCGCTCCGCTAGTGTCTGAAGGGAAAGGCCCGTTCACATTTTACCGGATCTGGAATTACATATTTGGTGATGTACTGTATCGACGTCGACGCGTTCAAGCAAAAGATCTAAACCCAACTAGATTCATTTATTCGACTCAGAGTCGACTATTTGGTTAAAGAATCAATAGTTTTAAACACAGTGCACTTTTAGATATAAACTGCAGCTGGATGTTTTTATTCATCTAGTGCTGTTACACACTGCATGGAAGGTCATTTTCAAAAACCTATAATAGGGGCTCCTTGAGTGTATTATTATGATTAAATCAGTTCATTTGGAACTTCTCAGTTTAAATTAGTTTGTTGTAATTATCTGTAGGTTGTTGTTAGACACAATGTAAAAAAAAAAATCTGTTCATTAATAGTTTCTGTGTTTTGTGATTTTCAAGTTTTCCATAAATTTACGGATGTGAATTGCATTATGGGATGTTGATCTCTGTTCTGTCAACTTTTAATGTTGTAAATTCAAGTTTACCAAAGTGACTTTTATTGACATTTTAGTATTTTGAAATAATATAACCTATAAGAAATAATATATTAAGAAAGAGGTCAGAATAAAATAACAGAAAATGTACTGGCAGTTTATTACAAGGTTTTTGTAATATACTTTTGTAAATAATGTATATAACTTCAACCCAGACAATATATCACTTTAAACTATTAAAAATGTTAATAAAATTCACTTTTTTTTTTACTTTTCAAGGTTAAAAGTTGCTGGAAGAAAGATCAAGGTCTCATAATGCGATTCAATAGCATAAATAAATGCGAAAAATAAAAATAAAAACGTGAATCCCAAAATACAGAAACCAGCTCATTTACAAATATTTTTTACAGTGTAGTAATGCTGGATTTTGTACCCTCAAGCTCAAACATTAGCAAAATGATCTCACATTTTCAAATCCTTCAACTGTGCAAGAACAAGGTTCAAACTAAACTTCACGGTTTTGTTCATCACATGGCGGAGCTGTCATCACCTTAGATACTTGGGTTCATAGTGATATCTTAGCACTTCCATAGTTACCGTTTGATAGCATACATCTGACTTCATTTTACACAGCTTTTTAAAACTAGAACATCGTCCATGCATTTAAGGACTAAAGCGCTGAAAAGAACACACTAATGATCTAATTAGCCAGTGTTTTATATACCTTGGAGAAATTTAATTGGATAAACTCATTAAACAATATTATATTTCCACGCTTGATCTATAGTTGAAAGATTATGGGAAGGATTTGTGGTTGTTTTGTACTAGAATACATTTGAGAGAATATTTCATTAAAGCTTTGAAGTATATATATAAATAAAAGTGCACATTTTTATTTGACTAAAATGCTTATTTTGAAATATTATCTGAGTGGTGCCTGCTTTGTAAAAAAAATATTTGTTCATTAACAGTTTCTGTATTTTGTTCTTCACAAGTGTTTTCCGTTTATTTCCGGTTGTGAATTGCATTATGAGACTTTTATATCTGCTCGGTCGAGTTTTGATGTTGAAAATTCAACTCTACAGTTTAACAAAGTGACTTTTATTGACATTTTAGCAGTTTTTGTTGCCAGAAATTGTATACATTGTTTAATACAATGTATTTGTGCAGTAATATACAACACAAACCCAGACAATATATCACTTTAAACTATTAAAAATGTCAATAAAAGTCACTTTTTCCTACTTTTTCCCAAGTTTAAAAGTTGTGGGAAGATAGATTAAGTTTCCATAATGCAATTACAATATTTTTCACAGTAATTTCCTGTTTTTGAGCCAGGACGGCAGATCTGATTTTAAAATGGCTGCTCGTTTTGTGCAGTTACTAGATAAAAGTTAAACAAAAGTGATTGATTGAAGTCAGCACAACAGCCCAGTGGTTAGCACGCTGACATGTGGTGCGGAAGCGCTCTGTGTGTCCCAAGTTTGAATTCTGACTCGTGGACCTTTGCTGCTCTCTCTCCCACTTTACTGTCCTTTCGAATTAAAAGGTACAAATTAAAAAAATATAATAGCGATTATAGTGAGAAGCATAAGATTTTGATGAACAGTTGCAAGCCATGTGGCTTTGACAGAGGAGCACATCTTTCTGCAGAAAACATCTTCCAAACCATGACACTTCACCTTTACCTTTACTGACTTCTGCACACGCTAACCAGCCTTTTGAGGCTAGAATGAGTTAGTCACATTGTAAAGATACATTCATTCATTTTCTTTTCGGCTTAGTGCCTTTATTAATCTGGGGTCGCCACAGCGGAATGAACCGTCAACTTATCCAGCATATGTTTTATTGCAAAAATGATAGAAGTCATAAATAATCTTTCAAAAGCATGCACATCAGGGTGAACGGCCAAACAAAATGTAAATATATATGAAAAAGCTCCAAAAGTATCACATTTATTCACTTAAAAAGACTATCACCTCACATAACATTTCAAGCATATATTTCATAAGATATTTCATAGATTTAGTAGATTAGATGGTAACACTTTATTTTGATGCTCCATTTGAGTATTAGTAGACTGTCTGATTAATATCTGCTGCTAAACAGACATTTAACTGTAAGAAACTTTGCAAGTACACGTCAACTTACACTAACCCCAACCTAACAGTCTACTTATAATCTAATGAGAATTAGTTGGCATGTAGATGCAATGCAACTTAAACTCAACAAACGGACCATCAATATAAAGTGTTACTGATTAGTAGGGCCAGATGGAATCTGCGGACCTATTTCGCCATTTCTGCGCAGAATTGTGTTAAAAATCTGTGCATTTATGCGGAGTTATTTTGGGAGTATCATAACAAAAACCTTAATATATGAAATAAAAAGTAATACCTTTATAACTTTTATTTAATGTTCACAATGAAAATCCAATTAAATCCATTTTATATGGTAAACAAAGCAAGTCTCTCATATAATATATCTACTAAAAGACAGAAAATATTACTTCTGTATTACTATTGTAAATAAGTCATATGAATATTTTCATATTAGTCAATAATATGACTGTAATTAATTAAAAAACTGAATAAATATAAATTTACACACATTTACACAAGTAAATAAACAGAATCAATGATGGGCTAATCTGTGGAAATCTGCAGAATTCTGCGCGCGCAGATTTCGTGTGGACCTACTGATCAGATAAATTAAATGAGATAAAACAGATATATTAGAATACATTAAATATATTTACAGGAGGAAATGTACAAAATAGCACCATGAAACTTGATTTTTACTTAATCTAATGAATTTTGGCCCATACAGTGTATTTCTGGATATTCCCACAAATATACCCGTACAACATGGCCTGGATTTGTAGTCCAGAGTAACATTTATGTAATAACTTGCTGAAATTGAACCCAAAAAGACATGTGAAGCATTATCTTTAACCACAGAAGAGCTTAAGTGTGGCACAAACCGAAGCCACACATCCCTGTTTTATTACTGCCACAGATGAGAGAGCCACGGCAATACAGCCACCCGGCCACACAATTGATCTCTCTCGCTGCTGCTGAGACAGAGATAGTCAATAGCCTAGTTCAGTGTAATTGAGCAAGAGTGAATGGCAATCGATTTCAATCCCACCTCAATCCTTTCTGAGGTGGTGCAATTTATAGCACTCTGATATGATGGGGAGAGGATTGGCAGAGAACACCTGAACTCATCAGAGGGCAGCTGAGGTCAAAGATACTGTAGCACTGAACATATTTCTGAGATCATGACCATTATTCAACAATTAATTCAGGTTGTTGAATTTAAATCTTTCCAGAAATGTCAAACTAACTGTTATGGTGATATCAATCGTTGTCTGAATCTTGGCTGAAACGGCTGAGCAAAATACGCTGACAATTGTTATGTGGCTTCCAAACTTCCCATCCGAAACTGTTGGGCTGCAAAACCAACCTCTGGTCTGAATCTGCTGGTGTAAAACTGGTGTCACAGGATTGTGCAGGACCTTCTGTGTCTGAATCTGTTGGCCAGAAACTGTTGTCACATAGTTCTGCAAAACCAACTTCTAGTCTAAGTCTGCTGGTGTGAAACTATGGATCTGAATCTGCTTTTGTGTATTTCATGTATTGTATGTATTATTAATGAGCTGAGGTCCTCTAATGACAGATATATTCATACAAACTTTTCATCTCAGCATCCAGCTCCCTAAAAGAGCTTTCGTTGGTTTTGCAGAATTATACATGACAGAAGTTTAAATGCAGTAAGCTCACACATACAAACTCCCTATAATGCTGAGTTCAGACTGCATCATTTTCAAAGTAGTCGTGTCACAGGTGTTTTCACACTGCATGATTATCTGGGGTAGCATTTTGTCGCTGCTTTGTTTACACTGTAGGATGGATTGGCCACAGGGGGTTTCACACTGCATGATTTACAGTAGCAAGAATCGCCAACACCTTTGTCCTGGTCCGAAAACTACCTCTTTCAACCAAATACACGCTAGAAGTGACATGGAAACAACGGCAGGTCATGTAGTACTATATATCTTTTGTTATTAACTACATAATGAGAAAGCAGCCTTTAGTGACGTAGAAAATGTACTTAATTAGCAATTTTGCCAACATTTTTCTTTTTCGACCCATATTGCTCAGATGACACGTCAAACAGACATGGGTGCTCCTGCCAAGTTTACATTAGTTTTTTCTTTCTTGGGTCCGATAGACTGAAAATAAGCACTTTTAACTTCTCCCCCAATCTCTTGTTGGCCTGCAGGTACAGATTCTAGTGGATGCAGGCCCGGATTAAGAATTCAGAGGCCCCTGGGCACAATGTCTTGTAGGCCCCCCTACAAGACCGCACCTCTATGGTTGAATTAAAAAATAAGATTAATATAATATTTTTTAAATAAAGTTGATCTATAATGGTTTGCCCAGATTTTTTAAATAAATGACATAGTACATATATTTATAGTCAACAAAGATTTAACTTATTTTAAAAGCATTTAAAGCACACTTTGATAAAAATACTAATATAACTAGTGAAAATGAATGGTTTTTAATATACTTGTTCAACTTCACTGAAGCAGTACTAACATTTATATTTAAGGGCATTTTAATGTATAACTTCTACAAACTTATAATGCATATGATTTGGATAAACACCTCTCCAATCCAGTTCTATGAATCTGAGTCTTCCATAATACACACACTTATTAATGATTCCTACTGTCTCCCTCGTGATGAAGAGTAGACAAAAAGCACTTGATTTTAAGGCTGAAAGTATCCGAAATCACACACCATATATACCAGTTCTCTCCTGTCTCTCTCCTCTTCAGGGGCTTTTTCTGTCTCTCTCTCTGTCTCTCCATGAGGTCGGAGAATATGGGTGAAGCAGGGCGACTAACATTGTAAATACAGATGAATTATATTAAGATGTCGCTAACATTTAACACCAGGTGGAAAATAACTGTTTATAGAATATTTATTATTATTATTATCCTCATTAAATACCTTGTGACTCATTTTATATATTTTATATACTTTATTTAAATTTTTAAACAAAAACATTTCCTTTCTATTGAAAATAAATGTATTTACAATCTGCTATGTAATGGGGGGGGGGGGGGGGGGTTGGGGGGGGATGAACGTGTTCATCAGTCGCTGGATTCGAACCGAGTTCATGATCGATCGCCTCAAAACACATATCCATGCTCTTTACGAGCTACGACACGCCCACCTGCTGTCTAGCGCGCTCTTTAGTTATGTTGACTCTGTCGATCAAAGGGCGCTGGCGGGAAGCACTTAACTAGCTTATTACAACGAGGTGCGCTATTTGCATTTAGCCTAAATAGACATTACAAAAGCAGGGGCCCCAAGTGCGCACGGGCCCCTGGGCCTGTGCCCATAATGCCCATTGGTTAATCCGGCCCTGAGTGGATGCTACTCTCTCATTGGCTGTAGGTAATCGGCAATGTTATTTTCAATCAGAACTCATTTCACACTGCATGATTTGAATCGCCGACAGCTCCATATATTTAGCATGCCAAATATCTCACGGTCGTCATCGACTCAGATAGCGTTTCTCTCAGATCATGTCTTTGATAGTTCATACTGTGTGATTGTTACTTGCATGAACGAGCACCAACTTGCCTGTGATTTCAGGCATTTGTCGGCGATTTCTCAAAACCTGTCGGCGAGTCAAAATCGGGGTTAAATCACAGTTTAGTGGCAACCCTGCTTCAATACACTTACTTGGAGGTTTAAAACAATCCTGACAAACTGAATTAGTTTGTTCAGATGTGTTTAATTAGGATTAAAGCTAAATTGTGCAGAGCTGTGGTCCTCCAGGAAGTGAGTTTGACACCTGTGCTATAATGTGATTTATTCGGCGGCCATCTTTGAAACCCCTCTCTGGCAGCGTGACCGATTGGGAATTCTGTTTGAATAAGGAAACACCAAATTCTCCAAAACTGTTTGCCAAGCTTATTATTAAATTCTACATTTGGAATCAACAAAAAAAAATTAAACAACTGTCTGTTGTTTCATTTCTAAATGTTTGAATCACGCAAAATCTGCATTTTTCAGGTTGCTCAAGCTAATGCGTATGCTCACTCGAGGGGAAGATCCAGACACCAACCTTACTTATGGCTGTTTCAAGAGTTCACACTTAGCTGATGATCAATAAAGCGTAATTGGCATGCTGTCCCGGGAGAGAGCCCTGAGCTTGTATATCCTCGAGCCCGGGGCTCCCTCCCGTTAGAAGGGTGAAAGGGGAGTTCGAGCTCAGGAAGGTCTCGAGAACTCCCCCGCTTATCGCCGTGTGAAAAGTGTAAACTAAGGTTGTCTTAGGTAATAATTTGGTTTAGTCGATTGGCTTTGGTGTATGTTTTTGGACGGTGGGAGGAAACCGGGGAACCCGGGGGAAACCCACGCAAACACGGGGAGAACATGAAAACTCCACACAGAAACGCTAACCGGCTCAATGGGAGGTTGAACCGGCGGCGTTCTTGCTGTGAGGCAACAGTGCTAGTCACTGGGCCGCCGTGTCGCCCTTTAGGAATGGGTGGAAGTAAGGGTGGAAGGGTGGGGAACTTCGAGACGAAGATAACTGGAGTGAAATCTCTGGTTATTTATAGTGTGTCCGTAATCATCTAATAGGGCAGATTACGGAGCTGATAAGGTGCCGTGTTGATCATAAGCACGTGATCCTCTCGAAATTAGTGTATAAATAAACCACACTTATGTGTTACACATCATCATATGAATAATGCCTAGTCTTAAGCAAATTAATCTCTGAACAAATCATATAGGAGTCATTGGGATAATTAGCAGCGGTGTAAATAGTACACAAATGTCACAGTTTGTTTCCTGATGAAAGTACCATGAGGCCTAGCACTTTTTAAATATTAATCATTGTATGACAATAAAAAAGACATTTTTATTCTTTAAGCTTACATGCATGTCAGTCTGTTGTTTGGGACTCACAAACCAAAATATAAACAATTTGTAAGCTATAACAGGGGCACTTTAATCAGCTGGTCTGAAACTACTGGCCTAAACCTGTTAGTCTGATTCAGCTGGCTTAAATATATAACATTAATCTGCTTGTCTGAAAAGACTGGCCTGAACCTGCTGGTCTGAATCATCTGGCCTAAATATTTAAACTACTGTCCTAAACCTGCTAGTCTGAATGGGCTGTCCTAAATATCTAGCATTACTCTGCTGGTCTGAAATGACTGGCCTGAACCTGCTGGTCTGAAACGACTGGTCTGAACCTACTAGTCTGATTCAGCTGGCCTAAATATCCAACATTAGTCTGCTGGTCTGAAACTACTGGCCTAAACCTGTTAGTCTGATTCAGCTGGCCTAAATATCTAACAATGGTCTGCTGGTCTGAAATGACTGGCCTAAACGTACTAGTCTGATTCAGCTGGCCTAAATATTTAAACTACTGGCTTAAATCTACTAGTCTGAATCAGCTGGCCTATATATCTAACATTAATCTACTGGTCTGAAACGACTGGCCTAAACCTGCTAGTCTGAATCAGCTGGTCTAAATACCTAACATTAATCTGCTGGTCTGAAACGACTGGCCTGAACCTGCTGGTCTGTAACACCTGGCCTGAACCTGCTTGTCTGAAACGACTGGCCTAAACCTGTTGGTCTGAAACGACTGGCCTGAACCTGCTGGTCTGAAACGTCTGGCCTGAAATGACTGGTCTGAACCTGCTGGTGTGAAACAACTGGCCTGAACTTGCTGGTCTGAAATGACTGGCCTAAAATGACTGGCCTGAACTTGCTGGTCTGAAATGACTAGTCCGAAACCTGCTGGTCTGAAACAACTGGCCTGAAATGATTGGCCTGAACCTGCTGGTGTAAAATGACTGGCCTGAACCTGCTGGTGTGAAACCACTGGCCTAAACCTGCTGGTAAGAAACAACTGGCCTGAACCTGCTGGTCTGAAACAACTGGCCTGAACCTGCTGGTCTGAACCTGCTGGTCTGAAATGACTGGTCTGAAATGACTGGTCTGAACCTGCTGGTCTGAAACAACTGGCCTGAACCTGCTGGTCTGAAACGACTGGTCTGAAATGACTGGTCTGAACCTGCTGGTCTGAAACGACTGGCCTAAACCTGCTGGTCTGAAACGACTGGCCTGAACCTGCTGGTGTAAAATGACTGGCCTGAACCTGCTGGTGTGAAACCACTGGCCTAAACCTGCTGGTAAGAAACAACTGGCCTGAACCTGCTGGTCTGAAATGACTGGCCTGAACCTGCTGGTCTGAAACGACTGGTCTGAAATGACTGGTCTGAACCTGCTGGTCTGAAACGACTGGCCTAAACCTGCTGGTCTGAAACGACTGGCCTGAACCTGCTGGTGTAAAATGACTGGCCTGAACCTGCTGGTGTGAAACCACTGGCCTAAACCTGCTGGTAAGAAACAACTGGCCTGAACCTGCTGGTCTGAAATGACTGGCCTGAACCTGCTGGTCTGAAACGACTGGTCTGAAATGACTGGTCTGAACCTGCTGGTCTGAAACGACTGGCCTAAACCTGCTGGTCTGAAACGACTGGCCTGAACCTGCTGGTGTAAAATGACTGGCCTGAACCTGCTGGTGTGAAACCACTGGCCTAAACCTGCTGGTAAGAAACAACTGGCCTGAACCTGCTGGTCTGAAATGACTGGCCTGAACCTGCTGGTCTGAAACGACTGGTCTGAAATGACTGGTCTGAACCTGCTGGTCTGAAACGACTGCCCTAAACCTGCTGGTCTGAAATGACTGGCCTGAACCTGCTGGTGTAAAATGACTGGCCTGAACCTGCTGGTGTGAAACCACTGGCGTGAAACGACTGGCCTAAACCTGCTTGTCTGAAACGACTGGCCTGAACCTGCTGGTCTGTAACGACTGGCCTGAAATGACTGCCCTGAACCTGCTGCCCTGAAATGACAGGCCTGAACCTGCCGGTCTGAAACTACTGGCCTAAACCTGCTAGTCTGAATCAGCTGGCCTAAATATCTAAACTACTGGCCTAAACTTGCTAGGCTGATTCAGCTGGCCCAAATATCTAGCATTAATCTGCTGGTCTGAAACTACTGGCCTACACCTGCTGGTCTGAAACGACTGGCCTGAACCTGCTAGTCTGAATCAGCTGGCCTAAATATCTAGCATTAATCTGCTGACACTGTTGGCCTAAACTGGTTCTGCCGAGCCAGCAAATTCAGATCAGACACTGCCTCTGCAGAACCAGTAGTTTCAGACCAGCAGTTTTAGTGTCTGAAACTGCAGACCAACAGTTTCAGACCAGACACGGCCTAAAACAGCTGGTCTGCAGCTTTCATGTATTATTCTGTGGTCTTCAAGATCAACTTGGATTCTTTAACATCTCAAGCCTTTATTATTTGGCTTTCTTCATTCAAAAAGATAAAAAGACACAACTAATTAAAATGTAGTCAGTTTTATTAAAATATGTTATTAGTGACTCAATCTCCACTCTATTCACATAAAAAATATAATAAAGCCATGCTTGTAATGTGACATGTCATAATACAGCCATCACAACAATTAACCAAATTATAGTTGTATTATTTGGCATAAACTGAAAAAACAATGCATCCACTTTCACTCTTCAGCGACGTCTTTTCCAGAACACATTTTTTGCATAACCTAGCCAAAATAAAGTGGAAAAACGAATATTGGGAAACAGCAGAGTAAGTATTTCTTCTATTCAGTGCAATTTATTCAAGCTTGACTTAAAGCCATCTCTACTCTCCTGTAAACAAGCATTATCATTTCTGCCAGCAGCATTTGTCTTTAATGCTACCAAAGCTGTATCTCTGCACACTGCTTAAACGTCAGAACACAAAACAATACATTAAGCAAATAGTGCTGTTTGTACAAAGAGGAATTACCATATATTAATATAAAAAACAGGGATTTTAACAAAGCTATGCGATAGAAGTGAAATAAAATCAATCCGAAACAGATGAAGAAATGCATCATAGTACATCACTCTCACAATGTACCTCACTCAGACAAACACAACTTAAAAATGCATTAAGACGCTTGAGGTAATGTATTAAGCTGATGGGACAACAAATAGTGATATAAATATACAACTATGTGTGATGCAAACACTCTAGAAGTTTCACATTGTTTCAGTTAAGCTACTTTACAGTATATAGAATTTGTTCCTGAACAAATACTCCTGAATAAGGATATCTGTATGGGTTAGTGCTGCTAAATTATTCTGTGGATTTTAATTCCATGTATAATCAAATACAACAAACCTGATAGAGAAAATTCATGTAATTCTACGGGCAGTGGATCTCCGAGAACATGAACTACATATGTTTGAGTTCAGAAAGATATAACACTGTTTAAATAGTAGGATCCGCGAGTAAAGTCGGTTCATAAACAACAGTGCCAAACACATCCACAATATGGGATAAGATATCAGTGTATATAAAAAACATCAGTGATCTACCGCCTAAATGGACATTGGTGAACTGTTACAGTAAAGCATAATGTAAACATATAGTGTTGTGAGTATGCTAACTGATAGCATCATTCGCCAGTACAGTGCTAGACAAAGCACAGGCCTGCTAACTAAACTTTGCACTGGAGTGTGCAAGCAGTACAGCCTTTTTGGAGCCTGGTGTCCTGGCATTACACAAATTTAGCATCACAGTGCTAAGTGCTAAATGAACTGTTAGCACAGGAGTCGACATCGAGGGGCATCATTACGCTATGTGCTATGAGAGCTACATTTGCGGAGAATGTAGCGTGTGAACCCTTAGGGTAAAGATATGGAAAACTTGCCCTCTTTTTAAAGTCTTGAAGCGCTGTATGGGACGACCCAGAGAAGAGGGAGCTGGTAATAAGCATGACAGGCTGCTTAAATGACTCTCATTCATTGCTCCTCTTCAGCTGCGTTGGGGTTTCTGCAAATGACCTGAAAATTTAGGGGGAAAAAAGACAGAATTTAGATGGTGATTTTCAGGGGGATAATGATTAATTGAGTTATGTGTGATGAGAAGAATTTACATGTTAATCACTTTATCGCTAAAGTGTGAACAGCTTGTAACAAAACATGACTCTTCATGACAGCCTCATTTTATCACTGCACAGGTATTTCCAACTTCTTTTACTTTTAAATGAAAGAACTTCGATGTGAATATATCAGGACACGCAATCACATCTAGTCCTTAGTACATAACTCAAAATATCTTTTTTTTAACTCTCTGGCCAATTTGACTACCAATTTATTTTTTACGTTACCAGACCTTCAGAACTTTTACTAGCCAAAATAAAAATATCAGAAATAACTTGATTAACAAACTTACTGCTTAGATTTAAATGTTTATTAAATCTTACCTACAAAAGTCAATCATTAGCCCCTTTCATACATACAGACCTTTCTGGAAAATTACCGCCAATTTGTGAAATTGTTCTTCTATATGTTTTCATCGAAGTTGTTCACAATACTTGTCCATCCACAGAATTTGTAATGTAGTCAAATGTGTAAACATTTAGCTGCGGTTCGTGCTTCTGCCTTTGGAGGTCTCTGGGATAAAGCAGCTGCATGAATGCTAAAGCTTTAAATAAAAGTAAAACCATCAACAAAAGCCCGACACCTTCTATGTTTACAAATACAAGTGCAGCTGTTTAGAGCTCATTTCTGATTAATGATTTACCGGTATTTTGGAATGGATGTGTGAATGGTCTTTTCGGAAAAATTTCGGAACGTCCTTGCCTGTTGTTTCGGAAATTTACCAATATCACTGTGTGAAAGGGGCTATGAAAGGGGTTTTGCCAGGGTTCCCACGCATTCATGAACAGCAGATTTAAGGACTTTTAAAGCACCATTAATTTTAAATCAAGCACTTTTGTAATTCATTAGATTAGATTAGATTAGATTAGATTAGATTCAACTTAATTGTCATTACATATGTACAAGTACAAGGCAACGAAATGCAGTTTAGGTCTAACCAGGAGTGCAATAGCAGCAAGTGCAGGATACAGGTATAAGTTATAAAGTGCAGTTATAGAAAAACTATTGGTAATATTTACAGATGGATGTACTATGAACATTATATAAGGGTTGTATTAACTATGAGCAGAGATTTACAATAGATGGATATATGTACAGATTGCTATTAATAATCAGAAGTGTGCAGATATGAACATAATTACAAATGTATATGTACAGTGGATATGTACAATATACCTACATATACTCCAGCATATGCGGTGCCATAAAAGTTCTTACTTTCCTTAACATTTCACTTACACTTATATTTACATAAAAAACATGTCAGTAATTTTCAACAGTTTTGACCGTTTCAAAAAGTCATGTTCAAGAACTTCAGTAAAATGTTGAATTCAATGCTGGTGATATTCAAATGTGGTTTCTGAAATATTGATAAAACATGCATTATTTGTCAGTGATATTGTAAAAAATAATTAATTTAAGATTTTTAATCTAAGAATTTCATTTTGTCATTCTGTTTTTGACAGTTGAGTACAATTGAAATCAAACCCTAAACTAATTTCATTTAAACTTTTATTCAAGCAACTTCAAGGAAATGTGTTTGTGTTTTCAAATACTTTCCAAGCCTTGAATCAACATGTCTAAAATTCAAGTACTTTTAAGTACTTTCAAGAAGTGTGGGAACCCTGGTTTGCAGATAAAAAATATCATATGTGTCCTATAAGTTTAACAGCATTTATTTCACTGTAAATTCCAGATATAGCCAACTCTAAAATGAGTGTTTAAAGCTAAACATGCTAAAGCTAAATGCACAGATCAGCGGTTTCCTCACAGAAATGAATGTACTGGATTTAGTGAATTGAAACCTCTCCTCGTTAAGATCCGTTCAGGAAATCAACCCACTTCTCACTCCAAATACGTTAAATATTGATAAGGAAAATCATGTCCAAAATGGAGATATACATTATATTATATCGGGCTTTTAAAGAGGTGGAATTTTACTCAGTGTTACCCCTTTGTTTGAGACCCCCTTCACTGCGTAAAATGCTTTTCTTACTTAAAGATTTTGTCTTGTTTTTATGTCCAAATACTTAAAAATTATTAAATCAAGAAGCATTACCTAGACAAGCAAAGATACTGTCTTGTTTTCAAAAATAATCAGTTACAAATAAATGAGTTTTTCCCTAAAACAATCTGCCAATGGGTTAAGTAAAATATTCACTTTGAAATAATTTTACTTTAGTTACCCATTTGGGAGATTATTAGTCTAAAAACAAGACAATATTGTTTGCTTGTCTAGAAAATGCTTCTTGATTTAAGAAGTTTTAGATATCTGTACTAGAACCAAGACAAAAACTCTAAGTATGAAAGGCATTTTTGCAGTGTTTAGAGCAGGATTCTGATAGTGATTTCATGCAAAGTAACAGACTTTTGACACAATTTACAATCCAAAACTCAACAAATTGGATAGTAGGTTGGTCTGTGTTACCAGTCAAGCTGATTTTCAAACCCTTGTCACGTGCACAATTTGAGCATGAATTATTAGTTGCTGGCTATGGTTCATTAATGGCCACCGTGCAGTGGTGTTAATAAAAACTAGTTTCTGTATTCCACATGTAGCCCCTTTAAATGAGATTTATGACCTGGCGTAATGTCCAGGGAAGTGGCTCTGCACTGGCGTTGGCTGGCTGCTGCTAGGGCTCATTAGCATGGCACTGTAGATGTTGGACGCCACCACCAGTATGCAGAGCAGGATGGGTCCAATGATGGCACCTTCCAGACCCAAATAGTACGCTCCACCTGCTACCGCAAGGCCGGTCAAATATGGATGTCCACCTCTGCACATACAAATAATTATTTTAATCTAAATAATGGTGATCGAGATTCATGAATATACACAAACAAAAACAGAACGCTCAGGTTACTAAAGTAACCCTCGTTCCCCGAGGGGGGGAACGGAAATGCTATGTGGAAAAACTTCCACTATGGGGATTTCGTCAGAATCCAATCATCTGAAAGAGTATAAAAACGGGCCAATGAAATGCCAATGAGTTGGCAGCGTCAGCGTGCACAGCTGTCTTGAATGACAATCAGTGTGGCATAAAAGGCTAGCATGTGCTCAGCAACGCTATCCTTTTCTAGCTGAAGAGGCTTTCACACTCAACAGCTAAGGGACAATCATTGTGGCGAAGGAACATAGCATTTCCGTTCCCCCCCTCGGGGAACGAGGGTTACTTTAGTAACCTGAGCGTTCCCCTTCGGGAGGGGAACTTCAATGCTATGTGGAAAAACTTCCACTATGGGGAAATTTATGGAAAGCGCCACAACGAAAGAACCTTACCATGTCTCCAGTGAGGGGCGCGCCACGCAGTAGTACGAGCGCACCTGCATCGCTGGAGACACAGTCCTCCAACGTGTCCCCTGGCCCTTACTTACCCTACTTACCTTTTCTGGTTTAGATATACTTTTCGGGGAGTCGTAAGATACACCTAGTTAATTTCTAGGAATTTTAGATACGACAGTACGTTGGGAAAGCGTTCAGTCCCGATAGGGAGGACGCTGCGGAGGCCACCTGCTGCCCGGGGAGGGGAGACCTGGTGGCAAGTAGTATATGGACTAGCCCTGAGAAGGGGGAGTGCACATATGAAGATGGTTAGCGGGGAGGGAAGACACGAGTCCGCCCCGGAGGGGGGAACTACATCGTGGCTGAGTGAGCATATGGGATCGCCAGCGGGGATCACACATAGCAGGCACCTATACCCAGAACGCGGGATGACCAGCGGGCATACCTACAACGTAACGGGCCATCGCCTGACTCCTCCGCTGAGTCAGGTGGTGGGGGCCTCGGAGGAACTCTGCAGGGTTCGCCAAGCGGGGAACTCGACTGACAAAGCGAGAAAAGCGCACGTATCTCTGTGTTAGAGAGAAAGGCGCAGCAAGCGTTTTACAACACCTAACCGAATTTCCTCATTCACCGCTCGTGAGGAAATCAGTTCACTCGAAGATAAATCTCACAAATGCTCAGGTGTCGCCCAGCCCGCAGCTCTACAATGTCTGTTAGAGAGGCGCCGCGTGCTAACGCCCAAAAGGATGCGCGCTCCGAGTGGAGCGCGCTCCGAGTGGGGGACACGGCTCGCCCTAGCTCGATGAGCGAGGGAGATGGCATTCACTGTTCAGTGGGCCAACCTCTGTTTAGATATGGCACTTCCCATCTGCCAATCACCGTAACAGATAAAGAGCTGCTCAGAGGATCTAAGCTCTGAGTACGGTCCGTTATAATACGCAAGCGCGAACAGGACACCGCAATAAAGGGGCTGGGTCTGCCTCCTCCGTGGGCAGCGCTTGCAGGTTCACTACATAGTCTAAACGAGCGCTGTAGGAACCTAGGGCACCTAGGTGGGCCGGGGTCTCAGGTAAACGTGAGAGTGGGCCGGCCCAAAACGCTGGCACATTTCGCTGACCGAAAATGCCTCCAGATACCCGCCCATTTGACCGATGCCAACGCGACCAGCAGAGCTGTCTACCTGGACAGAAATCATATAGATACTGAGTCGAGTGATCGAGCAGACCTCTCCTAAGAGAGATCTTCAAATGGGTAAGAGAGGGGACAGGATATATATCTACGTCTCGCGCCTCTGGGGACTGGATGATGAGGCGATGCTTTCCCAGCGCGCCGCCATCGCCGCATCCTCAGAGCGGGGATGATCGCCACGCCAACCCCTCAGTGCGGAGGGGACAGCCTTGGCTCCAGCCAACTGAAGGAGGACAGCATCACACTGATCTGGCATGTTTGGGGTTTCCTTCTCGGAGAGAAGTACACCACACAGCGAATAGACTCCACATCAGGGCATAGGCATGCCTCATAGAGGGTGCTCTAGGCCTGAGTGATGGTGTTAACCACCTAACGGTAGGTCACCTAAGTCCTCCGAGCTCCATCTATGGGCCACACGTGATGTCCATAGAACTGGGCGCGGGGTGCCAAACGGTGCCTGTCCCTAAAGAAGAAGTTTCTTCCATGGGACATGCCAGGGAGGGGCCATCACGAGGAGAGAGCTAGAATACAGGTTTGATTGGGCCTGAGAGGCGCAATGCATAGACCTGTTCCTCGTCCTCCCTGACTTTACACAGCATCTGTGCGAGTAGGCTCACTGGAGAAATGCGTATTACGCACGCCCCGGGGCCAGCTGTGTAGCCAGTGCGCAGAACGCACCCATAACAGCTGGACAGTCGGGGGTGGAGCCTCCATTCTCCCAGGCGAACTGCCGTGAGAGCGCAGCGGCTGCACGGTTGAGCTCGGCGGGGAAAAATGGAATGCAGCGATTGCGCCGCGTATGACTCCGGGGGAGCAGACGGCGAGCGAGCTGAGACATGCGGCGACAGCGAATATCTCCCTTGCGGTTGATATACACCATCGCCACCATGCTGTTCGTCCTGACCAGCACGTGTTTCCCTTCTAACACCGGAAAAAAACGGTGCAGCGTTAGATACACTGCCAACAGCTCCAGGCAGTTAAGATGCCAATGCAACCAGTTTCCTACCACGGAACCACAGCTGCATGCCCGCAACACACGGCCCCCCAGCGTGAACTGGAAGCATCCGTCAAACGACGACATGCCTGGACGCTTGTTCTAGAGGCCCGCGGGCCTGTAGAACACAGGGTCCATCCAGAGGCTGAGGGCGCGGCGACACAGCGGAGTGACAGTCACCCGGTGCGCGCTCGCGTGCCATGCGCGTCTAGGGACCCGATCGTGAAGCAAATGCTGAAGTGGTCTCATATGGAGCATCCGAGCGGCGAGACCGCGGCTGCGGATGTCATATGCTCCAGGAGCCTCTGAAATAATATCAGTGGGACCACATTTTCCTGTCGAACTCTCTCAGACAGGCCAGCATCAGCCCGGCGCGCTCTCGGGGGAGCGCCGTCATGGTGATCGAGTCCAGCTCCAACCCGAGAAAAGAGTTGCTCTGCACGGGGGCGAGGCTGCTCTTTTCTCGGTTGACCTGAAACCCCAATTGGTCGAAGTGCCGAAACACCCTGTCTCTGTGCGTAATCAATTAATCCCGCGAGCGCGCTGAAATCAGCCAGTCGCTTGAAATAATTGAGTATGCGGATGCCCGCAAGCCGAAGCTGGGGCACCCTCCGCGAGCTTGGTGAAAACCCGCGGAGACAGAGAGAGCCAAAAGGGGAGGACTTGTACCGCCAGACTCGACTTCAGACGCAAACCGCAGGAAACTGACGGTGGCGTGGAAGTATGGAGAAAGTACGCGTCCTTCAGGTCTACTGCTGCAGACCAATCCCGAGGACGAACGCTCCGGAAGGTGCGCTTCTGCGTAAGCTTTCTGAACGGCAGCTTGTGAAGCCAGCGGTTCAAAAAGCACAGATCAAGGATTGGCCGTAGCCCACCGCTCTTTTTGGGTACGATGAAGTGCGGGCTGTAAACCCGCTCTCCATCCCGGCTGGAGGGACCGGTTCGATTGCATCCTTCGCCAGGAGGACAGCAATCTCCTCTCGCAAGACAGGGGCGGACGCAGGGCTGACCCTGGTGAAATACACACCCGTGAACTTGGGAGGCCGTTTCGCGAACTGAATCGCGTAGCCGAGTCTGATCGCGCGGATGAGCCATTGCGATGGGCTGGCCCGCGCTAACCAGGCAGGCAGAGCCCTCGCAAGTGGCTTCGTCCGCACGATCGCTGACGTACCAGCGGTGGGGCAGCGCGGAGTGGGTGGGCTCAACCGGGAAGCACTGGGGTCCCACAGGAGAGCAGGAGGCAAGAGCTTCACTCTTGTCTCGCACCCGTACTCCGGAGGTGGGGCTGGGAGGGGGAGAGAAAGGAGACCGTTCTCTCTCGCTCCGCGAGCCACTGGCGAAGTGCACCGATCCTGCGAGCTGGAAAGCATAGCGTCCCAGACTGGCAGTGTTCGGGCTGTCACATCCGGGGAAGGGAAAAAATGCTCTTTCTCTGAGGTTTTGATAGCGTTTTTTTAACGCTGTTTAGAAGAAGAGCCCCGCCCTCCAGCGGGGAAAGAGCAAATTTCCTCCTCTCCAGATGGCCCGTCTCAGGAACGCTTCGCGGTTCGTTTACCGAACTTAGCGGCGCCCTGGGGCGGGGAGCGCTGGTTGCCTGCGAGATGCTCGGCGCAGCCGCTTGGCCAGAGGCGCAGGCGGGGGCGACCGAGCAAAGCCGCAGGCGGGCGCTCTCGGCGTGAAGCAGTGGATGTGGATGGCTCGGCGGGGAGGAGCGGTTTTACGATCCCGCCGAGAGATGGTATTACCCATCGCCTCCGACTGCTCGCTCACCGGCGTGAATTCCTGGGCGAATTCACTGACGGTGTCGCCGAACAGGCCAGCCTGGGATATGGGTGAGCTAAGAAAGCGAACTTTGTCAGCATCACGCAGATCACCAGGTTTAGCCCGTGGTGGCGTTCCTGGGCCACTAATGTGACCATCGTCCTTCCCTGGGGCACACACAGCCGACTTCAGTCGATAGCTGTGCGGAGCTCATGCTCAGTCCTGGGTCGGAACCATCCCCGCGCAGCTGGGCCAGCGCCTGCGCTAGGGAGCGCTGGTAGGTGGCCGTAGCATGCATGGTGAGGGCGGAGGCGCACGCAGCGCACTGCGTGGGCTTCCTGTGCACATCCAGGAAGAAGGGGACGTGGAGGCTTAGAAGGTCTTGCCTCCTTTATCTCCTCCACATCACACCCCTCTAGTCGGTCCGTCCGCGGGGCTGGGGGATAAACCATCTCCAGACCCACGGCCGAAACAGCCTGGGAAGCACGGCTGCAAAGTCTGCTTCTGGATTCGACGCCACGCCCATCATCCCGGAGGAAGAGAGCAGGTTCGAATCCTCATCAGACAATGACAACCAACCCTCCAAGGATGGTGAGGATGAAAGCGCACGCAGATCGGGCAGAAAAAAGTGCCCTCCAAGACTGCGTGAGCTTACTGCGCACTTTCCGGGAAGAAGGGGACGGAAGGCTTAGAAGGTCTTGCCTTCTTATATCCTCCACATAACACCCATCTAGTCGGTCCGGCCGCGGGGCTGGGGGATAAACCATCACCAGACCCACGGCCGAAACAGCCCGGGAAAGCACGGCCATCATGTCTGCTTTTTAGATGCCAACACCGTGCTCTCCACCCCGGAGGGAGGGAGCGAGCGGGTTCGCATCCTCATCAGACAATGACAGCCCATCCTCCGATGCAGCGATGGACATCTGATCCTCGGTGTCATCAAGTGAGAGGGCGACCACCCGAGGATGGAGCGCTTCTCTCACCTGAAGCTTGGATGGAGCGCGTGGAGGAGCGAGAGGTCCGCGAGCCCGAGGGCGGCGGATTTACTCCCACTGAAACCCTCAGATCTGCCCGAGTGCCAACCGCAGTGCGGGGGACAACTGGGGTGGGTCGCTCTTTTGCAAGAGCGAGCCGCGATCTTAACTGCGCAGCAGACATGACATCACAATGATGGCATGCACTGCCCGCGAGCACCGCATCAACATGCTGGACCCCCAGACATGAAACGCAGTGCTCGTGCCCATCATCCGGGGACAGGAAACCACCGTAACCAGAAACGCACGGTCGGAGCGACGTCTTGAAAAAGACGCGCTGCACAACCGTGTTGCTCTTTTAGGAAACTTGCTTCCTATATACATACCGCTCTTGGAGGACCGGACCCAAAGGACGCCAGGCAAGGGAGAACAACCCAGCTCGACCATCTGCCACTGCGTATACACGCTCTGGACCGGGAGAAGCTGCTTCTCGATCTCTCTCTGTAGACACAGGTTGGAGATACCCTCATAGACTCTCTCAGAAGCTCGTGAAAGGCTCTGAAAGCGAAAAGGATAGCGTTGCTGAGCACATGCTAGCCTTTTATGCCACACTGATTGTCATTCAAGACAGCTGTGCACGCTGACGCTGCCAACTCATTGGCATTTCATTGGCCCGTTTTTATACTCTTTCAGATGATTGGATTCTGACGAAATCCCCATAGTGGAAGTTTTTCCACATAGCATTGAAGTTCCCCTCCCGAAGGGGAACTGATAAACGCTGGCTTTTAAAATCAACCTTCCAATGCATATTTAAAACAAAAAATGAAAATATTCTAAATTTGTAATTAATAAAAAATATATTTAATTACAAAAAAGTACCATTTTAGCATATACTTCTCACACATTTTGACAAAAAGAAAATATAAAATTAAAAAGACTGTATTCAACTACTTTTTCGAAGAAATATAAATATTATAATAAGTATTGTAAGAGTTTTTTTTATTGGGATGGTCTGTGCAGTCATGGTTAACTATTAAAATACCTTAATTATTAATCCTCAAATTGACCCTCAGATACCATGATCAAATTATTTTACACTCCTTAAAAGTAACCCTAAAAAAGCTGTCACAATTTAAAAAAGAAATCAGGTTAGTTTACATTTCTGACAACCCTGACCCACAATGTTGTGTATGGTTTAATCTGTAAACTGTAAACAAACACACCCTGATATGTCAGAGTATATGGCAGTATCGACAAAGTACGTTGGCAGCAGATGGCAGAAAAGAAGCAGTAGAGCCTTCACACCCTCAGCCTGTGCCAACCACAAATCCAACATCGCTGGAAGAGCCGCCCAGTATGTGCCCAAAAACGGCACGGCACCTAAGATTGCTGCCATTGCTGCACAAGAGAAAGACAGAAAAACAAGTAAATGTTGAGAAACAGAAACACACACTGCATTTATTTGATTAAAAGTAAAGGTTAGGGTAAGGCAATTTGTTTCAGGCTCTGAGGTACATACACCACATCACAATAAATGATAAATAACACATACAAATAAATAAATAATTAATAAACACTTACATATTATGATATAATAATTAAATGCAGAGGGAATAAAAGAGTTCTTGACCCAATTAATTCTACATCTTAGAATTCTCAATCTCCTGCCTGATGGTAACATTTCAAACTCACAGTTCAAAGTGTGCATCATAACAAGTTTTAAAGAATCTTTTCTATTTTATTATATTTTTAAATATTAATTTGTTATTGTGATGGTAAAACTGAATTTCAGCTTCATTACTTTAGTCCTAGTGACCCCCGATCCTTCAGAAATCATTCTAATATGCTGCTCCGGCAAGAAGAAACAATGCTTCTATTATTATTATTACTATTAATTTATTTTATAATAATTTTTATTAATAGAAATAATATAGTTGAAGTTAGAATTATTAGCCCCACTTTGGAAATATTTATAAAAGAAAAAAAAAATTCAATGTTTAACAGAGCAAGAAAATTTTCACAGCATGTCTGATAATATTTTTCTGGAGAAAATCTTATTTTTATCTAATTTAAATTTTTTTTAAAACATTTTAAGGTCAAAATTATTAGCCCTTTTAAGCTATATTTTTTTCGATTGTCTACAGAACAAACCATTATTATATAATAATTTGCCTAATTACCCTAACCTGCCTAGTTAACCTAATTAAGCCTTTAAATGTCACTTTAAGCTGTATAGAAGTTGTTTGAAAAAGATCTAGTAAAATATTATTTACTGTCATCATGGCAAAGATAAAAGAAATCAGTTATTAGAAATTAGTTATTAAAACTATTATGATTAGAAATGTGTTGAAAAAATCTTCTCTCCGTTAAACAGAAATTGGGGGAAAAAATAAACAGGGGGCTAATAATTCAGAGGGGCTAATAATTCTGACATATATACAGTGCTCAGCATAAATGAGTACACCCCATTTTGAAAATGAATATCTTATCCATTTTTCATTCAATATAGGGAATTTATTTTTGTGCATTTGAACAAAACATATTTATTAAACAGATATATTTATTAAAATAATATTTTAGTCTCCAAACATGTTTAGAAATAGAAAGATAATACATTTAAATTTATGCAAAATATTTGGATTTGGCTTCAGTACTGACTAATCTAATGTATTTTCAAAAATACAATATTATTAAATTTGCTACCTGTATTCATGTATCGCCCCAATATAAATTATATTTCACAATAACAGTATAATAATAATACAGTAATAATAAACTGGCAATTATTTAAAGAAAGTCATCTAGACGTTAACACTGCCAGTGGTAATGCGCAGAACATGCGTTGAGAAACATGCTCAAGACAGAAAGTGCAAATCTGTATTTTAATCTTACCAGAAGGTATGAAGACAATGTTGATGCCAAATATTGTGTGTGTGAGCCAAGTGTACAGGCCATAGAATCCAGCCATCTTCAGAGAGGCATCAAACACACCCCTGCACAGAAAACACACTGAGACACAGAGCATACACACACCTTTTTTACACAAAAGCCCTTTCTCTCCTTAGTTTACCTATAAACCTCTCCTTAGTATAAATTTCCTTAGCCCCTAGAGTACCTAAATTTCTCTCCTTAGTTCACCTGTATACTGACCCGGTGTGATCGTCTAATTATCTAATGGATTACCTCTGTGCATTCTGGGTAACGGCAGCATCAGCACACAAACACTGTGCTCACAGTTAAAGAAAACACTTTCACAGGTCCTGACATTCTCTATGAAGGAAAATGTGTGACTGGGCTTTAAAAAAAACACCTAACAGATGTTTATATCTAAGCCAATTACATTATGCTAATTTGCAGTGGAGAAACCTGGAGTTAAGCATCGTTCTCAAGGGCACCGCAGTGCTGGCAGGATTGTGACCCTATTCAGTTTTTTTTCTGGGTCGCTCTTACCTGCAGATGAACCCTCCAAATTTTTAACCAGCACATTAATACCAGTCAATTTCACTCGCATTTCAATTGTTCTGATTATAACCCGTGTTAAATCGTCTGTACAAATGCTAATTCGTCAGATGGAGATGGAACAGTCTTGCCCTCTTGTGGCAATTACATAGTACAGCGTCTTTGACTGGTGTTAATGGGAAAGTTCATCCAAAAATAAAAGGTCTGTCAGCATTTACTCACCAGCTTCAAACCTGTGAGTTTATTTGAATAAACAAAATATCCTTAAAAATACTGTAAGGAAAAAAAACATCTGAATCTTGTAATTCATTTTACAATCAACATTAAAAAAATGTGCGACACAGTGGCTTAGTGGTTAGCACTGTCGCCTCACATCAAGAAGGTTGCTGGTTCGAGTCCCGGCTGGGCCAGTTGGCATTTCTGTGCGGCTGTAAGGCCATCCGCTGTGTAAAACACATACTGGATAAGTGGGCGGTTCATTCCACTGTGGCGATCCCTGAACAATAAAGAGACTAAGCCGATGGAAAATGAATGAATAAATAAAAACAGATTACTTCCAATAAACCCATTTTCAGTGTTAATCTGATTTTCTGGTTTACATTGTAATGATTTAATTAAACTGTAATCTATTTATAGGCTTGCCGAAGTAATTAAATTGCTAAAAAAAAAAAAACTTGTTTATTTATTTGTTTACAATAATATTTTTTCATCAGAAATTCTATGTATTTTAGTTATAATAAACATAAATTAATCTTTTAATCCAATGAAAAATAATCAAACCATTTTCTTATTATTATCCCAATTTACTATATTTTGATTTTCATAATAAATGTTTCATAATAAATTTTCATTTTATATATATTTTTACCGTACTATTTTTATTCTGCTGTTAATAAAGCCTCAGTCTGGCCTCTCATTAGTTACTGGCTATCGCCTCTATACTGTACACATATGTATAATAATTATGGCACAAAAACTTTTCATTAACAAGAATAAAAACAGTGATGGGAATTCTAGATCTAACTAGAGTTGAGAAATAATAATTTCAACCTATTTAGAAATAAAAAAAAATTAAATATGCACACATGCACTTTTTTCATCTAATAATAAATAAATAAATAAATAAATAAATAAACAAATGCAAAACATTTTTCCCATCACATTAAATTAGAGAATAATACCCAATCCCAATTCTACATCTTAGCCCTTCTTCTTAGCCCTACCCCTCCTTTTGAGCGTTCACATGAAGCGGTAGGGGTGTCCTAATTCACTTTAGCTTGAAGGCGTAGGGCTAAGGGGAAGGGCTAGATAGCCTTTGAAATGAAGATTTTGGCCCAATACCAAATTTGATTTTTGTACCCCTACCCTTAGCCCTTCAAACAGGGTGTGAAGGGGAAGGAATTCAAAATTGACCCCTAAGAAATGGAACACCACTACAGCACCTGCACACGTCATCATATGTCATTGCGATCTCTTACTTCATATGAGATCGACAATCACAACTGCTGTTGTTATTCCAGTTGTGTTATTTATTGGTATTTGTCTTCAGGAAATCACTGAAGGCATATATTATGTTATCATAACAATATATTGTGGCAATAAGATCGTAACTGCATTGTGCATTTACACCATGGCCATGTAAACACACTAAAAACAGCATTAACATTATAGCAGACACTGTAAAAAGCTCATTCCCAGCCACTAGACTTTTCTGACAGGGTATTCGAGTGTCATCGAGTGTCAGAATGTTGTGGCACTACTATAAAGGAGTTATTATTATGGATTATAGATAGCGAAAGTTAGCTGTCTAAAATCTTTAGTTAGCGTTATTTTAGCATGTTTTTTTTTTTTTAAAGCATGACGGTAAAACACAAATGTGGTTATAAATATATTAAAACGTGCTTGTTTGTTGTAAAAAAAAAAAAAAAAAAAAAAAAAAAAAAAAAAAAAAAAAAAAAAAAAAAAAAAATCGCAATAATAACAAAACAATTCTAATTTGTGCATCTCCTGACATACGTGTGCAGCCATGCTGCTGTTGTACATGATGTATTCTGGGAAATTTTATTACCCCTTGGCAGGGACGTGCAGAGACCTTTTAAGGGGCAGGGGCTTAAATGGAAAAAAGGGCACTTTTTATTAAATAATAGTAATAATTGTACTTTAATAAATAAAATATATTATAAGGAGATTATTACTCACCTCCACACAATGAAGATGAATGATGGATGAATTTACATGGGCGGTTCTGTCGATCATATCGCGCTGCCGTAACAGAGGTCCGCTAGTAATATATGTTTTACACACACTCCGTCTGCAGTGTGTGTATGGGTCAGACTGTAAACCTATGGCCCAGATGCAGTCAGTGTGCAATGCGGATGCACCTTACTTTCGAGGTGAGAGTAACAATGTAAATAGAGTCTTCGTTAGAGCATTCGCCTCGGATGTGGTTTTTCTTTCCAAATCGTCAGTTCGAGGCTCGCTTGGAGTGGCTAGACTAAAACCAAGATATACTTTAAAAATTAGTTTTTTTATTGTTTGACAGGGAAAGTGGTCCTTAAATAGAACACGCATTAACTTACATATATTATATTATTAGTAGTACTTAAAAAAAAAATTATTATCCCCAGAAAAAAAGGCCACTTTCTCTCTCTAGGAGAAAAAAGGGCAGGGGCTCAAGCACCCAAAGCCCCCACCTCTGCACGTGCCTGCCCCTTGATTTCGAGCGTGGTCCCTGAAAAATCTCAGTTACAAAGGGTATCTAGCCCTTCCCCTTAGCAATATGCCTTCAACCTAAAGAGAATTGGGACACCCCTAGCCCTATGCGTGAACACGCAAATTTAGGGGCAGGGAAATGGGGAAGGGCTAAGGGATAGCATTGGGATTGGGCCTTTCAGAACCACACTTGAAACTATGGGGTAGGTAAACTTCCCAAGAATACACCATCTACAACGGCAAAATGTAGAATTGATTCATTTAAAACTTATCATTTTAAATTCAAAACAGACATATTTGAGAAAAAAGGTTTACTGGATTTAACTGAAATAATGAATATTTCTATCATGAAAAAGCTGTCAACCATCAAATGTTTCACTATTTCCATCTTTCTGCCATTGACAAGGCAGAGCAGTCTAAAAATGTCCCTTTTAAATCTTTTTGAAATATCTTAACAACAAACAAAGCTTTGTGTAAAGGAGTGCAGCAGTGCAAGAATTTTGCCCAGGCAAAGGACAGTTTGCCTGTTTCTAAATATCTATGCGTCTATAGCTATGTATCTATAATGGTTACGAGTCAGTGAAGCAAGTCTTTGGAGTTAAAAAGTTTTTAGAACCACTTTTGTAAGACAAACCATTGGTCCCTGTGCACATGTGTACCTGATGGCCTCTTCCACAGACTGGCCGATTATGTTTGAAGAGGGTCCAGGTTGGGAGAGGGGAGTGAGGCTGATAACCCATTTCACAGGTTTATAGTATTCACCACTGGAGCTCAGCAGGTAAAAAAGTGTGGTCAGGAAAATCACCTATATGTCCAGAGAAACAATGAGTAACTAGATGAGTGAAGTTTGTTGACAAACGTTGATGATGTTGGCTGGACAAAGCCACATGAATTAGCATGTTGCAAGCATGAGTTGACATTGCTAATATGTTTCCAGTATGATAGCATGAATTAGCATGTTTTTAGAATAGTTGGCATTGATTACTATACGTTTTTAAACAGCTTAAAATGCCGCCAGCATAAATTAACAGGTTTCTAGCATTAGAAACATAGTTTAGCATGTTTTTGACATGAATTAGCATTTTGTTAATGTTTTACCATGAATTAGCATGTTACTAGCATGAATTAATGTTTCCTAGCATATTTTCAGCATGATGAAACATGTATTTAGCATGTTCTAACAAATGAACACATTTCCACAATGACTTAATGCTATTAACATGAATTAGCATGCTGTTAGCTTGTTTTAGCATGAATTAACATACTGTCTCATGCTTTTAGCATGGGTTTACATGTAATTCATCCTTCCAACATGAACTTGTTACCATGTTTTTAACATGAATTAGAATGTTGTTTCTGACATGAATTAGCATGTTGCTAGGCATTGCTAATGATAGTTAGGTAGGTTGATGAAGGTCTGAAGTTTGTGAATCTATGAATGTAAATGCTCTTTGAGCTTTACTCCATAAAAATGTTGAACCCCTAAGTAAAAGTCCATCAGATTTGTTGAATATTATTTAGAAAAAAAAACCTCTAAGTGGTGATGTGTTTAGAAGAAAAAAAAATACTAAGCTAAATAGAATTTCAGTGTATTGGCTTTGTCAAGCCACCATAATTAAAACCAGCCCTCAAAATGTGATCACATCAGTCTGATTGTTTGTGTGTGCGTGTGTATGTGTGTGTGTGTTACCAAAGACAGGGCAAAGTTGAGCAGTGCGGTGCCGCTGTGGAATAGTACGGTAAGCAGCGTTGTTGTTGTGGATATCAGTAAACCAACATTTCGACTCATCACCACCCACAGAGACTCCAATATCTAGCGGAGAAAATACATATTCATCAGTCTGTCAGTTAAAAATCTAGCAAACCCACAAACCCACACCCACGACACTAACCGAAAGCAGTGTCTCAATATTCTCCTGCAGGAACGAGGCGATGTCCTGCCAGTCCAGTATGTCCCCTAGCCAGCTGTTTTGTCTGTGCATATGTAGCTTGTGTCCACGGAGCCGTCCAGTGTGAGTCACGTTCTACAATACAAAAACACACAGACTGAAATAAAACAAAACTTTGACAAGACATGGATTGTGTGCAGCTGAGTGTTTTTTTTTATTACCTTCACAATCCAAGACTGATAAAGACGGTCCCACAGCTCCAGAACTTGTTTCTCAATCACAGCTGTGTTGTTTACTTTATCACCCAATATCTTATGAAGCTACATTGCACACACACAAACATAAATGATTAAATTATTCAACTTTTTACATCAAATCTGCGCATTTATAAATGTGACATGGACCACAAAACCTGTCTTATGCTGCATGGGTATATATTTGGCAACAGCCATAAATACATTGTAAGGGTCAAAATGATTGATTTTACTTTTATGCCAAAAATCATTAGAATATTAAGCAAAGATCAGAATTTCCTGTTTACTACACATCAAAACTTAATTTTTGATTCATAATATGCATTACTAAGCACTTCATTTAGACAATTTAAAGTTAATTTTCTCGGTATTTAAATTTTTTTAACATGTTAATTTTAAATAGTTGTATCACAGGCAAATATTGTGGTATCCAAACAAACCGTACATCAAAATATTCTGTTTGTTGCAGATTATGAAGAGTGAAAAAGATAATGGTTTTCAAATAATGCACACTTTTCTGTAAGTAACTTTAAAAAAGTATGGGGACAATATCAACCTAGGCAAAAATGTGCTGGGAATATGTCCTACCCCTAAATTAAAGTTCACCCAAAAATGAAAAAGTCTGACATTTGGTTTTCCTACTATACAGTAATTGGCAATGGTTACCAGTTTCTAACACTTTTCAAAATATCTTCTTTTGTGTTCAACAGAAAAAAAAACACTTTGCTACCAGAAGTGGCTCTAGTGAGACCAGCAAAGGGAGCTCAACCTGTGGTCTGTGTGGGTCCTAACGCCCCAGTATGTTGATGGGGACTCTATACTACGGTGGCCGAGAGAGCTTAACGCGCGGCAATTTAAGAAAGCACATGCAATAACAAAAAACACCAGCAAATTAAGAAACGATCTTCATCAATTTGACAGACACCTGTTGCAAATTGATCAAAACACAAACAACTGAAGAAACGCGGTGCAAATTGATCACAACACAAAGGAAGAAACGCGCAGCAAATTGGTCAAAACACAAAGGAAGAAACGCGCTGCAAATTGATCACAACACAAAGGAAGAAACGCGCTGCAAATTGATCACAACACAAAGGAAGAAACGCGCTGCAAATTGATCACAACACAAAGGAAGAAACGCGCAGCAAATTGATCACAACACAAAGGAAGAAACGCGCTGCAAATTGATCACAACACAAAGGAAGAAACACGCTGCAAATTGATCACAACACAAAGGAAGAAACACGCTGCAAATTGATCACATCACAAAGGAAGAAACACGCTGCAAATTAATCACAACACAAAGGAAGAAACGCGCTGCAAATTGATCACAACACAAAGGAAGAAACGCGCTGCAAATTGATCACAACACAAAGGAAGAAACGCGCTGCAAATTGATCACAACACAAAGGAAGAAACGCGCTGCAAATTGATCACAACACAAAGGAAGAAACACGCTGCAAATTGATCACAACACAAAGGAAGAAACACGCTGCAAATTGATCACATCACAAAGGAAGAAACACGCTGCAAATTAATCACAACACAAAGGAAGAAACGCGCTGCAAATTGATCACAACACAAAGGAAGAAACGCGCTGCAAATTGATCACAACACAAAGGAAGAAACGCGCTGCAAATTGATCACAACACAAAGGAAGAAACGCGCAGCAAATTGATCACAACACAAAGGAAGAAACACGCTGCAAATTGATCACAACACAAAGGAAGAAACACGCTGCAAATTGATCACATCACAAAGGAAGAAACACGCTGCAAATTAATCACAACACAAAGGAAGAAACGCGCTGCAAATTGATCACAACACAAAGGAAGAAACGCGCAGCAAATTGATCACAACACAAAGGAAGAAACGCGCTGCAAATTGATCACAACACAAACAACTGAAGAAACGCGCTGCAAATTGATCACAACACAAAGGAAGAAACGCGCTGCAAATTGATCACAACACAAAGGAAGAAACGCGATGCAAATTGATCACAACACAAAGGAAGAAACGCGCTGCAAATTGATCACAACACAAAGGAAGAAACGCGATGCAAATTGATCACAACACAAAGGAAGAAACGCGCTGCAAATTGATCACAACACAAAGGAAGAAACGCGCAGCAAATTGGTCAAAACACAAAGGAAGAAACGCGCTGCAAATTGATCACAACACAAAGGAAGAAACGCGCAGCAAATTGGTCAAAACACAAAGGAAGAAACGCGCTGCAAATTGATCACAACACAAAGGAAGAAACGCGCAGCAAATTGGTCAAAACACTTGCAAACATCCACATAACACAACGATTTCAGTTAATCATTAATTAGGCTGATAATTTACAAAAGACAACAGAATCGTGTAATCAATGTTAAAATAAACGAAAAACAACTCACCTTTCAAAGAACACCAATCACTTCACTGATCAACAGTCACGGTACAATAACACCTCCGTATCTCTCAGCTGGGTCCGTCATGTTTTTGGGCCCTCTTGAAACATTTCCGTTGTGTTATGTGGATGTTTGCAAGTGTTGTGACCAATTTGCTGCGCGTTTCTTCAGTTGTTTGTGTTTTGACCAATTTGCATCGCGTTTCTTCCTTTGTGTTGTGATCAATTTGCATCGCGTTTCTTCCTTTGTGTTGTGATCAATTTGCAGCGCGTTTCTTCCTTTGTGTTGTGATCAATTTGCAGCGCGTTTCTTCCTTTGTGTTGTGATCAATTTGCAGCGCGTTTCTTCCTTTGTGTTGTGATCAATTTGCAGCGCGTTTCTTCCTTTGTGTTGTGATCAATTTGCAGCGTGTTTCTTCCTTTGTGTTGTGATCAATTTGCAGCGCGTTTCTTCAGTTGTTTGTGTTGTGATCAATTTGCAGCGCGTTTCTTCAGTTGTTTGTGTTGTGATCAATTTGCAGCGTGTTTCTTCAGTTGTTTGTGTTGTGATCAATTTGCAGCGTGTTTCTTCAGTTGTTTGTGTTGTGATCAATTTGCAGCGTGTTTCTTCAGTTGTTTGTGTTGTGATCAATTTGCAGCGTGTTTCTTCAGTTGTTTGTGTTGTGATCAATTTGCAGCATGTTTCTTCAGTTGTTTGTGTTTTGATCAATTTGCAGCGTGTTTCTTCAGTTGTTTGTGTTGTGATCAATTTGCAGCGCGTTTCTTCAGTTGTTTGTGTTGTGATCAATTTGCAGCGTGTTTCTTCAGTTGTTTGTGTTGTGATCAATTTGCAGCATGTTTCTTCAGTTGTTTGTGTTGTGATCAATTTGCAGCATGTTTCTTCAGTTGTTTGTGTTTTGATCAATTTGCAACAGGTGTCTGTCAAATTGATGAAGATCGTTTCTTAATTTGCTGGTGTTTTTTGTTATTGCATGTGCTTTCTTAAATTGCAGCGCGTTAAGCTCTCTGCCACCGTACTATACTGCTCAGTGAGTGCTGTCTTTCAGATGAGACATTAAACAGAGGTCCCAACTCTCTGTGGTTGTTAAAAATCCCAGGATGTTCTTCGAAAAAACAGTAGGGGTTTAACTCCAGCATCCTTGCCAAAATTTGCCCACTGGCCTTAGTCCATAAATGGCCTCCTAACCAGGCCAATCAGCTGGTGTGTGGTGTGCGGTCTGGTGGAATATGGCTGCACACTGGAGGTGGATGAGGAGATTCCACCCCAAAAATGTGTAAAGCACTTTGAGTGTCTAGAAAAGCACTATATAAATGTAAGAAATTATTATTATTATTAATATTATTACTTTGGAACCACTTGAGGGAAAGTATATCGTAAGTAAATTTCCTTTTTTGGGTGAACTACCCGTTTAAGTCCTGAATATATTTTCATTTGAAAGCAGTTAACATGTAGTTAGGCGTCCAGTTCAGTTATTCCTTGAGGACACATTAAAATGACTGAAATTAAATTTGAGAGTGACACAAGGGAAGGTTTTTACTGAATAACTCAATTTTGATCAGTTTCTCCCATTATTTGGTTTGATACACATTACTGATTGGTTCATCATATTACTCCAGAAGACAAGTCAAAGATTTATATGAAATGCTAATACTGGTAATAGTTTCATTCTTATTTTTCACCTTTCTTTATTCTGTCTCTTTACATTTATCATCCTCTTAACTCTGACCTTATGTGTGATCCATTCTCTCCCATGTTGGTAAACATTGGTGGCAGCAGAGTTTAAAGCCTTCTGGACAACTTGGGCCTCTGGAAGCCAGCTGCAACACACACACACCGCCCGTTTCACAACATTTCCAGAAGATTCCTGACTTTACTGCGTGTGAAGTGTATGTTTCAACCTACTTGGCCCACTCTGGGTGGTTGGACACGGTCTCGTTGATCAGGTTACTGGTAACCTCAACGATATGCACGCTCTCTTGGTGCACCTGTGAACAAAAATACAATCGGTGAGAGATGATGCGTTACAGACTGAAGGATTAGACACATCCGACAATATCAGCCCATATCAGTAGTTTGAAAACACAGTACCATAGCTGTGAGCAGCAAGGCCATGAGCAGTGTGCCAGTTACCAGCAGGAAGATAATGAAAATACTGATCAGCTTATCCAAGGAGCGCTCCAGCCACACTATCATCTGCAAAAAGATAAAGGACAGAGAAGGAGAAATCAGTTTCAGCAAAACAAATGTGACCATTCATACAAGTGTGTGACAGCACAGAAACCTGATTCCCTCTGCCAAACTTCAGCAACAATGTGCTGTTTTTTTTCATAAATGAAAAAACTAAACAAATACAGTTATTTGGGCCCTGTTTATACCTAAGATCATGTTAAAATGTATTGCTTTCATGCACTTACAATGTTTTTTTTTCAGATTGTAGAGAGAGGGCGTTCTGTTAGAATGTGTTTTTAACTACCTCTGGAAGAAGCAGCAAGTAGACAAAGCTTATGATTGGATCAATAAAAATACCTGGTGTAAAGCAGACCTTAAAGGGCACCTATGATGAAAATCATCTTTTGTAAGCTGTTTGGACAGAACTGTGTGTAGGTATAGTGTGTCCACAGTCATATTGGGGTGATATAAAGACAATAAGCCTCTTTTTTTAACTTTGTGAAGTTAAAATAGGATCCAAATCCCTCCCATTTTGAGGCCGACTGCAAAGTGATGTAGGAGTGCGCTTTCCCTGCCCACCGATTTGATTGACAACTGCGTATTAACATGTCTCCGTAGTAACGCGTATAATCAGATCAACAAGACAGGACGTGCGCAAAGCAACCGGGATTAAAAGATCTGTTCAGCTCTCTGTGATCATCAATCCTCGTCACATGTGATCAAGAATGAGTTTTACAAGTTTAAAACTTTTTTTAAAACAGTCCATGTTTGTAATGAATTACACCGATTTTACAGTCTTTACTTTATCATCACAGCAGCATGTCAGTACAATTATAAAAGAAGCCACTTCAATTCCGGTTTGTGGAAGTTAAATCAGGTTTATTTTGTACATCAACATAACGGATATCCATACAGCAGTTTGCCGTGCAAAAACAGTGCAAGGTCAAACGCGTGCTGTGTGTGTGTGTAAACTTTGTAATGACATTGTGTGTGACTCATCGAAAGGCTTAAATTAACTCCACATCAAATACATCAAATAATCATTGGGAAAGTTCTTACTGTAGTATTTCTCACAAACGTTACATGAGATCTGCTTTTTTCATATCTGTCACTGTGCTGTTTATCTGACGCAGCCGAGGTGGAGATTTATGAGGCACACTCTGACAGGCAGGTGGGGAACAGTGGGTGGGGAGAACTAGCATTAAAGGCACAGGCCACAAAAACAGCTCCATTGTGTTCAGAGCAGAAACTCCAATATTGTGTAAGGTATAATAAATAATCTGATGTGTGTTTTGAGCTGAAACTTTACTGACACATAAAATCTTGAAAATGGGGTAAAATAGGTGCCCTTTAATACTTTACTACTTTTTTGAGGAACAGAACAAAATTAAAGTGCCACTATTATACTATTTTAAAGGTTCCTGGTTTTGTTTTGGAGGACTTGTAAAGAAGGTTTACATCTATCCAAGATCAAAAACACTTTCCTTTTCTCAAAATACATTACTTACAGTGTTTCACCTCATCTTCGAAACTCAAATGAAGATATTTTAAATTTAGACTTTAGATTTATACCCTCCATATACAGCAATGATCCCAGAAAGTCCAGAAAAGAACCAGAAACCTTGTCAAATCATTCCATCTGGCTTCAGTGGTAGAAATGAAACTGTAGAAATGGCTGTTTTCGCCTACGCCAAATGCATTCCAGGGTGAATGTTTACTACGGCAATACTATGCCTGCAAGTTGCACTACCGACTCCACTACGGGCAATAAATAGTATTGCCATTAAACATGCACCCTGATCTGATGCGAGAGAGAAAATACAGATGAACAAAGCTTTAACAGCTTTTTGCTGCTTTTGTAGCTTTGTGTGACTGCAGTTGAGCCACTGAAATCACACAAAGCTACAAAATCATGGAAATCATGGAATTTAACAAATTGCTAATTGTTTGGTTCATTTTTGGACTTTGAATGTCTCAGGAATGTTGCAATCTATGGGGCATGAGGAAGTCCTCAAAATATCTTCATCTGTGTTGTGAAAATGAAAAAAGGTCTCAGGGTTGTAACTTCTGTCTTCCTGCTCTGACCAATCAGTGCTCATTGTTGTGATTATTATATTACTTACAGTGATTATTATTCAGAAATTAAATGACCTTTGGTCATGGAAAATATCAAACTTTTTACTTCAGAGGCTTCCTCAGCACTTGTATACAGTTATATAAACAGTAATGTTGATCCAGTTCTACCGTATGCATTTGAGCCTAGAGTCCTTCTCCTTTGAAAGTACATGCAAATTGGATTTCCTTTTGTAGCACAAAAACGTCTTCCTGACATACAGTTGACTACACAAACCAAACTCTTGCAGGTCTCTTTCAGAAAAAAAAATATTGACAGGGAGCCAATGAAGAGCATAGGCTGTCATTATGCTATTTTTAAAATAAACCTATGCAGGTTTGTGCAGGAAATAAGACTGGAATTACAGATGACTCATTTCAGGCAGTTCAGAATCATTATTGTTTTGGGAAACCTTAAGTATTTATCAGATCTTTGAAATCCTGCAGACATTTTATATTCGCAAACACCCACATTACACACTAAAAAAATTAAATACAAATAAAACATAAAAGGAGCACTTTCTATTGTTATTGACTAAAAATGGGATAAGCATATGATCAGTTCTGAGGTTCTGAGGTTCTCAGGTTTATTTATCTAATCCTATTTGTTCTTAATCACACATCTAACTCCTTCATAAGCCAAAAACATTCTGGCTTTTTTCACTAAATAACTCTCAGACCTGCAAACAAACGGCTAAATGAACAATCTAACAGCACAACTGATGTTGATCTTGTGAGGAAACTGTGAGAGGTTGTAAACACCAGATTTTTGTTTTTTTGGCAGGTGGATTTTGGTTTCTCTGCTCACCGGCGCAGCAGGCGGCACTTGCATGTCTAATCCATGTTTCCTGGTACCATTAGTGGTAAATGTTAACATCACACACAAACCTAACCTGGTCATGTTGGTGATGGATTAGCTGGGTTAGAGCTAACGCTGTTAGGGAAATTAAAAGAAAGATTAAAAACAAGAAAAAGCAGCCTACCTTTTTCTTCAAAATCTAAAAGCATAATAATGCAGTTTAAAAGCATTGCTGGCAAATGCCCTAAGATTCCTGAGGGGAGAGACATACAACCAGACCTGAAAATAACCTCATCACCATCTGCTCCTGTTGAGCCCTAGTGAAACTCATCTCAATCTGACACAACCAGGAGATAAAACAAAAGACTAAGTAAACTAACAGAATATTCTGAGGAATTATTATCACTAAACAAATGGAAGCAATATACTTGTTTGTCAAGAAAACTATTAGAAAGCTGTAATAATTCTAATTAAATGTAGCCTAAAAAATTATATTATGTTCCCTTCCCTAAGTATTGGAGAGTTCTTTCTAAAGCCAAGCAATTAATTACAATTAATGTGCTGTTATCCAGAAATTAATGTATTGCAAAAACAATACATAAACAAAACAATACAATACAAAAACCCAAGATGTCAAAAGACGCTAGAAACAAGCACACTATTCAAAAGTTTGAGCTTGTTTAAGATTTTTTTTTAACATGTTTTTAAAAGAAGTCTCACTTAGAATGCATTTATTTGAACAAATATGCAACAGAAACAGAAATACTATGAAATATTATTCCAAAATAAAACCATTATTGCTAAATAAATGTATTAATATTTCAAATGTAATCTCCAGTTTTCTGTGTAACATGACTATTCAGAAATCACTCTAATATGCTGATTTGGCCAAGAAATGTTTTATGTTTTTTAAACATTATTTTGCGTAGAATTTTCAGAATTCTATGATTAAGTTCAATTTAGATTTGATCACCATTTTGTAACATTTTTTTTTTGCAATATTTTTTCTAACAATAATAAAGAAGAATAGTTCACTTTCAGAAAGAAAATTCTGTCATTATTTACTTACCCTCCACAGTTCCTGTCTTCTGATATTTTGATAATAGATCATTGAAAAAAGAAAACGATAATATCCAAACAATATAGCTATAAAGTTAATGGTGACCATCAAATGTAAATGATTTTGGGTTGACCAATCATTCTAGAAGTGGGCTACTCCTTTAATGCATCCTTGCTGAATAACCTCAATAATTTCCTTCAAAAACAAGATACAAACCACAAACTTTAAAAATTGTAGAGTAAATTACACTGTTATTGATCAAATTAAATGTTGTTATATTTTATTCGTGTATATATAAAAAACGGCAATTGTGAAATTGAAATGAATGATGTAATTAGATAAAGACGTGTGCTTGTTATGCTTAATAGAGCATAAAGCATTCAGCCAAGCAACCTGCTAACATCAAAAAGCTGAAATAAACTGTGAAGTCTCCTCATATTTGTGTCATGTGCCGAGTTGCCTACGTAGAGATCAAGGCTATAACTTATACCTTAGATTGTCATCTTTATAATACCTTTTAAATCAGATAGTATTTTTACATAAGACCACACACACACACACACACACACACACACACACACACACACACACACACACACACACACACACACACACACACACACACACACACACACAACACACACACACAAAATCCTTTACCAAACCTGTCTACACCTCCCAAGTATCCAGCAACACTACCAGCCTTACTCTCAGTCCATCCCTTCACCCAAAGCTCCAGTGCCACTGTCTGTTCTCTCCCTACATCATCTCACACACTCACAACACAACTAGCCCATCACACGTCTAAAGTCCAAAGTATACTTCGGTTTTGTTAGTGCACAGATTTTCAAAGAATAAGTATAATAAAATATATACTGCAGTTATAAAAACTAAAAACTGTTTTGGGTTTAAGAGGAATGAACCGAATAAAATAAATTCCTCACCAAATTAAAGCCGACATAATCCAATAGAACATGCATTCTTGTTTTAGAACTCATCTTTTTTTTCTTGTTTTCTATTTACCTTTTGTAAAGTGTCCTTGGGTGTTTGAAAGATGCGTTAGAAATAAAATTATAATTATCATTATTATCTGATAGTCCGTCTGAACACAATTCTTGACATGCGCATAAGAAATATTCAAACTTTGCTTAAACTGATTTAAAATATGGATGCACCGATACTCATAAAGTCACCCTTGAGTGGTTTCAAACCATTATGAGTTTCTTTTTTGCTTTCTCACAAAAGAAGATATTTTGAAGAATGTTGAAAACTGGTAACCAATGTCATCTACAGAATAAAAAAAAAGTGGAGGGAGAGTAAATGATGATGGAATTTACATTTTTCAATGAACCAGCACTTTAACTGCAGAAAACTGCACTGAAATATCTACAGTTGACGTCACAATTATTAGTCCTCCTGTGACATTTGTTCTTAAAAATTTTGATCTAAAAATTTGAAATTTCCTTTAGAAATATTTTTAAAATTAAAATTTTGAATGGAGCGAGGACATTTAAACAGTATCTCACGAAGAAACGCAAGTATTTTACGTTTTGTCAGTTAAGTGGCTAATTTATCGAGTTCAGTCATACAAAAATGTACAATACAACGATTTTAAAAAAGGAGGCGTGGCACCCAACCCCACCAATAAACCCAACCGTCATTGGGCGATAAGCAAATTATACTAAATTGTACAGATGAGATTGTACAAATTCATACGAATTAGCCACTACATCAAAAAGTTAACAAATTGCTTTCCAATAATATAATATAATCTTATTTTTCTTCTGGGGAATGCCTTATATATTTTAGTTTGGCTGGTATAAAAGCATATTTTAAATTATTTTAATATCATGGTCAGTATTATTAGCCCCCTTAAGGGATGATTTTTTTTCCAATTGACTACAGAACAATCGACTGTTATCCAATAACTTGCCAAATTAACCTACTGTAACGTGCCTAGTTATGCCTGTAAATTGCACTTTAAGCTGAAATTAATAGCAGCTTTCAAAATAAGTATACATTATTATGTACTGTCGTCATGGCAAAGACAAATTATTTATTTGAAATTTGTTAATAAAACTATTGTCTAAAATCAGTCTTCTTCTAAAATCTGTCTTCTCTCCATTAAGCAAAAAAATTATTTAAATGTAACAAGAGGGCTTATAATTTTGACTTTAAATTATAATTATTATAATTAAAATTATCATTTTAACTGTATGTAGATCTGGTCTGAGGTATGCGTTTGCTATATGCAAAATATCATTATGTCATGTGAAAAACACCAGTCAAAATCCTCATGTCCAGCAGCAAACGTCTGAAGTGGATCTATATTTTATCAGCCAATCATTTACTTTCCCATAAGTAGGCCCACACGGAATCTGTGCGCGCAAAATTCCGCAGATTTTCTGCAGATTTCCGCAGATTTTAGCCCATCATTAATTCTGTTTATTTACTTGAAGTTAACTATTTACCGTTAATCTAATTGGATTTGCATTTTAAACATTAAATACAAGTTAAAAAGATATAATTTTTTATTTATCATATTAAGGTTTTAGTTATGATACTCCCAAAATAATTCCGCAGAAATCAGCAGATTTTTACCAAAATTCTCTGCAGAAATAGCAAAAACCGTCAGCAGATTCCGTCTGGCCCTACCCATAAGCCATCGATATATTCATACATTCATTATCCTTTAGCTTAGTCTCTATTTTAAGAGGTCGCCACAGCAGAATGAAACCTGTGTGGGAAACCGGAGCACCTGGAGAAAACCCACGCGAACACGGGGAGAACATGCAAACTCCACAGAGAAATGACAACTGGCCCAGTCGGGACTCGAACCAGCGACCTTCTTGCTGTGAGGTGACAGTGCTAACCACTGAGCCACCATGCCACCCCCATCAATATACTGTTAATCACCACTTTAAAATATAGTTTCGTCTTCTAATCCCCTCACATAATCCCATATCAATGCAGGTGTCCACTGTTTTTGTTGTCTTTAGAAGTTTGATGTCGTTCCTACATCTAAGAACCGAAGTACACCTTGGGCTCAAATCTGTGGAAGAGATGGTGGACTCTCTCTGGGTTTATTTTTCAGACAGTTAGTACATCATCACTTTAATCACATCCCGAAGAACACTTTCCCTTCCACAGCACAAAGCACCACACAGCAGGAGCAGCCATAAGCCAGTGAGCCAGAGATGGAGGGGTGACAGTAGGGAACAGGGGAAAGCATCACTCCAAAGCTTCTAATGGGAGCACACACTGTCATTCTTTCACTCGCTTCCCCTTTGCTCTTTCTTTCTCTCTCTCGTACGCCTGCCAGCACAAATGATTTACCTGCTTGTTAAGCCAATGCCAGAGCTTTGAGGAGGGAGACAGAGAGACAAACGGTTATTAGAAACAACCAATCAGTATGCAGGAAAGCAGCAAACATCAACGTGGTTTCAAGGCAAAAACAGAACAAGACAAGAAGGTGTGATTTAGTGGACTTTAGGAGAGATCAAACGTCTGCTGTGACTGTTCTCTGATGAGGGTCTGTTTTTAACCTTCTTTCATTTTTTTGCATGGTCAGTGAGGGATACACTAACATAAAGGTATTAGTAAAAAAAAAATAATAAAAATAACAACATTTTGTTTAATTTCAGCAACAGATACACCATTCAAAAATTGATAAATCACATATATATTTATTTATTTATTTATTTATTTTATTTTTTTTTTTTAAATGTTTTTTCATATTATTTTGTTCAAATTACATTTGTTTTATAACAGTTCCAGTAAGTCTGGAGCCCTTTAAAAAAAAAAAAAGGCACCTACAGTTGGAAGTCAAAATTTTTAGCCTTCCTGAATTATTAGCCCCCCTGTTTATTTTTTCCCCCATTTTCTGTTTAACAGAGAGAATATTTTTTTCAACACATTTCTAAACATAATAGTTTTAATAATTAATTTCTAATAACCATAATGACAGTAAATAATATTTTATTAGACATTTTTCAAGACACTAGTACTATATTAAAGGCTTAACTAGGGTAATTAGGCAAATCATTGTATATCGATGGCTTGTTCTGCAGAAAATCAAAAAAGATATAGCTTAAAGGGGCTAATAATTTTGACCTAAAGGTGTTTATTAAAAAATAAAAAAATGCTTTAATCTAGCCAAAATAAAACAAATAAGACTTTCTCCAGAAGAAAAAGTATTATCAGACATACTTTGAAAATTTCCTTGTTCTGTTAAACATCACTATCTCTTAATTTTTTTTCTTTGTATAATATTTATTTTATATTTATTATTATTTATTATAATATTTATTATTTATTTATATCTTTTATTATTATTATATCATCTGTATGAATGCTTTTGTGTGTGTATATATATATATATATATATATATATATATATATATATATATATATATATAATACAGTTGAAGTCAGAATTATTAAACCCACTTTGAATTTCTTTTCTTTTTTAAATATTTCCCAAATGATGTTTAATAGAGAAAGGACATTTTCACAGTATGTCTGATAATATTTTTTCTTCTGAAGAAAGTCTTATTTGTTTTATTTCGACTAGAATAAAAGCAGTTATTAATAATTATAAGGTTAAAATTATTAGCCCCTTTCAGCTATATTTTTTTCGATTGTCTACAGAACAAACCATCATTATACAATAACTTGCCTAATTAAACCTAATTAATCTAGTTAAGCCTTTAAATGTCACTTTAAGCTGTATAGAAGTGTCTTGAAAAATATCTAGTAAAATATTATGTACTGTCATCATGGCAAAGATAAAATAAATCAGTTATTAGAGATGAGTTATTAAAACTATTATGTTTAGAAATGTGTTGAAAAAAATCTTCTCTCCGTTAAACAGAAATTGGAAAAAAAATAAACAGGGGGGCTAATAATTCAGACTTCAACTGTATGTAATACTTTACCTTATTATTTATATACTAATTTAGTGTATGATTATGTTTTCCTGATAATTTCTAGTTTGGTGAATTGTATCAGTGAGTGATTTTATGACATGTTTTGTATATCTATATGTATCAATATTATTTATGTTGCAAGTATGATGTTATTTTCAGTCTGACCTAAAATAAATCTACTAAAGGAAAAAAAAGTATATTTGTTTTGGTGTTTATATTACAATAAATCGTCACCTTAGAATTATAAGGTTCTATCTGACATTTTTGTTAAAACTGAGTTATTGACATATTCTTATTAAATGGCAACTTATTTACATTATGGGATGTTTTTTAGAAGTTGTTTACATTTTAAGACGTTTTATTTAAAAAACAAATGTTAGACACGCACTTTTTGCTATGGAATGCAAAAACTTTGAAGCTCAATATCTCAAAATCATTCAGAACGCAGATAGAACCTTATAATTCCAAGGTGACGAAATGTCACATAAAGTACAGGTCAAAATAGATGGAGTCAGTAAAACGTATGCTGTCTAAATTTAGTTTTGAAATACTTAGTAATAATACTCTGAACACTTTGTAGTCCTAATTGTTAACACTTTTCACAAAAATCTTAAACTGCTAATCAACAGATAACAGTAATAAATACTTACTGAACACTAAATCAGCTTATTAGCATGATTTCTAAATCATGTGACTGGAATACTGATGCTGAAAATGTAGCCTTGTATTCACAAGTGTTCAAAATATATTCAAATAGAAAACTGTTATTTAAATTTGTAATATTATTCTGTGATATTACTATTATTACAGTATTTGTTATCACATAAAATTTAGCCTTGGTGAGCACAATATACTGCTTTCACAGTGGAGTATGTGCCATCACACATAATATATACATACATCTTAAAATCTGATTGTAAATTTCTCACAGATCAAACATAAAAGCTGTGTAGCTAATACCGCTGAAGGTCAGATCTTCTTTTCACACTTGTTTTTTTGTCTATTATGTTGCCATTCTTTATGAAGCCGTCATTATTACATCTGTAATTTTTACTCACATTTGCTTCATGTCGAGTGTTAATATTTGACCCCTGCATGTTCTCAATACATTTGCTCTCAACCGCATGAATGACTCAGCATGAAAAAAGGCAAAACTGAAGTCAGGCACTGCGTTACTCTACCGAATTACTACGAGGTCAGGGAGGAGTGGGCGAATGCTTTCTTAAGGGTGTAGAGTTTCATCTAGACTGACTGCAACAGTGGGTTCTCTTTCATAGCTCAAACTTATTAAACTGAAAGAGTTACTGAGAAACTGCTGGCACATTTTTGAGAACACCGAGTTGACTTCCTCATGTCATAAACCTCAAACAGCAGAATGATAACTGCTAGCTACAAAAAGCATGTGCAAAGACTAAAAAAAGATACACTTGCCCTTGAGCTGATATGATAGAGGAAGTACCTTATATTATTTTCTTACAATTTAACTCGCTCACACCGGGAAAAAGAAATCTGCTGAATAATTTATTTCTTTCCCACATGCCTTTATAGTCGTGATATAAACAGAAACATCCCCATCTGACCTCCACAGTATTTATTCGGTCAGTTACGGATGATTCTTGCCTTAGTTGTGTGAGAGGAATATAGAATCAGCAAGCCACAACCACATTCAGTTCTTCTTTGTAACCACAGACTCCTGTCGCATCCAAAAATAAATGTGAGCATGTGGCAACAGGCAAGTGTTGTGAAGGACAGTGGGTCAGCAGACAGGCGAGCGCTTTTGTGTGGGTTTGTCTACATAAGGCATTACCTTAGTGTCCACGCGAAGCAAGAAATGTGTCAGGCCTTTGATCGGTCCAGGCAGAAGAGCGTCCTCTCTGTCTTTCACAAACTTCTCAGAAACCGTCCACCACTTGGCTAGAGTTCGCCCGATGAAGTCCTTCATCCCAAAACGAACAACTGCCTTCTTCAAGACCCAAACTGGAAAATACAACACTCACTTATGAAACCATGAACTGTAGACCCTAAACTTGTGACCTCAGGATCACGAACACCAAATTTACCGGCAACAGGGATGGGCAGTAACTGTAAGAGCCAGAGGTTGAGCCAGATCTGTACCAGCACTATTGCCCAGGCCAGCAGCACAAAGTAGATATCGCTGGTCTTCTGTTTTGGCTGGAAACCCCTGAACTCTAGTCTGCTGCGTCGCCGGGATGAGGGAATGTTGAAGAGACCCTTTGGGGTGTCTATTGAGTCTGTGAGTCGAAGAAAAGGTGAAATAAATTTTAGCGAAATGACAGTAGTGTGGAAATTTCTGAACAATACCTTGGAAAATACTGGTAAAAGTATTGATATCACAGGGAAAAAGCTGTCATGTTCACAAAATTGATAATGGATGCGATATTGCACAGCTTGTTAGTAAACCACGACTCTGTGTAATAAAGGCTGTTCCATCTGAAAGCAGGTGGTGGTAATTTAATACTTGTTAGCTTAACTAAAGAAATGCACATAACACTTTGATTAAGTGTCCTAAAAATGCGTCTGTGAAGCTTCAGCTGAAAATTACCAACTAATCGTTTAATACCAAACATTGACATTTGAGTGTGCCTCTTTAAATGCAAATAAGATTCCTTTACAGCTTGTGCTTTGAAGTTACTCCAACAACCAACAAATCATCTGTATGCTTTCTAAAGCCTTGTCAGTTTAAACTTCTAATTTGCAGTTTCCTGAGCACACAGAATGCACACACAAAGCAAATCTTCTGAATGAAAAAAATTTGAGGGAGTTCAAAAACATGTTACTGATATTGAGAAGAATTCTGTTTGTAATAGACTTGTAAATTATAACTTTTGAAGATGGCATTTCTGTGTGGAGTTCGCATGTTCTCCCTGTGTTCGCGTGGGTTTCCCCCACAGTCCAAAGACATGCGCTATAGGGGAATTGAATAAGCTAAATTGGCCGTAGTGTACAGTATGTGAGTGTGTGCACGAGTGTATGGGTGTTTCCCAGTGTTGTATTGTGGCTGGAAGGGCATCCGTTGCGTAAAACATATGCTGGATAAGTTGGCGTTTCATTGCGCTGTGGCGACCCCTGATAAATAAAGGGACTAAGCCGAAGAGAAAATGGCTGAACTTTGAAGATATTTTTTCATGCCCAAAAGCAAAAATATGCACTAAAGGAAGCTGAAAGTGTAAAAAGCATAAAGTGACCCCTTAATATTTCATAAATAAACTATTTTAGTAGGCGACACGGTGGCTCAGTGGTTAGCACTGCCACCTCACAACAAGAAGGTTGCTGGTTCGAGTCCAGGCTGGGTCAGTTGGCATTTCTGTGAGTTTGCATGTTCTCCCCGTGTTGGCTTGGGTTTTCTCCGGGTGCTCTGGTTTCCCAGTCCAAAGACATGCAGTATACAGTAGGCAAATTGAATAAAGTAAATTGTCCGTATGTATGTGTGTGAATGAGTGTGTATGGCTATTTCCCAGTACTAGGTTACAGTTGGAAAAGGCATCCGCGGCATAAAAGGACTAAGCCAAAGGAAAATGAATTAATTAATTTTAGTGTACACTACGAAAAATACAAGGAAGCATTTAAGTGTGTATTCACACTAGGTATGCAACGATTAACCGGTTTCACTAATCGTGCTTTAATTCTTCACGGTTAATTAATCGTAAAGGCTTCTTAACACCGCGTTTCTGCACAGAACAAAACTGCAGCAACTAAACAAAGTTATGCCAGCTGTGCTCAACGAGACCAATAATCACGCACACTGGATTAACTATGACTGAGGCTATTAACTAAAGCAAGTTCGTGCAAGTTCACTATTTCCAATGGAGGGACACGCACATGACGCAACGCGCTCACGCTTTTCAGGCGCACTAGTTGAGAGTGCTTCAGAGAGAGTGCTGAAAGACTCGGTTGATCAGCTGTTTAATGGCCCGAATCTCGATGTGTTGCATTCACTGTGTGTTCAGCGCAAATGACCGCTAAATGTAAAATCTAACAGTGTACAGTATACACCATCGCCAAAGAAGCTCAACTTTACTAAGTTTAAACTGAAACTTCGGCTCATGACAAAGAATGGTACTGTGCAGGTGGTCCTCGCGAGAATCCTGCTCTGCGCCGGTCATATATTGAGTCGGCTGACTCGTCTGCTTTTTAACACAAACACAGAAAAATGAAAATCAGCGTACATAACGAGACTTAGCATTTAAAATGACACAAACCCAAACCTTTAAAGAGTGGTAGTAGTGAGACTTATCTTCCTTTCTTTTGTCCGATCTTTCTGGTTATTATATTGACATGTGTATAAAAACAATAGTGCAACATGTATACTTTGCACCAGTGCTACCAAGTAAAAAAGCTCATTTCAAGCCCTGCATTAGACAAAGGCTATTTTTTTTATTTATTTATTTATTGTTCTGTCATTTATTTACAGTGTTAAATGTCAAAAATTTCACTTATTTTTAAGCACAAAGAGAAACATGGACTATTGTTTGTTTTTAATATTATTATGTGCTGTATTAATTGGTTACTGAGCAGCAATAAATAACACTTTATAATATAAGGAGTTTTCATGTGATTTTCTGAACTAGTAGTGTTTTGAAATTAATAAATGCATAATAATCGTGATAACCGTGAGAATTTCTCAGACTATAATCGTACAACCAAAATCTACAATCGTTGCATCCTTAATTCACACCAGGAAAGTCAGCTAGTTTTCTCTGCATTGTTTACAAATGCTATTCATTACAAATGTAGTGAATTACTGGAATAATCTGTCAACAAAAAAAGTTAATAATTATGCAAATCCAAGCATAAACAATAACTGATAGGGATTTCCCGATATAAAAATGATGGTTAACCAATAACATTTTGTATTTGCAAATACTGCTATGAGTTTTAAAACAAAAACAACACCCATGAAAATACAGTGGACTGGTTTATTTTTAACTTTTAACTACAGAGTAGAAGGAAAAGGAAAGTAAAAATCTAGATCTTTCTTTCCCCCAAATCATTTCCAAACTTAAGCCCTATTTTCCATGGGGAAAACCCACACTGCTGACATCTTGTCTTCCCTCGAGCATAAACTCTGCTAATCTGCTATGTGCGTGCGGCATGTCACATCATGTGAAAGGCTCTAATCAAAACACTCATGGCCAGCAGCACATATCTCAAGATGGATCAACAGTGGAAAAATAATATTTCAGATAATTAATGTTCTTATAAGCCTAATAATGATAACAAATAACATGCACCAATATGTCATTCATCACTAATAAGTGATGCACATCTCAAATGGCCATTATATTTGCAGCAATAGCAGACATTATTTTTTACGGCATTTATTGTAAACCAAACTGCCCTGATACACTGAAAACACCAGATCATGTACTGGGAGCATGAGTATGCCAGACGGTCAAAAACAGACCCACATTGACTCTTATTAAGTATATTTAAGTCCATTAAGTCAATTTTCCACAGTCCAACACACTTTCAATCATAATCAGCTGTGAAAACATATCCATACCCTAACTTCAAATATTATCAAGACTTATCAACTCTGTTCTCTTTTTTTTTTTTTGCATCACCTTTGGATTTTTCTTTGGTGCTCATCTCTTCCTGTATCTTCTCGCCGTGGCTGACGTTTCTGCAGGAGATTGCCATGAAGATTGTGTTAGCAGCAAAGGACAACACCTGACCAGACAGTTCACCTGAGCCTGAAACAGAAGAGGAGCAAAAGTCAGAGGACATCAAGAACAGGGGTCATCAAGGAAAAAAGCTGGAGCGTAAGTCTCTTCACCTTTCCCTGAAACAGCAGTCTTCTCCTGAGAGCCAACTATCAGCAGTAAGACCACCACCACAAACACAGGCACACGCCACGACCCTGTCAAAGAGACTGAAAAAACGCAGAGAACATTTAGACCATAACTAGGCCCACACAGAATCTGTGCACTGAAATCCACAGATTTCCTTAGATTTTTATCCCATCATTGAGTCTATTGATTTACTTGTGTAAATTTATATTTATTGAGTTTTTAAATTAAATTCAGTAATAGCACTGACTAATATGTAAGTGTCCATTTGAATTATTTACAATACAGTTTGTAAAGTAATATTTTCTGTCTTATATTAGATGTATTATATAATAGACTTGATTAGTTTACCAAATAAGTGGATCTAGATGGATTTGCATTGTAAACATTAAAAAAAGTTAAAAAGCTATTAGTTTTTATTTCATATATTACATTTTTAATTACGATACTCCCAAAATTATTCTGCATAAATCCACAGATTTTTTACAAAATTCTCTACAGAATTAGCGAAATATGTCCGGAGATTCTGTCTGGTCCTAACCATAACCAATTTTTTTTCTGTTTAGCAGGTGTATTTTGGAAGCAAAATTTTTTATTTGACAGCGACTTAAAATCAAAAAAGAATAATATACTGTTTGAAAAGGGTCTTACCTAGGTAGAAAATGAGTGCCGTCCATACGGGCACAGACATTGTACGCAAGTAACCTTCCATGTTAGGAGTCCACTTGAATGCCACAGCCAACACGTAGCCCAAGACTAACGTGCCAACCTGAGAATGAGAGAACATTTGGGCATCTCTGGTAACTACCGTGCCAACATTTGCCACCTTTATAACCTCAAAATACTTCAGCATGTTTGTTCCAAGCTCTAATAGGAAAGAGAGTATGAAGACTTTAATTTAAGAAATTGTTCCACTAAATAGATTTATAAATGGGGCTTGTATTGCTGATGATGTTTTGGACTAAGAACAGTCATCACATGACTTGAATGGAAAGTTATTAAACTGAAGGTCAGGGTGAAATCTAGTCTAGTCAAAGTTCTTGTAACCTTTCTTGAACTACGCTTTATGATTTATCATTGGGAGTGTGCACAACCTTAAGGCTATATATTTTTAGCATCTGGCATGTCATGCTCCAATTGCCTCTCACACATACTGAGAAATTACATATCTTTCACATGACCAAATGGGTTCATATCATAGGCATGTTTTTATACAAACATATTTGCACATGGTTTGGTTTTCTGATGCAACTCTCAACCATATCAGATGACAGATTTGCAATGTAAATTTATAGGTTTCGGTATGATGAAAGAGAGAAAAATGTGACACCTCAGAACAAGTCTCTATGGTGACAGAAAATTATTTATGAGTACCATGACATCTGACAAATAGACACGGTATACTAAAACATATTTCAAATCTAAAATTACAGAATATAAATGTGTCTGAAAACAGCATATTTTTGTTGGTTCATGCAAATAAAAATACTCTAAAGCAGAGGTGCTCAAAGTAGGGCCCAAGATAGGATGGCGGATCAAACCAAAGGCTACCATGGGTCAACTTTGGCCCGCCATACCATCAGAAAAAGAGCGCGTGAATGATGGGGAGTTGATTGGGGCGAATGCCTTTGACAGAGATCGTCATTTCTAATGTAATGTATACCTTTTAGTTTCTTTGTTTAATCGAGGAGCTACAAAAAAAGCCAACAAAAATTAAATATTTCACATGAATCAGACTTTTAAAATGTAAATACTGTCACTTGACAGATAGAAGACAAAGCACAAGACATCGGTGAGCAAATGAAGGCAAAAACAGGCACAGCTCAACTAGTGTATTGAGCTTCATTGTGTTATAAATGGGATTGTTTATGTTTTTACTATATTAAGTTAATTATAAAACGTTAAAAATTATACTGCATCATCATTTAATATGTTTTAAAGCAACTTTTTATAGTTATTTTTAAATTATAAGCAAACAAATGAGCAAATTAAATGTAATACGGTGTGGTAGGTTTAACTTCGGCCCACAGCCCTCAGTCAAGTTTGGTTTTTGGTCCTTTACAAGAAGTTTGGGCATCCCTGCTCTAAAGGATAACATTTATATTTTAAATTGAGAAGAAATGGCATAGCAGTTTATATAACAAACAAATACACATCTACAAATCTATCTTTACACATATATATTGTTGAATTAAACATCAAAATATGGGTGACATTCTATAATATTTTAATTATACTTTAAATGATTAAACACTTCTTACTGAGGAATGAGTGAACCCCATTTTTGTTTGAAGGAGTCACAATGTATTAAGATTTAAAATGACTATTTATAACTCTTTAATAAATAAAGTCAATAAATAATCATTGTTCTTGAAAATCTTTGTGGACCAATATCTTTTATACATAAATTATGCAAAGTCACGGCAGATGATTGGCTGTTTCAGAAGCACCTTCACCTGTGTATTGTCTGACAGGAGGCGTGTCTCTGCCCATTCATGTGTCAGGTCCATAGACTATATAAAACGGTCAGGTCATAAAACACAACACTCACCCACACAGCGCTGAAACAATCCAGGCCGAAACAGATGACGCTACAAAAGTGGCTGAGGATCACCTGCATGCCAATGACGCTCCAGAATAGATATAAGAAGTAAAGCAGGGGTACACCGGCCCCAACTGCCAGCAGTACATTGAGCCGATCCACGACCAGTCCGCCCAGACTCTCCACCCCTTGGTTCACGCACCACACCGGCACCAGGAGTGTCCCAACCACTATCGGCGTGCCGCTGTCCTGCAGCCCGCTGAGCCAGGAGCGACCGAGGCGGGCGAGCGAGTACTTGAAGGGGTGCAGGAAGGTGCCGCACAGCACTGCCCACAGCAGCGGCCGAAGGAAAGCCTCCAGGATGAAGTAAACCAGCACCGCTGCCCCGCAACAGATCGCCACGAAGATCATCGCGCCCGTGTTGTAGAAGGCCTGTTTGATGTTTTTGTCGAACTTCAGGGACGACTGCTGGTTCAGTAGTTGGCTAACCATCCCGACCGCGGGCTGAACGCTCTCGCTGAACGAGACGTTCTGTGGCCGGGCTGTGCGCGGGGTGTCCGGCTCAGTTGCCGCGCCTGGACCCGGGTCCTCCGTGTCTGCCATGGTCCGTGGTGTCGCTCCGCTTCTGTCCGGAGGATCCACCACATAAGGAACTGCGGGTTGGGCTGACAGTGACGTAATGTGAGGGAGGAGTCTGGGAAATGTAGTCAAGTTGTCCTAATGTTTACAAATTGAAATGTAACTTTTTTTTTTTTTTTTTTTTTTTTAAGCATCCTTTAGAGTAGCATACTGTAAACGGCGACGAATCTTTTACAGGGACAGTCACCCAAAGGATGTTTGCATCAATCCGTAAACCCTTATCACTTTCTTCTGTCCAATATAAATTTATTTAAAGAAATGTAATTATAGTAAAAAAATCAACTGTTTGGTTAACAATGTTCCTCAAAATAGAAAATACGGTTTATGGTTCTGTGGGAGAAAGTAAGTTACAGGTATTTGGAAGTATTCTTGTAGTTTGAAAATATTATTTAAATGTCACGTGATGAAAGAGAATTCCAAGTTCATTGTTTTTATTATTCTGTCATATAAAGTTAAGACTTGTTTTGATCACAGAGTTGTGTATTTTTAATGAGTGAGTGAATTGATTTTGTGATTTGTTGTGATTGTGGCTTAATATGCCATGATTCCAAATATGCAATTGTTGTCATACAGTTGAAGTCAGAATTATTAGCCCCCCTGTTTATTTTTTTTCCCCAATTTATGTTTAAAGGAGATAAGATTTTTTTTTTTAACACATTTCTAAACATAATAGTTTTATAGCTCATTTCGAAAAACATATTTATTTTGTCTTGGCCCTAATGACAGTAAATACGACACTTCTATAAAAAAGACACTTCTATACAGCTTAAAGTGACATTTAAAGGCTTAAATTGGTTAATTAGGTTAACTAGGCAGGTTAAGGTAATTAGGCAAGTTATTGTATAACGATGGTTTGTTCAGTAGACTATCGAAAAATATACAACTTAAAGAGGCTAATGATTTTGACCTTAAAATGGTTTTTAAAAAATTAAAAACTGTTTTTATTCTAGCCAAAATCAAACAAATAAGTCTTACTCCAGAAGAAAAAATATTATCAGACATACTGTGAAAATGTCCTTGCTCTGTTAAACATAATTCAGGAAATATTTAAAAAGAAAAAAATTCAAAGGGGGTTTAATAATTTTGACTTCAACTGTAGGCTACATGACAGTGAAATGGGATTAAATGTAGTTTGTCAGATTTTGAATTTATATATTATTCAGATATAGAAAAAAATGTAAGGGTCATATAATTCCAAATGTACACTCACCGGCCACTTTATTAGGTACACAGGTCCAATAGCGTGTTAATGCAAATTTCTAATTAGCCAATCACATGGCAGCAACTCAATGCATTTAGGCATGTAGACATGGTGAAGACGATCTGCTGCAGTTCAAACTGAGCATCAGAATGGGGAAGAAAGGTGATTTAAGTTACTTTGAATGTGGCATGGTTGTTGGTGCCAGACGGGCTTGTCTAAGTATTTCAGAAACTACGGATCTACTGGGATTTTCACACACAACCATCTCTAGGGTTTACACAGAATGCTCTGAAAAAAAGAAAATATCCAGTGAGCGGCAGTTCTGTGGGCGCAAATGCCTTTTTGATGTCAGAGGAGAATGGCCAGACTGGTTCAGCTGATAGAAAGACAACAGTAACTCCAATAACCACCTGCTACAATCGAGGTCTGCAGAAGAGCATCTCTAAATGCACAACATGTCAAACATTGAGGTGGATGGGCAGCAGCAGAAGACCACACGGGTGCCACTCCTGTCAGCTAAGAACAGGCTACAATTCGCACAGGCTCACCAAAATTGCACAATAGAAGATTAGAAAAATGTTGCCTGATCTGATGAGTCTCGATTTCTGCTGCGACATTCAGTGGTAGGGTCAGAATTTGGCGACAACAACATGAAAGCATGGATCCATCTTGCCTTGTATCCACGGTTCAGGCTGATGGTAGTTGTGTAATGGTGTGGGGGATATTTTCTTGGCACACTTTGGGTCCATTACTGCCAATTGAGCATCGTGTCAATGCCACAACCTACTTGAATATTGAATATTGTTGCTGACCATTTCCATCCCTTTATGACCACAGTGTACCCATCTTCTGATGGCTACTTCCAGTAGGATAATGCATGATGTCATAAGGCGCGAATCATCTCAGACTGGTTTCTTGAACATGACAATGAGTTCACTGTACTCAAATGGCCTCCACAGTCACCAGATCTCAATCCAATAGAGCACCTTTGGGATGTAATGGAACGGGAGATTCGCATAATGGATGTGCAGCCGACAAATCTGCAGCAACTGCGTGATGCTATCATGTCAATATGGACCAAAATCTGTGAGGAATATTTCCAGTACCTTGTTGAATCTATGCCACGAAGGATTGAGGCAGTTCTGAAAGCAAAAGGGGGTCCACCCGGTACTAGTAAGGTGTACCTAATAATAAAGTGGCCGGTGAGTGTAATACCTTCTTATACAATGTTTTTCCATCACAAGGTATTTGTCGCCGTCTACTGGCTAATGCTGTAACCTGAAGAAAAAAGTTACTAAAGTTTATTTAATTCACAACAAACACTCATCTTAAATGGTTGAAAAGTAAGTTTCAGTCTAAATTTAGAAGCCTACTTACCATACTTTATGCGATTTCAGATACAGCTACGGTCATTTGTTGCCATCTACTGGTGTAATGATGTAACCTGCAGAAAAGGTCACTGAATTGATTAGTGTGTAAATATTTTAGTACACAGAATAAAAAGTCACTGGAATTAAAAAAACAAACGGACCTATTTTTCAAAAAACTATTTTCTTATCATAAGTTTAATAAAATATCCTCATTTTATAAAGACAGATATGACAATACACACATTCAGATGTCCTTCATAGCTTTATTAAAAGTGCAGTTGCAGTATAGGTTGTGTTCAGAACCATTTCACTGGCATGTTTGCTTCAGGTTAAGTTGATTTTTTTCACAGTAAATTTCATCAGAATGTATGTTAGCTGCTAATGACGCTAGCTCGTATGACAAATAAGTACAATACAAATGGCTCACACTCCTTCCGTAAACACACTCCTTATTGCATATTCTCTAATACTATTGAAAGTTAAAAAAAAATACAAAGTAAATTAAAATATTACTGGCAAACATTTTAGTCTACGATCTTTAGCATACAATGTCTCCATTCATGCTACGTGATTATCTCTGGCCTGCACACATCAAATAGTAATTGATGACTCCTTCACACCCTCACATAGGTAAATATAACAATACATTTAAAACAAAATATTCTTCAGAACATCTTTTACATAAAACTCTTGGATCTGCTGTACAAATGTTTATACATGACAAATAATGCCAAAGAATTGACGCAGAAACCAACCACACACAAACTGGTGTGATTTGAATCATTCTACATGGGCAGCAATCAGTCCTTCCATCGCTTGTGAGTTCTGCAATGGCATGAAGTCTTCAGTAAAGGAAGTCTTTGATTCATTTTCAATGAATACCAGATGACTCTCTTCTGGGCTGGTTCTTTTCCAGTGGATACTAGTCTACATGGCTCAGATGAGGCTGGTTTGCTGGCATGCGTCCAAATACTGCGCTGGTAATGCTGGCTAAGGCAGTGATGTTTTATGAATACTATATGTGCGCGTTTTTGCTGTGGGGCCAAATATAAACTGCTGAAAGTTGCATCGTCAATCACAGGCAATAATTTACATATCCAGTCTAAATAAATGTTCTGTAATATAGTGGGATAACAGTGGAAAGCAGATGACTACAAACAGCTGAGCACCTCTATTGAAATTTGGCAAAACATATTAAATTCAATAGAGTGACAAGGTTCAACTATTGATATGAGCCACTTTAGGGATGCAGTCACATTTACTTTCTTCTGCAAATTTTTATGCTTAAAATTGAGCAATTTTAAAAGAAATCAATGCAATTGAGAATTTCTCATTAGGCCGAAAGACTTACCTTTTAAATATTTGTGGATTTGTCAATGAATTTGCAATGTAACTACACCAAACTGCTTTATGAAATACAGCGGGAAAATTAAGTATTGAACACGTCACCATTTTTCTTAGAAAGCATATTTTTAAAGGTGCTGTTGACTTAAAATTTTCCCCGAATGTTGATAACAACCAAAGAAATCTATATATGCAAAGAAAACAAATTTAAATAGTTTACAAATTAAGTTATACGTAATAAAATGAAATGACGCAGGGAAAAAGTATTGAACGCATGAAGAAAGGGAGGAGTAGAAAGGCAGTGAAAGCCCAGACAGCAGCTGAAATCTCTCAGTAGTTATTCAGCAGCCCTCTGCCCTTCCTCCTTGTAAATAAATATTCGCAGTTTTAGTCAAACATCTACATTATCAGGATGATGATGAAGATGAAACCAGGGAGGACATTTCAGTAAGACAATAGCTATGTTTCCATCCACCTATTTTGATGCGCATTTAGGACATGCGCAGAAAAAAATTGGTTGATGGAATCGGCAAGATGCACATAAATTTTGAAAATGCGCATAAAAAAACTTTTGCACATAACTGAGGATAAACTTTTTATTCGATAAGAAAAGATGCGCATAAACTACGATAGAAAACACTTTTACCGAACAAATTCCAGTATGTGCATTAAAAAAAGTCATGTGATTTTGTTGTAAGAGATTATGTGATGATAAAAATGTGTGTGAATGTGAGCACACTGTAAAACATCTGAAATGTTGTTTTGGTCATTCTCAAACACCTTAACCGTTTTAGTATTGGTGTTTTTATATTATCAATTACCTCCAGAACTGTCAGGAGCATCTGTGCTCTGCGTCTCATGGCTTTTAATCACACCACACTTTCATTGCGTGTTGGCATCATCTTCTGAGGCGCAACTCATTTATTAAATAAAGAAAAGATTCACGCAGCAAATTCCGTTTTTACTGTTGATATTTGGTGCCAGTTAATCAGGAAGTGACGATTTTGTTCTCTTTCACTTGTTGGATGGAAACACGCCTTTATTTGCACGTCATTTATGCAATATTCCAGTTTTGCGCATAAATTTAATTAGCATTTTTGGATGCAAACATAGCTAGTGATCCAAAAAGATCACAGCCAAGCAAACTCTCAAATGCTTTCAGAGAAAGAAAATCAAGCTGTAGAATGGCCTAGCCAATCTCCTGACTTGAATCCAATATAAAGTAAAAATTAAAGCTCAGATTTGATAGACGAGACCCACAGAACCATCAAGATTTTTACACTCTGTTGAAGTCTGTGAAAATATTACACCTGAGCAATTCATGTGACTTCATTCTCCATATGAGAGGCGTCTTTAAGCTGCCATCATTAAAAAAAGCCTTTTATATAAAGTATTAAATACATTTCAGTAGTTCAGTTCTTTCTCTTTGTGTCAATTCATTGTTATTATACATAACTAATTTTTCAAATTTTATTGTTTTGTTTTATTTTTATATTTGTATTGTATTGTTTACCATTGTTTATCTGGTTCAATTCCATGTCAACAGCTCCTTTAAAAATATTATTCCCAGGAAAAAATATGTGTTCAATACTTATTTTCCCAACTGTAACTAATGTTACTGCACAATAAGTATATTTAGAACATTCACATACTGTAAGTTTGGCTCAGATTGGTTCAGCTATTGTAGACTGTACCTATTATGATAAATCAGAGCACTCTGAATTCCTCTATTTTTTTTATCAAAATAAAAAATATATTGTATTGTAATTACACACACAAATATATATATGATTGACTGAATCTCCTCTGAAAGAGATTAATTACTTGTATAACTGAGTATTACTGTAGAGTCCAATACTGGTGTATGCAGACTGAGGATATAGTAGAATCTTACTTATTGTGGTCTGCTTCTAATACTGTTAATTTGGCACACAGTCATGCTAATAGTGGCTCCAGGGCGAGTTGTTTCTCTTTGCTGATTATGGCGTGCCCATCAGCAGGTAGAAGGTAAGAGCGACGATGAGGAGGAGGCAAAAGGGAGAGGAGAATGTCTGATAGGCTGTGGCAGGCATGAAAATGTCCTCATATTTATAGATGCTAATCATGCGGTCTGACACCGGCGGGGAGTCAATGTCATGCCTTGTGATGGACCCTGAGAATAAAAACAGAACAAAATCTCTATTAAAATGGCAGAATCTTAAACTGGAGTGAATTTGAAGGCCTATTCACACAGCACCAACATATGGACACTAACATAGACAATCACCAGATTCCAGATCACGCTTTTCAGAGATATCCCATAACCAAGCTCATTCAGCAGACATTAGCTAATACCAAGAGAAGTAACACAACAATCTGACAAAACCCAGACACACTGTAAAAAATTTTAAGCCAGTACAAAAAAACCATAATCCTTATTTCCTTTCACTTTTTCTTGTTCACTCAACTTTTGAAAACATCAGCTGCACTGACCTAAAATTATTTGTCAGTAATACAAAAAACATTTAGTTGGGCTATCATAAGATTTTTAGTTTTCTAGAGAGGCGAACTACTCTGTAACAAAACTTTTTAGGTTGTGCCAACTGAACATTCTTTGTCTACAGAACTTGAGGGTCTGAAGTTGATTGAACAAAACAAAACATAATCCCTATTTTCTTTTGCTTTTTTTCAAGTACTCAACATTTTTTTCTTCATCTTTAATTGATAGGACAGTAGAGAGTATAGACAGGAAAGCATGATGAGAGGAGAGAGGGGAAGGATCGGCATAGGACCTTGAGGCGGGAGTCAAATTCAGGTCGCTGTGAAAACTGGAGTGCCATGTGTCGACGCACTAACCACTACACCATCGGCGTCAAGGTGTACTTAGCTTTTGAAAACATCAGTTGCATTGACCTAAAATGTCTGAAGTTGCCAAGGAATTAACGCTATAGTCACCTCTATTGCTGTGACTTTTTGAAAAAAAAAAATTTAATTCCTGGTGGTCCCATCCATCTGCTCGATTTTCTCCTCAGCTACCAATGAGATGAACATCTGGACCTCTTCTGTTGACCATAATGCTGTCATTTACTGAGCCTTATTTATGTGTAAAAATGGTTTCTTCATGCAAGCCAACAATACATCAGTGGCAGCAGCTGCTTATTTATACAGGGAGTGCAGCATTATTAGGCAAGTTTTATTTTTGAGGATTAATTTTATTATTGAACAACAACCATGTTCTCAATGAACCCAAAAAACTCATTAATATCAAAGCTGAATATTTTTGGAAGTAGTTTTTAGTTTGTTTTTAGTTTTAGCTATTTTAGGAGGATATCTGTGTGTGCAGGTGACTATTACTGTGCATAATTATTAGGCAACTTAACAAAAAACAAATATATACCCATTTCAATTATTTATTTTCACCAGTGAAACCAATATAACATCTCAACATTCACAAATATACATTTCTGACATTTAAAAACAAAACAAAAACAAATCAGTGACCAATATAGCCACCTTTCTTTGCAAGGACACTCAAAAGCCTGCCATCCATGAATTCTGTCAGTGTTTTGATCTGTTCAACATCAACATTGCGTGCAGCAGCAACCACAGCCTCCCAGACACTGTTCAGAGGAGTGTACTGTTTTCCCTCCTTGTAAATCTCACATTTGATGATGGACCACAGGTTCTCTATGGGGTTCAGATCAGGTGAACAAGGATGCCATGTCAATTGTTTTTCTTCTTTTAGACCCTTTCTTGCCAGCCAAGCTGTGGAGTACTTGGACGCATGTGATGGAGCATTGTCCTGCATGAAAATCATGTTTTTCTTGAAGGATGCAGACTTCTTCCTGTACCACTGCTTGAAGAAGGTGTCTTCCAGAAACTGGCAGTAGGACTGGGAGTTGAGCTTGACTCCATCCTCAACCCGAAAAGGCCCCACAAGCTCATCTTTGATGATACCAGTCCAAACCAGTACTCCACCTCCACCTTGCTGGTGTCTGAGTCGGACTGGAGCTCTCTGCCCTTTACCGATCCAGCCACAGGCCCATCCAGACTCACTCTCATTTCATCAGTCCATAAAACCTTAGAAAAATCAGTCTTGAGATATTTCTTGGCCCAGTCTTGACGTTTCAGCTTGTGTGTCTTGTTCAGTGATGATCGTTTTTCAGCCTTTCTTACCTTGACCATGTCTCTGAGTATTGCACACGTTGTGGTTTTGGGCACTCCAGTGGTGTTGCAGCTCTGAAATATGGCAAAACTGGTGGCAAGTGGCATCTTCACATCTTGGCAGCTGCACGCTTGACTTTTCTCAGTTCATGGGCAGTTTATTTTGCGCCTTGGTTTTTCCAGACGCTTCTTGCGACACTGTTGACTATTTTGAAGGAAACGCTTGATTGTTGGATGATCACGCTTCAGAAGCTTGGCAATTTTAAGAGTGCTGCATCCCTCTGCAAGATATCTCACTATTTTTGACTTTTTGGAGCCTGTCAAGTCCTTCTTTTGACCCATTTTGCCAAAGGAAAGGAAGTTGCCTAATAATTATGCACACCTGATATAGGGTGTTGATGTCATTAGACCACACCCCTTCTCATTACAGAGATGCACATCACCTAATATGCTTAAATGGTAGTAGGCTTTCGAGCCTATACAGCTTGGAGTAAGACGACATGCATAAAGAGGATGATGTGGTCAAAATACTCATTTGCCTAATAATTCTGCACTGCCTGTATATAGTGGTTTGGTGTTTTGTGTCACAAATCCATTGACACTGTTAGTGCCGATTTACACAGGTCAATTGTTGATCAGCACTGTGTATACATCACATTTTGGTAACAGTACAGCTCGCTTGTAACCTCACATGAGGTGGCACTAAGAAAGTACCAGATGTTAGGTGATATTAGTGTAAAAGAATATTCTTTTTTTGCACATGATTCCCTTGTAGCAAGCTAACAGTAAATGGGGTGTGGTTAAGAAAATATTGTGGCTTAAGCCGTCAACCTGACAGCAACAGAGAAGGACCACCACTCCAAACATGGAAGCAAATAGACTTTGATTGAAGATTATAAAAACATTTTTTTCAGTGGATTAACTTTCATGGATTAATTGTTCACCTAAAGAATAACAATGTGCTCTAAAAATAAACATTGTAATTTTTGATTTTACAAGGACTTTAAATTTACTATCTCTTAACAAACCCTGTAACCTAAACCATCTTACATCACCAAGTACATACTTAGCAAAGTACACAGTATGTATACATCCTGTAAAATAAAGTGCAACCGATATTTTCTTGCACCACTAACCGGTGCAGTGTGAACTAAGCTTTAAAATCAGAACAAATGACTTACCTTGTATAGCAGGTCCCCAAGCGAACAGATAGTACCAGCTCAAGTGCAGGTCCACCAGTGTTTCCTCGCGTGCCACATGAAGAGGCCGTTTAAAGCGGCAGGTGACGCGGTTGTTTTCAAATATGCCCTCTTCATCCCGTGCTGGGTTGCGCTTGATTTCTTTGGCCCACTGGCCCACATTATAGAAATGATGGATCCTTACTCGTCCGTTATCATCATGAACACAGCCCATGACATCATCACCTCCCTACAACAACAATATTATTATTTATACCTTTGCATGTCTGATAGCATGCACAGATTACATTAACACTTTTTACCATTTTTTTGTCTGATGAGAAACCAACGGCAACCCATCCATCAGTGTCTGCACTCATCTCGAATTCCACATCTGTGCCAATGCGTCTGAAACTCAGGAAATAGTCACAGGACTCTGCGTCACAGCCTGGTTTGCCATATCTAATCAATAGAAAGGGAAACAATAAATTGAGGCACACAAAAAATGTGGACAATTAGTTTTTTAGCAAGATCAGGAACTAGTCTGACTGGTCTGGTCTGATTGACAACAGTAACATTTAAGCGTATGTGGCAGCATGGCAGACTGCAGCTTAATACTGCAATACAATACTCCCGTTAAATGATTTGACCCCCTGATAGTCTACATAAACCTTCATTGCATGCACTGACCTGATGCATCCTTTGGTTACTCCACAGTCGCTGACTTTTATACGAGCAAATGGGTCCACAGGGGGTGCAGTTGGGAAGGGGTAACCTGTGAGACAACAGATAACAAAACAGAAATGCTTTCAGCTGCTCCCTTCAGACAGATGTCTGTGATTCTTACCATCATAACTACAATTAACAACCATAGATGATGTTGTATGTTCATACATTAATTTTACTAACTCATTTTTCTTTGGCTTAGTCTCTGATTTATCAGGGGTGTCCAGAGAGGAATGAACCACCAGTTCTCTGGCATATGTTTTATGTGGTGGATGCCCTTCCAGCCACTACCCTAACTCATGCCATGACCCTCCACACTCGTGAACTCCCAGTGCTGGGGAATAAGCGAACACTCTTTCATTCACACAACAGCCAATTTAGTTTATCCAATTGTCCTATAATGCATATCTTTGAACTGTTAGAAAAAAAAGATCACGTCCTGAGCTCCTGACATCCAAGACCTCCTGGCCCAGTGGCCACTGTGCCGCCTTCATTAATTTTACTTACAATTTTATTAATATAATTGAGTTTCAGTTTCTTAACTAAATGAACGTAGATAATGTATTATGTTTTAACACTTTCCACAAAAAAATATTCAGTAAAGATTAAAATGATCAAAATGGACCGTCAAGACAGTAATAATGTTACAAGGAATATTTCAAACAAACGCTGTAGGGTTGCAACTATTATTAATCTAAAAATTGTTTGAATGATCAAATAATCGTAAATTTTCCCCCAACTAACCAGTTAGTGAAAATATTTAGTTTATATAATAAATAGTACAACATATTAACTAAGCTTTTGTTAAGTAATTAATTGTCAATGAATTAATTACACTTACACAATTACAACTATTACACTTTTCAGAACATGAATACATAAATTCAGCACTTTGTTGTTCTTTTGAACTTTTTTTTATCAAAATAAAAAATGGGGAAAAACTATAATGAATAATATAAAAAATTTAAGCTGTTTCTAGCATAGATAATAATCAATGTGAATGATAATTTTACACTGTTGATTGAAGTAACGGTGCCGAAAATTCAGGTTTAAAAAGGCTTTTAAAAAAATACATTTTAAAAGTGATGAAAACAGCTATTTCAAATTATTTACTTTTTTTTTTAAATAAACGCAGTCTTGACATCAACATTTCTTTTTAAAAGTCTTTTAAATTGTATTGTTTTGTACATCAAAAATGTCATTGTACATTCACACACACTATTGTACGGTCTGTTGTCCACAGGCCCAGATCATGTGGTAAAAGTTTATGTTCCATTTGACTTTATTTTTGTAAATTATATATGGGACATTCTACCAGAAATGTGCATTTTTAGTTATAAAGAATGTGACAGGGCCTGACCTTTAAGCTTGTCTTCCTCAAATCAAACAAAAACAAGTATAAAATCATACAATTCAATGATAGAACTCATCCTCGATCACTGTCAGCTTCTCCATCAAATGATGTCACTTCCTTTGAGTCATGGTCTTAAAGGGGTATAGCACGCATTTTAAAATGTTAAATTTAATGCAGATGTGACAGGACTGACAGAAACATTGGGAGAATTGTAAATGTATTTGCATTATATATTTGTAGTGTTTATTTGTAGAATTTTCATGTTTTTATTGAATTGATGTTCAATTTTTTTTTCTTACACTTGTCTTTTTATTCCTGTTTATGTAAAGCACTTTGAATTGCCACTGTGTATGAAATGTGCTATATAAATAAACTTGCCTTGCCTTGCCTTGCCTTGATGTGAATGATAACAACTTAAACGTTGCTATTTCTGAAGTTTTTATTCTAAATAACCTTAATGTTGTTTAGCATAACAAAACTATTAAAGCAGTAGGTTCAACTGGGCTGAGGACAAGGACAATGACAGGGTTTGTAATTTTGTAAAGTGTTTTAATTAAGAACAGAAATCTGAGAACCAAATAAATGACATATTCCTAGAACAACTCACAGAAATCAACCATCAGTCCATTTTAGACATTTTTGGGATGAAATACTTTTTATCAACTGTACTTGTGTTTTTATTTCAGGGACAGATAATGTACGTTTCTGGTAGAAAGTCCTATATCTTTTTTCTGTTCTAATCACACTTTTGATGTGTTGGGACAGCAATTTGCTCACAAACAGACTCCAAAATATGCAAGTCAGTGAGCTTATGGGGTGCTGACCAAGGTGCTGATGTTGGGCCATATGCTGTTAAAATGATTAGGCTATTCAAGCGAAACAAAAACAATATGCTATAATAGAATAAAAAGGTACTAACAGTAGTCACTAATAGTCAAATCCAATGCAATTGACACAATTTAAAGGACTGTGGCCGAGAGAAATCATCGACGTTGATCATTCCCTATTCAGTTCTTCTGAAAAAACAACACAAAACAGCAATTATGACTTCATATTAAGCGTCGAGGATTAATTCTCTCGTACCTTCGTCTGACAGGTATCTGGACTCCAGGAACTCGGAGGCGAATGTGCTATAGGAGTCCTTATGTGGCTCCTCATGCCCCGGTTCCCCGTGCTCTCCGTGTCCGGCCCGCAGCACATTGTCGTCGGTAGGACTGGCAGAGACTGCGAACCACAGCGTCGCATCCAGCAGCACAGAGACCCTCAGCAGCGGATGCAGAGCAAACATGACTGACGACGACGATGGTTATTGTAAACGCGAAAAATCACGGTTCTGATTTAATAGTCGCATTCCAGATGTGATAATTGCCCCGATACCAAACAACAAAATGTAGCTTATTAAATGGCTTTGAGGATAACGCTTCTCTGTTGGTCGGCGGGGGAGGGGAGCTGAGAGGCGCGAGACTCGGGTGTCGTTAATGAATAGGGCCAAACCAATCCGCTTATGGTGAGATTTGTAACCGATAGTGATGTTGTTTGATAATGACACGGCACTTAGAGATAATATGACATGAATACGCTATTTAGTTAAGTCGTTTGTTGTTTATTATTACATTGTTATATATTTACGAATCTATGGGATGGTTGTGTGCTGTTTTCGTACATTAAGTCTCCCCTCTCTATCCCTGTTTTATGACCCTGCACATCGATCGATGCCAGTTTATCCACTGTGGAAATGAATTGCAGTGTAAAAATGTAAATATTAAAAGTGAGAAGAATGTTAAACGTGTAAGTGCATTGGTCAAATGTAAAAGTTAATTTTACCAAGAGTGAAAAATAAGTGTTGTTCTACTGTCCCCCATTTCTTTTTATTTTGGACCACATAAAGAGGCATTTTCATGTAGGCCTAATATAAAGGCTAGTCAACAGCACCGGTCCAATCCTTCAGGGAGCCCTAAGCAGAATTTTATTTGAGGGCCCCCCAGTGCAACGAATATGGCAAATTATTGTAAATCCCTGATTATTCACACACTACAAAATCTAAAACACACATTATCTTTTTTTATTTGCTGTAGGCAGCTGTGATCACAGGCCATGTTTGTGTTTTAGAATAAAGGTCTTTATTCTGCAAAAACAACCACCTAGGTGTACATATTGCCACCTATTAAATGGCTACTTGTGACAAATTAGACACAAATGATATATCTCTAATAATTTCTTTAATAAAACGTAAAGTTGACAGAAACAAAAATTGTTGATCCTGGAACAACATTCACATCTTTCAGTCAGATTTTAGATATAAATTTACATTTTATGTTAAGTTTAGGATCACAATCAGGGTTCTTATTCATCAATTTCCCTCTGGTTTTAGGAAGGGATTATGGGGTAAGGATTAGATTTGTGTTCAAGTTTTATACAGCAATGATTTTCCAGGATAACGAACACATGTTGACCCATGTCTAACTGCAAAATAAGGACAGAATTACTCATTGCAGCATTACATATTTTTAAAAATGCTGATTTATCACAGAATGGTCCAATACTACCCATGGCATATATTTCTGTAATGTAATAAATAAATAAATAGAGGTGTTTTAGAAGTAAAAGTATGAATGTGACAGAAAGAAATAGGATTTCCAATTTCTGGCAAAATGGCATTGGTTTTAAAGTTAAATATTTTAATTAGCAGTTATTTTTATTTTATTTAGTTGGTATCCAATTACTTTTTTGTGTGGATAATTTTTTTAGCCAATTTAAACGAATTAAATGTGTCCATAATGTAACAAACACAATGCAATATGTCAGGGAGGTTTACATACAATATTCATACAATAAAGGGCCTAGTCCCTTTATTAATCCGGGGTCGCCACAGCGGAATGAACTCTCAACTTATCCAGCACATGCTTTACGCAGCGGATGCCCTTCCAGCTGCAACCCATCTCTGGGAAACATCCATACACACTCAATCACACTACGGACAATTTAGCTTATCCAATTTACCTGTACCGAATGTCTTTGGACTGTGGGGGAAACTGGAGCACCCAGAGGAAACCCACGTGAACGCAGGGAGAACATGCAAACTCCACACAGAAACGCCAACTGACCCAGCCGAGGCTCGAACCAGCGACCTTCTTGCTGTGAGGCGACAGCACTACCTACTGCACCACTGCGTTGCCCCTTACATACAATACTGACAATTCAATTCAATAGCTTATAGCCCTACAAGAAGGAATGGTAAAATAGTCACATGCCCTCTGATGCTTGTAACATTGTGATTCAATTTACTATGGTAAAATTTTGGTAACTCTAAGTTATAATTTATACATGCAAGTTAAAATAAAAAAGGTTTTGTGCTCATCATACTAACAAAGGAAGGTAATGTAAACATCTCATGAACCGCTAGATGGCAGTGTTTCATTTCTTAACAAACAAACATAAAAAGATGTGTCGAAAACTTCACCTCGCGCTGTAGTGTTTAAAAAAAGCGGATGAGGTTTGCAAGTGACCAGCAAGTACATTTGCAACCACCACACTAACAATAAATGATAAATTGATATATTCCTTCGCATTATTTCTTGAAAAGTGAATTTCTAAAATGAAAACCACATGGAGAGAGAGATCAGAGTGCTGGCTGAGTTAAAAACAAAGAGTTAAGATAAATGATTACAAACAATAATCATGTTATGCGGTTATATAAAAAAACAACAACAATTGCAACAAATACAGTAGACCTAACAGCTGGTAGTGTTCCAATAGGCCTATATAAATATAATATAATATAATATAATATAATATAATATAGGGCGACACAGTGGCTAGGTAGTGTTGATGCCTCACAGCAAGAAGGTTGCTGGGTCGCAGGTTTGAACCCCGGCTGGGTCAGTTGGCGTTTCTGTGTGGAGTTTGCATGTTCGCGTGGGTTTCCTCCGGGTGCTCCGGTTTCCCCCACAGTCCAAAGACATGCGGTACAGGTAAATTGGGTAGACTAAATTGTCCGTAGTGTATGTGTGGATGAGTGTATGGATGTTTCCCAGAGATGGGTTGCAGCTGGAAGGGCATCCGCTGCGTAAAAATGTGCTGGATAAGTTGGCGGTTCATTCCTCTGTGGTGACCCTGGATTAATAAAGAGACTAAGCCGAAAAGAAAATAAATGAATGATTTATATAATATAATATAATATAATATAATATAATATAATATAATATAATATAATATAATATAATATAATATGGGCAACGCAGTGGCGCAGTAGGTAGTGCTGTTGCCTCACAGCAAGAACGTCGCTGGGTCGCAGGTTCGAACCTCGGCTGGGCTGGGTCAGTTGGCGTTTCTGTTTGGAGTTTGCATGTTCTCCCTGCGTTTGCGTGGGTTTCCTCCGGGTGCTCCGGTTTCCCCCACAGTCCAAAGACATGCAGTACAGGTGAATTGGGTAAGCTAAATTGTCCATAGTGTATGAGTGTGAATGTGTGTGTGGAGGTTCCCAGGGATGGGTTGCGGCTGGAAGGGCATGAGCTGCGTAAAATCGTGCTGGATAAGTTGGCGGTTCATTCCGCTGTGGCGACCCCGCAAGGGACAAAGCCGACAAGAAAATGAATGAATGAATGAATAATATAATATAATATATGAAAGGGATAATTGATGGGCATTAAATAATAAAAAAATAATGTGATACTTTTTTTTTTTAAGTTAGTATGAAGAACATTGCTTAATAATACAATGCTTATTCACCATTATATATAGTGATGTGAAAAAAGTGTTTGCCCCTTACTGATTTCTTTTTTATTTTATTTTTGCATGTTTTGCATGTTCACAGAGCATCACGGCGGCGCAGTGGGTAGAACGATCACCTCACAGCAAGAAGGTCGCTGGTTCGAGCCCCGGCTGGGTCAGTTGGCATTTCTGTGTGGAGTTTCTCCCCGTGTTGGCGTGGGTTTCCTCCGGGTGCTCCAAAGACATGTGGTATAGGTGAATTAAATAAGCTAAATTGGCTGTAGTGTATGTGAGTGAATGGAAGAGTGTATGGGTGTTTCCCAGTGTTGGGTTGCGGCTGGAAGGGCATCTGCTGTGTAAAAGATATGCTGGATAAATTAGCGGTTCAGTCCGCTGTGGCGACCCCTGATTAATAAAGTGACTAAGCTGAAAAGAAAATGAATGAATGTTTGTCACACCCTAATGTTTCAGAACATCAAACAAATGTAGTCATCAGTCACAGATAACACAAGTAAACACATCATGCATTGTTAAAATAAAAACAAAACACAAAACTACATAACCCTGAGTGAAAAAGTGTTTGCTCCCAATACTAATAACTGGTTGGAGCACCCTTAGCAGCAACAACTGCAATCAAGCATTTTCGATAACTTGCCAGTAACTCTGTTACAGCATAGTCGAGGAGTTTTGGCGCACTCATCTTTGCAGAATGATTGTATTTCAGCCACATTGTAGAGATTTTAAGCACTTTTATGAAGTCATGCCACAGCATCTCAAAAGAATTCAGGTCAGGACTTTGACTAGGCCAATCCAAACTATTATATTTTTTCAGTCATTTATAAGTGGATAGCTGGTGTGCTTTGGATAAATTTCCTACTCTAGAACCCAAGTTTGCCTCAGCTTCAGGTCACTAACAGACAGCCGAACATTCTCCCTTAGATTATTTTAGTACACAACAGAATCCATGGTTCCATTTATCACAGCAAGTTTTCTAAAAAAACTAAAAACTAATCCGAACCTTTGTATTCTTTTGCTCAGTAGTGGTTTTCATCTTGGAACTCTGCCATGCAAAACATTTTTGCCCAGGCTCTTTCTTATGGTGGAGTCATGAACACTCACCTTAACTGAGGCAAGTGAGGCCTGCATACTGCAACATGTTTTTCCCACTTGTAGATAATGGCTCTCACTGTGGTTCGCTGCAGTCTGAAAGCTTTAAAAATGGATTTATAACCTTTTCCAGACTGGTAGATCTCAATTATTTGCCTTCTCATTTGTTTTTGAACTTCTTTGGATCTAATCTAGCTTTCTCGTCTAACAAGTAGGGCAGTAATCAGAATTGGGTTTGGCTAGAAAAATTTAGCTCAGGTGTGATAAACCAGATTTAAGGTGTTTTAATGTGTGTGTTGGGTGGAGAACACTTATTCACACAGGGATATTTTGGATTTTGCTTTCCCCAAATAATAAAAACCATGGCATAATGGTGGCGCAGTGGGTAGCACGATCGCCTCACAGGAAGAAGGTTGCTGGTTCGAGCCTCGGCTGGGTCAATAGGCATTTCTATGTGGAGTTTGCATGCTCTCCCCATGATCGTGTGGGTTTCCTCCGGGTGCTCCAGTTCCCCCACAGTCCAAAGACATGGGCTATAGGTGAATTGGGTAAGCTAAATTGTCCGTAGTATATGTGTGTGAATGAGAGTGTATGGGTGTTTCCCAGTGATGGGTTGCGGCTGGAAGGGCATCCACTTCAGAAAACATGTGCTGGATAAGTTGGCGGTTCATGCTAAAAAATAAGAAATCAGTAGGGGCAAACACTTTTTCACACCACTGTATATATTCATATATCCACTTGTCACTTTCAATATTCCACAGTTACAGATCTCAGGTTCCACTGCATTTCCTCAATTTACAGTTTAAAATTCACTGCTCCAAGGTGTCCACTTAAACCCTGGAAACTCTAAATCAATCTCTCCTATTTTCTCTGGATATGGCCAATTATCCGCTGCTTAGTAGGACTATTAAAGTCCAGCTAAACCGACACCAGCTTTAATAGGCCTGTCCCATCAGCACAGCAATATAGACGTGTACTCATACACACCATGTAGTTCTAAGACTCGATCCTCCCCCATTGGCCAAGGCACCATCCCCCTCCTGCCATCACACAGGCGCGATCACTCCCCGTCTAATAGCCTTACCCAATTACGGCCACAGCGCTAGAGGAGAAAGGATGATGAGATCCCCTAACATGTTAATGAAGAACCTACGGCATACCTGCCTTATCTTAATAACCTAAAACACACACACACACACACACACAGAGCAATCCGGCAAATGTCAATTCGCGTGTCTCCTGGGTACATGTGTGTGATTGACACAGAGACAATGGCCGCAGGTCCCATTCATAAACGTAGAGGGGGGGAGAGAGAGAGAGAGAGAGAGAGAGAGAGAGAGAGAGAGAAAGAGAAGTGTATAAATATACTACAGTGGAAGATGCTTGACCACAGAGATTTCAAAACAAACAGTGACTGTATGGTATATTAATTCATAAAATATTCAAGAGGGTCTAGTAAAGACTTTGATAAGCCTCTCAAAACTTTAAGAAGGTAAAACAAAAATTATGTCATCATTTATACTTGTCCTCAAGTGGTTCCAAATCGGTTTAAGTGTCTTTTTTTCTGTTGAACACAAAAAGATATTTTGAAGAATGTTGGAAACTGGTAGCCATTGACATTATTGCCAGAGAAAAACTAATCTGGGAGTCAATGGCTACCAGTTCATCCAAATATCTTCCTTTTGTGGTGAACAGATGAAAGTAAGTCAAACTAGTCTGGAAAATATTGGGAGAGTATGAGTAAATGAAGGGTGGCATGGTGGTTAGCACTGTCGCCTCACAGCAAAAAGGTTGCTGGTTCGAGTCCCGGCTGGGCCAATTGGCTTTTCTGTGTGGAGTTTGCATGTTCTCCCTGTGGGTTTCCTCCGGGTGCTCCGGTTTCCCCCACAGTCCAAAGTGAATTAAAAAAAACCTAGTGTGTGTGTGAAAGTGTATGGGTGTTTCCCAGTAGGGTTGCGGCTGGAGGGGCATCCGCTGTGTAAAACATATGCTGGAGTAAACCCCTGATTTAAATTTTTTAGGTGAACTACCTTTTATGTGTGCTCATATCTTTTTTTCACTTGTTAATTATAGTCTGGTCTTTATAAAAACTGGGTGCTAAGTTTTATCACACTTTTTTGAGGGTGTGTGATGGTGACATAGTCCGAGTCACTAGTTAAAATGGCTTATTTCACTGAATTTGAAAATTCTTCGAAACATTTGGGATAATGTAAGGACAAGTCAGCAAAACAGATGACACTGTTCTGGCAGTTTTACGATATTTGAAGAACAAACATCTTACATATTGTGTCTTTAAGAAAAATAAGTGGTCAAATAAACTGTGAAATTTAGCCTAAAACAGCATGGGCCAAACTCCTGCAGTGTCCTGCAGAGTTTAGTTTCAAAACATCTGAACCAGCTAATCAAGCTCTTTAAGGCAGGTTTGTTGAAGGAAGTTGGAGTTAAATTATGCAAGACACTGGCCCTTCAGGAACGAATTTGGGCACCCCTGGCCTAAAAGGTCAAATTATGTAATCATACTTAATAATAGAGAGGTAGACATCAAAGGACACTAAAACTGCATTAAGCCAGCTCACTTTCTGTGCTTGCTGGATTGACTTAAAGGGCACCTAAGATGAAAATCATCTTTTGTAAGCTGTTTGGACAGCACTGTGTGTGGGTATAGTGTCCACAGTCATATTGGAGTGTTAGAAACACAGTAAGTCTCTTTTTTTCAATTTCCTGACATTAAAATAGGATCCAAATCCCTCCCATTTTGAGGTCCACTGCAATATGACGTAGGAGTGCGGTTTCCCCGCTGACCAAATTGATTGACAGTCCCGTATAAACATGTCTGTAGTAACGGGTATAATCAACAAGACAGGACGTGTGCAAAGCAACTGGGATTAAAAGATCTGTTCAGCTCTCTGTGATCATCAATCGTCATCAAATGTGATCAAGAATGAGTTTTACAAGTTTAAAACATTTATAAAACAGTGCATGTTTGTAATCAATTACATCGATTTTACCTACTTTATTTAATCATCACAGCCGCATGTCAGTACAATTATAAAAGAAGCCGCTTCAATCCTGGTTTGTGAATGTTAAATAAGGTTGGTTTTGTACATCAACATAAAGGAAATCCATACAGCAGTGGATATTAACGCGTATCCTGTCACATTTGTCGTGCAAAAATGGTGCAAAGTTAAACACGCATGCGCTGTGTGTGTTCGCTGTTTGTGTGTGTGTGTGTGTGAACTTTGTAATGCAAATGTGTGTGACTCATCGTTGCAGAATTAACTCCACCACAAGTACATAAAATAATCATTGAGAAAAACGTTACATGAGATCTGCTTCCTTCATGTCTGTCACTGTGCTGTTTATCTGATGCAACAGAGGCGGAGATTGAGGCACACCCTGACAGGCATGTGGGAAAGGTGGGCGGGGAGCAAAAACAGCTACACTGTGTTCAGAGCAGCAACTCCAATATTCTGAAAGGTATAATAAATAATATGATGGGTGTTTTGAGCTGACACAGACACATTCTGGAGACACAAAAGACTTCTCTTAAATCTTGAAAAAGGGGTAAAATAGGTGCCCTTTAAAATGACTTCAACTGGAAAAGCCTCTTACAAATGTATTAACCATGTGTCTAAAGGGGATAATAAGTAAACATCAAAATCAAGTTTACACTCTTAAAATGAAGCTTTCAAAATACTTTTTTCACAGTAATACCCTAATGGGTTGCTTTAATAAGCTTTTAGCTAACAGGTCTTAAAAGATAACTTTTTTTTTATTTTAATAGACTTTGATAGTCTAAAGATATTATTTCTCCACTGAAAAACATTTTATGAAATACTGTATAAAGGTTAGTTCTGCACCATCAACCTTCAATGCCAATAAAGATCCTTTATTTTTAAGAGTGTAATAAGAATGTTGTCAAGTTCCAAGTATTTAGTGGATCATGTGAAGTCTACAATAACCAAATTCAAATAACAATGCCTAACAACCACCTGCAATATTTGACCAGGTGTACTGGTCACAGACCACAGTCTTACCTCCTGGGCTTGCATTTCCTCCCACGTTGCCAATGTCTAAGTTTACGCACACACCCGAAACACTTCATGGGTAGCCTATTGACAGAAAGAAAAAGAGCCCTATTATTCCTGAGAGAGCATGTGTGCGAGTCTTCATCTTAACTTGTCAACAGTCCTTACCTACTGTCAGCAGAGCAAGCACCGGTGACATACCCATCACTCTTTCAGTCTAGGACAACACACACACATTCAGACACAGGAGGATCGATACACGTCTGTTGCCCACTGAAGACGAGACTTTCTGCCGCGGCCTAATCTCCACGTCCCCGGGAGCGTATTACGGGCACGTGCCTGGTTTTAACCCATTAATCTGGCAATGGTCGGATGTGTTATGTTCCCTCTCCCGCGGGAGTGTGTTGCGGTGATGGATTGAGCCATACGTGTGTAAGAGAGCACCGCAAAGAGTGATCTCCAATTTCTGGTTTGAGCAAATAGAGATCGAGTACGCGCACTTGCGAGCTTTTCTTTTCTCTCTTTGTCTGTCGCGCGCTCATTTGGAGTCCGGTCACAGTTTTCTCCACTTTGTCTTGATTGCTATTTGATCCGGGAGCGATCGCAGCATTTCTCTCTTGCAGCTCGGGCTGTCAGTCTATTTGCTTTGTGCTGTTTGTTTCGCGGTTATACAGGTGTACTCAGCTAATCTGATTGGTTTGACAGAGGCTGTTAGAACACAAACACCCGCATGTTCCAATCAATAGCGTCATTAAACGTGAATTAGCGGTAACTCAATCAAACTACCCGGTTTAGCAGCAATCTCGCTTGTTTACTATGGTAACCCGGGGAGGCCATGTGGTTAACTCGCGGCAGGCGCTGTCAATCATTCCCGCTGCCCTCAGGATGGATGGATGATGAGGGGGATGATCGGAAGGGAAAATAAGGAATCTCTAAGGTATTCTCAAACATATTTAGTGGTGATTTTTTTGCAGAATAGTTCAATGTTTTGTAGCTCAGGATGTATTTGCTAAACACCGTTTTGAAGAAGTGTTGTTTGATGAATATATGTAAGACAACCTTATTCACATTTACAACCATGTCATGTGAAGATGACAAATCTTGCCAGCCTGGCAAGAGAAAGCAATAAATACAACAAATACAGATAAATGACAACATGCGTTTAGAAAAGATGTCCATTCATTCATTCATTTACTTTTCGGCTTAGTCCCTTTATTAATCCGGGGTCGCCACAGCGGAATGAACAACCAACTTATCCAGAATGTTTTACACAGAGGATGCACTTCCAGCTGCAACTCAGCACTAGGAAACATCCATACACTCTTGCTTTCACATACATGCATTACGGCCAATTTGATTTTTTAGTTCACTTATACCGCATGTCTTTGGTCTGTGGAGGAAACCAGAGCACCCGGAGGAAACCCACGCTAACACAGGGAACACATGCAAACTCCACACAGAAATGCCAACTGACCCAGCCAGGGCTTAAACCAGAGACCTACTTGCTGTGAGGCGACAGCGCTACACTGCACCACTTTGCCACCCAAGTAACATGAAAGCCAAGTAACATGGCTTTAAATTTAAAAATTACATTTAAATATCCATATATACATTTTCTTTAAAATATAAAGCTTTTGTAATGAGCTGCTGATGAACCTACATTATTAAAATCAGTTGATTGATTTGCAATAATATTTGCTTTAAGTTGTCTTCTCAAACTATTGCTCCATCGGCAGTGTTTTTTCTGTTTCGTAAATGTGTTTAAATTCATTATATTTTTGGTAATGATATCTCCTAATCTTCAACAGAAAACTGAATTGCTTACTCTTTCATGAAAAGTCTTTAAAGGTGCAGTATGTAAGTTTGTGACTATTATAAAGCATAAAAATACTATAATATGTTTGCATAAGTGAACATTCTTGTTTATCTAAAAAGGTGGTTATTAATTATCAAATGATATAAATATTACGAACGTAAACATTAGGTGAGCAGGTTACATTATTGTAACCCAGCTAACAATATGAGGAGGAGCTTTGCAGTGATAAGCAATGTGGCTGTCGAATCACAGCAGAATTTTAAATAAAGCCATTCCGAAGCACAGAATAGTGCACTTACTGCACTCCTATGAAATTGTAAGGTTTATAATCCAATTAATATATATCAAACCTCTTAATACAAATAAAACATTATTAATTGTACACAATGAATCACTGATAAGTGTTGGCTTGCACTGAGTCACAGTTTTAAAGTTCAATTTCAAACCGTTTATTTTATTTTTAAGATCTGAGGTAATCTATCTGCTGCTGTTTTCAGTAGTATGGCAATAAATGTCATGTAAAATGGCAATCAAACTTACATTATTAGCATTTAACACTGAATAATGCACATGAGGTTTACCTGAGGTGATGTCATAGTTTTCTGTTGTTCACCTGTGAGAAATAGAAGTCGTTTCCAAAATATAAATTTCAGGTGTTGGTTAAAACAAAAGCTCATTTTAATATGGAAAACATTCCTTCTATCGCATACCGTTGCTTTTATTTAGAACACGGTTAAAATCAGCCTATGGGCTTGATAGTCAGGCACATTTTTGAAGTTGTCAATCTGGCAACCTGCGCTTGTGTGTGTTTTGAACCAGGTGTGCAATACCTAGTTCAACTACTGGGTGTCAAACTTACATACTGCACCTTTAAAACTGATCTTCTAATACGTTGTGCGATTGGCTGTTTGCAGTTGGATGTCAAATCACAAACTCTGGGTTAAACCACTGGGTATCTCATGGCAATTTGTAAATTTTTGATTGAGTGGCTAAAGCTGCGGTCACACTAGAGTTTGTGTGTAAAATTCTGTCGTACGGCACTGCGAAAAGGGGCGGGATTAAACAGGATGATTAGACATTAAAAAAAGCGATCGATTGGTCCATATTTAAAATTTCTGTACAGAGAGGTCTTGTTTTGATCTTCGATTGGTCTCACGCAGTCAAGTGATGCGATTTCGCAGGTCAGAGTTCACCAAGCTTAAACTTTCCAACGCAGCGATCTGCGAAACTTGACGCACGACCTTGCGTTTCCGGTGAATATGAATGGAAGTCTATGGGGAGAAAAGTCCAGTGTGACCGCAGCTTAATTTGTATGAATTTGTGTCTCATTCGTACAATTTGGTACAATTAGCTCATCCCCCAATGATAGTTTTGTTTAGGGGTGGGTGCCATGCCTCCTCTTGAGTTGACAGAATTTGTTTATATTAAGCGTTGTTACTCTGCAACAGTTTGTTCAACTCATTTTGTGCAACATGCCTTATGTCACACAGCTCAAATAATCTCAAACTGGTTTCTTAAACATGACACTGAGCTCACAATATTCAAATACAATATCCTTTTTGTTCAGTGAGTATAGTATGCACTCATGGACACACTTAGTAAAAAACATTAAGTGTGTGTGGCTGTGTGTGGATTTGATATATTAGGTTTTATACACAAGCCCTGCCTGCTCTCCCCCATGGACAGATTCTCCTAATGAGAGACCAGTGCATTTGTGTACTAACATCATTACTGTAATCACAGACACTGATGAGGTTATCATTATCATGGTCGCACACACAAACCGTATAAATAATCTACTGTCAGAGTATTTGTTAAAGTGATTGATGTAGATATGAAAATAACCTGCAGTTCCTGCTGTAATTGGTGCGTATAAAATGTGATGAATACATAACACACAACATAATTACTCTTAATTAATACATGCACACTCCACTGTGACTATATATGCTCCCTGTACTACAAAACATCTCCTTATTCAGATGCATATGCTGTAGCTCACATTAAATCTGGTTTTGTTTTTTGAGGGGAAAAATGCCATGGTTATACTGAAATGATGAATGTGCTTCAGCAGTACTAGGCATACATTTGGAATAATTCACATTTTTTTATGTAAACAAGTATTTATGCTAAAATTGCTGCATTTATTTAAACAAAAATAAAAAGTTTTGTAGTGAAACATTACTACAATACAAGGCTTTCCATTTTTTTCAAATATTCATTTCATTCATTGATTTTACTTCGGCTTAGTCCCTGATTTCACCACAGTGGAATGAACTGACAACTACTCTGGCATATGTTTTACGCAGCGGATGCCTTTCCGCAACCTAGTACCATGCTGAGAATTATGCAGCATATACACTCACCGGCCACCTGTCCAACTGCTTGTTAAAGCAAATCTCTAATCAGCCAATCACATGGCATCAACTCAGTACATTTAGGCATGTAGACATGGTCAAGACGATCTGCTGCAGTTCAAACCGAGCATCAGAATGGGGAAGAAAGGTGATTTAAGTGACTTTGAACGTGGCATGGTTGTTTGTGCCAGACGGGCTGGTCTGAGTATTTCAGAAATTGCTGATCTACTGGGATTTTCACGCACAACCATCTCTAGGGTTTTCACAGAATGGTCCGAACAAGAGAAAATATCCAGTGAGCGGCTGTTATGTGGGCGCAAATGCCTTGTTGATGCCAGAGGTCAGAGGAGAATGGCCAGACTGGTTCGAGCTGATAGAAAGGCAACAGTAACTCAAATAACCACTCGTTACAACCAAGGTTTGCAGAAGAGCATCTCTGGATGCACAACACGTCTAACCTTGAGGCAGATGGGCTACAGCAGCAGAAGACCCCACTGGGTGCCACTCCTGTCAGCTAAGAACAGGAAACTGAGGCTACAATTCACACAGGCTCTTATTTTGAGATGTAATAATATTGTACAAACTTACCATTTGTTTACTGTATTTTTGATCAAATAAATACAGCCTTGGTGAGCGACTTTGGCTGCGTCCGAAATCGCCTACTACTCAGTAGATTTGAATTAAAATTTACTACTCGTCCGTTAGAAAAGTATGTTCTATACAGTATGAATGTGAGTAGCATGAATGGAACTCAGACGTACTAAATCCGCCATTTTGTCATGATCACGTGACCGTCCCACGTCAGTTGCGTCTCTTCACTCCCATTCATGACTTCTCACACGAGGCATCATAGTATAACGCAGCGTGCATCAGATGCGCACTTCAGAATCGCGCCGGAAGTGGTAAAGCTGCATCCCAAATGGCACACTATGCACTTACACACTCAACAGCATAGTGTATGTATCCAGTGTTGTACCAAATGGAACACTAATGTTTTTTTACTAAGCGGAAATTCAAACCGTTTCCCTGATGAGATTTGACGGTTGCCCAATTAGTGAAATAAATGCCAAATAATACCTGCAATGAGTATAACCGCGTTTACCACTGGGAGGTGCTATAATCCCTCTCGCAGGAGAATTTTGCTTTCACAATCTAAAATAAATAAAGTTATCCAACATGAGCACCAAAAAGCTCCGCCTCGTCCGCTACGTGAGCAAAGCAGCGGCCGTTGAGTGCGTGAAGTGTCCATCATTCCACACTTTATTTTACAGGTTAAATAAGTGCATCATCCGGGTAATTAAAGTGCAATAATTATTTTTAGAGTTTTCAGTGTGAACACACTACTTACACTATTTATACTACAAAATGGCAAAAAATAGTGCATAAGTTTGCGATTTGGGATGCACCTTATGTTCTATACAGTACAGTATGAATGTGAGTAGTATGAATGGAAGTCGGATGTACTAGCCTATCTCTGCCATTTTATCATGATCAGGTGTCCTACCCACCTCAGTTGCGTTGCTTCACTCACATTCATGAATTTTTCGCAGGGCATCTAGGGACAACGTAGCATGCATCAGATGCGCACTTCAGAATTCAGAATCTTGCCAGAAGTAGTAGGTCATCCAGGTACTTCTAGGATACTGTTTTTCGAAATCTATAAATTTGGACATACTACTCGTCTCGCATACTGTTTTTAGTGTACTATATAGTATTGAAGTATGTGATTTCGCAGCCTTTGAGAGAACTTTTGCCACTATGATATCATTACCATGGCGACAAACAGGCTACGGTCCATGTCACTAGTTAAAATCGCATATTTCTCTACGTTTGGAAGATTTTTCGAAACATTTGTGATAACAACAGACAATATATAACACTGTTCTAGGCTTTGAAAATTTGCATGAAAAAAAACATTGTGCCTTTAGGGGAGCATTACAGACTTCAAGAGCATAGGCTATGTAATTATGCTAAACCTTTGCTTGGTAGTGTTAAAATGAAAAGAAACAAACACACACACACACACACAAAGTATGAAAAAAAAAAGTTGGATTATGGGAGGGAAATGGCACATCCAAGTGTCTTTGTCCTGTCTGACCTCTTCATTGACCCTCAGTATCTCGGTGGGTCCCGGTACAGATGTTCGCGGAGCCGCAGCGCTCAGTGCTGATTTCCCCAGTGTTCTCCCTCTTCCACCGTCCTCTCTCTCCGCTGCTCCGCCTGCTATAGATTTCTGGCTCGGGTTCAGCCGCTAATTGAATATGTTATGCGTCTGTTCGAATGACAGGAAATGGGGGAATGATGATTAAGAGATGAAATCAATTGAGCTCAACAGCTGCTGTTTGCTGTCAAATTCATTACAGGCATTCAGTAAAAAAGATGGCGATACACTCACTATTGTTAGCGCGGGCAACTTTCACACTAAAATGCTGCCACAACATCTGGCGAATTAAAACGTCAAATAACACTAGATGGGGCTGTGCGCTTACCTGAATCCATCAATGCTGATTTCCGAGTAAGATATTTCCACCCACACACATGCGGTTTCCCCTCTGACAGGCCCCTAAGCTGTGATTATCTGCACAGGCAGCACAGGGATGTCTCATAAGCATCCTAACCCCTGCCTGCCAATAATTAGCCCCAGTTAATTACAGCCCTACTGCAGGTTAAGCTAGTGAATATCACCCAGGAGAAGCCCTCACACCTTCAGGTACACACGCCAACACATTTACACCTCGAGAGACCGGTTTTATGAGCTCAGTGTCCGGAGCCGAAACCCCGATCAGTGTCGATATTGTAACTGACAGCTTACAACATCGGCCCTTAACACCAAACACACCAAGCAGCAGCAGCAGCTGGAACACGGATGCCTTTACCTCCCTTCAGTATAACTTTCACATTAATCTGAACCAGTCAATGGTCTGCACAAAATCTGCAGACAGTCTAAGTGAAAGTAACTTTGATGCCAATCTTTCTTTCAGGTTTTTTAGGGAGGGGGGTTCAGTCAGAAAGCATGCAAGCTCATTTATTCATTGTCCTTCATCTTAGTCCCTTATTTATCAGGGGTTGCCACAGTGGAATGAACCGGCAACTATTCTGGCATATGTTTTACGCAGAAGATGCTCTTTTAGCCACAACCCAGAACTGGGAAACACCCATACACTCTTGCAATCACACATGCACTCATACACTACGGTCAATTTAGTTCATACAATTCACCTATACTGCATGTCTTTGGACTGTGGGGGAAACTGGAGCACCCGGAGGAAACCCACACGAACACGAGGAGAACATGGCCCAGCCAGGACTCAAACCAGCAACTTTCTTGCTGTGAGGTGACAGTGCTAACCAAAAAGCAAGCTGTGAATTGCAAATATTTTGGTCTCAGGCCTTTTTGGCTTTCCATTCACACTGAGATGGCTCTTTAGGCATGAATGGATAAATTTGAAAATGCAGTTTTGGAATTGCAGTGTGGACTGTGTAAATGAAGGTTTTTGAAAACAATGCATTTTTAGTCATGCAACCAATTCAGCTAATCATGCTGAATTGGTTTAGCTTTAGCCCCTTTCACACAGTGATACCGGTAAATATCCAGAAATGTTCTAAAACGGCTTTTCCGGTAAATTCAAAAAAGCACTGTTCACACAGGCAAGGACATTGCTGAAATTTTCCAGAAAAGACCATTCACATAACCATTCCAAAATACCGGTAAATTCTGACATCATAAACCAGAAATAAGATCTAAACGGCTGCGCTTGTATTAGTCAACATAGAAGGGGTCAGGCTTTTGTTGATGGTTTCGCTTTAATTTACAGCTTTAGCATTCATGCAGTTGCTTTATCTTAGAGACATCCAAAGGCAGAAGCACGAACCACAGCTAAATGTTTACATATTTTACCACATTACAAATTTTGTGCATGTAATGTGAACAACTTCAATGTAAACATACGAAAGAACACTTTCGCATGTCGAAATTTACATTTAGCACTCACCGGAGCCCTCCTTCATGTGCACGAGCGCCACGCAGCTGATAGCAGGCTGGCAGGTAAACTCACAGCGGTTTATCATAAGCATTTTAAAAAAAAAATTTTTTACACAGTTGGCATTAAGAAGGAACATAGAAACGTTATCTGACTGACATCTAGCAGATGTGTCTGGAAAAGTATTCAAAGGCTTTTGTTTTTATAAACAGCATGGATGTGAATGCATTTGAATGTTCTGATTGGCTGGAGTAGACGTCTCAAGTTCGTTCCAGCAATTTTTCTTCTGCGTTCACACAGAGCAGCATTCCAGCAAATTACTGGTAATGTTACAATTTCTCTTTATGGAAAATTGCCGGAACGAATTTACCGTTATTTTCAAAAAGGGCCTGTTCACACATGATCCCTTTCTGGAAAAATTGCTGGTAATTTACCCGAAATGTCTGTATGTGTGAAAAGGGCTATTGACAGCAGGTGCTTTGGATGCTCACCATTTGCACAGCATTGTTAAAGTTTCCATGGAGTGCTTTGAAATGTGCATTTTTATTCGATGTTTGTTGTAATCTCAATTGAAAAATAAAGAGAGCGTGGGACGTAGAGTAGTTCTCCCATTGTTTTTAAAAACAGCCAATAGCGTTTTGTTTTTATCATGGCTCTGCCAGTGAGAGTGATTGAGCTCAAGGGCATCAAATGAAAAGGAAATGAGAAGTGTCTTGAAAGGGGCGGGGCATGTCAGATACTAGAGAGTATTTGATTCGTCAAGCTTTGATGAGAAACTGAAGTATGAGATGATGTGAAAAAAAAGTGATCCATTTAGACGGAAGTGACAAACTGCAAGCTTTACATGTTTATATCGGCTCCTAAACGGAAATTTTGTCACTGCTTTGGAGCACACCAACATAGATGTCCTTAAAACTAACAGACTGAAACTAACATCTAATTGTTTTATTTTAATTTCATAGGACCTTTAAAGATTAATGTCAGTTTGTACATGCTCCATTAACATTTGCTTTTATTTAAACAGCATGGAATGTTTACTCAGAACTGTTGATTTGGCATATCTGCCAGTCCATATTCTGGATCGCTATTGCAAATGTATCCACCTCACTGTCAGTCCGTTTAAAAAATCTCTGTGCTTTCCTCAACTAATTAACACAATGTTTCAAATTACTTTCCATATTAAACGATAATGATATTCGATATCAGTTGTTAATGCTTCCAGATTTAAAAGAGTATCCCAACAATGACTGAAACCACAAAAATTAGAGGGTCCATTTTAAATAGAATAACATATTTCGGCCGATATATTTTCTCTAACATCAACACACTGATTGGCTCTTAGATCAACATAGGGTAAAAAAGTCCAGAGCTTATCATTGTTATTGACACAAATTTTATTGCGATTCGATATAATATCGTTTTTCGGCCAAGCCCTAGCTAGAACCTTGATAATTATCTTAACACACACACACAAAAAAAACATCTTTTGTACAGGGACAAACGTGCTTTCAGTTGTTTCACTGTGGATGACCAACTTTTGGGAAACAATTGAAAATCATTGAGTGGACAAGGAGCACTTTAGATGAAAATGCCATTTTTAATTTTTTTCCAGGACTGGTTTAGTGTAAACTACAAAATAAAGTGCTTTTGTAAAATATCCTGCAGATTTGTATTAAGTGTTTAGTCTAAGTCTAAAACTACACTGTGAGACAACACAGTGCGGTCATGTAATGTTCTGTCTAAAGTGACATGCCAACAACTACATTTGGTTGTGTTGCATATTTATGCTGCCTGTACACAAAACTTCAGATTGTTAAAATTTTTAACACACTGTTGCTTGTACCACATCTGCAACAATGCAAAGGTCATTATGGTTGTGTTTTTAAAAAAACAAACAAATATTCAATTATGATCAGTGCTCAGAGCCACCAAATCTTTTTTTATGGAGGGTCTCAGCTCTTTTCTTATTTTCAGAATTTCATGTTGGGCTTGACAATGTGATTTTATCAAGCGCACTTGCTGTAAACTCTTAGGCACCTCTGTGAGTCATTAAAATCCTATAACCTTCATCAGTCTCGAGGGAATCTGAGTGATAGCACGTCATCCAACAACGCAATTAACCATTAGAGATCAGTAATGAGGCAATTAGCAGTTACACACTGTTTAAGAGCCATCAGCGTGTGCTTAATTCACACCTCTGGAACTTGTTAAAGTTCTGTTTTTCATTCAGTTGCCTGTAATTCCTTCTTTCCCATTCTCCACTCACTCATGCTGGCTGAAGACAGCACTATATGGCATTCCTTTGCTTTTAACTATTATATTCATAGTATTATTTCTTCAAGGGGTAAAAATGTTTAAACAATGTGAATATTCAATAGTGTGATTTGTGAGATCACTCTGTGTTAGCTCATGCTAATCCAGTGTTGCGGCAGTGAGTTCACTTAAAGATTATTCCCCAATGACCTTATTATCCTGAATGATGCTTCAGTTGCAATGAAACGCTTCTGTACACATTCACAAAACACACCCTACATTATTAATATCATCATCCTAAAAACTCTGGGGATAGACAAGTTAATAGCAAGAAAAATAAAACGTGTTTTAAACATACATGATATAAAGTTTTTTCCAATTCATATCAAATTGGTAAAGTAATTAGCAAAAATAAAAACTTGTCTTGCTTTGGAGCATTTAACTACAGATATTTGTATAAACAAACATATTTTTATATTTATAAACAAAGAAATTGCAATACACAATTGTTAAATATATAATTAAATTATCAAAAAATAACCCTACACCATTTTAGGATATTTAGATATATTTAGATATTTTGTCCCACTTTATATAAGAATGGTTTGAGATATAAGGGATGGGTCAACAGTGTAATTATAAATGTAATTACAGAAATTAATTGCAAATGTAATTATCCATAGGTAAAATAATAAGTGTAGTGTTTTTGAACTTTAGCAATAACTGTGGTGTTTCTTTATTATACACTCTAAAAAAGTTATTTATTTAACACAATGGTAGAGTTAAACAAATTTGGTGCTTTGTTGGGTTATTTTTGACCTTTATTAGGGTATTTATTAATAACTCAACCAGTTGGGCTAAAGATTTGGTGCTTTGTTGGGTTATTTTAACCTTTATTTGGTTATTTATTTAATAACTCAACCAGTGAGCAGACTCGATGCAGTGCACTCTGAGCTGCATCCAATGCTTTTTAATGGGCTCACCTAACCCCACCCCTAACCCTACCCCTCACAGTGACGTCACTAGCTCCATTGAGCGCATTGTGTCTGACATTGCATCGCTGAGAAATGCAATCTCAGCTTGCATCATAAAGGCTGCATCCAGATACTATTGCAACCAGTTGGATTAAAACAGTCAACTGATTTAACTGACACAGTTCAGCTGTATTAATATGCTTGAGTAATGTTGTTTTTGAGTTAATTTCAGCTCTAACGCAATAATAGTGTTATTTTTTAAATCAAATTACCTCGTGTCGTGTTTTTTATATCTGTTTCACTATCACTCTTAATTATTGTTGATACAAATACACGCTTTTTAGCCGAACTATATTAAATAGATAAAACGCTTTCTCTACCTCCCGTGTTCATCTCTACAGTTTTTTTTTTTTTTTAAATGATACACATATTTGGGATATTCGGCTGTCATTCTCACGTTTAGGACCCAGCGGAGACATTTATTTATTTCCACAGCCATAATTATAAAATTAATAGTACTACTAGTAATGGCAGTAATAGTAATACCACAATGGAAAAAAATTACATTTAATCAAAATAACCCAATGCATTGGGTTAAATTACATAACCTAATGCATTGGGTTAAAATAACCCATTGTTGGAAAGGTGCTAAAATAACCTATAGTTGGGTTATTTATTTATTTTTAAGATTTACTTTTGGCCTTTTTTTAGATAGGACAGTTTTTGAGACAGGAAGCAGGGAGAGGGAGAGAGGGAGGGGTAGGGAAATGTCCTCGAGCCGGGATTCGAACTCAGGACGCCCTGACGTGCTACTGCACCATATGTCGGCGCGCTAACCACTAGGCTATTACGCCGACATGTTGGGGTATTTTTAACCCAACTATTTTAACAGAGTAGTAAAATGTAGTATAGTATTTACAACTTACAAATTTACAACTCTTTGTTAGCCTAATGAATGCTGAAGCATACAACATATCAACTAGCGAACTGATGAACTGTAATAAATACTGTAGTAAACTTTAATTTTTACTATGGTAAACAGTGGTGAATTTGGTGTATTGTAGTGTAATATACCCTATAGTTGTAGAAAACTACAGTATTGGCCAATATATATTACTGTAGTTGTAGTAATACAATCAGCAAAACAGTAGGCTACTCTTTAAATTCAAGTACGTTTTGCTAGGCCTTTATGGTTCAAAAACACAGTATTAACCTATTTACTAAAAAATATTGTATTTTTTATTATGGATACATGCACATATTTTTAAAGTAATATGTGAGAAAAAAACATGTAGGCCTAGGCTAAGTGCATTGTAGGACCAAATGATACTTTAAATGCAAGTACTACATAGTAGAAGAGTTGGGACGGTTGCAACATGGGGAATTCAGGAATTAGCTAGAGTGGTGATATTCATACTACATATTCTCAATTAGACCCTCCTTCAATCTGAGAGAAGTCAGTAATGTGACAATCCCTTCAGTATAAAACTCATATTTAGATAAAAAAGTAATTTTTTTAATGTTCAGAAAATTTCTCATACTGTCTAATCTGTTTTTGTAAAACATTATTTATTCATAGAATTTAAATAATGTTTTCATAGCTTTAAATAGGTATAGCTATCAAGCGTTTAAGCTATTGTATCTCCCTAGAATAGACAGTTTAATCAGGGTTGACAGAGTTGGGACAGTTGAAACATACTCAGGCCCGTAGCCAGCCTGGTGAAAGGGGTGGTTCTTTTTTCCTTTGATACGCCTCATTTTCTATTTAATTATGAGATTTAAATACTGTATTTTTGTGACATTTTAAACACTATTTTTAAGCTGAATTATCTTGTCGGATGGTCATCATAACCACACTTTTTGATGTACCAAATACATTTCCTAAAAATTTTGAATAAAGAAATGTTAAATAATACTTATTTTCAAAATCATTTCAATATCATTAGAAAAAAAGTTTTTAATTAAAAACTGTAGCCTATTGTAATTTATTGGGCAAACAACAAACTGGCCAGTAACAACAATAGCCAAAATAGTATTCAAATTCATTTTAACATGGACCGCTTTTGGCGGTTCTCAGTTTTTATTGCTCATTTTTTTGTTTTAAGACCAAGATCCAAGATTTAGAGTAAAAGTTACTTGTAAAATGTTTTCTAAAAACAATACATTAGGGAAAGATGACGTCACTTCTTGTATGTTTTCTTGCATAGCTGGATGTTAGACTTATGAAAAATAATTGTTCGCATTGGCCAAAACTGATTATCTAAAGTCACGACAGCCAACAGTGGATTCCACTTGGTCTTAAAGCCTTTTTCAACGGGTTATTTTCACTATTAATGATGGGCCAGTGGTCAAAATAGGACAAATAATTTTATCACAGTTTCAATGTAATTTATTACATATATGAATTAAGTTATGAGTTCAAAGAAGTCGTTTAGTAAAGGTTCAGTCTAGACTTTCAGTAAAACATATATTTGTTTAGTTTTTTTTTAGGCCTGATAATTGGTTGTTGCTTTTTTTTTAAATAGTTATTTTAATAGTAAATTGCCAATTTCACACATTTAACAGTTTAACCGGTTTACATTTAGTCTGTTTACAAAATTTTTTACAATTTAATTCAACCTGATGCTTTAGAATTTTTTTTATGAATACATTTTATTGAATGTTGCAACTGTCTCTGTGGGTTGTTGCAACCACCCCCCTGCTCGGGGTCAGTTAAAGAGTTTGACTTTGTCTGTTCAAGTTTAAATTATGCATATATTATCATATGTACACATATTATAGCAATGTGGGTGGGTGTCCAATAGATGTGGGTTTATTATATTAAAATTTTGTCTCTGAGAAACTGAAGGAAATGCTAAAGGTGTTGCTGTCCCCACTCTCCCCTATATTCGTCGTGCTAGACTCATTTAAAACATCTGAAAGACAGTTTTCTCATACAGGTGTTTGATTCATCTTCTAAAACAGATGCCCGATTACTTACAAACATCAACGCTCCACAATATCATTATCTCGACAACTGACTCTCTCCCTCCCAAGCCAGCAGCTCTGCTCACCCTGTTGACTCTTAATTAAATCCTTGGCACGCATTTTCCTTTACCTCTCCATTCTCGCACAATGAAGTGTTGTCTTACTCGCGAGCTGATAGCTTTTAAGGGTGGCTGCTTTTATTGCGGGGCCGCGCTGTGGGTTTATCAGAGCGGTCTGTGAATAAACGGCTCGCCCTCGTGCCCTCGCCGTAATTCCGCCGCTTCCATTAGCCGCTGTATTGATAACGCTCATTAGCATATTTATGGTGATGGCGGGAACGTTATTGTTTGTGTTGGTTATTAATCTTCCCTCTGAGCAACTGCTGTGACAGCTCAATCTATTCTGCCATCGCGACACGAACCCGCGGTTGAACGGCGCTTTTGTTTGAGGGTAAATAGGCGGTGTCGAGGGGCGCGCGGGACGCCGGACGGGAGGCTGATTGACGCGACCCTTCCTCAGGTGAGCGCTGATCTCCAGCTGGGCCGAGGACTCGCTGGCATCACTGTCACTCTTGCCAACCGCTGCCAGCTTCGCACGATTGGTTCTCGTGTATATAACAGAACATAAGTTCACAGAATTAAAATACTGTAAATGTTTACAGAAAGACGCTTACTTGAGTGGATATGCATCAGGAGCGCTTGTGTGTTGGGCAAAATCTGATTTGGGTTGGGCTTTTGTTGACTCTGAGGGGAGTTGTTTTTGTGCCTGAGGAGGGTAGAATGGGGGGAGCTGAGCGTCTAATCCAGGGTCCCAGGTGACTGGTGAATATGCAGGGTGTCACTGCTTCTGTTTGAGTGACAGCTCGCTGATTAAGGGCCAACTGAGGGCTGGAAAGCAGCCAGGATCACTGAGGGCAATGAGTATCTCCATCACACATTCTCTCTCAAAACACACACACACATACTCGTAGTTGTAAGAAAAATACTTGGGCTGAGGGAAAAAAATGAAAGGGTTGATGAAAGCCAGGGTCATCTTCTTTGGGTCACATTTTTACAAAGCTCAAAAGATACGCAAAGCTTCAATGATCACAAAGCCACTTTCACCATATAAAACTGTTTGATGTTACTGTCATACTCCTTGACAGTGTCTTTCTTTCACAACCGGCACATTTTCTCTTTTGGTATGCTCTGTTTGGCCATAAGTGAATCTGGCAAATTGTGCTCAGTTGGTCCGAGATCACCTGAACAACGTAGTCTCAGGCCACCATTTGTGGGGAGAAAGCAATCTGACCCAATGAACTAATATCTACAATATTTAATGAGTTTTTACATACATGTTGTGTGAAAATTAGCCGTGTTTTTTGGTAACCCCTGTTTGTTTTGATAATCGCTGCTTAACTTGGAGAATACACTGTGAAACCAATGAAATCTCACAGCAGTTTGGAACTTTTTAGGGATTTAGTGGCTAATCCATACGAATTTCCACAATCTCATTTATGCATTTTAGTAGGACATATCCTCACAAATTACCCATTTTTTTTTCTTGCAATACATAAAAATAGTTACGATTCCTTGTGAGGTTGGGTGGGAAGTACATACTGGTGGCTAGCTCTCTGCGACTCTCACATGGTCACCCACTGAAGTTAAGCAGGGCTGTGCCTGCTGGAAGTGGTGTTAGACCAGCAGGGGTCTGCAATCTGCATGGATCCTAACACCCCAGTATTTCAATGGGGACTCTATACTGCTCAGTGAGCGCTGTTTTTTGGATGAGACGTTAAACCGAGGTCCTGACTCTCTGAGGTCGTTAAAAATCCCAGGACGTCCTTCGAAAAAGAGTAGGGGTTTAACTCCGGCATTTTGGCCAAATTTGCTCACTGGCCTCTGTCTATCATGGTCTCCTAATCATCCCTTTATCATTATTGGCTTCATCACTCGGGCTGTTTCTCAATATGCGTTCTTCATCGATCTTGCGTCCTCGTGTTCTCATGTAACGTCATCATCAACTGTCAAAGTTCCGTTCCAATACTCAAGACCACAAGAACCATGAGACTCCCGGGAGACTCTCGGGAAAAACGGGAGTGTTGGCAGGTATGGACTGGTCTTTGCAACCCAGGCTCATTGCAGATACGTACCAAGACCTACATTTCTGGGAACAGCAACCTACATAACATAACCTTAGGTACATCTGCTCGCAGTTTTTGTTTTAGCAAATCTACCAGAGGCCGCTGTGTATGCATTTTAATGATCACAAATTCCTCTCACGCGTCCTCTTCTCACGTTTATTTACCAGAGGGTGCAATATACACTACAGCCAACTAGGCCAGCTTGCTGTTGACTAAATGACTGACCCATCCACCCCCTTCCTTAAACCCAACAGATAGTATAAAGCAGGGCTATTCAATTAGTTTGTCACGGGGGCCAGTTCATGAAAAGCATCCCAAACGAAGGGCCAGAGAGATATGACTTGGAATATAAGTGATGACACAACTGCATATAAGAGCCCATATGTTGTATTTTTGCTCCTTTAGACACCCACGTTGTATTTGTCTACATTAAAATGTTAATATATTGTATTTTGAAACTATATAACATCACTGCATTGTACAAAAAGTTTTTTTAACAAACATTCAAATGTTGTATTTCACAGCACAACAAAATCAGTGTATTGCTTAAGAAGGCTTCTTCTACATTCAGACACATTCATATTTTATGTTTTGAACTGCATAACAATATGGATGCAACAATTATAGATTTTGGTTGTACGATTATATAGTGTGAAGAAACCTAATCAGGGTTTCACAGTTATCACGTCTAATGTAAATTAAAGCTTTATATTAGCAAGATTTAGATCTGGACATCCCTAACTAATATTAAAAAACCTTTAAAAGGCATTTTCATTAGTAATAGTTTTATGCTGTTGGTTTTTCTGTGCTTATAGGGCTACACAATTTAATTTTGTGTGTGTTTTTAGAGAGGAAAGGGAGAAAATAATATAATAATAATTGTTATGAAGGTCGGCGCCAATATTTAGATTAACTGTTGTTATCATCTGCGTTCATACATACATAATCATTTTAATAATAGTTCGTCTAACATGTCTTTTGTTTACATTGCACTGAAAGCTAAGCACAACTCTCACCGCTACAGCATGAGATGTTTTCTACTGCGTGCGCCCAGACAGCCGCGAGCGCGTTGCTCCGCTTGCGCCCGCATATTGGCATATATTCTTACGACATAACAAACTTGCGCGCGGGACAGACGTGATATGGGAACGGCCCGCGGCTATAGTTACAGTGTGCGTGCGTATTAGCTTCGGTGGACAAGCTCGGAACTTTAAACTAGCGCACAGTTGGCAACTTGGCGTAACTTTGTTCAGCAGTTTCGTTTCGTGCGGCAGAACAGAAATGCGGCTTAGAGAAGCCTTTACGATTAATTAACCGTGACGAATTAAAGCGCAGTTAATAGTGAAATCGGTTAATCGTTGCATCCCTAATAACGATATCAGTGCATTGTACAAAAGATCTTTTCTACAAACATATTCAAATGTATTCGGCTGCTCTCACCACTCGCCACTGTCAGGTGACTCACGCTCTGCGCAGCTTGTGCTGTATTGAACAGACGCATGTCACTTCATAACTACAGCGGCCGTTTTTTGACAACTAAATTTATTCTTGATGTCTTGGTCACACTATTTGGAGGGCCGGAACAAAGTGCCTCAGGGGCCGAATTGAATAGCCCTGGTATAAAGCAATCTAGAAACAGAAAAGCTGTCACTGTCGAGTGATTTCATCAAGTTTTCAGCCTGTTGCTATATTCATTAATTTTTTGCTTTTGTTTTACCTGGTCTCTGGAACCATTCTTCGTCGAACTCGAACCCCGTCGTCGCATTCAACTCCACTCCGTGTCCCATCAGTTTATGCTGTGAACTACTGGGCAAACTGGTAATACCGGGAAAGTATTACAGAAGCTGTCATGCCATCATACCTTAGAGTTCATTTTAAAGACAAAATGCAGCCAGACATACCTCTGGCTACATAATTCTCGTTCTCCAGAAATATAGACAGGGGTACGTATCCACAGCCTGTGTTCGATCAAAAACTGTCACTGATGAGTGCTAGTTCTTGGCGACCGCTCACAGGAAAATGACCATAAACACAGCCATAAAAAAATGCAGCACTCACACAGCCTTACTGTTCACACAAAACATGGTGATACATTTCATTATGCAATACTTTCTAATTGTTCTTCTACGTAAATATGCACTATATGGGCATTTATATATTGCTCAAGACCTTTGGGTGGGGCTTGTGTCTTGGATTGGATTGTACATTTTTTTCACTTAATGAATTCATGTATATTTAGATTTCTATCAGGGCTGGTTCTCTACTGATGAACCATGAATTCGCAAGTACAGCTGCAAATTCCTCCATCAATGTCAGCTGATACGTGCAGCACAGTTTAATCAAAATCGCCTGAGGCATAAATTATTAATCTGTTAGGCAGTCATACTGAAAGTGTTTTCTTTCTTAAATCTTTTTTAAAAAAATGCATTCGTAAATGATGCTATCACAACCAAAATTCTGCTGATCTCACATTTTTTGTTTGTGAAATTGCCCCTTAGAATAAACAGTCTTTACTGGGGTCTGTGAATAAAGTCTTAAAATGATTCAAATGGTTTTCACACCAAGATAAAAGTTGTCCACTGGAATGCAAAGTTCAAATTGGGATGATTCATTGGGACACAATAATCAATCCTTTTATCTTATATCTTCACAAGTTCCCAAGAGAAGGACTTGGCATTTGATTTTTATGATGTTACAAGGTTCAAAATCCCTTTGTGTAGCTTCCAAACGTGTCAAAATGATGGTGCTAGGTGGAATTATACAATTAACGAAAGGTCTGTCACTATAATATTGGCTTTTTTCTTTAATTCCAGATGAAATGACAGCTAGTATAAAGCACATCGTTTGTTGGCCTTTGTTTCTGCTCTTGTTTTTTTGGAAGTCAGTTGCTACTTCCACTCTCCCAATGACATAACACAGTGTTTCTCAACTACGTACCTGGAGGACCACCAGCTCTGCACATTTTCCATGGCTGTATGCGTTCTTCAGCGATATTGCGTCCTTGTGTTCTCGTTAACGTCATCATCAACCACCAAAGTTCAATTATAAAACTCAATAATAATTGAATATTAAAAATTCAATTATAAATGCATGAAAGTTCCCGGAAGTGTTCTTGATATCGAGAATGCACCGAGGCAGGCTTGAGCTCAAAACTCGCTTGAGAAGTTCCTACTGTCATTGTGGCTAAATAAAGGGGAAGTGCAGCATTTTATATCTATTTATTTATTATTAAAGTTCAGAGATATAGCTTTTTTATCTCAGGAGTTTTCCTAAATTATACGGTGAAGTAAACATTAACACGCAAATCTTTATAAAGGCATAAACACATTAAGGATGTTTATTTGCTGAAATTCATATTAAAATCTGTTTAATTTGTATTGTGCAAAGTATATTTGTGAAGTCTTTATGCAGAGTAAATATTTTGAAAAGGGGAAAAACTATAAATCATTGTATGAATGCTGTAATGTTTAAATCATTTTCCATTAAAAACGCGTAAAGGTCATGTGACCATCAGGAAGAACGCAGCATCACATTTCTCAGAGTACGTGTTCGTTGTTCTCGTGGTCTCCCAAGTTTGTTCTTCCGAGGGAACCTGGGAAGTCCATTCTCTGCGTTCTTGGAAATGAGAAACAGCCCATGTCTCCTAAACCAAACACACCTGATTCATATCATCAGTTAATTAGCAGAGACCGAAAGACCTATAATGGGTGTGACAGACAAAGGAGACATCTAAAACATGCAGTGTTGGTGGACCTCCAGGAACGTGGTTGAGAAACACTGACAACACACATCATTAAAATAAAAACTGGTCATAGTTTAACATGATTCTTGTCCACAACACAAGTATCAGTCAAATGACACAATGACTAATGCAAAGGCATGTTGTGCGCAAGATAAAGGTGTGGTATAAATTCGAGGGGAAATCCAGGCATTCCAATTGGAATTAGCAAATTATGGAATTGAATTAGAAGAAATTCATCATCCTGATAAAAAAAAAGTGCTTTATACATCTGAACATGACAGACGAGGCTGTGAAACGTTGATGAAATTTGGTCTGCTATTGCTGCCAACCCTCCCTCTGAACCTTAATTTTAGAGAGTGCAAGTCTTTAACAGCATAGGAATCCCATTCTCTATCCTAAGCTTCCTGTATGGGGCCGTTGACTATTATAAATTTGACTGGTAACGTTTCTTTATCTACAGCGATAAATAACTGCTTTTATTGAGGCTATCATTTTGCTCATAACTTGCCATAGAGATGTTATTGATTGCTATTTTAAAAAATGGAGAAAGATTTTTTATTTGCTTTATACCCCAAATGTAAATCAAAGCCCACCCCTCACAGTGCACCAATAATCCGCACCAGATATATGCTAATGTGCTGGAATATTTTATTGAAGCCGTAAAATTTGAAATCATAATTTGCAAGCGTTTCATATAAGAAAACACTAAAAGACAGGCTATGAATACAAATGGTTGTAAACTAATATGTCATACAGAACAGTCAAGAGATATTCCTGCTGTGTGTATCCATTGGGGGGAGATATTCTTACTATTTCCTTTTGTTGAGCTGCTTTTTTTAACGATACCACTGGTCAGCAAGTATTCAACTGGAAATCACTGTTGTGCCTCAGACTTTAAACCCAACGTTTATCACAGTTGATATAAATGAATAAGCGTCTCCTTCAGCACCATCTCAAATCCAGTTTGGAGAAAATCTATTGCTCATTTATGATTGTAACTCAATATGAAGCCCAATCTGTCTCGTTCATTGTATTCTCAAGTACAATCCTGATGAAAACTATTAATTACAGTTCACATCTGCACTTAAAAATCGAAAACTTTCCTCCATTCTCCAACTGAATGGCCATACGCGAAGATCTTTAGCTCTAACACAGTGAGAAGGTTGTGCATGCTGACCTTGTTATTGTGCGCCCTTGATTTACACGTTCGCTGGCCCATAACCCCTCTTTTTATGTATGATTAAAACCCAATCAGTGCACGGCTAAAAATAAGGTCCTCATCTTTAACGCATCGAGTGGTAATGAGGAAACGCAACAAAAACTGCTCCCAAACTGCCAACAAAACGAATGTGACGCTACTGAGGCAATGCATCTGACCGTCTGAGATACAAAATTAAAGCCTATTTAAAAACACCCCCCTTCCCCCCTTATTAATTTAGCATGCAAGCCCAAGTGCATTCACCTCTGAGGTTATCGCAGATATTCAGATTCATATTCAAAGTGGACGGACGTATAAAGCAGGAGTTCTCTGGGGGCCAAAAACCTGCTAAACAACCATTTGAAAATATAAAAGAAAGCCTTAAAATGACTTACAGAGTTGGAAAATAGTTCATTTTTTGCTGAGCTTTTGTTCTAAAATCATTTAAAATAATATAAAAGATTTAAAATAAAAATCAGGTAATTCTTGTGAACCGTGTTGGTGTGGGTTTCCTCCGGGTGCTCCGGTTTCCCCCACAGTCCAAAGACATGCGCTATAGGTGAATTGGGAAGGCTAAATTGGCCATAGTGTATGTGTGTATGGATGTTTCCCAGTACTAGGTTGCAGCTGGAAGGGCATCCGCTGCATAAAACATATGTTGGATAAGTTGGCGGTTCATTCCGCTGTGGCGACCCCAGATAAATAAAGGGACTAAGCCGAAAAAGAAAATGAATGAATGAATAATTCTTGTGAAACCTGGATTTACAGTATATGGGTTAGTCTAAATTTAAAAATGTGATCACTAGTCATGGAAAATGTCATGGAAATAATTCTAATTAATATTGTCATTATTTCCAGTGTTCGTGTACCTATCCAGGTATTCCAGAGTTACTGACTTATTGGAAATTATATTATTTTAAAAACAGTGTTCACAACACATTTAAATGCATCTTGGTCCATTTATGCCTATGAAAAAATATAAACTTTCAATAAATTATATGAAGAATAAATTATATGAAGAGAAGTGCTGTCTGATATTGCCATCGAAAATGAACATTTTTCTCAGCCTCCTTTGTTTATATTAAGTTATTTCATTTTAAAGACCATAAAAAGGACTTGCTCTTAGCCATAAAAGTGATATTACTGAACCTACACACAGCACCCTGATAAAAATGCTCATTTTAGAAGAACATTTCAGACGGCATTTAGACGTTTTTGCATCTGAACTCTTCATATATAAACTATAACTATATATCTTAGTTAGATGTCAACATTTGAACCACTTTAATGTGTTTGCACTGTGATCTATGAGTTCCGTGAATTAAGGAAAACCAAACTTAAAGGAAATTAAAAAATAAAATGCATTAAAGGAAAAGTGAATTAAAGGCCCATGAAATTACCACTGATTTAAATGAATAATAATAAAAAAATGATATACACACATTTTTCTGGTATCACAAATGTATCTAAAATCTTTGGGGGAAATCAGGCATTCTCTTCATTGGCACCTAAATTGTGAAATTTTCGGAGTGTTTTTAAATATTATTAATATAATTCATTTGTTTTCTGTCGAGTCTTTTATGCATGTTTACTTGTATGTATCTTTTACCTCTGTACTTTTAAATGTATGTAAAGTGCTTTGAGATGCTACTTTTAAAGGAGCCGTATAAAGTTTATTATTATTATTAATATCATCATTATATTATATTATACCTCCACAATGAAAGTCAATGAGGTCCAATTATTTTTTTTTAATTATATGTACAAAAAGTCTATTGAAACATTCTTCAAAATAAGTAAAGATTTTTAAACAAATTTTGGGAAGGGGCACACTCAGATAAATAACAGGGCTGGCCCGTTATTAGCAGTCACTCTATCATCTAATCGTTTTTTAAGAAATAATCAGAATGTCCTATTTCCCTCATCCCTCTGCCACCCCATCTTCGGGGGGAGTGTTCAACGCCCCTTTTCTTGATAAAGGAGTGGATTGAGCTTGGGAATCTTTTCGAACTCAGAGCCCTCTCCCCGGACAGTACACCCAAAAAATTCTCGGTAACACTTTGTAATAACTACAAACTATGAATAATCTATTAAGCATTAGCAAATAGTGAATTCATCATTTGTTAAGCATTGACTCTACATTTATAGATGTTAGTAAGCAGTTTGTAACTGCAGCTACACATGCTGTATTCTTGAATATAAGCATATTTATAATGTGCTTAATTATTGTATTTTCATACTTTACTATTTACAAACTATTTGTATTTAGGAATAGTTGGTGGCTTTTAGAATAATTCAAAATGAGTTAGGAAACGATCAATAAACTATTCAAATCAACATTTATATATTTTATTATTCAGGCATATAGTAAGGGTTACTATCTATGTTAATAAATGCTTTATTTAACTCAACTTCATGCAGTTTTGTGACCTAATCTAGTGAGGACTATTTATGCTTTGTAAATCCCTTATTAATGACAATTAAAGGCTTAATATCAAACGAACAATAAATGTTTGCAATCTTATCTTAAAATAAAATTTATGTAAAATTTAAACATCTTTGAATAACAAGAGCGTTAAAATACAATTAGAAATAAATACAATTAAATAAAATTGTATAAAAATATATTTAACAATGATACAACATTTCAACTGTACAGTAATTTCATTTTACATATGATTGCTAAGATTTATTTTTCACTTGATACAGTTTCATTTGTGTATCTTTAAATGAATAGAAATTAATAAAGTCGTTTATTTTCCTGTTTAGAATATAACTGAGCCTTTAATTTTTGTTTATAAGGAATTTATAAAGCATAAATAGTCCTTTCTTTACATTAGGTCACAAAAGTAGATGAAGTTGAGTTAACATTATAAATCATTATTAATCATTATTATTATCATACATTATTAATAAGTATTTATTACCATACAAAGTAACTAATACTATATGCCTGAATAATAAGATATATAAATGTTAATTTGAATTGTTTATTAATCATTTACTTACACATTCTGAATGATCTTAAAATAGCACCAACTATTCTTAAATACTAGTTTGTAAATAATGCAATACTTAATTAATGAAAAAATAACAAAGTTTGAAAACACAATCATTAAGCACATTATAAAAGTACACAGCATTTGTTGCTGTATTTACAAACTGCTTACTAACGTCTATTAATATAGAGTTAACGCTTAACAGATAATGTCTTCACTATTTGCTAATGCTTAACAAATGACTCATAGTGTTATTATAAAGTGTTACCAAAATTCTCTAATTATCTGTGGTTGCAAACTCGTTAAATGAACGGCATAATGTCATATTCTTTTGGAGAGCCATCCCTTTATAATAATTATTTTTTAAACAATTTTTTTATTTATTTAAATTAATCTTAATTATTTGCGTTTTAAAAAATGTCACATTTTTTTCAATAAATAATGTTTAAAACAACACAATGTCAGAATTTATTTTGATTTATTATATTTATTGTAGTGTTAATTTAGTTTATAAATCTGTTTTAAATAAATTCAGGAAAAGCAAAAGACCAAGACCGTTCCGTCTGGTCACTCCAGTGAATCCAAAAATAAAATAAACAAAAACAAACAACACAAACAAGATGCAGCGTCTTATTTAATAGGGGCTTCGGTCTCATATCAATAGCATGAGGAGATTCACAGTCAGTAACAACCTCAAACCCAATACAGCACATGACCTTCAGTGTCCTAAGAAAACTTTTTTCTTTTTCTACTCCAGCAAACTTATTATGAGCATCTTTAGTTGGAGACTTTAATAACTCTTTACATCCTCCATTGTTATCACTAAACAAAAGCCGAGACGCTGGCGAACAGAGCAGAGCAAGGAAACTTCTCTATCGATCTCTGCCCAAGAAACTCTTTAATGGTCCTTCGGCATAAAAAAATTCGCACACATATGGTCCTCAGGCCTAGCTGTGACATGCTTGATCAATGTGGCCGGTGCACGATAATTCATTAACCTCTGGGTCGGATGAGTGCTCCACATTCTTCAAGGCTCTTATTGAACTCTTAAGCCATGTTAACTGGCACTGCTCTTTTCTTTCATTAGAGATGACATACTTTCATTAGTCCCTCCATGGCAACCGGACTGGCAGAATGTTCGGTTCGAAGCAGAATGGCCTTTATGATGTCATGATTGGTTATTGGGTAAGGCTGGCGATATGACTATAGAGCTGCTCTGTGAAAGCTTCCATTGAGAAGCGCTGCTGTACCCGCTCTCTGCCAGCCTGTCCCATTCTCTGCTTTAGTTTCGGATCTGAAACAAACTTCTGCATGGCTTCGGAAAAGCGATCAGGTGTAGGTTCGCAAAGAAATCCTGTTTCTTCATGCGCCACAGATTCTAGTGGTCCACCGGAGTTAACAGCAATAACGGGGCAGCGCAAATACATGGATTCAATAGGTACAATCCCAAAATGTTCATTGCTGGGAGTGTAGAGTACACAAGTGCTGTTATGCAGCAAAGAGAGTTTCTGCTTGTCTGAAAACGAGCGCAGAAAGGTGACGTGGTCCTCCAGGCCAAGAGAGGTCACTAGTGAGCGCAGTTCTTCATAGTGCTCTACATTTTCAACCACGCGCTCGTCGTAACCTCCCGCCATTACGAGGTGCACACGCTCCCATTCTCCTACTGACAGTCGGTCCTTCAGGCCTGCTAATGCTTGTAATGCCAATGGCAGGTTCTTTTTGCGTTCGTAACGGTTGATTGACAAATAAACGAAGCTCCGTCCTTCAGGGAGGAGTCCACCGAGACCCTCTACTTCATCATCGAAAGCTGATGAGTTTAGAGAGGGATAAAGGACGTCGGTGTGGATCTCGGACAGTTTGGGAAAAGTCTGTTTGAAGACTCCGGCGGTAAACTGGCTGTTGACTAGAATGCGATCAGCCATGCCTGTGGTCAGTTCTTCGAACCAGTCGATTGGCCCTCGATACAGGCGCTTCAAAGCAGAACGACGCTGAGTCAGTAGCTGGTCAGGGAAATGACAGTAGAACAGGACTTTCTTCCTTTGACGTGCCAAACGCAAAAAAGGAATGCACGCTGAAACCTAAAAAAAGGAAAATGGGCACATGAAATTAAAAAAACTTGTAGTTGTGTGGAACACTTGGTTCTGAATATCTAAAATGTCCTTGTTTATGTGTCTCTCGATGGTTTTCTAAAGCATAACAGTTTGATTCTCATGGAGCCCTTGAAATGAAATAAAAAACAATGCCTTCAACGTAATCCAATTCACTTGGCGAAAACATACATGACTCTTTCAGTTGTCTCAAAGAAAACCTAGTATTATGTCAAAGTTTTTTGTACATTTTGTGTGTTCAGTAGGTCAACATGTAATAAGCAAGATAACCAGTGGTGGAAAGAGTACTGAAAAATCATACTCAAGTAAAAGTACCATTACTTGCCCAAAAATGAAGTCCAAGTAGAGTAAAAGTATCTGTTGTATATAATACTCAAAATATGAGTAAAAAGTAGACCTTTTAAAAGTTCTGAAGAGTAGTGAGTATTACCCTGTGAACAGCTGATGCATTTGTATGTAATTTGTGCATGTGTGTGTAAACGTAACATTCTGTAGTGCATTAAGTTATTGTTTAAGACTATTAGGCGATTTCAGTCATCATAGTAAACGTCCTTCATCTTCTCATTAGTGACATTCAGTCTAAAACGTCTGTGGGTAACTGCTACGAGTGTAACGGATCACGGTTGATCCTTGATTCGTACGGATCACAACCCACGGTTCAGAACACACATGACCCGCGGATAAATACACTTTTTTACTGATAGATTAATCCTAAATTTGTAGACGTCTCGCGTCATTCAAATCACATGTATGAAAGCATTTTGGTTTTCTTCTAAAATATAATGTTGATGGAAGAAGTTGTGGTAGGTTATTCGGGATGTTGTGGGTTTCATCAAAGGTGTTTTCTGTCACTACTTGTTTAGCCTGCATTAATGTATTGTAAACAGTGTAAGCTGCATGATTAATAATTAAAAGATCGGGATCTCAACACCCATGCAACATAAATTATAAATGATGGTGACTTTTTTTTAATCCTAAGAGATTCAGTCTTTAGTCTTTTAAGTTAGTTTTGAAGTTACAAACAGTTAAATAACACAGAAGTACTGGGATAACAGTTTTTAGTTTTGATATAACCACTGATGTTTATGGTAAATATCAAAATCATGATCATGTGCATTTAACGACGCTTAAAAGTGTAAGTTGTAGACAGCAATTACATTATTTAACCAATAGGTGGCGACAATTAGCCATCAAAAATATGCCACTGAATAATTCTTACTAAAATACTGAATATTTTCAGTACCAAAACAACCAAAAGTGTCTTGCTGTACTGTTTTTGTAGTAAATGGAAAGCAAACTACATTTGTCTCCTCTCCTTTTTGGCTGATCCGAAAAATGGTCCGATCCGTGACTAAAAAACTATAATGTGATCTGAACCGTGAGATTTGTGATCCGTTACACCACTAGTAACTGCATGTAAAGATTTTGGACATCTTCTTGGACCCTTTTAATGCTAACAAATGGTTTGCGCATTTATAAAGCGCCCATGTGTTGATTTGAATTCTGATTGAATTGTTCAGTATGATGTGATTTATCTTCTATGTGCAATTGGATTGGACAGGAACCACAGGGCTGATATTTCTACTGAACCAATCCGCATAGACAAGAAAAAATAAAGTAGAGGCTGCCGGTTGAAGGAAAATAGTGGAGTACCAATAGTACCAATACAGCACTAAAAATGTATTTAAGGGAAAGTAAAAGTACACATTTACACACTTAATAAATTACAATTCCTGAGAAAAACTACTCAATTACAGTAATTTGAGTATTTGTAATTTGTTACTTTACACCACTAAGGATAACAGAGTCATTCGGGTAAATAGGCCCCTGAAGCTTAATTTGAGTGGGTTTCAGTTTAGACAAAGGTCAGAATTGGGATTTTGTTGTTTCAATATTTATTTTTGGAATAATCCCACATTGACAGGGTGAAATGTATGACTAGGACAGAATGAGCATGAGTACATGCAGATTCATTCAATGGTCTGTCTGAATACTGTGAAATCACTGAATGCACAGACACTTTAGGACTAAATACATCAGATTAAAGCACAGAAACTATCAGGAGCACAGAAACTGAACCCATTACTTTTACTGATCAAACAGCTTAGCACTGAATCTCTACATTATATCTTTCTACAAAAAGGGGGAGACATCTTTATTTTGGAGTAAATAAATGCTGCGTCAAATTTCGCATACTATCCGTCCTAAATAGCATTTAAAAATAGAATTAGTATGTCGGGCGTCATAGTGGCGCAGTGGGTAGCATGATCGCCTCACAAGCAAGAAGGTCCCTGGTTCGAGCCCTGGTTGGTCCAGTTGCCATTTCTGTGTGGAGTTTGCATGTTCTCCCCGTGTTTGCATGGGTTTCTTCCGGGTGCTCCGGTTTCCCCCACAGTCCAAAGACATGAGCTATAAGTAAATTAAATAAGCTAAATCGGCCGTAATGTATGTGTGTGCGCATGTGAGAGTGTGTGGTTGTTTCCCAGGGTTGGGTTGCAGCTGGAAGTGCATCTGCCGCGTAAAACATATGCTGGATAAGTTGCCGGTTCATTCCGCTGTGGCAACCTCTGATTAATAAAGGGACTAAGCCGAAAAGAAATGAATGAATGAATGAATAAATGAATGAATGAATGAATGAATAAATGAATGAATGAATGAATGAATGAATTAGTATGTCCCAAGTTCTAGTATGTTAAAAAGAGTATGACAAAGGTTCCCGGATGGTTTACTATTTACGGTAAAAATTCAAGTGGAAAACTGTCCATACTCTAACCGCTGATATTGGCCACAGTACATTGCGCATTGGATGTGAATTTGATTAGAACTACAAACCCAGGTGAAAAGTGTAAAAAAAACTACAAACATGGTGGATGCACGAGACCAACTGTCAAGTAGAGAGGCTTCGGTAAGGTTGTTTGAATGACTGTTAATTAATATCTAGCCAACTGGTAAAAAATGATATCACATTTTCTATGTTATATTTCATCTGCAACAACAACATGAACATATATACGTAAAGACATGTTTGGACATTAATGTCTGAATGCTTAATTATCCAAACACCTTAGGAGATGTCTTTGCATGAAAGACTCGTGAATGGCAGATTATCCTGCTGCTGCTTCTCCAATAAGTAAGGAAATTAAATATGAAAGAAATGTGGTTGATGTGTGGAGGATTTGACAGGGTTTGTAACTAAGCAAAATAACGATCTGTTAGCGAGGAAGTAGTATGCCCCAAAGCTTGCATACTCTTCTGTTACACACTCAAACGTTTATATTTTTCCTTCACAAAATAAATACATACTTTTAGGGCATAGTATAAGTATGCAAAATGGGACACAGATAAAGTCACATCTTCAGTAGTTTATTAGTATAAAGATGCTACAGAGGCAAGTATTTCACATATACACCATCTCTCTCACTTTATTTCTGTGTCTGATTTAAAATGGGCAGATTTAATGGGCTGTAACTAATGAACTGCTCTATCAGGCTATGCAGAAACTTCTTACAGACATTTGTCCGAGACTGTTTAGTGACATCATTGTTCTGGGAAAGCTTAAGTTAGCTGCGTTCCAATACAAAATCCATTAAGGCTGAACCAAGCATTCTCAAATAGGAAGTACTGCTCTAGTCATCAACTGTGACAGCTTCTGTTGACATCTGAAACCCATTTAAGTTTTTGCATTTGGAACGTTTTATTGAGGAAACTGAAACAATATTTACATTGAAACACATTAATTTAAAAAAAACATGTGTGTAATGAATCTTAGGATAGTCTGAGCCATGAAGGATGCATAAATTGTCCAGAAAACGAATGGTGCATTTAAAGGCTGCGTCTGAAGAAGCCTTTGCATTATGGCAGCATTTGTAGTGCAGCAGTGGCACAATCAGTTTTTGATTGTAAACTTTTTAAGATGCAGCCTCTGAATTAGAACATGGTCAATATACTGTCACTGCAAATTTTTATTGTGTTTTTGATCTGGAAATTATTCATTTACATTTTAAGCTTTGCCTGAAAGGTGATACAAAACTCTGATTTATGTCAGAGTTTTATTTTGTGGCGGGATGATTAACTGTTACTTCAGGTTAAATATCTAAATATAATTTTTGTTTGCCATAACCAGTGATAAGATTTGCTATGATGACTAACTCACAATCATATTAATCTCATATTAATCTAAATTATTTGCTTAGACTCATCTACATTTATGGTCTTGAAAAAAAATGAATGTATAAGGTCCATAAAAAACACAACTTGAAAAAGAAAAAAAAAAGCCAAACACTGCATCCAGAGCAGGGTAACAGAATAAACACGGATAAAAAAAAACTATTAGTGCCACATACACACTGATTTAGAGATGATCCCTTTACACTGATATGCCTTTGTGTCCTGTGAAAACTGAGCTTTATCAAGATGCTGTCTATATCCGCACATTGTGATTTATTTTAAGGATTAATTTTTATTTTTAAAGATTAATCACATCCAAAATAAACGTTTTTGATGTAAGATATGTGCGTGTATTATATATATCTATATCTATATCTATATATATATATATATATATATATAAGATGATTCAACCAACATTCTTATACCTTTAATATGTTAAAGGTATAGGGTATTCACTATATCATTCAGTAATGATCCAGTTTTCAGATCTGATTTACAATAGAAGTTAAAATTATTAGCCCTCATGTGATTTTTTTTTCTTTCTCAGTATTTCCTATAATATTTTTTCCTTCTGGAGAAAGTCTTATTTGTTTTATTTCAGCTAGAATAAAAACAGTTCTTCATTTTTTATTAAACATTTTAAGGTCAATAATTTTTAGTCTTCTTAAGCTATTTTTTTCTTGATTGTCTACAGAACAAACCATCCTTATACAATGACTTGCTAAATTACCCCAACATGCCTAATTAGCCTAAGCCTTGAAATATCACTTTAAGCTAAATACTAGCATTTTGAAAAAATATCTAGTGAAATATTATTCACTGTCATCATGGCAAAGATAAAATCTGTTATTAAAAATGAGTTATTAAAACTATTATGATTAGAAATCTGTTACAAAAAAATCTTCTTTCCATTAAAAAAGTAATTGGGGAAAAATATATACAAGGAGGCTAATAATTCAGGAGGACTAATAATTCTGACTTCAGCTGTACTGTATGTAATGTTGATTGTCTGATCTTTACGTTAGCCCACATGTTCATAAGCAATACTTCAATTGGCTTGTTTCTGTTTTTCTACTCAGATTAATTCAGATAATGTGTAATGATGCACCCTACCACAAACAAGTTAAACATTGGTTGCCAGAAAAGTGGCAATGGTTTATTAATTGACAAAATTCTATCAACAGAAAGAGATTATAAAATGATGCTAAAATAACTTTGATAATTAATAGTTACCTGATCGCAGAAGACAACATCAAACTCCTCCCCACTAAAGAGCACGAGATATATGGTTAAGTAGATCATGCGCAGATAAGCACAGAGAGCGTGGAAATAACCGAACACACTGGTGGGCAGCCAGTCGCCCACACACACCACTGGCAGGTCAGGAGACAAAGTCTCGGAGAAGCAGTGCTGCGGGTCATAATGCGCCGTCCAGATCTGAACACTACATCCACGTGAGCACAGAGCTACTGCCGCATCCACCACCAGACGCTCTGCTCCACCTATACCCAGATCAGGGTGCAGGAACACCACCCGAACCATACTGTCCTGACGAGAACCTGCTGAGTCAAAGGGAGGTTTCGCTGAATGTTATGCCTCAATAATAAACTTAAATGCATTTTTCAATTTTCAACTGTTCACACACACTTGTTCTAAGGGAGAGTTCACCCAAAAAAAGAACATTTACAGACATTTACTCACCCGCAGAAGGTGAACACAAAAGAAGATATTGGGAAGAATATAGCCAGACGTAATGAAGCCCTTTATTATTATGGAAGTAAAAATCTACCAGTTTCCAACATTCTTCAAAATATCTTTTTTTGTGTTCAACAACAGAAAGTAATCGGGTTAATCGAGTTTGACACAAATTGAGGGTAAAATGAGAGTAAACGACATACAATCTGTCACACACTGACATTTGACAATTTAAATTTGAACTTGATGTAAACTAAAGATTTTCCCAAAAAAAGAGGTTTTGTCAGATTTAGCTTACTTACGGATTCAAAATTATCCCCAAAATATGATTAAATAGTCATATACATAAATAAATGCATCAGATGATTAATCACATCACGTCACTCTGTTGTTACAACAGGCCAGAGCGCGCACACGTCTCTACGCGCGTTCATGCTTTCATGTCACTGGGTGACGTTCTATCATAGGCTTTATTATAGAGTTATTATACGTTATTACGTTTTTAAACGTGTACAGACATATGTATAAACAAGCTCGACAGATCAGCCTGAGCAGGAAATAGTCATCTTTATTCCCAATGGCATATATTAGGTCAGTGGTTCTCAACTGGTTTGGCCATGGGACCCACATTTTTACATGGTCATCAAGCCGCGACCCAAACTTTTAGGAACTATAATATAATTTTAGGAATTATAATTAATTTGTATTTATTTGTTAACATACACAAATAGTGACAGATAAATCACAAGTCACCAATATTTACAAATAAACAATATTTTATTGCTGTCATTTAACAAAATGTATCAAATTATAGAAATATTACAAAGTAAGGGTAAGAAAAGGTTCAGTTACCATGAACTAAACTGAACTGTTAATAAAACATTAACACTGATCCTGTTGAACAGAACAAATCAGCAAATTACAGTAAAATTATTAAAACAATCATATGTTTACATCTAATATGACAGCAATTACAAACATCTGTTTCACTTAACAGTAATTTGGGAAGCTAATGAGATAACTGAGTATGTGCTTTACTTATGATAAGAGTTTCAAAGTCTGGGGTGATGGTAGACCCGAAGATCGTGCTCTATGTCCAACCTGTTCCTTTGCTTTGACTTAAGCTGCACCAAGGAAGAGAAGCCACTTTCACACAAATACGTAGTGCTGAATGGTAGGATGGATTTGATCGCACGAATGGCAAGGGACGAATACTCAGAAAGCACTTTGCAGCACCTAAACGGCTCCACAAGCTGATTCTCTTTGTTGCTCGGCAACGTGACGCTTTCTTTCCATAGATATATATATCTATGCTTTCTTTCCACGTCGATTCCAAAGGGATTGCTCATCCACGGATCATCATAATGTTTATCGGGAAGTAGTCGGTACGGTTGTCGCGCGCGCATTTCAAAATAAAAGTCCGGTATAAGCAAAATAAGTTAAAAAATGAAACTTTTGTTGTTTTTTTGACCACACACTCCGCGACCCACTGAAAATGTTCTCGCGACCCACTTTTGGGTCGCGACCCACCAGTTGAGAAACACTGTATTAGGTTATATTTAAGTCTAGACATTGTATTTACCTTGCTACTTATTAAATACAATGTAACATCACTTCATGTTTTGGTAAACGTTACACCGACTCAGCCACCATATCAGCTAACGACCTTTTCAAATTTCGTAGCCAAAGAAAACGCTTACCTTTTACGGTCACTAACACAAACTCGTCTGTCTGTATGAACGACTAACAAATATGGCACAAAGTTGGCGATTTAGGGAAACTGGTTTCCTGATTGAGCCAAAATGTCTGCCCAAATCGGTACACATCACCCATCGCATTTGACACGTCACTGCACTCCGTTATCCCGCCTTGAGTTTTTCGCAAAATAAACTCTGAAGCCAAGCAGCATCTGATAGTTTTGTTAATTTGTATTAGAATCTTTGGCGCTCTTGTGTCAAATAGAGAATCAAAGCACATCTTAAATGCGTTAAAAGGTGAAGCTAGGTTCACGGTTTAACTCAGGCACGCTACTGCCTTCTATGAAGGTCCTTTCTTTAGCTGTCGTGGCCTTCTCAGCGAGACGTCATCACTAGGCTTTCTTTTCTAGTGGTCTGCATCGGCTGGGGTTCAGTCACAGAGTCAGTCATCTAGATTCATTATTTTTTCTCGCAGTCTCCTGAAATATACACCTTTACACACAATGGTAAGTTTCTGAATACATCCATTCATCTCTTTGAGGCTTCATATTTAGCCTAAGACGCGTTTTTATACGTTAGTTATATCTGAATTGTTAGCAGTCAAGCCAGTAGTGTTCTGTAACAACGCACCGTTATCGCAGTAGTGAGCCTAACATTAGTTATGTTTACTTAGCAGTTCTTCAGACATGAATTTCAAGCACTGACAAATGGGGGGTTGAATCATCTCGTGTCACACGATTTATGTGTACATTTTCGGGTTCGTTTAAACAACAGCTGCAATCACTGCGTTTGTTTGGCAGACGTGGCTCTTTTGGTCCTTCACACCAGCTCCGAAGTCTAAATCTGACTCTCGTTCAGCATGAATACTAGCTTACTATCAAGTGTATATGCTAAATTGTGACTATAGTCTAGGTTTTAACATCTAACGTACTATAACTGTCTCAAGAGCATTTTATGAAGACTTATTGTGGTCCTATAGAGACAGTAAGAAATGAAATTATCAGCTGTTTATGTTATCTTCTGTAGCATTATTAAATTTTTCAGTACGTTATAATGTAAGAAAGGAAGTATAATAAATCTTTCACTGTAAACGTGATTTACAAAGTTCTTTTTCATTTTCAGCCTGGACCTGCAGCTAGTGCAACAAATGTCGGTGCCTCGAGCCGTTCCCCCAGTAAAACGGTGGCTCCCCGCACTGCTGGTACCTCAGCTAGACAAAGGTAAAATTCCTTCAAGAACAGTTTGGCTTGGACTTTATAGGTCCTGAAATGCTGTGAATTGTTCCTTTTCTTCATAACAAAAGTTCAAAATGCTTAACCAGTGGTATACTGTAAGCAGGGGTGAAGCAGACATTTTAGAAGGGGGATGAGATCCAAAAGTTTATTAATCGCGTTTCTAAATGGTCTGTGTATAATAGCTGGATGCCTTTTACATTGAAGGTTAATTTCCATAACACACAAAAAACACACACAAACTCAAATTACAGTGGTGAGAACACAGCAGTTGAGAAAGCACGTGATCAATGATTTTTAATTGGTGCTACAAGTACTCCAAACAAGTTGAATCATGTTTATTTATATAGGACTTGATGCAGTAGAGTAATTTAGAGCAAGCAGGGTAACTGTAATAAACATTAAAAACTGAATGTAGCTTTCGGGTAGAATTACCCTTCAGTTTTGACTGTTGAACTTATTCTTTCACATGAAAGCAGTCATAGCCTTTGGATCCTTATTGATTTGAGGCTTTTGGTTTCATTTACTTCCAATTAATTTTTAGCTTAAAAAAAAGGCTCATGCTGATTGATGTTGCAAACCAGTATTTTCTTGTTATAATACTTTATCTATAGTCATAAGCTTGTTTAAAGAGCAAGTAGTTTGACTGTTTTTGTTTTGTGTTGTTTTTGTTATCCCTAGTTAATTTAAAGTCATAGCAAGTCCTAAAATAATCATAGAAAAGAGCTTTGCAGTGCAGAATAAGGTGAATAAAAGAACTTGCCATTTGTTCTTTCTCTTGATGTCTGACCTCAGAACACCATGTGTCAAAAGACCTCAGAAGTATTTCAGAATCACCTTCTTTGTGTTCCTGTGGTTTGTTTGATCAGCAGACCTAAAGATGTTGATTATTTAGTCACAATAATTAGGTTGTATCCAGTTGTTTGCAGAACTCTCTGAGCAGGCTCTAATCAGCATTTTCACATTCAATTCAGTTTGATTTATATTGTTAAAGTTGTCTGTTGATTCCCTCAGGAAAGCTACGAGCAGCGGTGCACGCAGCGGAGGCAGATCCACAGCTTCTGCAGGCACAGGAGGAATGTGGCGATTTTACACTGAAGATTCACCAGGGCTTAAAGTGTGAGTATTACAATGGAGGGATTCACAACTCTTTCTGCTCCAAGACTGAGCAAAATTTGAAAAGTCTAAAACAAAAAAAACTGTTAACACACTAAACAGCTGTTCATATGTTCGGGGTCAGTAAGATGTTGTTTTAATGTGTTTTTTTTTTTGTTTGTTAATATTTAAACGTGCATTACATTTATTTAAAACTGAGTTAAACATATCAGAATGTAAATCATTCTTTATTTCTGTTCATGAGACTACAAAAAGAATCTGTGTTTCTGCAAACATTAAGCAGCACACCTGTGATCAACAATGTCAGTGTTAATATTTTTTTTTATCAAATCATAATTGTAATTTAATTGTAATCTAATTAATAACTTTTGTGGCTTTTCTTTTTTCACCCAATACAGTACTAAATTGCATTTTATGATTTATTAAAATAAAAAATAATAAAACACACAATTAATTAAAATTGTAATAAAATATAATTTTATTACTTTTATTACTTTATCTAGCCCACATTTTACCCGTAAGTTTATTAGTAGTATAAATTATTTTTGAAAGACTTAGGCAGAAGTTTGCCTATTAAATGATCTTATAAATGTTATTTTAGTATTAAGGAGTAAATGTTTAAATGAGTGTTTTTATAGTTTTTCAATTTTAAATGTCTGTAGTTTTATAAAATATTTTTTAAATGATTAATTTAATCATTATACATGCATGCATACATTAATTTAGTTGAAGTTTGTGTTGTATTGGTAGTGAAATAAAAAGTCCATTTCCCACTAATATTTGAGCACCGCTGTTGAGCGCGTTCTTAAACAGCACTGATTTGCCATTGTGTTCACGTGCTCAATAGCAATGACTGTGAGAATTTTAAAGTCGTCAGGATCAGTCGATTCATCAGCAGTTCGCATGCATGTCAGCTTAAACAGACAAGCTGATCTTTGCACTTTAACCTCCTAGGGCTTGAGTGTCCACATACGTGGACAGCACATTTTAGCTCTTAAGTGGCTATTTAAAATACTTTGAATGTTTTATATTTTATTACAGACATGGTGTCATCCTGCAACTGTTTTGCAGCATATGTAATGTCCCAAACCCTATTTTGAACTGTCCAAAATTGAAAAAAATGTTGTTTTTACTCTCTAAAAGTCAAAGCAAGTTCCAAAAAAAAATTCTATGTAATGTATGCATAATATATGCATTAAAAAACATTCAGGAAAAAGTGTTTTATGTAAAGTCGGACCACTAGTCCACAAATATGGACATCATTTTCTCTAAAAGTACATATCAAAAGATGATACTCTAATTAGGTTCCAATAAGCCCAAATAGCAAAGAGAAATAAAAAAATGCATGTAAAAAAAAACACCTTGGGCCTTAAGAGGATATAATTCTCTAGTGTCCCTGTATCAGTGATTACACTCAGTAAACAGCGATGAGTTTGGTGAACTGATGACCTTCACGGCTGATCACAGTCATTTCTGTTTAGCCTGTGAACACAATGGCAAAACAGTGTTGTTTAAGAACGTGCTAAACAGTACTTAAAGGGCACCTATGATGAAAATCATCTTTTGGAAGCTGTTTAGACAGAACTGTGTGCAGGTATAGTGTGTCCACAGTCATATTGGGGTAATATAAAGACTAAGTCTCTCATATATTTTTTTTATATTTAATAAAAAAAATGTAATTTCCTGACGTTGGAATAGGATCCAAATCCCTCCCATTTTGAGGCCCACTGCAACGGGACGTAGGAGTGCGCTTTCCCACCGAATTCATTGACAGCTGCGTATTAACATGTCTCTGTAACGTATATAATCATATCAATAAGACAGGACGTGCGCAAAGCAAGTGGGATTATAAGATCTCTTCAGCTCTCTGTGATCATCAATCGTCATCAAATGTGATCAAGAATGAGTTTTACAAGTTTAAGACGTTTTTGGCAATTTTTGCCATCTTTACTTATCACCACAGCATTTTTCAGTACAATTATTAAAGAAGATGCTTCAATCCTGGTTTGTGGATATTAAATCAGGTTTATTTTGTACATTAACACAAAACGGATATCCATACAGCAGTGGATCTTAACGTGTATTATGTCACGTTTGTGTTAAAAAAAACGGTGCAAAGGTAAATGCGCGTTGTGTGTGTCCGCTGTGTTTGTGTGTCTGTGACATTGTGTGTGACTCCTCATTTCAGAAAGGCTTGAATTAACTCCACACCAAATACATCAAATAATCACTGGAAAAGTTCTTATTGTATTATTTCTCACAAATGTTATGTGAGATCTGCTTCCTTCATGTCTGTCACTGTGCTGTTAATCTAATGCAGCCGGAGACCGAGACATTCTGACAGGCATGTGGGAACGGTGGGCGGGGAGAACTAGCATTAAAGGCACCGGCAACAAAATCAGCTACATTGTGTTCAGAGCAGAAAATCCAATATTCTGAAAGGTCTAATAAATAATCTGATGGGTGTTTTGAGCTGAAACTTTACTGACACATTCTGGAGACTCAAAAGACTTATCTTAAATTTTGAAAAAGGGGTAAAATAGGTGCCCATTAAATGTTAGCAGCAAATTGACATTTTTAAAATCTTGTGACAACACTAGTTTAAGTAGCAAATTTCTGAAAATAATAATTGTCATACTCGGGTACAATAAAAGGATTCAATTAAATTAGTGATATTACAAAGGTACATTTTGTTTTCAGATTTTCTTCAGTACTTATTTACCTTATTATTGTTACTTTATTATTGCTGGTCATAGTGATTTATTTCAACAAAAAGTGTGTGTGTGTGAGGAGAACAAAATCCACCAGCTAAGAAAACACGCTAAACATATTTTTATAGCTTTTTATGGCTTTAAGTTAAGAACAAAATAATAAAAAGCTGAAATGCTTAATGCACAAAGAACCAACACAGACGCTCATTTTTAATTCATCCCCTCAGCTCAACAGGAAGTGACACGAAAGGGAGGGGCGGAGGCTTCTGAGAGGTTTAGCATTTATAAGGATAAACATGAAATTTTAACGACAGGAAATTGGCCTCATGGGCTCAACCTCCGTCTTTATTTGATGTCTCCCCTGCCGTTTCCCCTCCTACAGCAGTGTGCGCCTGTATTTCAAGCCATCTGCAGAAGAGTTTTTAGTGTTTAAAGCACTGTTTTAGATTGTAAACATTAATTTAATTCGATATATGTATGAATTAGCTGTGCGTGTGAGAATGTTATTGAGCACGTCTACAGTGCCTGAATTTACAGTCAAGAGTCTTCTCCAGTAAGAGAGTCTGTGTGGAGTAATGTGTGTGAAGTATTTTTCACTCTTTAGGTTTGGTGTGTGTGTGTGTGTGTGTGTGTCTGTCTGTGTGTTTTGAGCTTAATTAAAGTTCCGCTGGAAAAGGTCACATCAATTAAAGCCTGAGGGGTGGGCCTTCAGTCGGCATGGTTACACAGCTGCCTAGCGACTCAAGGGATGGTCAGTTCCTGCTTTAATAAAGCCCCACATTTTCCACCTAGCTCGTTAACACTGTCCTACTCGCCCATTTAGAATCCTAATTACCTCGTTTTGTCACATGATTAAGGCGAGCAGTCCTGATTGGCCCACTGGGAGGAGAAAGTTTTTGCAGAACTTTTTATTTCAATCCCACATTTACATTTTATGTCCCATGATGCCATGCGTGAATCATGGAAGCAGCTTCAGTTAAATTGTATACAGTTCGTGAACTACAGGGCAGTACAATGAAGGGGCATTATTCCTCGTATTTCATTAATGGAATATTAAAAGGCAACATCTTCAAAAAATAAAATTAATTTTAGCAGACCATTAAAAAAAACAAGAATATCTGCCACAATATTACTGATTAATATAGCTGTACTGTAGGGAATACAAAGAGGAAAATGATAATATAAAGCAGGGGTGTCCAAACTTAGTCCTAGAGGGCCGTTGTCCTGCATATTTTAGTTCCAACCCCAGTTAAACACACCTGAACCAGCTAATCAAGCTCTTTATAGGTGTACTGGAAACTTCCAGGGAGGTGTCTTGAAGGAAGTTGGAGCTTAACTTTTGTTTAATCCACATAAATTTGTAAAAATTATCAAGTTAACTTGATCAATTTGTGTTCAACCATGAAGGAATTGTGTGAAACCCAGCATTTTTTAGTGTACAGTGGTCCCTCGCCATAACTTGGTTCACATTTTGCAGTTTCGCAGAATTTTTGTTTAGTGCAATTGGACATGCTTTTTTACAGTGCATTGTGTTCCACGTCCAGATTGGCTGTAGACCATTGTCAATCAATCTCCTCTATGCCGTGTCTCCTGTACAGTACAGAATGCATTTAGTTTGCCAAATTTACATAAATCTATGATCGCTAGCAGTGTGACTCTAAAGTGCTGTACTGTATGTTTGCAAGTTTTCTCCCCAACAAAGCCCATAATGTCGACGAAACATTCATCACCATCAAAGGCACCCACGGTAGTACCCAAAAGGCAGAGGAAGATGCTTACCATCGCACAAAACTTGGACTTCTGGACATGCTAAAGCAGAGGTGCCCAAAGTGGCCCATGGCAATCTTTGGTTTGGCCCACCATCTCATCTGAAAAGAGAGGGAGAATGATGGGCAGTTGGTTGGGGCGAATGCCTTTGACTGAGATCGTCATTTTGAATTTAACATATAGCCTTCTGTTTAAATGTTTAATCGAGGAGCTTCAAAAAAGCCAACTGAAATGAAATATTTCATATGAATCAGACTTTTAAAATGTAAATACTGTCACTTGACAGATAGAGGACAAAGCACAAGACATCGGTGAGCAAATGAAGGCAAAGGCAGGCACAGCTCAACTAATGTATTGAGCTTCATTGTGTGATAAATGGGATTGTTTGTTTTTGCTATATTAAGTTGATTATAAACGTTAAAAATTATACTGCATCATTTAATATGTTTTAAAGCAACTTTTTTTCTAGTTATTTTTAAATATGCAAACAAATGAGCAAATTAAATGTAATACGGTGTGGTAGATTTAACTTCTGATTGAATTTTTGGTCCTTTTATAAAAACAGGTTTGGGCACCCCTGTGCTAAAGGAAGGTAGAAGTTATGCGAGTGTTTAAACGACAGAAAAGTGTGAAAATAGTGTAGTGAGGGGTTTTACAGCCTTAAATATATTTATATATCTATGATATTTGTAAAAATAAAGCTGACTACTTCGCGGATTTCACCTATTGCGGGCTATTTTTATAACGTTACTCCTGCGATTAAAGGACTACTGTAGTAATGTTGCGTTAAAATGCCAATCGTAACATTTTCACGACAGCAAAGCATACCTCTCACTTTTTCACTACAGATAAGAAATATTTATAGCACATACTTTTTCAAAATAATTAGTTTGTTGTTTTGAATGGAATTGGTTTCTCAAAGTGGAAATGCAACCCATAATCTGAAACGCTGTAGTCAGAAGCGGGGAAAATGTGGATCTTATACCCTGTATTTTTAGAATTGGTTGTTGAATTTAGTCTTTTTCCTCCACTAGGGGTCCCTCTGTCTTACTGGTTTTGTGTAACGATCATAATGGGAACTGGCAGTAATTACATCTATTGTTTCTCGCAGTGGCCCAGTTCCAGTTTTGGTGATGAGTCTGCTGTTTATCGCATCTGTCTTCATGCTGCACATCTGGGGAAAGTACACCCGCTCCTAAGCCTGCATGACCTCCGGACTCCACCCTGAACCCTGACACAGAATCTTAAGTCTTTGGACTTGGACCAAACTCTGACCATCAATCCCTTTTTTCCTTTTATAAAAAAACCTCCATTTCAAGGGTTTTCACCCCAGAAGAGTTTACCCAGCCACTACAAACATTTGGAAATAAAAAATAAAAAAACACCTTTTTTTTTCCTTCAGAGCAGGACTTTTTTGTTAAACATTTGTACAAAGCAACATGTAAAATTGTACAATAAAATGCTGTAAAATCGTTGTCACCTTTGGTTTTCTTTTATCTACAATGGGGGAAAAATTCAGAGGGTGTGATTTGCATCACGGGGTTGAATTTGCATATCTTCAGTGTGTGGCACAACAAGGGGTTGAATGCAAATGTGCATTCCAGACGTGCTGTTGGTGCACGAGCTGCAGCTTCTGCTCCACCCGTCTTTGATCCTGATGTAATGTGTTATTACCTCAATTCCACTGAGCCTGCAGCCTTGTCACATCAACACTATATCAAGCATGCCTTTGTGGAAACAAAGTCCACAAAATTATATAGATTGAAATTAATGAATATAATGAATTATACAGATTTTTAATTTTTTATTTAATGTTTAAGATGTAGGTGAGCCCTCCCTCCCTCCATTTCAAGTATAACATATTCAGTAGTATATTCATGTTGTCTACAGTGTGTAATGGGCATTGGTTGTGGATTAAAAGTAAATAATGTTGACAATAATATTAGGATCTTCTACAGTAATTTTTCACTTTTTTTTGGTGACACTCAGTGTGCTGGTTGCCATTGACTTGCCTATTATGAATCACCAAAGACCATGGTTTCAGATAAAAAGTTATTTACTGTAAAGAAGATCATTGGATTACATTGTTGATGGCCTTAGGTAAATTAACAGAACATTTTCATTTTGGGGTGAATGTCCCTTTAAGAGATTTGTTTTAAATGGCGTGTAAATGTCACCAGAATTCTTCTCATAATAGCTACTGTTGAGTTAAATAGTAAAGAAGCCAGAGAGTCTGTGACTGCATGCCAGGTTTTTCATATTTCATCTCTTAATACAAGCTTGGAAAGGCAAGTTATCAATATAAGTAGTTACTGGCGGTATTGTAACGTATGAAATGAGAATTCACTCTGATTATGGCTGAAAGATGTGGGAAATAACGAGGATTACTTATATATTTGTAACACAAGTTTAAACGCGTCATAATTTTGTATACTTATTAAGCAGTTAAACTTTTGCATAGTTACAGTTACTAGCCTACTTAATGTAGTCGTTTAGAAAACAGGCCAGTATATATAGTCATTTACCTCAATATATGTTATATAAACGTTCCTAAACGCATAGTTCGTCCTCAAAAATACAAATCCTCTTAATTGCCAAAATAACCTGACGGAAACACAAACGCGAATTCATAAAAACGAACATCAATCATAGTGTTCAATCTAGTATTATTCTGTGTGCCTGTAGGAGGCGCTGTGATCCACTCTTACAATATAAATGATCTCTCGGTGCCTGTGTGAGTTGAAGTCCCTGCTCTATTATTTATGTCTTAACTGAGCGTAAGGTTTCCCTCTGGTTTACGCTCATCCCAAAAGCTAACAGCGCAGTCAGAATTATTCAGTATCATCTTAAAAATGGATCCATATGGCCAAGAAGTGGTGCGTTTGAGCGTTTGTGTGAGAGACTGCGTGGAGTGTGTTTTAATTGTGGTCTACTGGGCACTATGTGCTACTTCAGGCCGAGATCCAGTGTTTATGATTTATGCATTACAATAATTTAAATCCATGCTAAGAGACAAACTCCTTTGTCGTGTGTTTTTCAGTTGCTGGATGTTTTGATTCACTAATAATTAATGATGTTTCATATTGTATTGAAAGCCATTAACCTGCAGTACTTTAACCCTTAACTGCCTGCTTTATCAAATGGTTGACCATATTTTAACTGATAAAATCATTTAAAGGATGGCTGTTTATACACACAGCATTGGTGGTTTACAAAAAATCAAACATAATCCTGTTGTGCTACTACACATGATTTTGGTTTTATTGTTAAAAAAAAAACCAAGAAAACATGTTAAATGAAAATCTGAAATATTTTATGGCCTACTTCAAAAAAATAAAGATGATTTAGCATTCAGAAATGTTTTATTTTGATTATGTTTTTAAACAAATTGGTCTTACACTTTATATTTTCAGATTTTTCATAGTATATGTATTAATTCCGGTACTTTTACCATAAACCGATATATCTACCATTTAATAGAGGTTGATATTTTAGAAATTATGGGATGTGTTGAAAAAAATGCATTGAGTGTGTTAACGAACGACATTAGGAGTCAAATTTTTGTTTGTTGGTGTGGCAGTTAAAGGGTTAAGATGTTTTACTTTCTGTACATTGACAGTTTATGTGTTTGATTTAACATAACCTACACTATAAAAAAATATATGACAATTAGTCCTGACAGCATATGTTTTAGGTCATTGTAAATTATGAAACTAAGTTAACCGTGTTCTAACTTAATTTTATGTTTTACGCAAGTTGTTTTAAGTCCGTTTAACATAAGTTCAATAGACTCATAAGGTTAATTTGATTCAGCTTAAAAATTTAGGGCAACCAGCATTTTTTTTACAGTGTATTGGTGACATTTCTTCTAAATGTAAGATTAAAAGGATATAGAGCCTAAAATACTGTACATTTACTCAAAAAAATTTTTGCTGCTTGTTCAAACTACTTATTTAAAATGAGCTCAAACAACTCAATTCTGGAGATTTTTGGAGGAAACTTAATGGGCTATATGCACCGCTAGTGTTTTTCAGCCAATGATGAACTTCCGGTGAAAGCTTATTGTGACTATTTTCAATTTCACAAGGTTTCTTTTACAGCATTGCTGTTGTAATGTAAATATAATACATTCAGTTAAATAGACGTAAGCATCCATTTAGTTGTTCAAGCGCAAAAAGAGACGAAAGAAACGCAGGTAAAGTTTAAATGCAGGCGCAGTCATTAGACGCAGGTCAACGCAGAAATTCCATTAAAAATACTGGGGTAAAATTAGTTTCCATCTTTTAAAGACATGGTGCAGAAAAATATAATTTAATGCAGTGCTTCTTGTTTGGTCTGATACCCACTTTATATCATATCTCAACCAGGCAGTGAAAAATGCTGTTTTTTTTTTTAAAGAAATCAGATCTTAAATGTGGCAATTTTGTATGGGATGACAATTATCCGGAAGCCCTGGGGCTGGCTGACTGAAATTAAAAGTCTGTGTGAATATACCCCATTGTTTTATGTTCACTCCACTTATATTTGTTACATTAACTTAATCAATTTGTGTTGGGACCACATTAATAGTGTTGAATCCTGCATTTTTATACAGTGTAAAAAATGTTCATATTCTAATCTGGAAGAAATGCTACCAGAAGAACAAAACAAACATGAACGTTTGACTCAAACACATACCTAATAAATCATTCAAGCGATATCTTCATTTTTTAATTTTATGCATTTTATTTTTTTATATATTATTACACCATTAACACGTTCATATATTTATATGATGGACTGCAGGAAGTCATACTGAACGCTTGTCAAAATTCTTTGAAATTTAAAGAAGTGTTTGGATGAGCATGTTCACACCTCGAGGTTCAGTTTTTCTTTTTTTCTTGTAACCATTTCCTGAGATCAAACCACTGCCTGTGTAGAGGGACAGCCCCGAAAAAAAAAAACACACTCACATATCACCAACACGAACTGCATGCACATCTCTCATACACGTTTCAAAAGGCCACATGGCTCACACTGCTCTTTTTTTTCTTTCTCTTTCACATGCACACATAAACAGACGTCCTCCTCGTTTCCTCAGAGGACACGCAGTTAAACACTCACTGTCCTTCAGTGATATCACTTTCCACACGTCCTCCGTATCAGAATTAAAATGATAAAAGTACACTTTAAGGGAGAAACTGGGTATAATCTGCAGGAAACCAGAAGTAGAGCGGATCTGCTTGGAAACCAGGTTGGCAGCGGCAAGTCAAGGTGGAAATGCATTTTGAGAGGATGTGGTTCAGGAAAAAAGCGCAGTTTGTCTCCACCCCCAAAAGGTGGTAAGGTGGACCCTTCCACTTGGGGAAATTCTGTGTAATTTTGGAAAAAGAATAAGGTGGGAGGGTGGTGGTCAGGTCAAATGGGGTCCTTAAAAATGATGACTCAAACCACATTTGGTGGTAGGCAGAGACGCGTGTTATGACATCACGTTTGAAGCATAAATGTTAATGTGTTGTTGATTAAACTACTCATCTGTCAGTCATCTATTGTGCTAAAACAAGGGTTTTAAATAATCGTGCCACTAATATAGAAGCAAAAATCTAAAAACGCTGTCAATACTCATGTTGTGGAAAACCAGAGATGGATGGTAATGCTAGGTGTAAACAGGCCGTCATACTTCAGATGCTTCAGCAGATATTTGGAACACTGTAGAATCGCATTCACACACGCAGAAGCAGTTTAGGTGTGTCGCGCATTACAGCAGAATCTGTCACGTGACCGTCAAACTATGATACAAAGAGAAAAAAAAGCTGACAAGTGCGGTTTGACTTCTTGAAGAAGCCATTTACTGTGAGGACTGTGCAAGAGCCTGGAGGTGATGACATGGTGACATTTGCAGAAGTAGAACAGGAGATTCAGCAGTGGCGAGGCACTCCTCGTCTGTGGGAAGTGGGCCTGCTGAATTCTCGTTTGGAGTTACGTAACACGAAGAGCATTGTGATTTGTGCCAAGGAGGTTCAGTAATCTTAGGAAATACATTATTCTCTTGGAGCTGTTATGATAAATGTTTGTGGTGTCTGCTCACTGACATTAAGACTTCAAGAGTTCACACTTAGATATTGCTTAATAATAATAGCAGGTTAGGCATGCTGTCCCTGAAGAGAACCCTGAGCTCGGAGATAATTGAGCCCAGGGCTCCTGCTTGGTCAATGAGCATGTAAGGGGGTACGAGATCTGGTAGTTCTCGAGAGCTCCCCCTGGTAAAGGAGGAAAAGGGGTGGATGGGGGGATTCTTCAAAAAACGAAGATAAGGGAGTAATGCCAGACGGGCTATTTATAGTAAGTTTGGAATAATCCAATTGGCTTACTAATGATTAAAGATGAGAGACCAGCTGCAATCAATCATATCACGTGCTCCTCTCGAAATTAGTTTGTGAACTATTTGACTAATTGTGAACTTGACTTATTCAGACTAATGATGTCATCACATACTATTCACTCATTTACTCACCTTCTTTGAGCTTAGTCCCTGATTTATCACCACAGTGGAATGAACCGCCAATTACTCACTCTGTCATTTGTTTTATGCAGAGTATATCGTCCAGTCGCAACCCAAAACTGAGTCTACACTAACTCGTGAACCCTCAGTGCTGGGAAACACCCACACACTCCCTCATTTACACACATACACTACGGCCAATTTAGTTTGATCTAATTCACCTACTGTATACTGGACTGTGGAGGAAAACGGAATACCCAGAGGAAACCCACGTGAAGACGGGGAGAACATGCAAACTCCGTACAGAAATGCCTCCTGGCCCAGCCGGGATTTGAACCAGCGACCTTCTTGCTGTGAGCCACGGTGCTGCTCTTGAAAAAAAAAAAATATTGGAATAATCATAATTTCTGTGTGACTTTTTTTCCCATCATGACTTTGAAGTGTGAAAATGAATTTGGTCGTTTGTTCACATTTTTGGGGGCCATTGTAAATGCAAACATTTAAATATGTTTTTTTAAAGACCACATTTTTGAATAAACATACAATGTTTCATGTCTCATATAGCATAACTAAGAAAAAAAAAGAAAACTTAAAAATGATGATGGCATACGCATATGCATTATTCATTAGGAATGCGACAACCAAATATGATTAGTACAACCAAAATACCTAAGAAGATGGACTACAGTATCATATATGCACAACTGCATAGTGTTTCATTACAAAGTGCTATCGCCTACTACTGGCCTGGCAATGCAGCATTTAAGTTGCTTTCGCTGAATTGTATAAAGAGTGATTGACATGGCATTTTTTTAAATGCAAATGAATTTATTTTTCACTTTTAATGCATTGTTGTCTTTTAGGGCGGCACGGTGGCTCAGTGGTTAGCACTGTCACCTTACAGCAAGGGTCACCAAACTTGTTCCTGGAGGGCCGGTGTCCTGAAGATTTTAGCTCCAACCCTAATCAAACACACCTGTACAAGCTAATCAAGGTCTTACTAGGTGTACTTGAAACACCCAGGCAGGTGTGTTGAGGCAAGTTGGACCTAAACTCAGCAGGGACACCGGCCCTCCAGGACCGAGATTGGTGACCCCTGCCTTACAGCAAGAAGATCGCTGGTGGACCAGTTGGCATTTCTGTGTGGAGTTTGCATGTTCTCCCCGTGTTTGCATGGGTTTCCTCCGGGTGCTCCGGTTTCCTCCACAGTCCAAAGACATGCGCTATAGGTGAAGTGAATAAACTAAATTGGCCGTAGTGTATGTTTGTGAATGAGTGTGTATGGGTGTTTCCCAATACTGGGTTGGAGTTGTCTACTGTGTAAAACTATGTTAAAAATATGCTGGAATAGTTGCCGTTTTATTCCGCTGTGGTGACCTCTGAAATAGAAAATAAGTTGAAGATTTTTAACCAAAATAACTGTAATCTCATCTCTATCGATGTATTTATTGGTTTGAGTAGGACAAGCTGTCACTCACATGAGCTTGACCAACAGCAAACCACAGTTTTAGAAGTAGAATCTTCCTTATTTACAGTAAGCACGTTTTATTATTGTAATTCATTCATTCATTTTCTTTTCGGCTTAGTCCCTTTATTAATCTGGGGTCGCCACAGTGGAATGAACCGCCAACTTATCCAGCATATGTTTTACGCAGCGGATGCTCTTCCAGCCGCAACCCTTCACTGGGAAACATCCATACACACTCATTCACACACATACACTACGGACAATTTAGCTTACCCAATTCACCTGTACCGCAAGTCTTTGGACTTGTGGGGGAAACCGGAGCACCCGGAGGAAATCCACACGAACACGGGGAGAACATGCAAACTCCACACAGAAACGCCAACTGACTCAGCCGAGGCTCAAACCAGTGACCTTCTTGCTGTGAGGCGAACGTGCTACACACTGTGCCACCGTGTAGCCATAATTGTAATATAACTGAGAAAAAAATAACATAAAAATGTGAGTGAGGACAATTCTAAAATAATAATAATAATAATATTAAAAACATTTGCCACCATAAAAATTATATTAAATATAAAAAAGAGTTTTCAACAACATCAAAAAATGTAATTGATCAAAGTTGAAATAATCTGTCCTCTAATGAAAGAATCGCCCATATTCAAGACACACAGTCTGTGGTTTTGACACCTTCACCAATTTACGGTTCAGAGTGAACTGAGATGAGTGTTTAAAGCTGATTGCTGCCCTCCATTATTAATCTGCCTCTTTGATCTGTGCGCCTCTGATGTTTGGGTGTATTTTGCTCTCGGTCTCTGTCCATTTGTGTGTGTGTGTGTGTGTCTGGCAATGTAGTTGGGGCGTATGGCTCAATGACTTTGAGGCGTATTGGAATTGCTTGCTCTCCTCAGGGAGTCAAAGCGGACAACTGGTGTGGAATGGCGGGAGAAGAGCAGCAACTTCATGATGGCACGGTGTGTATGTGTGTGTGTCTGTGTGTAGGGAAGTGGCCTAGTATAGAGTGCCTGGTTTTAATGGATCATATGGTTGATAAAGCGTGGAATAGAGAGACAGCCGTTATCGATCTTACACTATGGCCAATGCTATTGAGGTCCTTTGAGACACACACACACACTTCATTCACACACTGCTTCAAAATGATCAGTTCTTGTCTTTTTTAACTAACTGGACTATTTTTAAAAAATAGCTTTAAAAACCTTTAAGGGTGTATTTGGGTAAATTAATAATTACACACTCATACGGGTCATTTTATTTACTCACAAATCAGACTACACTGGTTGTGCTGCATGTTTAGATTGATTCATTCATTTTCCTTTAGCTTAGTCCCTTTATTCATCAGGGGTCACCACAGCAGAATGAACCGCCAACTTATCCAGCATATGTTTTACACATCGGATGATCTTCCAGCTGCAATCCAGTACTGGGAAACATCCAGATACACTCATTTACACACACACGCGCACACACACACACACTATGACTATTTAGTTTATCCAATTCACCTATACCGCATGTCTTTGAAATTTGGGGGCACCCGGAACACCCGGAAGAAACCCACACGAACACAGGGAAAACATGCAAACTCCACACAGAAATGTTAACTGGCCCAGCTGGTACTCGAACCAGCAACCTTCTTGCTGTGAGGCGACAGTGCTAACCACTGAGCCACCATGTTGCCCATGTTTTAATTCACTAAAAATAGAAAGTTTGTAAGAGTCTGTTAAGACTATACTATTTCCCTTGTCAAGTCTGAGGTCACACGTCAGTTTGCAGATCCAAACTCCTTATCATATGTCAAAAGGAGACATGAAATAGTGCTAATGCACACCCATAATGCACTGTAATTCTACCCAAAAACCATGAGCGTAACTTTTTTATCCACACTAAAATTTCAGCTTGTGAATAGACAGTGATTCTCTCTAGAGATGCACAGATTTGTAAAGTCTGGCCAATACAGCTAACCAATGACTTTATGATTAGGGGCTGATAAATATAGATAATAATTTTGTTGAGCATGATTATAAAAATTAAAGGCAAACACATAGAGTGAACTACTGATTTTTTAAACCATAACTTCAGAAATGTTTTAACTGATCTCTGAACTTTATTAATTAACTTTTATTATGAGCAACTTTTTTATATAAATAAAATCAATTGCCTGACAAAAATCATAATGCAAAAATAAAGCAACCAAGTTTAATAAATTAAATGTCAGAGAAGTGGCGTAGTTATGGTAGGTAGTGTGGTTTATTAATGAATTAATTCATTCATTCATTTTCCTTCGGCTTAGGCCTTTATTTAACTATTTCGGCATATGTTTTAGGCAGTGTGATTCAATAAATTCAAGCCAACGAAATCCAAATTCGTCAAAAATGTTGAAAGTTCGGGATCATTTGCAATCATTTGAATATCTTTGCATGTGATAGCTATTACTTGCCATTTTTTTTCCTAAAGTTTCTTTATATTGTCAAGTGTTTGTTGTGCTGAATTTTTGGTAGTGGATGATAGCACTGTATGTATGACAGTGACTTTCTTCTGATAATCTTTATAAATTTCAGGACGGCGAAACATTAGATGGCTTATATTCTACTGCTCCCTCGCATTACCTCATGTTTGAAACTGTTGCAGATCTCAAGTCTCCTGTCCTCTTTTTTCACTATAAAAACTCCAACAATGCCAACACCTTATCTTCACTTTGTGTGGCGTCACAGAAGTGACAATAAAACTCCTATTGGACAGCTGGCAGAATGTGAAGAGGTTCAACAAGCAGAAATAATATGGCTTAAAGATATTGGCCTAATTTTGTTAACGATAATACTAAAAATAGCTTTATGACCAATATGTATCGATTTGGCCGTTGATATATAATTTCTGCATTATTTCTGTTAAGTGACAAGACTTTTGTCTAAGCAAAGTCAGACCTTTCTGTCCTAATGAAGTAATTTAAAATCAAGGCATGATCATATTTTATTTTGGTAAAATAAGTGTAATCTAGAGGCCTTTGCCTTTCATTTAAGGCATTTCTTAGGCCAAAAGATCAACTAGAAGTCAAGTTATTATTTGTTTCATTCCTAAAACTTGGATAGGCGACAAGACTTTTGTCAGGTAGAATATATATATATATATATAATTTTTTTCAGAGGTATCTATCCTGCAGAGTTTAGCTCCAACCCTAATCAACACTTAATGAAGGTAGTGAAAAAGAAAACGGTTCAATGAACGGCAGGTTTGATCAATCCATATCATTACCAAGCAAGAAACCAACCACCAAGAGCGCAGGTGAACCGTCAGAAGTCAAGCAACTGATCGCCAATGAGCTCAAGACCATCATCTGATGTAAAGAGATAAGTTTGTCATCACATCTTCATTTTGCCCAGTGGCACACAGCCAAACGTCAGCTGGCACGGTGCAGCTTTAAACCAAACCCGAGTGATCATCTAGAACCCTTGTAACTCGGGATGCCTGACAGACAGTGAGTTGGCCTAATGCAGTGTTTCTCAATATCAGTCCTCACGCCTCACCGCACTTCACTCTTTGTACGTTTTTCTCAACACTTTAGATGTTTGTTCTAATTCTATTGTAAGTGCCAGGGGAAGTGGACTCCACGGGATATTCCACTATGATTCCTGTATGAAGGGAGCATTTTAGTGTGCAAAATGTGAATCTCAATTGTATTTATTTACAGAGGTATATTATGTCATGCTTTTTTGCAAGTGTTGTCTGTGTGTGAAGATGATGCAAATCTGTAAAGTAAAGATTTCCCTTGCTCTGGTAGGGAGCAATGCACCCTAAGTAGGCACCCTGTCATTAAAAACTGTTTATTCTTCTAGCAAGCTGGTTTTCTGAATCACCAATGTTAAACAAGAGAGACATACAAAATATGCAGAGCATAGTGCTGGGTGACATGACAAAAACCTCACATCATGATACAAGTCATCTCATATCTTGATAATGATATATCCCACGGTATAATACTTTTTCTGGAAACTCAATCAATTAATAGTTTATATATGGAAATGACAACATGAAATGAAACCGATGAAAATTTCTCATTTACATTTTAAAGTATTAAAACCAGTGTAAATATTTGGAAACAGATTTATAAGCCACTCAAAAGCTGCATAAAGAAGATTTCCGTTGATTTATACTGTATATGTATTACCATGGCTGCACGGTGGTGCAGTGGGTAGCACGTTCACCTCACAACAAGAAGGTCTGGGTCAGTTGGCGTTTCTGTGTGTAGTTTGCATGTTCTCCCCGTGTTCGCGTGGGTTTCCTCCGGGTGCTCCGGTTTCCCCCACAAGTCCAAAGACGGCAGTTTCCACGGCAGGTGAGTATATCCAAATTCCTCCAGAACAACGAATATGTTCAAAAATTGTGGCCCAAAGTATTATAAATACTAGGGATGCTCTAATCAGGATTTTTGCAGCCAATACAAAGTACCGATTCCATGTCATGGTGATCGGCCGATACAGAGTACCGATTCTGATGCTTCAAGCTTTATAATGCTTTAAGTACATTTTCCCTATAACCATGAACCTTAAGAGAAGATCTCTCCTTACCTAAGATAATAAATTAAGGATGCTGCATATAATACCTTAAACACGTCTCTTATAACAATTTAGGTGTGAACATGCCATGGCCAGAAGCAGCTTTACAGACAATTCATTTATTCATTTTATTTCAGCTTAGGCTATGTATAATATACGAGACTTTTTCTGCTTGTAAACTCATAAACAAACACCTGAGATCAGTTCATGAGATCGGCCAGATTGGCAAGTACCGATCAAGTCATGAAATGTGATTATCGGCCAATACCGATTTTCCAACGATCGATCGGAGCATCCCTCATAAATACCAGATAAGTGTGTATTCCTTTATCCTTGTCAAGCTTATATAGAAAAATCTGACCGTTAAGGTCATTACAATGTTTTTGTACCATAATATAGGCCTACACCAACACCAACTCAGACAATATATTAAAAGTTGTTGTAAGTAAGATCAAGGTTCCATAATGCAATTCAAAAGCATAAATAAACAATAAAAATAAAAACATCAATTACAAAATAGGAAAACTGCTCATTTACGGATCTTTTTTTGTACAGTAAAAATACACCACAATTACCATAATCAAAACAAACGATAAAGCATAATTTGAAAAAAATGACAGATTTTTTTATTTTTGTTCATACGAGATATATACTACCGATCAAAAGATTGGGGTAATTATACAAACAGTAATGACTGGAGTAATACTGTAACTTCATTTGAAACTACATACAATAAGTTATATCAAATTTTTATAAAAATGTAACAACTTTTTTTTTTACATTTAATAAATGTATGTTGGTGAACAGAATCATTTTCTTTAAAAAAAAAAAACCACTGGTCAAATGTTTGGGGTCATTTTTGTTTCATGTTTTTTTTAAAGAAAATTATTCTGTTCATCAAGGCGGCATTTATTAAATTACCATTATATTAGAGTGATTTCTGAAACATCATGTGACTCTGAAGCCTGGAGAAATGAAGCTGAAAATTCATCATTAAAATCACTGGAATAAATGATTAAATTAAATGATAAACTACTTTTGAACAGTTATTCTATAGTGCAATAAAATTTCACAATTGTACAATTTGTACTGTATTTTTGATGAAATAAACGTAGCCATGGTGAGCAGGATAAGCTTATTTTTAAATATTTAAAAATCCTACTGACCCCAAACTTTTGACCGGTAGTGTATATATCATCATATTGCAGAGTAGTGGTTTTAAGACTGGAATTAAGAACCACTGGCCTAGTGTGATCCCGTTGGCAGCGGCGAGTGAATACCTGCCACCTTTCTTTCAGTCTTCATCTCTCAATTTCTTTTTCCAGATCCAGACAGTCAGAAATAGCCATGAACTAGTGCTGAGGAGGCAGTGATGATGCAGCGCGTGTGACTGCCTCTGGAATGTGTGTGTCTGAACGTGTGACCCGCCGAGGAATGCGCTACGTTGGTGTGACGTTGGGGGGCACGAGGAGATCCCAAGTCACAGATTAAAATGGAGCAGGCCGAGCGGTCGCTCTCCCTTCTTCATATTACTGTATGTGCTTTCTAATATTAACCCCCCTCTCACCCATGTTCTGTCCCGTCCGCGAGGTGTGTGAGTGTGCCAGTGTATTTTTAGGCTGGGCTTTTTTCCACTACTGCATCAGTGTGCTGAAGGAGGCCGATCAGGTGGTGGGACGCGAGAGAGGGGCTCGTCTGCTGAGAGAGGGCCAAAGGCAAGACTGTGCAACAAACACTCAGCACTATTACACAAACGCTCATGCTATAAATCACTAAAGACCTCAGCAGTTGTAACACATGCTTCTGCCAGGGTCTGGATTAGATCTCACAAGACAACACACACACACACACATCACCCGTATTTTGTGGTTGTACTGTACCATGGGTCAGGTGCAGCGGTCACCATGGCTGTGAATGTGTTTTGATTTTATTAAAAGCTCTTCATAATTTAGTCACACTTGTGTTGATTCAGAACTGATGTTTACGTTGATTGAGAAACAAATTGAGTTAAACTGACAGAAACTGTAGGAAATTGTAGAAACAATTAAAAAAACGTTGCAGTAAGTGTTGAATATAATCATTGATTGCAAAGAAATAGCAAGTAACCTGTTTCAATAATAATATCATGTAAATATAATATAACATGATTGATTGATTCATTCTTTGTTCAGTTTGGTCTGTCTGTAGATAAGTTATTGTTCTCTAAAATAAACACATTATTAATTAATAATAGGGGCGTCAGAGTGGTGCAGTGGGTTGCCTCACAGCAAGAAGGTCGCTGGTTCGAGCCTCGGCTGGGTCAGTTGTCATTTCTGTGTAGAGTTTGCATGTTCTCCCAGTGTTCATGTGGGTTTCCTCCGGTTTCCCCCACAAGTCCAAAAACATGCGCTATAGGTGAATTGGGTAAGCTAAATTGGCTGTAGTGTATGTGTGTGAATGAGTGTGTATGGATGTTTCCCAGTGACGGGTTACAGCTGGAGAGCATCCGCTGCGTAAAACATATAAGTTGGCGGTTCATTCTGCTGTGGCGACCCCAGATTAATAAAGGAACTAAGCTGAAAAGAAAACGAATGAATAATTAATAATAATTAATTATTGGAAGTATTATTGCAATTAATTATTATAAATTTTCAGAAAATAAAATACAGCTGAAATTAAAAAATATATCATTAAAATATGTGAACCTAAAATGACTTCAACTGTAATTAGAATTTTAATCTGGTCTACAATCAATTTAAGATTAAACTTTAAATAAAAGTTATACTAAAATAACTAAAAGAAATATCTGAAAGCACATAACAAAAAATACTAAAATAATAAAATGTTAATTCAAAATTGACTTAAAAGGAAAAAAACAAACGCTAAAAATACCTGTTAATTATCAGGTATGACTTTGGCAAGGCAAGGCAAGTTTATTTATATAGCACATTTTATACATGATGGTAATTCAAAGTGCTTTACATAACCAGGAATAAAAGAAACAAGAAAATAAAAACAACAAATAATTAAAAATGATTAAAAACAGGTTCAAATCCATTGAAATAGGAATGAAAAAAAGAAAAAGAAAGACATAACAGTGCGATCTGTCAGACGTAGGACACTGTTCATTCAGTAAAGGTACAGCTAAATAGATATTTTAAGTCTTGATTTCAATATGCCTAATGTTGGAGCACATCTGATCATTTCTGGAAGCTGATTCCAGCAATAGATGTAATGTGTATTTATATAGCGCATTATTGTGTATGGCCATACACCCAAAGTGCTTCACAACCATGAGGGGGGTCTCTCCACACCACCACCAGTGTGTAGCATCCACTTGGATGATGCGACGGCAGCCACAGGACAACGGCGCCAGTGCGCTCACCACACACCAGCTATTAGTGGAGTGAAGAGACAGTGATAGAGCCAATTCGGTGGATGGGGATGATTAGGAGGCCATGATGGGTAAGGGCCGATTGAGGGACTTTGGCCAGGACACCGGGGTTACACCCCTACTCTTTACGAAAAGTGCCATGGGATTTTTAATGACCACAGAGAGTCAGGACCTCGGTTTAATCCGAAAGATGGCACCCACTGACAGTATAGTGTCCCCTTCACTTTTACCGGGGCATTAGGACTCACACAGACCCCTGCTGGCCTCTCTAACACCACTTCCAACACCAACCTAGTTTTTCCCATGTGGTCTCCCATCCAGGTACTGACCAGGCTCAGCCCTGCTTAGCTTCAGTGAGTAACCGGTCTTGGGCTGCAGGGTAATATGGCTGTGGCATCTGAGTGATCTGTTAGGTTTGTAATTAGTGAGCATATCTATAATGTATTGAGGTCCTAGGCCATTTAGTGATTTATAGACAAGTCGTTATACTTGAAATTTTTTAAAGGATTTACACTTTGATTATTTTAACCGAAATTGTCAATTTTCATCATTAACATTTTTTTTTTACACTTTTAAGCTCAATTATGGGACCTTAACCTCTGTTTCAACAACTTCTGACTTAAAAAGTAACTGCAGTTTAACAGAGATGTTTATTGACACTTTCAGTAGTATGAAATTATATATTATTATGAAAATTACTGTAGAAAAATCAGGTAATGAACCACCAGTATACTTTTCATTTATTTTACAAATTAGAGAGAGCAGCTAATTCAAAACAACAATGAATTACATAAGAGTATAAAAACAATACTCAAATAACTAATAACTCATTCTAAACATAACGATTTTCTTTAAGAGGACAAAAATAAAAAAGTATTCAAAAAAGGGCAAATGATTGAATGATGATAAAACATTGATTTCAAGAGGATCTGCTGCTTAAACTGCACTCAAAACATTTTTTTTCTGCTTGTCCAAACTACTTAAAATGAGCTGAATCAACACCATTCTTGATTTTTTTAGGGGAAAACTTAATTGTTTTATGTTTAATCTACGTATATTTGGAAAAACAATTAAAATAACTTAATCAAATTGTGTTGGGACAACATGAAGGAATTTGTGTGGAAGCCAGTATTTTTTACAGTGTGGTTCAAGAATCCACATTAAAAACTGTGGAAATGATTCCCAAGTTCCACCTGAACAAACCCACTCTCTCTTTTTCTCTCTTTCTCTCTCTGAGGGCTTAATGCAGCATGTGTGTGCATGTGTGTTTCCCTATCATCCCGCCAGCATCACAGGGCAGGGTGTCACTGTCACGTCTCACACACTCTGTCCTTCCCTTCTCCCTGTCCAGCGCAGGACAGTACATCTCTCACTCGTCTCGATTATCCCTTGTCTGTTTTCTTTGCACATTCTGGAAAGCTGATCACTACGTCCACATGAATCTGTCCACTGTTTCCCTTTATAGCACCAACACTTCTGTTTAATTCAGAGCCAAGAAACAGGCAGAGAGTATACACATCTACTGTCAAGCCCTAAATTATTCATACCGCTGGCAAACTCTGTCTTAACTTTTTTGTTCAATTGTAAATAAAAGCTGAGAAATATATTTTTTTTTTTCAAAATGATGCCTCTTGTACATCGACTTATTAAATTTCTGGAGAAGCCTCTATCATTTCCTGTCAAAAAAATAAAAAGCTTGTGTGTCTTGAGTTTATCTGCGCAGATGAAAAGACGTTTTTTGATCTTGTTTGTTATGGAAAATCAGTTTGATTCGTCTACAGTCAGCAGAGTCAGAGCGTAGCCAGGGTTGTTAGACATGGTCTCAGTTAAAGTTTTGTAGGACAAACGTCTCAATCCTCAGTCCTGAATTATGCTAGGATTTCCAATGATTTATACCACCAATTGCTTTTCATTTGAATTATTACTACTTTTATTAAGCAAAGATGCAGTAAGTTTATCAAAAATGACATTTAATGTTAGAAAATAAATCTGTTCTATTGATAATTTGGGAAAAATCAACACTGTTAATGGAATGACAGCCTCATCTCATGAGGAAATGTAACTATTTTATGTTTTGTCAGTCTAATTTGTATAAAGATTTACCATTTTTACAACCCATAAACCCAACTGTCATTGAGGGATGAGCAAATCTAACTAAATAGTAAGAATGATATATGCCACTAAATCAAAAAGTTATGAAGAAAAGCGTTAGAAATGAGCATCAAATAAGAATGATTTCTGATGAAAACAATAGTGCTCACCAAAAAAATACAGATTTTTTTTAAACCTTTGTGCACTCTTCAAATTCACTATTGTTATGTTAGGGTTGAAAACATCCACTGAATTAAACTGCTGTAAAAATGCATCAGATATTTTATTTTTTTTGCAGAAAACTGTTTATCAACCTTAGTCATGATCAAAACTGACAGGAAAAAAATGGCAGGATTTTAACTCTTTATTTGCCAAGTTTGCAAATGATGTCACTGAATTGTTGATAAAAACACACAAAATGACCTATTTTCAATATAAAAAGTAATTATGAACTGTTTTTTTTTTCAAGAGTTCACACTTAGCTGATATTCAATAAGCGTAATTGGCATGCTGTCCCGGGAGAGAGTCCTGAGCTCGTATATCCTCGAGCCCTGGGCTCCCCCCCCCCCCCCCCCCCCGTTAGAAGGGCGAGAGGGGAGTTTGAGCTCAGGAAGGTCTTGAGAACTCCCCTGCTTGTTGCCGTGTGAGAAGTGTAAACTAAGGTTGTCTTAGGTAATAATTTGGTTTAATCAATTGATTATGGTGTTTGTTTTTTGGACGGTGGGAGGAAACCGGGGAACCCAGGGGAAACCTACGCGGACACGGGGAGAACATGCAAACTCCGCGCAGAAACGCCAACCGGCCCGATAGGAGGCTGAACCGGCGTTCTTGCTGTGAGGCAACAGTGCTAGTCACTGGGCCGCCGTGTCGCCCTATAGGAAAAGGGGGTGGAGGTAGGGGTGGAGCGAGGAGGGGTGGGGTGGGATCTCTTCAAGACGAAGATAACTAGAGTGAAATCTCTGGTTATTTATAGTGTGTCCGTAATCATCTAATAGGGCAGATAAGGTGCCAGCGGTGTTGATCATAAGCACGTGATCCTTTCGAAATTAGTTTACAAATAAACCACACTTACCAGTCTTTGACATGTGAATGATTAGTAACAACATTGACTTTGATGCTTTGTTAGATTTAAATTTTTTCTCATTAATTTACTGTTGGTGGCTGTTTTTGCCCAATTGACCACATTTAATAGTCTTTGTTTTTATTTACTCCATGTAGTTCTGAGAGCCGAGATGCATATTTTGATTTTCTCACATCCAGGTAAGTGCGTAAAGGTCACTCTCACACACTCACAGACACACACTTTAATAAGCCGTTATACTCCATATAGAATCCAAAGGGTTAATGGTGCCAACTGATGATCAACAGTAAAAATGACAAATTTGACCTCTTCCCAACAGGGAAAACCACCAACAATCAAAAATGCATGATTATATGCTGTCATGGTTTTATAATAAAAAAGTGGTTATAATGGAAGTCAATGGGGCAAAAACAGCCACCAACATTAGGGAGAAAAAAATGAAAATGAATAAAAAAACAATGCATCAAAAAGGCAATGTTGTTTGACATGTCCAAGACTTTGATAAAAGGTAAAAAAAAGTCCAGTTCACAATTACTTTTTATATTGAAAATACGCCATTTTGTGTGTTCTTTTCAGCAAATCAGTGACATCATTTATGAATTTGGCAATTAAAGAGTTTAAATCCTGCAATTTTCTAAGAAATTTAGTAGTTTTGATCAGAACTAAGGTTGATTAACAGATTTATGCAAAAAAATATTTATGTGATACGATTTTACAGCAGTTTAAGTCAGTAGATGTTTTCATCCCTAACATAACAAAAGTATAGTAAATTTGCCCAGAGTGTATTGTTGAGGTTTTTTTAATTTAAAGCATTTTCTCAAAGTATGTTTCAAAATAAGTAATATGTGTCAAAAATCATTCCACTAGCTGAAACACAAAAAAGTGATGGCCAAATTGAGACACGAAATCACCCCAGAGTGGATAAAAACATCCCCAACAGTACATAAGGGTTAATCAATCGCTTTCAATTTGATACAGATTATCAAAAGCTTCTTTTCCATATTCCATATTTCATTTTCTGACTACTTACAGTACACATTTGGAATTGAGAGGTAAAACAGGTTGTTTTATATGTGCTGTACCTGAAATAAAAAGTTTTAAATAAATGTAGATGAGGCTTTATTTTATTCATTTTCATTCATTCACTGTCTAATTTTAGGAACACTTTTTTATAATTTCATTTCATCAAATATAAATATAAATTAAATAAATATATTTAATTTTACTATACATTACATTTTAAAGTGTATTGAAATAGAATCATTAAAATTAAATTAAATATTTCAAAATATGCCTGTTTAACTGCATTTTTAAATATAAAGCTAATAAATACAGGCTTGGCAAACAAAAGTAATCTATAAACATATTTCTCGTTTTTTTTTTTTTTTGATTAATTTTGAACTCTGAAATGCCATCATAGTCATATTTATCAAATGTGAATTTAGAAGCTGCATTGCTGTTTCTTCATTTAACAATTTGCCAGCTAAGGACCCACAGCGCTTGTCTGATTCATCAAGTATGTAAACGTACATCCATGTAGTCTTTATTTAGAAACTTACTAGTGTGTTAACATACATTTTTAAATACGCAACTGCTCCAAAATTGACGCTAGAGGTATGACTTCAATTTGTGCAGCAAAACAACTGTCAAACATCTTCAATATAAACTGTACACAGCTATTCAGAAAAGCCTGTGAATAAAGTTGCCTGCTCATCGAGTGAAGAAAAGGAGAAATTACATGCACAGGTATGCATATGTTTACACACTCTTTACTTTTAATAGTTTGTCATGTGAACATTTGAAGTGGATCAAAACCTTTAATCAAAGTTTAATTTATTAAAGAGATAGTTAACCTAAAATGTTTGTTCTGTAAATGTCTAAAATGTCTATAAAATGTCTATTCATCTTTGGAACACAAATTAAGATGTTTTAGATGAAATCCCAGAGCTCTCTCATCCTCCATGGACAGAAAGGGTCCTGAGACATTCAAACGTTCAACACTATATGAAAATGATTCCATGTGACTTCAGTGGTTCAACTGTAATCATACGAAGCTCCAAGATCTGTTTTGTGCACCAAAAAAAAACTGTAAAAACACCTTTTTTAAATAAAACTTTGTCTTCTGCGTCAGATCAGGGTGTACGTTTACTACAGATAACCAGTGGCGGATTTAGGCATGGGCAATATGGGCGATCGCCCAGGGTGGCATCTTGTTGGGGGGCGGCACAGGGAGATGGTGCAAATTAAAAACAAAACAAACAAAAAAACGAGCCCCAGTAAAAGCTTTGAGATACGATTTACTTTATGCAAGTGTATTAATTTAGAGTGGTAATCCCAAAATAAAGACGTTACCCCTAACATTCACATTTGGCGTCTTTTGCATGCGCAAACTTGTTATTATCTATGTACAACCGAAACAACGCTGGTGAAAGCAAACTGACGCATGCGCGCAGAAAACTATTCCCGCGTGCCTCACGCGCTGCTCTGCTCCCGGTGTGATTACCGGTTGTTTACATGCACACCAATAAAATATATGCGCTGTGAAACCGGAGTAACTTTTATGCAGAGGTGTCGGTACGCAGCGAGCTTTGCAAGTCGACAAAACTAAAGTTATAATATGACGATGATCTTATTTTGACTAAGCGTGGCTATGAAGCAGAAAGGAGAGATGATGAGTCAGGGAGGTAAGACTTAATAACATTAATTCTCAGCCATGAGTCGGGTCTAAGACAAATTACCCATGGCAACTTTAATGTAACGCAGTTTGGTATAAATAACTTCGGCCCAAGGCTCTCAGTGATATTTGGTTTTTGGCCCTTCATACAAAAAAGTTTGGCCACCCCTGCTCTTGTGCATGCAACTCATAACAGCAATTGTTTAAAGGTCAGATAATGATATAAGATAATACCACACAACAACCCAAAATATATGCAAATTGCATAGTGCTTAAAAATCCCTTCTTTAAAATTAACACATTTGCTAAAACCAAGCTGCCAAAATAAGTCACTACTTCCTTCCATTTGTGATGTCATAAATGAGACATACATTTATATCAGATCATTATCTACAAGAACTCCATCTAAAGATTAAGATATGAGGGAAGATAATCATACGCTGAAAATCACACCAAGACACAAGTGGAGCATTGAGTTGCATAAAAAAACATATTTTGATCATTGAATACCATATTTTGTGAAATTAAGTTGCCTTTTAATCATTTAACACGTTGTGACCTATATGATGAAATTCTAGTCTTATAAATTCATTAATCTTTGAGTAATTCCAGCGTTATGGATGTGACATTTGCAGTAAAATCTCAAAACATAAATTCACAGAGAAAGTATGTTAACATTATATTGAAACATCTGTTTATATCTTCCAAAACAACTCACCACAGGGTTATGGGATCAGAAAAATATTAATCTGTAAACATTTTTTAAATTTTAAATGAGGAAAACAAACATGTGTTATGGATGTGACCAAAAAGTATCTGAGTTTACAGTATACAACATACTTTGTAGAAATTCTGTGAATTAAACTGCACAACCCCCCCCAAAAAAAACCCAATGCTAATCAAAATGATAAGAGTTGGTTCACTATAGCACAAAAATGATAGATTTTATTTGACATTTTTGCATTTTATAAGGAAAAAGCTTGGTTAAGGATGTGCCATCTCTGCTATGAATGTGACAGATGTGAAATTGGCACTTGTGTGACTTTGGTAAATCAAATATAAATGTTTGAAACCATTGACAGACACATTTTAGAGTATTTTTGAAGCACTGTAAAGCACAAGTCTACACAAAAAACGCAGAAACGGTTTTGCTATTTTGGCGAAAACTTATTTGACAAGGTTGACATTTGCATGGAATTGCTCCTTTATTTTCTAAACCTTGTCAAATCTGAGATAAGAGAAACAAAAATACATATTGTTTATTATGTTTTACATGATTTCTAAAAAAAAATATAAATAATATTTATTTTGGTAAATGTAGAAAATTTGAACTCAGGTGATAAGTGCACTTCAAGGGACATTATTAAATTATAAGAAAATATAATGACCCCTTTAAATGCAATTTCTCACATTAAACAGTCACATTAAAACAATTAATACAATTACATAAAACACAATATTTTTAATGACCAACATCATTAAATAAAATATGCACACAGTGTGTAAAATAATAAATAAATTAATTAATAAATGAAGGGGGAGGGTATAAACAATGGGTCTCAAAGTCAATTCCTGGAGCGTCGCAGCTCTGCACAGTTTTGCTTCAACCCTAATCAAACACAGCTGATCCAACTAATCAAGGTGTTCGAGACTTTTTTGAACACCTCAATTATTTAGATTTAGCTGTGTTTGATCAGGGTTGGAGCAAAACTGTGCAGAGCTGCGGCCCTCCAGGAATTGACTTTGAGACCCATGGTATAAACTAATGAAAAAAGCAATTTTATCTAATCAAATCATGTATAAATAATGTTTTTATAAAATAATTCATGCTTTTCTCTCAAAGAATATGTAATCTTCTCCAATGGTACACAGTTGCAAATGGTACATCAATGTCTGCCTTCCATTTCAAAGCAATACATTGTTAAGCTATTATTATCCACATTTCAGTAAGCTTTATCGCATGACAATGCTGGAGATTAAAACTGATATTATTGCCCAATAAACATACCTCTGGATACAACGGAAAATCAATTCCATGTATCTGTGATATGATATGGCATACTTGTCCCACTACACTTTCACTCAGTTCAATTTTATCAAAGTTCAAATCAAGGTAACAAACCTCTGCAACCGATGCCAAGAACTATACTTAAATCATTATGCATTCATAAATAAAAGTTATACAATATGACACTGAGATATATCAAGTTTTATCTCCACCTTATCGAGATTAATCACCTTGACGTACATCGCAGATAGTAAATTAATAACACATAATAACCATACAAATACACAGATAAAGTCAGTCGCCTAACTACTCTATATCCGCTGCTATCTCCAAAGTTTTAATTTTAGATCAGGGGTGTTCTCGTTTTATGAAACAGCCTTTGATATTCACAATTTCCAATATTAAACTTTGCTCAGCTTTAACCTCTAAAGCAGGCAGAGCCTTGCTAATCAAAGGACAAGTAATTTGACGCAATTAACCTTGATCTCTGAATTAGGCTCATTATAATTCAGGCACAGAATGTTGTTTTCAGGGCTAAAATAAAGCGCTGCTGGTCCCGTTCAGTCAAGAGGTGCGGCCGGTCAGGTGAGGTGGATTGCTTTGATGTGTTGGCTGTAGGCAGGTGGAGGTTTGGGGCGAGGGAAAGGAGGGTAACACTGAGCGCCCATCCAGCCACCACTGTGCACATCGCTCCTGAATGATTCATGCAGGCGGCAAAAATGCAAACTCGCAGATTTAGAACACAGATATTTGTTCTCGTAAAAGATTGATGGCCTTGAGCGGGCGAAGAATGGGCTGAATAACTAATGTGTGTGTTTGTTTCTTCTGAATGTGCTCATTGGAGAGACGGCTGATAATATTTGGTTTGGAATATGCTAGTGAGCATGTTTAGCTGGCTGAGGAGTTGTGTGTGTGTATGTGTGTGAGTCTGATTTGGGCCTTGATGCATAATTGAGATTTTTCAGAGAACAGGTTGTAGTGGAGATTATTATATATTAATATATTTTCAGGTTAGAGACGTTTCGTGATTTGTTTCTCTGTGGACAAAAACAAAAAAAAGGCCTCAACTAAAGCAGAATAATGAGCATCTCTTCCGACACAACAGTTTGATTTATTCCCACACTGACATCAATTGCTTGAATGCCTCAATCAACACATACTAAGCTTTTAAGCAGTTCCTTCATTTATTTAAACTAGGTTGTTTTATGTGCATCCTTCCTGTGAGACTGATTTAAATTGTCATCATGTAATTTTAACATTTGAATTCTGGCCCTTTCACAACATAAATGATAATTGTAAAATAAACTATACCAATAAATATCAACTCAGGCTTATTATGGATATGTACCCCTGTATACATTTCTGGAGAGCGCAAAATATGTCCCAGGAGCTATGTTTTTATGCAGTTTTTGTATTCAGGAATCCACCAGAGGCCGATATGTACGCTTTTTCAGATCTCAAATTTCTATCGCAACTGCTATTCGCGCTTGCTGTTCTTGCGTAAATCCACTGAAGGCCGCTGTCAACTGACTGACTGACAGATTGACCGAAACCCCACCCACTCCTTTCCCTAAACCCAACCGACAGTGTTTTCAAAAGCAATGCAGAAAAAGAAAAGCCCTCACACCCGCCTGATTTTATCACGTTTTCAGACCTTACCATGTTCTCACCCTGTTATTTACTTGTTCATTTAATTTTTACGCCTTTGTTTTTGTTTTACCTGCTTTCTGGACCTGTTCTTCGCCGGACTCGAACCTTGACATTACGGTCAACTCCTCTCTAAGTTTCCACATATGTCCACCGACATATGCGGTGAGCTGCTGAATTGGAAGAGTAGAAGAGTCGTCCACACGAAGGTAAGAGGTCAGCTGGTAGCGAGAAAAGAAACAGAAGCTGTCAGCAGCATCATATCGCCCCATAGCATGCATAAATGCAGCCATACGTGGCTCTGGCAATAATTCATAATTCGCGACATAATTTGCGCTCTCCAGAAATGTATACGGAGTACGTTTTCACAATGAGGCTGTGTTGATAAATATACACTAGTGTCGCACTCGCAAACTCTAACATATTTTTTGTACAGCTGTTTTGTTTTCTGAATGTTTGAGCTCTTACGGCATAGGTCTCAAACTCGATTCCTGGAGGGCCGCAGCTCTGCACAGTTTTTCTCCAACCCGAATCAAACTGAACTGATCTAACTAATCAAGGTGTTCAAGACTACTAGAGACTATTAAGCAGGTGTGAGTTGGAGCTAAACTATGCAGAGCTGCGGTCCTCCAGAAATTGAGTTAGAGATCATTGTCTTACGGTCTTTGCCGTAATTGTTATTGTTGTGGAATTATCTTTATATTCATTTAAATTTAAAACACACACTGTAATATTTTATTAGTCCAGCTTTAGCATTGATTACTGCATGCATTCGCCGTGGTATAATTTTAATTTGCTTCTGCAACATCACAACATTTATTCCGGTCCGCATTTGCATTCATTGTTACCAAGATTTTGTATTAATGAAGGGAGAGTCTTCACCAACACATTCCAAAATTCTCAATAGGGTTAAGTTCTGGACTCTGTAGTGGCCAATCGATGTGTCAAAAATTCTTATGCTCCTTGAAACACTCTTTCAAAATTTGAGCAAATGAATCTTAACATTGTCATCTTGTAATATGTCGCGTCATCAGGGGAAAAAAAACCATTAGAAAAATCACTGTGATGGAAGAACAGAGCTTAGTGCTTTGTTATGTCTAGTCTTTCAGTATAAACTCACCAAGTCACTTATGCTAACAATGATGTATTTGACATTTGTTAACATTTCAGTTTGAAAAAGTATTAGTATAAAAGTATAAAGGCATGAGAGCATGGTATAGTACACCTCTGAACCAAACTCATGAACATTATAGTACCCTTTTAAGATTTTATAAATATTTATGCTTAAATAAGCAACCTTGAGAGCTACAGAATTTAAAATAAAATAGCCTAAATGGTGGTTTGTCAGGAGTAACTGTTAAAAAAACATTTGAAACTATTGTTTTTGTGAGTGTGTGTTCTGTACAGTGCAAAGGCATGAGGGTGAGTGTATGATGACAGGATATTCATTATCCATTTAACATGTCAAAACAGCATGTCAGACATCTGTAGGTCCGCTCACCTTAAGCCTTGCTCTCCAAACCTTTGTTCCACTACACAAGACATTTTTATAATTGCTTGGGAAGACTTAATTGAATAAATTCCAATCTAATTTAATTATGTTCAGGCCTGCAGAGGCACTACATCATCAAAAGTAGTAGCCAGTCCTGAATATCACCAAGACCCCCTAGCTCAAAAGCTTCTGGGCAGGAAAGGACTTGACTGGGAACATTAGTAGACACAAATTACATGTTACACTTGTCTGACTGCTGCTACACATTCGCTCGCCATCAAGTAACACACACACACACATTACTAGAGATGTGCAGTAGTACATACTGTCATCAACTATAGTCTAATTTAGGAACCAGAAATTCCAGCATGTTTACATGGACAACTTTGTTCTGATATTAACATAATTCAGGCAATAATCTGATTGGGAATTTACCATGTGAAAACATTTTTTGATTATCTTAATCTAGCTGAAGTCATTCTTGAATTAAACTCAATCAAATTAAGACTTGGAGCATTCCTATCAATTTCAATCTTTTCGCAGTAATTTGCGACAGGATTTATACATGGTAACCCAGCAAACAATTTTGTGTTTAAAAGACGTCAAATAGACATCTAAACGTAGTTGTCTTTGCTAAAACAAGGCTAAACTTGGGCTGTCAGTGAAAATCTAATAGACATCTAAGAATAGTCCAAAACTAGACTAGTCGTCAAAAAGACAGATTAGACAGACTTTTTATGTGTAGTCAAAGCTCAAATTTAGCCTTGTTTTAGCCAAGACAACTATGTTTAGACGTCTATTAGACATCTTTTAAAAACAAAAAATGCTTTCTGGAAATGGCCAGCTAGTTTGATGGCAAACAAAGAGCATGGTTTTAAGTTTAAAGTGTATCTGCTGTCATCCGTTTGCACATATAGCAAATAATTAACCTGAAACTTTTGTAAAATTAAAAATGTAATACCCAAAATGGTATATTATATAATAAAAATGAACTCTATGTTGATATGTGAAATTTTTGAAGGAAAGTCGAATGGTATCATGTGGGAATTCATTGATGTTTGACATTAATAAATCTATGCACACTCTATTTGCTTGATTTTCCCACCCAAATTTCCCAACAATATGGAAAAAAAAACATCCACAGGGTTACTAATCCATCTTTAAAACAATGGCTTGGCTTGTCCATATTTTATCTCAGTTTCATTTGAAATTTGAAGTAACTCTGCAATTCCAAGAGGGTACTCTAACATGTAAAATGGAAAGATGAAAGGAATATCCCAACCGCAACTCACCTGAAAACCTTAATCACAATATTGTCATGTTCAGAATAACATAAATAATTCGATTTCTGAATGTAAATGTACCATTGTGTGTAAAGTGTGATTCTAGTTTGATGCTCGTGTGGAAAGCTGGCGGTTGTCCTGGGTTTATCAGTGCATGCGTCCGGAACGTGTCACCTCACGCTGGGGTCTCCCCACCTATAAAATATGCATCACATACAGGATAACATGGAAAGAGCACGGCAGCACACCACACAAACACACACACACTCAGACTGGGACAACAATTGAGTTTTGCACCATTGAGCATGAGCCCTGCAAACACACACCCGCACAGCAGCGAGACTATCTGAAGAGCAGGTATATCCTCGCTATCTTGATTTGCGGTGTCTGTTACATTTTAGTAAACAAATATGGGGAGATCATACAGCGGCGGTAACTTTAGACACAACAGCACTTTAATTTGGTGATGAATGTGTAATGTGTGTGTGTACTTGATATGAAGGATTAAGCAAACTTTTGTTCTCAACAAGTTTCCACAGGGTTTCCACTAATATGTGTTTGGCCAAGATTAAACCTGGAGTGAGCAGTAAGGCCACATTTAGTATTCTTTAAGGATTTTTGACAAATGTTCATGTGTGAATTCTGTGTAAAATGTGTCATAAATCATTGCTTTAATGGCAACTGTTCTTTTTTGCTTACAAAATTTGTACTGCTGCATGAAAGTACCTTGAGAAAACATACATCCTTCCTTTTAAAATAAAAAGATTACTGACCTAAAGTTTACAATGTCCAAAACATCCCTTAAAGGCCTTTCGCATCAATCCAGTGATAATTGTTTCTCATTTTCACTCTTTGAGGACAAGTTGAAAAGTTCAAGAAAGTACAAAATAGTGAATCTAATCAATGAGTATGAATTAGTGTTTCAAAGTGTTTTGTAGAAACCACACCACAGTCAATTTCACCCCACTGGGCTGGTTAGTGGGTATTAATTTCAAACCCCGGTTCCGTCAAATTCTGTAAACTGTTCGCTACAGCCAAAGAGAGATGTATTAGTGCCACTAAGTCAAATTATGTAATGGAGGAAAGTTTATTAAAACTATGGCAACAATGCTTTTGTGTTTTTAATATTTTTTATAATAAAGTCCAGGAGACACCAAGCTGATGGTCAGCCACTGGGCAGCGTTGGGTTGTCATTGAGCATCTGTCAGGCTATTTGTTTGGTGTGTTCCACACAACGTCTTTCATCAGGCTCACATCAGATGGTGTTTGCCCTAATCAGCATGTAGAATTAATGCTGGCTGTTGGTACAAGAGTGCTCTCTAATTGGCTGCGCAGCTACAAATCAGAGCAAAAGAACAAAAACTGAAATGACATTGCATTTCTTAAATA